>CM061257.1:103717500-104317500 GCA_030848825.1 Tadarida brasiliensis | reverse complement strand
CTCATTTGCATCATGGGGATGCCAGAAGGAAAAGAGAAAGAGCAAGAAATTGAAAACCTATTTGAAAAAATAATGACAGCAAACTTCCCTAAAGGAAACAGACATACAAGTCCAGGAGGCACAGAGTCCCAAACAAGATGAACCCAAAGAGGCCCACACCAAGACACATCATAATTAAAATGCAAAAGGTTAAAGACAAAAAGAGAATCTTAAAAGCAGCAAAGGAAAAGCAGTTAGTTACCTACAAGGGAGCTCCCATAAGACTGTCAGATGATTTCTCAACAGAAACTTTGCAGGCCAGAAAGGATTGGCAAGAGATATTCAAAGTTATTAAAAATCAAGGTCCTACAACAAAGATTACTCTACCAAGCAAAGCTATCATTTAGAATCAAAGGACATATAAAGAGCGCCTCAGACAATAAAAAGCTAAAGGAGTTCATCACCACCAAACCAGTATCACATGAAATGTTGACAGGTCTTCTTGAAGAAGAAGAAGAAAAAAGATAAAAAATATGAGTAAAATGGCAATGGATATATATCTATAATTTTAAAAAAAGAAAATGATTGCAGAAAATAAAAAACTGACAAATATATGAAACTGGGTAAAACATCACTGAATAGGATGCTCTGGATTTGGGGCACCAAAAAGAAAGTAAGGCAGTTTCCCTTAATTTCAGAGAGAGGGGTAAAATGACATTTTGTAAGAAAATTGACAGAATTCAGAATCAGAGTTGTTTCTGAGTTTATTATATGATTTCCTTTTTGATATTTATCATATTTGTGCACTGATATGTTTGCCTAAAGGAATAAATGGTAGCATTTTCAACTTTAAAATAAATAAACACACACAATGAAATAAAATTTAATTAAAAAAAAAAAAAGAAGATATTGACCCCCTACCTTCAGGTTTAGCCAAACTTAAATTTGTGGAAGAAAGACAATTTGGGGCAACAATTTTCAGTCATATTGGTATCTGGGTCCTTCCCTTTGCCCCTACATGTAGGTTCCTACTTCTGTGCTCAGGATGGGAACAGGAAGGCACAGCTCATTAAGACTTGTGTGCAGCCCCCTCCCATCTCTGTGATCTGTGCTGCTTTTCACCTCCAGCTACTGTCCCCCATTCCTCAGGCCCCCTGCCTTTGCCCACCCTTAGGGAAGCTATTGA
Organism: Tadarida brasiliensis; assembly: GCA_030848825.1. NCBI lineage: Eukaryota > Metazoa > Chordata > Mammalia > Chiroptera > Molossidae > Tadarida > Tadarida brasiliensis. The sequence goes on along the minus strand of CM061257.1, from coordinate 104,316,335 downwards.
CTGATAAGGAAAACACTCAAGTGTTCTCTGGGGAGAGAGAGTGAGAACAACAAGCCTACTTTTGGGGAGTATGTGATTTGAATCTATAATGATTTCTTTGTCTGATTAATTCCCCCAGTCATGCGGGAAAGGCCAAAATGAATGAAACTGCTGTTCCACAGAGAGCTGAGCACAAGGACTGTAATTGCAAAGGAATGAAGCAGGCTGACAGCTTCATGCTTATTTTCATTAGGAGGAGCTATGTTTGTGTGGCCCCCTCCGTCCCTTCCAAAGCAGACCTTCAGAAAGAGCCCTGTGTGGCCCTTTACACGTACACATATGCAAATGCAAGAAACAAGATTGCTTTTTGTTTCGAGTGTCCTTTCCCGTTCTGAAGATTTCCCTACCCCCCTCCCAGGGTGCAGTCCTCAGAGCATGAGACTGACAGCATGTTCTCCTAATCATCCAGGCCCAATAAGCAGCACATATTTGGAGAGAACATCAGGCGCAAGGGTTTAGTTCTAACAAAGAAAACTTGCACATCGGCAAAATATTCTTTGTTTTGCCTGCTCATGAGTCCCCTTGAGAACACAAACAGAACGGATGTGAGTTGGCTAGGGCTAGAAGCCTCCAGAAGAATAAACACTACCACTTTTGCTTCCCTTCTTACTGGGCTGGGCTCACAAAAGACCATCCCAGAGAGACCAGAGGGAGCTCACTGGCCACACCAAGCGATTGTCTAGGTTTTATTGCAGCAAGCAGTGGTTTCCTTTTCTGCTTGATGCCAGTTTAGGCCCCTTTCTCTGAGACTGAAGAAAAATCAGTCAGTGTTTCCATGACCCAAACAACAGAATGGCACTTTGGCTTCTACAGATAAAACCACATGACTCTTCAAAAGAGGGAAAAGTTGGAAAGAATCTCAGGGTGTGGTTCATTCGACTACAGCATGTGACTCCCCTTTAGGGGAAAGAGAACTGGTCTGATGAGCAGAGATTTTAAAATGTGTTTTTAGCAAATTCCTAGGATATAGAACATTTCAAAGCCTATGGTTTTGATCTGTTTTGGACATTTCTTTCTGCTCTGTTAGCTCCATTTATTGTTACAATTTAGTCAGCATTCCAGGGTTATGAGTAACCAAACGGCTGTTGATTAAAGCAATTGGTCACTTTCCGGACATGGAGTTTTGAGGGAGAAAAATATTAATTCCTGCTTAAATCTGGTAAACCCAACCTGGTGACAGTGAAGTCCTACTTGGCTCTGCTCAGGAGAACAGGAGAGGACAAGTGCAGGCTGAGAACCGATGGGTCCAGACAGTCAGCAATGCTCCAGGTCACACGCCCACCAAGGGTAAAACATTTTGAAACCTCTTGCTAACGTGTTATCAGCATCTATGGTGTGAGGGATGGAAAAAATCATTTTATCATGTAGACAAAAAAGGGGCCACATACTACACCTGACAAGCTCAGGGGAGGCCTGTAGGGCAGACCGTACAAACCCAGAGACAGACAGGAACCAGAGAGGATGCTTTGAACATAAACCTTCCTAACTCAAAGCAGGTCATGATTGGGAGTCACATCCTAGGCCTGTAGCTTCTGTGACAAAGGTCAACCCTTACCTTGACTGAGCCTGTCTATTGTCTTTTTGCATCTAAGATAACAGACTTTTGAAATGTCAGAGTAATCCCCTTTTCCAGACCCCTCAGGCACAGCCCCTGCCCAGAGCTGGAGACCACAGAACCCCGCATGGTTATCTTGTTCCCCAAATACCACTTCTATGTGCTGTAAATGTTAATTATTGACTACCCTGTACCCACCAAAGTACAAAAGATACGCATCTCTGTTGTTTCACTCTGTATCCAATCCCAGAGAGTTCCCTGCTGTGCTTTCTCCCACCTCCCCAATCTATTACCAATGGATTTCATGTAACCCTCCTTACACCCCATCCGTTGACTCTAATGTATAAAATAAGCTGGAAAACAGCCGTTCTCCAGAGCATTTGTTGAGATTTTGCTTCTCAGCAATTGTCATCAGATAAACTCATACAAATTCTCTACAGATTTGGGCATTTCTTACATCAATAATCGTCATTAGTGCACATTTATTACAGCATTTCCCACCTGATTTGAGTATTTGCAGATAGGTTGTTAAACAAGGGTGTTTTGTTTTGTTTTAAACAAAAAGTAAGGAAGTTACTCATTTCAGCCTTAAGAAAAACTCCCAAAATATTTGAGGGCCTCAAAATATTCCTCCAAACTCTGATTGTGATGGAACACTGGGAGACTACCTTGTCCTAATAAAAACAAGCCCCAAGCAGATTGCAGCCTCTTCCCACAGCCCTTCCTGTGCAGACACGGCACCCTGCTTGAGTGCGGCAGCCTGAGACCGAGCTGTGTCCTCCTGTCCCCAAGGCTGCTTGCAGGGAACAGCCCCAGTCTTTGCTTTCTCACGTAATGGGTGTGACAAAACCCAAAGCACAACGAACCCATTTACATTTGCCAAATGCTCTTTGGAGCATGAACATGAAGGGTTAGAAACATTTCACATCACTGTGGAAAAGTCTGCTGCCATCCCTCTGTCCGTATCAAGGGGTTTTATGGAACTGAGAAATATCCTTGCTAGCAAGAAAGACCATCTGAGGATTCCACAGTTGAGTGTTAGTCCTACTTCATACTGTGAGTGTGAATTTTGGTTGCCACCTTGTCCTCTCCTCTGAAAAAACAGTTCTTCTGAGAGGGAGTCATGACTTGGCAATAGTACTTACATGATGATGAGGGTGTGGGTTTCACCCAAGGACTTACCAGCTCTGTCTCTGATTTCACTGATTGCCACTTAAATGCAATTCCTAGTGACTGCACCCACTCAGTGAGGGCATGCTTTGAGGACCCCATTTCTTTTCAAAGAAAGAAATTGTTTTGTAATTAAATAAAGTTTTTAAGGGTTAAAGTGTCCATAAAGTACATGCCACTCATTTCAATATCTTGTGTACTGCCCAACTCTATCTTTTTATACCAGCTTACACAGAACGATGAGTGGTGGGTGTGTTCAGTTCGTAGCTCCTCCACTCACCAGCCTTGTGGTCACAGAGAAACCACTCCATCTTTCTGAGCCTCTGTTTTGAAACTGGTAGAATGGGGGCAAAATTCCCCCCTTACCTCAGAGGATCACTGAACATTCCAATGGGAAAATGGATGTCAAAATCCCTTTGTAAACCACCATAAATGTGAGTTATTATGGTCTATCAACAAAAGAGACATTTAGATGTTTTCATTCATTCCACAAATATGTATCAAGTGTTTACTAGTTGCCAAGTACTCTGGCCCTAGGGGTACAGCAGTGAACCAAAAGCAGACGAATACCCAGCCCCTGTGGAGTTTAAGTTCTCCCGGATATAGAATGCTGGTCACGATGTGCTGCAGCATCTTTTTCCTGTGGTGATAGGAGTTTTGTGTGTACACAGAAGCTTAAATTTTGCAGATAAGTCAAAGTTCAAGATATCTACTATATGTATAGTCCCCTAATGACTAGGTCCCTGTGTTCAAAAGCTGACTATAGTAGATTCTCAGAGGCCATCGTAATGATCTGAGATAGACCCTTTGCAGTAGTCTTGGCAAAGTTCTTATCTTCAAATGCCTCCAAGTGACCGTTTTATTGAAAACCTTCTCCAGCAGCTTCGTTTTGTACCCGGCCCCACGTGGACCCCCTCAGGTTGCAGCTGCAGCCACGGTGGGCACCTCCTCTGCTTCCTGCCATGCCCCAGCCTGGCACCGCCTGCTGCCTCTTCTCTACACTGCCGCCCCACTGCCCTTCCCGGGAGAGCTGCCTCAGACTGCAAGTGTAGGGCACGAACAACGGCGAGTGCGATGCTCCATCGTTGGGAGGATCAGGGACCAATGCCTCAGCCTGGGGTCCTGGGAGGGATGATTCTGAGGAGCAGCCCTCACTGGAGCTCAGAGGTCCCAGCAGGGTTAAGCTCAAGTTGCCCACAGGGGCTCCCTTCATTGGCTCTTCCTCCTGCTCCTTCCTCACGCTGCCCCCTTCACTCCTGCTTCCTGGCATCACCAGTGGTCTTAGGAATCGAGACACCGCTCCTCTATCCTCTCCAGGCGGGTGTGCCCACATGCAGAGACGCCCACATACAACACGAGGAACTGTATTAAAGGGTCGCGGCATTAGGAAGGTTGAGAACCACTGCTTTAGAGAAACCCAGACTGACATATTAATCCCACTTGTCTGCAGATATCATTCACGAAGGGCTGATACTCATCAAAATTTCTAAGAACAGAACACTGCTCTGAACACTGGAAAGAATTTAGGAATTTTTGCAGTGATTTCCAGTTCTACCCCAAATCTTAGAATGTGCTGAAAAACGATCCAAATTCCTACCTCCAGGACGTCAAAGTTGCAGCTTTCGTGATACTCCACATCAAAGTCGTGGATGGTGAGCTGGATGCTGCTCCCAGGAGCCGTGTGAATGTACCATATGCACTCCTTGCTGGGGGGATACGTGTTAGGGTACCCGGGGCTGCTGAAGGAGCCCGTGGCCCCAGACAGCTCCGCACCACAGCCTGTTAAAACAGCAAGGCTCAGTCAGTTCAGCGTGAGCACTGGCCACTGGGAAAAACTAAAAACTCCAACTAACCAAAAGATCATTGAAAATGCACACGACTATTTCAGGAGAAAAACCATAAAGTTACAATAAAGTTATAATTAAGCAGTTATAAAACAATGAGGAGAAAATAATGCCTACAACTTACTAAATGTATTCTTTTTAAAAACATCGATTGTATCATTTGTGCAGTGATTTTCAGTCCTTAGTCTCACCACATCAAACCTTTGGTAATATTTTCAAAATGTCATTCTAATTTTTAGATTTTTTTCACGACATGTAGGTAAGAGTTTCATAGTAAGAAGTACAATGGACAAGGTGAGCAGTGTTCGACAGCGAGCACCATGTCTCAGTCTTCAGTGTCCTTGTATTTAATACGTTATTTCTAAGCGCTTTTCAGACCTGAGATCTAGAACTGTAATTGCATATTAACAAGGGATATTCGATTCCAAATAGATGACAAAACCCACAGAACGTAGAACACTACGAGTGAACCCTATGGACTTGGGGTGAGGAGGGGGTGTGCGTGTGGGTTCATCAATGGTAGCAAATGTCCCACCTTGTGGACATTGTTGATAATGGGGGAGGCTGTGCATGTGTGGGAACGGGGGGATAGGGAACCTCACCTTCCGCTCAATTTTGCAATGAATCTAAAACTCTTCTATTAAAAAAAAAATGATATGGGTCCTCACCCAGGCAATTTATATCTAAAAACAAAAGAAACAAAAGCCGATATATAAAACACAAGCGTGGAAGAAGACTGCAGCATAGCTTTTATGAATGTTTACATATCATACTGTAGAAAGTGATTAAAGCAAAGCAATACAACAAATAATCAAATGCAGCAATGTGGTACACAGCAAAAAAAGTGTCACCACTTAGTGCTTAGGTGTGTTTTACAAGTGTTTCCTATTTTAATTCTCACGATAACCCTGTGAAGCAGGTACCATCAGTGTCTGCATTTCTCAAATGAGCAAGTCAATGGAAACAGAGACCAAGCGGCGGCCTAGGGTCTAAGGCTTGTGAGTGGCGGGGCCAGGACGCCGGCGCGGGCACTTGGCTGGAGCCAGAGGGCTGCATCCCTGCTTTCCACAGCCTCACCTCGTTTGTAGGCATTCCGAGACTTCAGAATGGAGAGGGAGAGAAAACTTTATGGAGGACATAAAATTTGAGGAAGGCTCAAATTTTAAAGAGAAAATCAGAACGTAATTAACGCTAAAATTAGAAAAAAGGAGAGAAATTATCTTGTTTGCGAACAGCAAGTTTTAGTGATTAAAAAAACACTGTTTGCTCTGTTAACATATCTGGGCCTCCTTTTCCAGTTTTTCAGAATATTCTTTATTGGTTGGTACATTCTTCCAAGTACCTTTTCTTATTCAGCATCGAGCCTTTTTCACATTTAGGAATAATGGTGCCTCCTCATTTCATTATAAATATAGGTGCATTTTCACAGGAATGAAATTAAATTGCCGTGACTGAAAATGTAAGGCACTAAAGCTGAGATCATGTGTATGACCCTGTGCAAATTTGTCCTGAATAGTGAGTTTTAAAAAAAATTTTTTAGCCTGGCTGTTGTGGCTCAGTGGTTGAGCATCGACTCATGCACTAAGAGGTCGCCAGTTCGATTGCCGGTCAGGGCACATGCCCAGGTTGTGGGCCCAATCCCCAGTGGGGGCATGCAGGAGGCAGCCAATTGATGTTCTCGCTCATCAATGCTTCTCTCTCTCTCCCTCTCCCTTCCTCTCTCTCTCTAAAATCAATAAAGAAAAAAAAATTTTTTTTAAGTTTTTAAAAGGTTCAAAAAATCTATTCTCTATATAGAATCTCCACTTAACTAAAAAGAACTGAGGCGAATTCTAAGAGGAATCTTGCTGCGTAAAGAAATCTGATTCCAGCTCAACATGTTACCATCTTGAGTTGCTACTTTCCTGCTTGCATTTGAAAACCTCTGTGTTTTCAGACTAAATTTGTTGCACAAAGCAGAATCTTTTCCATGGCCTATAAAGTTCCCACTTCTATTTCTGGTTAAAACCCTGTGAAGAAGCTGTTTAAAATTAGATGTGAGGGCATTATTTATAGACTATGGTGAATGTTAAAAAAAAACAACAAAACATAAATGCCATGAAAGATTAGAAAATATTTTCCCTACTACAATAACACACGGAAAGTATTCTTGAAGCCAAATCAGCACAGATTATAAATATGGTCAGTACCACTGCACAACTCCAGGGGGCACCAGTCACAGGCTATTTCATCCAATGATACTCTAAAGTTTTTCAAGGCAGTGGCCCACATAAATCATCTTAACATGTGATACCTTTTACTAAATTACATTATAGGTAAGCAAAGTCATTCTGTTGCCCCAGTATTTTTTAACGTACATTTTCAGCTCCTATAGTTCTTGACATCAGTTGTATCAAATTAAATAATTCAATGGGAAAAAATCTTTGGAGAAAAGTAACTCTTTGGCCAACTAATATAAAAGAGAACAGGAAATGGAAGCTTAGGTATCTCATTTCTGCATTTTTATTTAGCTTCATTTCACCAGACAATTTAATTTAATTTTTTTTCATAGTTGATTCATATAAAAATCTGTAGAACATTTTTCCATTGTCTTTTCCAATTGTTTTAGGTTTCCTTGTAAATTCCTTTGCAAATAACAGGATGCCAATGTCCTTAAACCAGTCGCTGTAAACTGGAATCATAATATCCGATTCTTGGCATTCAATAATGCTTTGAGAAATGACAGTACTTATTTTACTTACCCACGTACAGCTCTTAAAACCCACAGTGTACTTTTCCTAAGATTTTAATCAAACATAAAATATGTTTATAAAAACATAACAAAATTTGACTTTAGGTTTGTCATGTTCTCTTTTCATCAATAGTGCTTATGTGTGTGTCTTCTAAAGAGAAATTCCAATGCTATTAAAGTGATACCCTGTTGGTGAAAAATATTGTGTGGCTGTGAGAAGAGAAAAACTGCTGGTGCTTGAAAACTCTTTGAAGCTTTTTTATTTCTCTTTCATGCTCTCCTCACATTTAAGGTTTAACATAGCAGAAGGTAACAACTTCAATTTAAAAGTTCACATTGAACACAGAATAGTATGAATTAATTTAGTGCTTATTATATGATAAAAACTATAAAATGCTGGGAAATAGAGTTTATTCTGATAATTATGGTAGAAACTCTGTTTTTGAATATTTAAATCTTGAAAGAGATATAAATAAATTTTTAATTCCCATTCATTCATTCAATAAATATTTATTGAGCATATGCCATAGTCCAAGTTGTGCTATAGAAGGCAGGTATATTTAATGTCTATTTTTAAAAAACCGTTATAGACATAAAAAGTGCTATTACCACATGCCCTCCTGTAAGCCACTGAACTTTTTGCTTTTTCTTCAGTTTTCACAGAGGAATTTCAGTAAGTTTTGATATTAAAAAAGCAAACAGTGAATTACATTTTATCCTTCACATGTTATATTTATTCTTCATAAGTTACAAATAGAATAAATAAATCATCATGTTGAGGTGCTAAAAGGTGTTTTTTAATTTGCTAGTTCAGTAGTACAAAGTTAGTATGATTCTCTTTTGGTACTAATTTCCAGTCCATAGATGAGAGATTTTAATCAGCATTCAGTCAGTTATGGCTCACTCACTTGGGTTATCATCATTTTTTCCTAGATTTTGACAAATGTGTACGTGATAACAGGCAAAACAAAATAAGCCAAAATATATATTTTAAGAACTGAAAGAACTGAACAATGTCTGTTTTTCCTGTGCTTTTTGTAGAGGGAAAACATATTCACAACAAAATTAGGAAAATTTCTATTGATCCAAAAAAAATTAAATATGTAATGAATTATTTGATACTTTGTTTCATAAGTTCAAGCTATCATTAAGCTAACAGTGAAGCATTAGAACATGAATTTGGAATTTATAATTATGCATAAAAATTAAAAATTATTCATTTACACTAAGAGTTAAACTTTTAAATTATAAATGAAAGCAAATATCTATAATTCACAATAGATCGTAGTTTTTTAATGTATAATGTGAGTCTTTTAAATTATATTTATGCATTGTTTTTCACTTCATTAGCTGCAGAAAAGTCAGTCAATTACAATATAGAAAATGTGATTTAGAACCTTTATCAACACATCGTATCCCATTGTCAGCAAAAGAAATAATGAGATAATCCAAAAATCCTACTGTGTGTAATTCTGAAGAAGAGAAATGTGTTCTCAATGCTGAAATGAATCTCCCTGGCCAGTTTGGCTCAGCAGTTAGAGTGTAGGCCTGTGAACCAATGAGTCTCAGGTTCGATTCCAGTCAAAGGCACGTCCCCGGCCCTGATCCGGGCCCTGCGGGAAGAAACCAGTTAATGTATCTTCTCTCACTTTGATGTTTCTCTCTCTCTCTCTCTCTCTCTCTCTCTCTCTCTCTCTCTCCCCCTCCCTTCCACTCTATCTGAAGATAAATAGAAAAATATCTCGGGTGAGGATTTTAAAAAAAAATGAATCAAAAGCTAAATGATTTAGTTCTGTCTCATCAACAATTCCTTGCTCATATTGGGTAGCAAAGCTGTTTATTGTATTTGAGTTACTATTTCTCCACTTCCTGTGGTAGAGACAAGATTTGTTTTTGTTTTATTTTTAATAAAGATTGTGGAATTCAAAAAACTTTTTTGGTAAGCTGCTTTACCTATGTAGTTGTTATCAGTGTTGCTAAAGTCCAGTACTAAAAACTTTCTGCATAAACAATATCCTAAGTTTACTTTCCTTATAAATTTAAATTCATTTGGGGCCAGGAAGGGGGGAAAGTGTTTTCTTCACTGCACTATTTCCCTTTGGGAGCAGTTTAGGACATGACAAACTCTTGTTAGAATGCACTTTTTCCTGAATGAGTCACAGAAGAAAATCTGTTTCTAAATCCGTCTGCCCATTTTGGAGATGGAAGCAACAAGGCTCCTGGAAAATCTCAGGTGTCTGCATTTCAATTAGAATAAAAATAACGGTACAAACATATCTGCAAATCTTAAAACAAATGAAACTGCTGAGAAAACACAGTTTAGCAGACTATGCAATTCTTTTTTAAAATCATGTCATTGTCAGTCACATCTCTGATTTTGGGTGGGTGACTAGGGGGTCAGAGGGTAGGAAAGAGAGATGGAAGAGAGACAAAGCTGGAGATTTAAGAAGTTATATCAACCAATAGCTATCCGGAAATAAAATAGGAGGTGATATTTACACTCCCAATATCCTCTTCCTCATCATGCTGTCTGGTTGAATGAATAATAAAATATAGAAGAAATCTCTCAATTTCTTCATTTGTAACAGAATTAGTATTTAACCTCATAGGGTTGTTATATAGATTAAATGAAATAACCAAAATAAGGTTTTTAGCCAAGTGTCTTGCACATGATGCTCCCTCTATATGTGTTGTAATTTAACAGGAGTTTATCCAGATACAGAATGATATGAGAGAAATACTTGGAGCTAGAAGAGGAATTACCACACCAGTTAAAGAGCCAGCATGAATAGCTGAGATGTAAGAAATCAATTATTCATTAAGCTACACTAAAGGTGATTCATTATTTGCATGGTAATTGTTTTTCAAAGGGCCTTTTTTTTTCTTTATTGACTTTAGAGAGGGAGGAAGGGACATGGAGAGAGAGAGAGAAATATTGATGAGAGAGAACATCGATTGGCTGCCTCCTTCATGCTCCCCACTGGGAATTGGGCCCACAACCTGGGCATGTGCCCTGACTGGGAATCGAACCAGCAACCTCTTGGTGCATGGGTCAACGCTCAACCACTGAGCCACACTGGCCGGGCTCAAAGGGCTTTTAACAAGCATATTATCTTATTTAAAATTCATAACCACTCTATGATATGGGCTCATTTTTGAGATGAGCAAACTTATGAGGTAGGCCCATTTTAGAGATGAGCAAAGTGAGGCTCAAGAATGCCACTGGACTTGAAGCTCATATAGTGAAGGGCAAATCTGGGGCAACCCCCGAGCCTCCCCACTCCCAGTTCTGTGTCCTCTCTGCCACGCCCGATCTTGCACTTCAGCCTAAGGCCCTGGCATGGCGGTGCGGAAACTGCCCTCATTACTGTCCTGTCCATCTACTGTGGAAAATATCACCATAGCAGCCTGAAAAAATAAATATAGCAAAGATCTTTTTCCTTTAATTTGAGACAAATCTGACAAAATCTAATATAGTAACATCGTTAGATATCAGCTGAACTGGAATAAATATTGTCCAAAAGAGAATGATGTGTTTTTCAGTGTTAATTAGTTCATCTTTACAAAACTTGCAGGACTGGTGTCTGATAATCTGTTTGATTCCATTTTCCTCCAAACTCCCAGTCGGGCGGAAAGGAAGCGCTCACTTTATCAGCAGGAAGCATGTTGATATACTGAACTCAGCCAAGGAAGAGTTAAAAGCCATCGCTAAACCTGTTTACTTGTGAAGATAATTTAAATCTTTTTCATAAAAGGACTTTGCTAACACTATTTTTTTTTTTTTTTTTGTCTAAAGCAAGCAATGAGATGTAAATTTTTTTTTTTTTAAATTAAGCGTAATCTATGTATGTTCTTATCTTCAAGGTTTGGGGTTGTTTTTAAAGGAAAGAGCTTAACAAAAGCAAACCGGCAATGAAACAGCTATGTGGCATCTGAGGCAGAGTTTCAAAGGTACATTCCGTCTTTCCCTACGATTCTCAGATGCAGTCCCCTCTTTGCACTTGGCATTTTCCTGAAACTATGTTCCATAAACCAGTAGCATGTGAGGGCTGCCAGCTTGAAACGGATGTGGTCCTCCCAGGCTAGAAGAAAAAGAACAGAGAACGGCCCCCCAGAAGACATCTTCACATCTTTATCCTCCAATGTTTTAGGAAAATGCCTGAGAAATGAGCGGTCAATGTTAAAAAGAAGTTGAAAAGCCAATGTATAGCAATAGCATGAATTTTAAACACTCTAAATTATGAGCTCACATGCTTCATTAAAATGACGGATTTATATGTTAACAGTTTTTCTATAATTTAAAAATAAAAACTTTCTCTTCTTCAGTACATTGAGGGATGCCTTAGTTAGTCCACTTTCCCTCTGAAAGGAACAAGGAAGCAGGGGGAGGGTGTGGGGTACAGGGAGAAGTACCAATAAGGAATCTTTTGGGGGAGCAAGTACGATGTGAAATGGCACTAACAGCTCAGAATTTGGGGAACATCCAAACCAAGAAAAAGTTGGACTGTTTTCTAGAGTAAACCAGCCTCACGTCTGATACAATGAAATATGCAAAGAATGTGATTGAGGCGATTTTGAACAGAAACTTTCAGGTTGGGGTGGAGTATGGAAGTGAAAAAAAATGTGAGCTCCTTAAAATAACCAAGGTTGTCTGAAGGTCACTGTGGCATGTAAAAGAACCATAAAAAGTCAGCAGTTCCTGGTTTGGCTTTACCAGTTAATTCCCCGACAGTATAAAAGTGCATGCAATTCCCCCGAGAAAGGCAAATGCTAGGTATCTATCCTACGAAGGAAGAAGACTAAAATAGATCACGGGTCCTCTCTGAAGACGGAGCCCAGGGTGGAGCCCCAGAATTCACCTGGTCTTAAGGATTTGCAGATTCATTTTCTGGGGGATTTTGCAGGTTAGCAATTATTCCGTGAGGACAGGGACACAAGCTGCTGCAGTTACACAATGAAATCAGAGAAGAAAACCGTGTAATATGAAGACCGAGAAATGTGAAATTATTCTGAGGAATAAGGAAGACGGAAGAAGACGAAGCATGGTGACTCCAAGAGGCGAGAATATTATCAAAAGCTCTGAGCCTCCTGCATTGGATTCAGTAGTGTTCCCCAGAAATCATGTCCACATGGAACCTGCAAATGTGACCTTATTTGGAAATAGGGTCTGTCTAGGTGCTATCAAGTTAAAATGAGGTCGTACTGGATTAGAGCAAGACTGGAATTCCGTATAATGGTGTCCTTATAAGAAGAGGAAAATCTGGCCCAGCTGGTGTGGCTCAGTGGTTGAGCGTTGACCCATGCAGCAAGAGGTCACCGGTTCGATTCCTGGTCAGGGCACATGCCCAGGTTGTGAGCCAAATCCCCTTTGGGGGGCTTGCAGGAGGCGGCCAATTGATGTTCTCTCTCATCGATGTTTCTCTCTCTCCCTTCCTCTCTCTAAAAAATCAACAATAAAAAAATAAAAAAAAACATAATAGGAAAATCTGGAACCAGACACACAGCAGGAAGACGGCCGTGTGAAGATGGAGACAGAGATTGGAGTTACACATCTACAAACGAAGGAAAGCCAAGGATTGCTAGAAGAAGTAAGGAGGGATTCTGCCCTAGAGCCTGAGAAGGGATGACCCTGCTGACACCTTGACTTTGGATTTCTAGCCTCCAGAACTTTGAAAGAAAAAAAATTTCTGTTGTTTTAAGCCATTCAGTGTGTGGTATTTTGTTACAGCAGCTCTAGGAAACTAATGTATCCCCATTCTTTTCCGTATCAAAGGCAGGCAAAAGAAGTATAACAACTACAAGTGTGGCATCTGAAGGAGCGTGCCTTTGTAAGCTCTTCTTACTCCCTTCCTCTTGTATTAATTACTTCCTATTTATCACACGGACCTTTAGATGATGCTTGGTAGAGGATAAGGTTAGAAGATAGTCTGTTTCAGTCTGTTTGGGCTGCGGTAACAAAATACCGGTAACAATGTAGCTTGTAAACAACAAAAATTTATCTACCTATTTATTTATTTACGGTCAGGTGAGGGTCATCCTCTGGGTCACAGACCTCACATGGTAGAAGGGGGCAAGGGATCTCTTTGAAACCATTTTATAGGGGTGCTAATCCCAATGATGAGGGCTCAGCCCTCCTGACCTGATCACCTCCCAAAGGCCCCACTTCCCAATACCATCACCTTAGGGCTTAGGTTTCAACACATGAATTTTCAGGGGACACAAACACTCAGACTCATCATAGTCTATTGCTGAGAAAATCAGAGACAAATGCAGGGCTAGCGACCACCTTAGGAGGAAACAAGCAAACTCAAGGATCATGATTTGTAGCACTGAGGAGTCAGGAAGGGTTTAGAAAGGACTTCATCCCAGCCCTAGACTTTGTGATAATCATTTTGTCTGACTGATTGCCATACAGCCATAGACATGGAGTTACCTGTTTTCAATGGCAGGGACAAATAAATGTTTTTTAAAAAGTGAAAAACTAGGCCATAACATGAAGTTAATAAATTATAAAATAGACACAAGAAGCTTAAATATCAAAGCTGTCCATAGTTACAAAGTGAATTTTAAATTACTATATAAGATGTGGTATAAATATTCCAAGTTAATATTATCATAGCCTTCTGACATTCTCACATGTCCTAAATCTTACTATTCAAGTGCTCTAGCCTGGTACACCATTAAGGAGAAGTAGACCCAATGAGCCATATTTTAGGACTTTTCACAAAATATAAATTTTAATTTCTTGCATATAAAAGGATAAAAATCTTTCATTTTTACCCAGAGAAATACAGCCAATCTCATCATCTTTTCATTTTGATTAACTATATCTTTTTCCTTTCTAATCTACTCATTCCAACCAAATTTTAAAAAAATGATTTCCCAGCAGAAATTCTTTGCTTACAATTCAGGAGAAATCTGTCAATCACTCAGTCGCTCTCTTTAAGACATTTTTTAAAATTATTGAAGATTTCTGAACAATATATATTTTTAAAAAGTATAAAAATATCTTCCAAGGAAATGAAATGAGACCAAGGCAACTGGACTAATTTCCCCTAAAGTAAATAGTCACACCTAAGGCTACTTTATGAAATCCCCAAACAGGCAAAGACAGAGGACATGTGTTCTCTTCTGCGATTTCCAAGTTCAATCCTTATACTTCTATGTAAAAGCATTCATTCTAATCCTGCTTTCTCTCAATTTTATTACTTTGGTGCATAGCGCTCTTATAGGAAAACGCTCATAAGCCTCTCCCCCAAGGGCTCTGCATCCCTGGACACACACACCCCGATTCCTTCTCTCACTTTTCCCTAACTCCCAACCTTTCTGCACATGTAGGTTTCTCCATGTCGACAAATGGACAGATGTGGGCAGCACCACGCCAATGCCCGTGATGTTCTGCGACCCTCCAAGCTCTGTCCAAGCCTGAGTCATGAGATTGTTTTCTGCTATTGTGATACCAGGGATGAGAGTCCCTCGCAGGGCAAATGCTGCTGGCATCCAGCCAGCCAAGGTCCTTAGCTTACAGGAGGCATAACTCTCTCTGGCTGGGCCCCTGAATTAACCAGATCCTCAAGTGCCCCACTCCCTCCCTCATTGTTTACTTCCAGTCAAACCAATCTGCTTTGGGGCAGCATCCTTTCACTCCTCATCTTATTATAACCCTCCTTGCAAACTAGTCTGTGTGACTAAACCGTGGTAATAGAGCAAGTAATCTCTGTGGTCTGCATCAGCCCAGAAGTGGATGATTCCATCAATTATACGCGGCAACTCCAAAAGAAGAGCACTTTTAAATAACTCATAAAGCAGATATTGTGCTGACGAACAGACATCTGCTATTTTGAACTTGTCATTTGCTAAGTAATGGGCTTCCCTGCACTATCGCTACTTGAACCTGAAGAAAGAATGAATTGTGTGTTTTAGCAGGGAGACCTTGAAACCAGAACATTTTTTACTTGGAAAAGACAACATATGTTTATTTAAAAACAATCATTTTCCTCAGTGGGAATTTAGTTACAAAATTACCGACTATAAACTCTAACCTGTTCTGCATTACAATATCATTTAATCTTCTTTGCAATGAAAAGTTGTAGGGAAAAATTATTTGCTTTTAGGCAGAGTGCAGCTATTAAAACACAGGCTTTGGAGTTGGACACCACACACTTTGAGAGTTTGGGGAAGTTAACTTCTTTACAACTCTTTCCTTAGTTTTCTCATCCATAATATGGGGAAGATGATGCTTATTTCACAGAATTCTTGGGAGAAGACATGAGATAATATTTTTAAAACTCTAACCAAAGGGCCTAGCACATGGTATTTTTTAAAAAATAATAATATCATGGCCCTGGCCGTTTGGCTTAGCGGTTACAGCGTCCGCTCGAGGGCCAATGAGTCGTGGGTTCGATTCTGGTCAAGGGCACATACCTCAGTTGTGGTTCATCCCCGACCCTGGTCAGGTCGTGTAGGAGGCAGCCAGTCGATGTGGCTCTATCACATCAATGTTTCTCTCTGTCTCTCTCTCTTCTTCCCTCCCACTCTATCTGATGATAAATAGAAAAATATCCTCATGTGAGGAACAAAAATAAATAAATAAATAATAACATCATGTTATTTTTTAAATTGATGATAATCAATATTTTTCAATGATAACATCAACATTTAAAAAATAATTGCTTGGTCCAGTAATAATAAATGAGATGTCAATCAAATCAGTGCACTAAGCATTTAAATCATATTTTCATTCATTCTGTATAGGGCAACATGGTTTATTTTTATCATAACTAATATCTCAAAGTACATTTTAAATTATATTTAAGTAGTAAAATCAATATTATTTAGCCTGTGAGTAGTCTGTAAGTATAACTAGAAGAAGGAAAAATTAGGGATGAAGTAAATTAATGTCATTACCTATATAGAGAGTATAAAACTCTATTAAATCTTCTAGAATGTAATTACTCTCCTACACCAGAGATTCTGTCTTTGTTTTAGGGGTCACTGCCATTGGAGTCTGGCATTCGTTCCCCTGACCACACAGTGACGTGCACGTAAAACAAGGCCTTGGATACGTGATGTTAGAGACAAATGTGGCAGTATTTAAGTAATTGCTCTAAAAAAGAAACCTCTGGGGACAAAAATTAATGTTCTACACTGAACCTCATGCTTGTTCTGTGTAGGTTTAGTCGTTTTTGGCTGCTACAAAATTTGAAACTGAAAAACAAAGAAGTGTGGTTTCTTTTTCAATGTTGTACAAAAAAGCGTGGAATCCCCCAGAAAGTATGTGCAATAGCTGTCCGAGATGTTGTTGCTAGGGAACCAGAAAACAAACAGAAGATTCGAAAAGCCCTTCCTTTGGCCCAAATCTCAAGGTCGATTACAAATTGTGCAATATATGATTTGGGAAGGCCGTGGTTGTTTGAGGGTGGTTTTTTTTCTCTTTTTATAACTGTTTCAAAAAGTAGCAACAGGAACTGAACTCCAACTTTTTCAAGCAGTAGTGACATGGGAATTGAGATGCAAGACTCCTAAAAGGCCCCACCAGTTACAAGACAGGAGCCAACATTCAACGAAGGTCAACTGTGTGTATGTGTACCTCCCGCCGTTGTCAAGGAGGCAAATAATGTCAGGATTTAGCTTTTCCACTCATTCTGAAATGTCTGCATTTGTTTGATGCCATCTCTGATTGCTAGGGCCTTGCTGGAGAAATTCTGAGGCCAAGGTAAAAAGAGCTGCATGGTTTTTTTGGTAAAGTATTATCCCAACTTTACAAATGTGAATGACTTTCTAAACAGATTTTTTTAAAAACTGGCATCACCCAGTTTCACTTCTTCGGAAAAAAAGACATAAGTGAGAATTTGCCAAAAATAGAAATCAGACACAGTATCACAAGGCAGAAATCTTCGCTAAAACTGTATTCATTTGCAGTCTCCATGTTTAAGATTTTTTTCTAAGAGTATCACAAAGACAAAAGTTCAAGCCATCCAGCAGGTCCAAGTGGCTAGAATCAGCAGGACAGGACACAGCGTGTATGTGTGTGAGAGAAACCTAGCCTTTAGGGAAATACATTCTAACTTAAACAGAACTATTTCTTAAAAGTGTCTATTGGACTTAAATTTCTACCCAAGCTGAACAGGATTTGTTTATCTTATATCACACTATATAATAAAATAATCCCAGGAGTCTATGCTTGTCTATACCAAGAGATTGCTTCCAGACTCACTGGACAAAGGACACGTTTTCGACCATAGATAAGGTGACTTCAGAGGCAAACGGGGACAGGTGTTTTACCACGTCTCTCTCTGGGACGTGATCTATCACCACCCAGCAGGAAGTGACACTATGAAAGCGATTCGTCACCAGCAGAGAAAGGTCTCTGCCTGAGATCAGGACCAGACAGTGTGATTCACATCCCGCCCTTGTGAGCCTGCCCTGGAAGGTCTGCAAACCACAATTCATAAATTCACTTTCACTGCGAGCGTCATACCTCCAGAGTGTGAACGTCTGCACCGCGCAGAAGCAAGGCTCAGGACAGACAAGACATGAAATCCGAGTTCTTGCAACGGCTCTTATCAACTGGTCTCTGACAGCCTGTCGTGCCTCAGCGTCGATCACTCCCTCTAGCTCGGCATTTCTCCACCATTGTTGGTTCATCACGGCCCTCCTAAGGAGCCATCGTAGATATTTTTCCCAAAATTCTCTCCCATGACATTTTAACATCACAGATATACCATATATCTGTTATGTATTATAGATATCTGTACTTTATAAATAAAGCATATGATTTTTTTCACCCTTTCAAGAACCAATTTTCTTTATTGATTTTAGAGAGAGAGGAACATTGATAAGAGAGAACATTGATTGGCCACCTCCTGTATGCCCCCCACTGGGGATCAGGCCCACAACCTGGGCATGTGCCCTGACCAGGAATCGAACTGGCGACCTCTTGGTGTGTAGGTGGACGCTCAACCACTGAGCCACACTGGCCGGGCAAGAACCAATTTTCACCTCCTTGGGGTTGATATTGAGAATACGTACTCTCACTGACACACTTGCCATTTGCAAAACTTTGGTGTTATCCTAAGCCTCCCTGATCTCCTTAGAAATGTCTGCCTGTCTCAGACATTTGTCTGACTGACCGATACTTGTACTGAAGCTGCCTGGAGGGCCTCCTGAACTCCCTCCTGGATCTCCTCTGTGACCCCACGGCGTCGGATTGCGGACTTATTTCTACACTTGTTTATTTGTCTGTTTCCCTTACTACACGACTAACTCCTGAGGTCAAGGGTGTTATCTCCTTCTTCTCTGCTATAGACTAAAGTGCATCCCTCTAAAATTCATATATTGAAGCCCCAGTACTCAGAAGCTCACTGTATTTGGACATAGTGATATTATAGAGGCTTAAATTGAAATAAGGCCCCTAGGGAGGACCCTAATTTAATCCGATTGGTGCCGTTGTATGGAGAGGAAATCTGGACACGTGGAGAGACACCAGGATGCGCACTCACAGAGAAAAGGTCGTGCGAGGATACAGCAAAAGGCCACCATCTGCAAGCCAACCAGAGACCTCAGGAGAGAACAAACCTGCCGACACCTTAATCTTGGACGTCCAGCCTCTAGAACAGTGAGAAATAAATTTCTGCTATTTATCTACCCAGTCTGAGGCCTTTTGTTATGGCCTCCTGAGCTACCTAATACACTCTCTATATTCTAAATTCCAAGCCCAGAACCTGGCAGTGAATCAATATGTGTTGGCTGGTTGGTTGAACGAATGGTTGAACAAAAAACATGTTTTCAATAAACACCTGCTTACAGAGGGTACATGTAATCACTATAACGTGATTAACAATGGCAAAGTCTCTGTCCTTTGGAGGGGAGACCCACAGAGCTTCTGACAGGGCCCAGTGTATTCACCCTCACACCCTCCAAGTGACTACCCAGCATTCACATAAAAGGCAAGTGGATAATGAAATTACAAAAGATAGACCCTTTGTCCTCAAAGGGTGAACCTCCCAGAACCTCAGCACCCACCCCCACACACACACACACACATACTCTAAGTCCCAAAAGTAATAAAAATTACAAGTTAGGAGGATTTCCCCTGAAAGACCAACAATAAACAAAGACTATTGAAAAGTCTGAGTGAGGCAGAGAGAACTGGAGGGAAGGTTTCCGAGAAACACTGCTGACCTCACGGAGGTCCTTTGCCAGGGCTCCAAAAATATTGTTTTAAAGCCCTTTGATACAGTGCTGCGTGTCCCCAGGTAGTCAGGAAAGCGCCAGCCCGGGTTCAGACCAAGCCAGCCACGGAGGATCTTGATAAAGTTTGTGAAATGTTCTCCCCGAGCCAATTTCTGAAAACCCTCAAGGTTTGAGAAATCTCATTAACAGCTTAAAAGGGAGATAAAACGAAAGCAGCCCCATTCGAGGGGCTGATGTCATCTGTCTCCCCAAAAAAAAGGCTCCACTCTCCTTTGTGAAAATCCAGGGTGACATCACCTCCTGGTCACATGCCACTTCGCCCTTCCCCTGATTCCTGGCGGAGGGGTTCTCTTCCTTTGCAAATGTCACTCTTTCCCTCACAAAGCCCCTTGACCTTGTTTGTATGTGGGAGCCCACTGCCAAGTGAAAGCAGGCCTCTGGGAGAAAGGAGCAGGGGAGAGAGGGGTGTGCACAGCTGGCGGGAGGCCCTATTCACACAGCAGAAAGCTCTCTGTTCCCTTCAGCACCCGGGCGGAGGCCCCCGAGGCTGAATTCAGCCTCTGGACAATGCTGTCAACACTGAATACCGTGAACAGTTGAGCCAGGCAGGGCGACTACGGGCCATGGCTCTCTTTCCAGGGTGGGACGCCCTTTGATGGCTCCACGCAGCATAAAGGCGAGGCAGCGTGCTTTAATCTCATGTCCACCGGGCCACTTTAGAAATGGGCCCGCAAATAAAGCCCGATTGTGGATCCATTTTCTCCAAGCAAATAGAAGGTCTGTGCAGTCAACAAAGAAGCACATTTTGCAAACGGGTTTATTTATCGATCGGCAAAATGAAGCGCGTGGGGATCCCTCCTCTGCAGCAATGCTCAGAGACCTCGTGCCAGGCTGGGGAGCCTGGGCCCTGGCACTCGAACCTGATTCTGAGACGGAGGTGTAGTGAGGTTGTGCAGAAACTATCGTTGCGATGACATCCACACCCACGTGTTCCCGTGCACACACGCGCACACATTCCAGAGGGCTGCTATTACAGTTTTTACATGGAAATCTCATTTCCGGATGATATAAGTCACATGTACTTATTAGGAAAGTTCAGACACTTCAAAACTGCATCAGTAATTTCATTCTCCATGTTTGAAGAAGTGTTTCTACTACTCTTGAAAACGGAGACTCGTTCTTACGTTTATTTTGTCGTTGTGTGTTGGGCACGTTGCAGTTCAGTTTCTACTCTGAGTCCCACAACATGTCATGTTACCTCAGCCCTTCAAGATCCTACTGGAAATGCAATTCTTTGAAATCTGACTGTTTTACATAAAAGAGCGGGTGGGGCCCCTCTCCCTGTCCAAGTCCCCAACTATGTGTGACCCTGATGCTCTGGCCACCGCGGAGCTCAGCACCACTGCCCTTGACTGCACTGTGCCCCTCCGGACCCCGAAGTCCCTCACGCTCACCCTGCACGTTCCGTCCGTGCAGCCGTTCTTCCACTTGGATCCTTTCCCTCTCCTACTTGTCTAGCTAACCCCTGCTTACTCTATTCTTTAAAATGTTTTCATTGATTTTTTTTTTTTTATCCTCACCTGAGGACATTTTTTCATTTTTTGTCCAGATAGAGTGGGAGGGAGAGAGAGGAAGAGAGAGAGAGAAACATCGACATGAAAGGGACACATCAAGTGGCTGCCACCCGCACAACCAACCAGGGCCGGGGACAAACTGCAACCGAAGTACATGCCCTTAGCAGGAGCGGGAACCAAACCCGGGTCTCTCTGGACCGCAGGCCGACGCTCCAACCGCTGAGCCAAACCGGCCAGGGCTCATTGATTTTTTTTTATTAAACTTTTTTTAGAGAGAGATAGAAACATCGATGAGAGAGAAGCATCGCTCAGCTGCCTCCTGCATGTCTCCCACTGGGGATCAAGCCCACAACCCGGGCATGTGCCCTGACCGGGAATCGAACCAGGACCTCTCAGTCCGTGGGACGATGCTCAATCCACTGAGCCACACTGGCCGGGCACTCCTGCTTACTCTCAAATTTTAGTTCAAGGAACCCATTTTCATGCAGGACTTCTCTGACCTCCTGTCAATGTCAAATCTTCTTTTGTTTGCTGCCTGTCACTTATCATTTATATTTATTTGTGTGCTTTTTGCTTGATGGCTACTTCTCCCAATCACCTGTAAGCTCTAGGAGAGTAGGAACCAGGCAGGCCTGCTGGTAGGAGTCACACACTGTCCCCAGCTCCTACATAGTACATGGCCCAAAACATCTGTGGATCGAGGACAGGGATAACTGAGAAGTCAGATTTATGTCTTCAGTCTACCTCCAATGTGTAAGAAGTGGGGAACTGGGTCCCACTGAAACCTCTTCCCTGACCCCCATCTGCTCTGTTAGCCCCTCTTCTCAGGCTATCCTCTCCAGCTAAAGACCTAGTTTGGATGCAGAGAATAAACTCTGGGTACTTGTGGCACTGCATCACTATAGTTTATGATGATTAGTTAATTTCGCACTGATCTGGACCACTAACCATCCCCTTCCAGAAGGTTTTCCCCATGTATAATTTATACACAGTGGGTAACACAGAGTTAAATGTTTCTTCAGTTCTGGTCCCAGCTGGCGAAATTTTGTTGCATAACTCCAGGTCCAAGCTTTGCAAGTTTTCAGCAATTGGGAGAAAGTTTTGAAATAGTAAACAGGAAAAGACAATAGACAGAGGGTGTCTTTGATTCCCCCTATGAAGACAGATTTCAAAAGGAACTGACAGAAAAAAAAAATGTCCCAACAAAAACGCAGCACGTAGAAACATCGATGTGAGAGAACATCAATTGGCCACCTCACGCATGCCCCCACTGGGGCATTGGCCCACAACCAGGGCATGTGCCCTGACCGGGAATCGAACCAGCGACCTCTTGGTGCATGGGTTGATGCTCAACCACTGAGCCACACCCGCCGGGCACTTAGGGAGGTTTTTTAAATCAGTAATAGTCAAGGTCCCACTGCAGATCAACTGAATCCTCTCTCTGGAGACTGGAATCCAGGCATAGTGCTCTTTAAAAACTACCAGGGAGATCCAGTGTGTATCTCGGGCCGCGAACCACCACCTTGGGCCCTGACACTCAGTCTCCTGGTCAGCATTTCTGAATTTCCACCTTCTGTCTCATGTGAAAGCTTTCTCCTCTTTGACTCTCTTAAGCAGTAAGGTTATTTTACTTACAGGGGTCCCCACTCTTATCCCATTGACATAGAAAGGTTGAAGATATTCTGCTGTTATTACAATGAGCCCTGGGAGCACCTCGGAACTTTCTCTAGACCCAGTGGATGCTGTCTTTCCATCATTTTATTTCTCCAGCCTTAACATCTGCTCTTGACTTGTTCTTCAAAGTGTGGTCTACAGAGTGGCGCCGTCAGCATTACCTGGGAGCCCTTCAGAAACGCAGATTGATGGGCCTTACCTCAGCCCCTGCACCAGAATCTCATGTAAACAGGCGACTCCTGTGCACATGAGAGTCTGAGGAACACTGTTTGGAAAATACCCCTCGTCCTTGAAGATCTGGTGCATTTTCTGAGATTGTCCTGTTTCCTCTAGGTCTTTCCACATTGTCTCTGGTTTCCTTAGAATCACGCCATTTCTAAATCACGGAATGCTAGAGATGAACTGCATTATAGAGATGAATCACTCCAACCCCTTCATAGATCCATAAGTCCACATTCCAAGGTTAAGTCTACCTACTTGATGAAGAGGATGGTCGAGAACCTCTATAAGCTTAATCATTCTAGTTCATTTACTCTGGGAATTCATAATCCGTATTTCAAGCTATAGGTGGCTTTGTGGATAACCACTGAATAGTTTCAACACTGAAAATTCCATTATTATTTTTTAACAGAAATACACTCAGCCTCCAGTTAACGATCTCAGAATGTCTAACACTCTTAAATATAGAATAGGGCTATTCAGTTATATATAGCACTGAGATTCATATAATAAATGCACTATGATGTTAACAACCCTCAAGAGTCAACCGTGACACACATTCATGCCTGCACCTTGTGCGCACCCTTGATTTTGACAGTCCAGCCATAGCCTAGATGTCTGTGTGTGGTTCCTGGTGTAACACTGCAACTCCTCTCTCAAATCCACTGAGACAGACCAGTAAAACGCTGGTTGAGAACTGCTACTATAATTTTCACAAGGACTATAATTTTCAAGTCTGGATCACTCTAGGAGAGTGGTTCTCAAACATTAATCACCACGGAGACCAGTTAAGACACAGATGATTGGGCCTCTTTTTTCTTTTAATTTTGTTTTTTCTGTATTGATTTGAGAGAGAGAGGAAGGGAGAGGGAGGGAGAGATAGAAATATCAATGAGAGGGAACATTGATTGGCTGCCACCTGCATGCCCCCCCACTGGGGATTGGGCCCACAACCTGGGCACGTGCCCTGACCAGGAATCGAACCGGCAACCTCTTGGTGCATGGGTCGATGCTCAACCACTGAGCCACACCGGCTGGGCAGATTGGGCCTCTTTTTGGAGTTTGTGATTTCATAGGCCTGGGATGGGGCCTGAGAATCTGCATTTCTAACAAGTTCCAGGTGACTCTGATGCTGCTTTGGGGGAGTACGTTTAGGGCACCACTCCCTTTTGACTGGTAAAATGAATTTTCATCTTCAGAGAAATGATTTAAAGTTGTTTTTACTATTTATTAATTTATTTATTTTACAGAGACAGAGAGAGAGAAGAGAGAGAGAGAGGTTTGTTGTTCCACTTATTTATGCATTCATTGTTAGACTATTATATGTGCTCTGACCAGAATCGAACGCACTACCTTGGTGAATGGGGACCGCGCTCTAACCATCCGAGCTACCCTACCTGCTTCCTGAGCCACCCGTTCGCAGTGGGCTCTGCCGCACCCCTACTATGTGGCAGCCACAACCCACGCTCCTGCCTTAGTGCATCACTGGTTCTCTGCTCCTGCTCCCCGCTCCGCAGTCTTGCCCTTCCCTTTCTCTCTCTGTCTGACTCGTTCACTTCCTTCTATCCCATCATTCCTTCTCTCATTAATGTCAGGGGAAGCCTTACCTCTCATCCTATTTCACTCCCCCTGCGAGGTCCCCATCCTACCTTGTCGTTTTCCTGCCACACCCAGGGACAGGTCCTCCCCCTCAGAAACGTCATTCTGCTCCCTTCCTCCTCTGAAGCGGTTTATCACTGCACCTGCTAAAGCAGTTACTCACTTGGACGTCACCTCCTCTCTTAGCCCTAACAGGATTGAAGTCCCCAAGGCCCCCTAATGTCTAAGTACAATGTCTAAGGCCGAGCAGCAGATTACTACCCATGTTCAATTAGTGCTGATGGAAAGGTTTCCAAATGGAATTGGAATGGGGACAATTCTCGGTCAAACAGCAACTACGAAATCTGCCTGAGATCGGCCGGGCTTACCGTGGATGAACCACTGCATCTGGAATCCTTTCTCAATGTGACCAACCGCGTCAGTGTGGAACAGCACCTGAAGAAGGGAGCCGGTCGTACCCCCTGCGGGCGGCCTCTCTCTTCCGCAGTAGCGTCCCATCCTCCGTGAGCCGTCATAGAGCTGAAATCAGAGAGAAACTTGCCGATGTAAGAAAACGTCGCGCAGTTTGTCAGATGGGGAAAGCAGTCTGTTCACATAGCAAGCGCTGCTCCTTGGTTCAAAAGTGAAGGTCACATCTGCTGAGGTGGGCCACGCACAGGACGGGCAACATCAGTATTCAAAATAGAAAATTAGAGAGAGCGTCGTGGGGGTGATTTCCAAGCCAAATCATTTGGAAATCCAAATATCGTTTGCTTTGAAGTCAGCCTAGCAGAGTCCCTCCGAAGTATAACCCAGACACAGAACAAGGAGACAGCAGGCTGAACGAGATGTGTTCACATATTGACACACAAGAGAAGCTCAGCAAACAGCAGTGTTATAATTGTAAGACGTAAACATTTAAACAAACACTAACCATAAAAAACAGACATTTAAGAAAGCTATGAAAAATAAAAACAAAACATTAATCCCACTAAAGATAATACCTGTTGATATTTTGTTAATACCAGAAGTTTAGCTTGTAAACATTTTTTTCATTTGTAAATGTGTACGTACGTGTGTGTAGGTGTATATAGAAATTTGGCTACACATTTCACTATGTTCCCTGTTTTATACTAATATGTCATTAAATCATCCATGTAAACATTTTTAATGGTAGCATAAGATGATACTAACACATTATTTGCATTACAATTCTGTTGTTCATTTAGGATATTGCCAATGTTTTTGTCAATATAAATATTTGTCTGTTATTTTACATTTTCTCCAGGAAATATTCCTATAAAGAAAGTGAATAAAAAGTATAATCTCTTTTTGGCTCTTCATGTATATTATTTAATTTATTACCAGAAAGTTTATACCAATTTCCCGCCCAGCGGCAGTTTACAGAAATATTTTGTGCAAGTAGAACTTTCGTAGCCGTCGCTATTATTTTTAAAGCTGGTGCTGACAGTGAACATTTGTGTGTGTTTTTGTAATTGTCTTCATTTGTGTTACTTAAGGTTGACGTTTTTTCATGTGTATTGGCCATTTATATTTTTTCTATTGGAACTTTTCTGCTAAGGTATTTGCCGTTTGCCCACTGAGGTATTTATACTTCCTGTTCTGCACACTTTCCCTGCCTCATTTAATGTTTCATTAGCCCAGCCAGTGTGGCTCAGTGGTTGAGCATCAACCCATGCACCAAGAGGTTGCCTGTTCGATTCCCGGTCAGGACACATGCCCAGGTTGTGGGCCAAATCCCCAGTGTGGGGCATGCAGGAGGCGGCCAATCGATGTTCTCGCTCATTGATGTTTCTATCTCTCTCTCCCTCTCCCTTCCTCTCTCTCTAAAATCAATAAAGAAAAAATTTTTTTTTAATTTCATTAGATACACACCTTTAAACTAAAACTCTCAGTTGTATCTCTTCAATCAGCAAAGATAACCCAAAAGCACTGGCTTCCTCGTGACTCAGGCCATTATGTTTTCTTTTAATCCCTTACTGTTCCCTTTAAACACTTTGTCCCAGGTACCCTTGGGATGAACGCCCATGACGACAAATGGAAGGTATCTGATCGGAGACTCATGGACTTCCTTGGTTATTTTCTAGGAGATTACACGTATGTAAGAGTAAGTGAGAGTGTGTGTGTTTGCATGTGTCTGTAAGGAAAATGTATAACCTGGATTCAACAAATACCAACTTGACCAAATTATTTTTATTTACTAAAAGGTTATGATATAACATACTGTGTGGAGCTTGGCTGGTGTGCATCAGTTGGTCGAGCATGGTCCTGTGCCCCAAAAGGTTGCCAGTTCAATTCCCAGTCACTGCACATATCTGGGTTTTAGGTTTGATCCTCGGCCAGGGCACAATGGAAGGCAACCAACTGATGTTTCTCTCTCTCTCTTCCTCTCTCTAAGCATGTCTTCAGATGAGGACTGAAAAAAAAAAAACTACTGTGTGGCCCTACCGATGTGGCTCAGTGGATTGAGCATTGTCCCATGGACTGAGAGGTCCCAGTTCAATTCTCCGTCAGAGCACATGCCCGGGTTGGGTTGCGGGCTCGATCCCCAGTAGGGGGCGTGCAGGAGGCAGCTGATTGATATATCTCTCACATGGATGTTTCTATCTCTCTCTCTAAAAAAGAAAATCAATAAAAACATATTTAAAAAAAAACAACTGTGTGCAGCATACTGATTTCAGCATGAAAACCTTTATAATCAAATTCTACAAAGCACCTCCATGGCGCCTTCCCTAATCCCTAGAGACAGTCATAATACATTTTTCTTTGAAATGCCTCAGCTCTTTACTTGTGCGTCTGGGTGAGAATGCTCACATTCTCTTGCATTCTAGTTATAGGCACATACGTCCTATGTCCCTTCTTAACTCTGAGTTTCCTTGGAGCCCAGACCGCCCCTGCATCCCCCCAGAACCCAGCGCAGGCAGCTTCCCAGGGCATCCTCTGTGAATGAACACAATGGCTTCCCCACAGCTGCATTTATTTCAATGGGACTTGATCTGCACTACGACGTGAGCCCTGCAGAGTGAGATACATATTAGGGTCTTACAGTCCTGAATTCCAGCATGCTCCTTTTAGCCAGCAAAGGGTCCGGATCCTGTGTGGCTATTCTGTGAAGCGGGGACCAGGGTCATAGTACATCTCAGATTTATAAATCTTGGCGTGTCTCATTCTGAGTTCTCAAAATTGGCTGTTCAATAGACATACATGCTTGTGAGACTTGCCTCCAGGGAGGTCAGCAGAGATGTAAAAAGAAACTCGGAAGTTCATTTTATAACTCACTCTAAACCCAAGCATTTTAAGCCAAGGAATAAAGATGAGATTTATTTTTCAGGCTTATCCCTTCAGCTTCCTTTTCATTTTCTTAATACTGCTGCTTCAAATGTGTATATTTATTATCAAGTTTCTAATATTCTAGATAGTTGGCAGATGCCATAATGAGGGAGCAAAAATAAGAAAAAGAATAAAGCAACATAAAAAGAACCGGTAACAACCACCAAAGCTGGTGGCTCCGGCCTCACGTCCCACCATCTGACGCAGGAGGTGGGGTGGGGGGGGCATGTTGCAATCTGTTTACTGCTCAGTTACTGCTTCACTTCGGGTGTTTACCTCAGCGTCACTTTTATTAAATTCAGTGTACGCATTCCAATTCAAAACGAATTAATACAGAAATAAACATACTGTTCCCAAGCAGAGGCATAATAAGCAAGAACATACTCTACTGTTTTCCACTCCAAAAGGCTCATTCTCCACTTCGAATTGTAGCTCAGTGACCAAACCTTTAATTATTTCATTTTTATCCAACACAACATAAGGTAAGATTTCTCTATAACCGTAATTGCTCCGAGCCTGATGGATCTTCTGAAACACGAGCCAGTGACATTTGGAGGAAACATATTTTAGATTCTATTCAAGGTCATAAGCAGTATAGTAGTTTTGTCTCCCCGCTCAGCAAGGTTAAGAAACCTGACATTTTCACATGACTTTGAGGGGATTTTTTTTCCCTTCCTTCCGGATGGGATTACCTCATTGCAGGAGGGCCCCTGAATCCCAGTTGTTCTTAAATAACACATTGTGAATGGGGTGGGGGCAGGGGTAAAGGGCTTGGGTTTGGAGGAGCACCGAAGAAAGACAATTAGTTTCTTTTCACCTTTGGAAAGGAGAGAATGATCCATTAAAATAAATGTCAGATAGACATTGATGAAAACACTTATTAATTAGTATAAAACAAGACCTCTATACCAAAAAAAAAAATCCCATACCCCCAATTTTAAGTCCTTCTCAAGTTTACACTTAATTAAATCGGGTTTTTTGTTTGAATCCACACAGATGGCTAACGTCACTGCTACAATTCATTCCCCTGTAAATTTACCACGCAAAACAGGAACAGTCATTTTTCAAAGTATACAAATACTGGTTACCACGGCAACCAGTTGGAGCCCTCTGATTCTGTTTTCAGAGCAAAATGTTAACCACAGGACATTCCAGCTGTGACTCATCGCAACTACTGGCAAGCATTGGTCCTGCTTAGGGTATGATTTCCCCTGCTTTTGGAAAGCCTGAAGATCTAAGAGGTCTGAACAAATATTTGAGGTTGGAATTAAATCCATATAAAGTCAACAAGAAATTAAGGAGAGAAAGAGTGAGGTTCTCACTTTGAATATGCATATCTAATTTGTAGAACCGTGTTTACAGGTACTTTTTTTAAATACCCAAAATGATGCTTTTATTTTCAAGTTAGGCATTAAATGTATCTTCAACTGTGGATGTGTTTCTACAAAACCTCTTTTGTAGACTGTTTTCAGTTATTCCCTTAAGGAGACTATTCATTTAGGACTTTTGTGGTTTGGGTCCTTCCCCCACACTGAAATATCTCAGCTACTCTTAGGACATTCGAAGAGGAAGGAAATCTCTTGCCTAGCCACATTTACCAATTTCTATCTACTTCCTTTGAGAATTTGACACATGCATAGGTTATCAGACTGTGAATGACTTCAGACTCCAGCTGCAATATGAAACGATTTGTGGATTCCTGCTGAATATTAATTAAGGTGGAAGATACAAAGCCAAAACGCACCACTGACAGAAAATGTATCTTGCAATTTTTGTAAGATCAAGGGTTTGTAGGTGCTGTAGGAGTCATTGGAACTCAAGTCTGGAGGAACCCAGAGTTAGCTAGATGTGCACCTCAGCCTGTTCCCTCAGTGGGGATCAAGGATATGAACTGTAAGCACGCTCAGAACAGAAATGTGCTTTGGAAGTGCGTCTTTGCTGCCGCTGCTGCTGCGTGTGTCAGGAAGGAATAAAATTCTAGCCAACTGTCTGATATGTATGAGCTTGGGATATATGGACTGACTTCCAAACCCATGTTAGAAACAGTAACAACTGAAACTCAGCCCTTTCTATTTTAGATTGGCATCTAATTCAGACTTTTTGTTTTTAGATATGTTTTTATTGATTGTTTTGGAGCGAGAGAGGAAGGGAGAGAGCGATAGAAACATTGATGTGAGAGAGAAACATCGATTGGCTGCCTCCTGCACGCCCTCCACTAGGGATCGAGCTCGAAACCCTGCGTGTGCCCTGACCCGGAATTGAACCGGGTCCTCTCAGTCCATGGGACGACACTCAATCCACTGAGCCACATCAGCTGGACAAATAATTCAGACATTTTAACTCTATAGTTTTTCTTATTTACTGGAAAATTTTCTAAAAGAAAATTCTTTTTTATAGTGGAATACTAATTTTATGAAATAAATACAGTCCATGTTGATAAATTAAATCAGGAGTTTCTTTGGGATTCAAATATGAAGAAACTTCTGGAAAAAAATGTTGGTCTATTTTCTGTTGCAATCTTTAAAAACTCCAAAAACTTTATCCTTCAGCGTTTAATATGTAAGTGAAATAATTCAGCTGCCATGAGGGAGAAACCTATGTATAGTAGAGAACCCCCTAATCATTGTAGAGAACAAAAAATCCTAGTCAACGTAAGAAAGACAGTTACATTTCGGAGAACTATACTTAACGGGTTCATATGGCGGTTTACTGAAGTCGGTGTCACTAATGGATTTCAACTGGAAGCAGGAAAGAAAATTTACTGTAGGAACACAGTAGGGTATATTCGATGTGGTTGTGTCAGGGTCTAGGTGCAAGTCCAGTCCAGCTCTAGGATATCATACTGTGAGAGTTACTTAACTTCTTTAATGAAAAGGTTTTGTTTTTGTTTTTGTTTTTGTTTTTTATAAATTTGGCATTGTGATGGTTCTTATCTCACGAGGTTGTTTTAAATAGCAAATAAGACAAATCATGTAGTAGGTTAAGTGTGAGGTCCAGCCTGTGGAATAGGCTCAAAATGTTCTTCTAACTCTTGGTCGGAGGCAAAGGGGACCAGCATTGCTTCCAAAGAAACCACTCCAGAAATAGCTTTGAGAGAAGAAAAAAAAAAAATATGGTGGCTCTAGAGAACTTGAGCTGACTTACGTACCCCATTTCACAGAAATCATCCCTGACCGACCAGACAGGGCAGCAACAGACCAATGAATCCCTTGAGAGCAGCTGGACAGCCATTACTTGCAACATGTTGCTAAGACAACCCAGTGATTGTGGAGACTGAGCGCAGTCCCCACGTGTGGGGCGCACAGCCCTACGCAGATCGTACTGGAGGACATGTAAAGGTGGTGTTTGCGTGTAACATGTAAAGCTGGTGGGCCACGAAGGCAGCGCTAGAAAACCTGTCAGGGCTGCCCCGCGGTGGACGGGGAGAGACAGCTGGGAGGGGAAGGGGCTCCTCGTGTGTTTCTCCCCGTTGCAGCCCCTCTGCCCTCTGTCCCCCCACCCACTGGAGCTCCAAAGGGGTGGAAATCGGTGAATTCTTAGAGCACCTCTTCAGATTTCCCCACCCCGAAAAACAACTGTAACAGGATCCATGGGAACTGCCTCATTAGAGTAGTTATCAAGAATGCTGTTGCCGAAGTTTGCTCACAAATCTCCCAGATAAACTGGGAACTTTTGGAATTTACTTTAAATTTGAAGGGCTTTCAACTCTTCCTATAACACACAAGCATCACAGAGCAGGATAACAGCTCCCAGGGATGAGAAAAGCCCTGGGGGTAAAAACTAATCAAACTGTGGAACATAAATTACACAGGCGTTGCAGGGGAGGGCTAATAGGCAGAGCATGGTGGACTCGGGACGGCTCTGTGATGGCCCTGGAGGAGCAGTCGCCTCCATTATGTGGTAGGCAGATAGACAGACATGAGCAGAGCAAGGACAACAGGCCAGGTACGGAGGGTCACCAGGACAGAAAGCCCCGGGTGCCTAGCAACGACCAAAACTAGGCAAACAAGGACCTCGCTCCCAGGGTGATCTTTCCTCCCCTGGCATGTTGCTGGTCATTCGATAGACCCCCTTAGAGGAGGCAAAGGGGGCCAGAGAAAAGCCTCATGAACTCCCATACAAGCCCTTGCATGACCAGTCCCTTAAGCATTAAGCCCTCAGGACAATGAGGTTCTGACCTGCATCAGATGATCCTGGAAGCAGAGCCTTCAGTCTGTTGACCACAGAGACAGTTTTGGTCAAACTAGAGATGACATCTAGGCCTCAGCTGTGTTTCAGCTCCAGGTCCAGAAAATAGCAAGGCCAGGCAGCGCAACGCCATGGGCCATGGCCGACATCAGGACCAGCTGCATTGACTAATGACCCCCTGCCTGGTGCCAACCAATTAGTGGAGCCTCTCCCGAAAGGACACACCTGGAGAGCTTATGAATATTCTACTGAGGTCCTCCCCGCCCACACCTCCCCTAAAATCCCTGCCTTTAAAACCCTGCGGACAAAGAACCCAGGGCGCCCTCCGCTCTCTAGAGCACACCCCTCCAATCTTCTCTTCTCGTGTTCTTTTCTTTCTTTCTTCTAACTTGTCACTTGTTTCCTGAGTCTAGTTCCAGCTGGCTCACCTTTCCTACCTCTGAGACTTTCTAAATAAACTTTTGCCACGATTTGAGTTCCTTGGCTCTAAATTATTCTGTTAGCCAAAGTCAAGAACCAAGGTTGCTGAACCGAAGTCCAAACTCCGGTAACAACTGCTTCTGTTTTGCCAACAATTAGCCACACGGCCAGGCACAGAGCTCTCTGCGGCAGAGGCAGAGGGAAAGGCACAGGAAAAGCCCTGCAGCCTGGCTCGCAGGGTGGGGCAGGAAATGTGCAACGCGATCTAAAGTTAAACGATTGCTCATAGTGCTGGGCACTGCAAGACAACGTGAAACCCATCGA
The DNA here is from genome assembly GCA_030848825.1 of Tadarida brasiliensis. Lineage (NCBI taxonomy): Eukaryota > Metazoa > Chordata > Mammalia > Chiroptera > Molossidae > Tadarida > Tadarida brasiliensis. Next base: position 104,283,473 of record CM061257.1, on the reverse strand, counting down.
AAGACCACACTCAGAATCAGAGGTCCGTGTCAAATATAGACCATCTCGTCTCCTTTCCAGGCAGTGACTGGTTGTCGTCTGCTCTTAATCGTGCATTGGCATTTTTATTTCTGCTTTCTCCATATTACTCATTTTGGAAGCCACAGAGGCTGATTTGGGGTTCTTTTGTTTGTTTGTTTGTTTTCATTTTTTAAATCATTGATCATGATTGTGTGCAAAGATGTAACTACAAAGATGTTTATGTCAGCATTGTTTAAAACGGTAAATATTTGGAAAGATCCTAAATGCTCTCCGACAAGAATTGGTGGCTGCTCTGTGATGCTGGACGAGGCAGTGTTGTCAACGATGTGCTGTAGTGAGTGACACACAGAACATTCACAAGCTCTTGTACATGGAAAACAGTCATGATAGGATCGTATGTACGGGATGATCCCCTCTGAACATTAACATAAAGTAAATATATAGGGAGAGACCACAGGAAAGAAATATAACCAAATATTATTGGTAATGATGTAATTTTGGTTATTTTTATTTTATCTGGGCTTTTCTGTATTTTCCAAATTTTCAGCAATGACAATATGTGCATTCCTGTGTGATCAGATAAGCCTATTTTTAAAGCATTATCTTTGGGGACCAATTGACATAGCAATGTAGATATAAACATTACCAATTGACATAGCAATGTACATATGACTGGTAATGTTTTTTCAATCTCAAAATGTCATACCCTTTTAGGATCTCAATACCCAGCTGGTCTAGTAAAAATATTATTCTGTCTATCTCGATAGTCTTTTATATGTATCTCGAGATTAAGCATGAATATGAGTCCATTAAAATGTTATTATATTATTATATAAGGTAATCTCCTCCAGCATTAATTTAAAACCATACTTTGTCCCTCGAGCTTCTTGGTATAGTAACTAGGTTTTTATTATTAATTAGACTAATTCTTTATTAAAAAAGGAATTTCTTCAGATGTTCAGGGACTAAAGACTTCTTACAAACATAAGTTGTGACAGTCACTGATGGAGCACTAAATGCCTAATTCCCTCCCTAGCAGTAAGTGAGATGCTCTGAAAGCCAAGCACACGCTCCCTTGTGTACATGAACATTTAATTCTGTGGACCGCAGCCTCCCGTCTGCCAACCGGACCGCTGCAATGAAACACTGAACATTTAAAAAAAAAAAAAGATTCTGCCTCCTAAAAGCCTTGCCATCTGCTACAGATAGGCTCAGAAGCCAGGAGGAATCTGGTTCGTAGAACAATTGTAAAATCACAGATCCTTAAGCTGGAAGGACCTAGAGCACAGCCAGGCAGGCTCTCCCCAGCTCTGGAGGGTGGGAAAAGAACGCCTGTTAAATAGTGACTATAAGAACAGAAGGGTAACGGTGGCATTTAAAAAAACAAAAACTAAAAACTTCTGAAATGTTATTGGAAATCTTTCCTATTTTATTTTTTATTATTATTTTTTTATCCTCACCTGAGGACATTTTTGCATTTTATCTTCAGATAGAGCGGGAGGAAGAGAGAGAGAGAAACATCGACATGAGAGAGACACATCGACTGGCTGCCATCCTCACGACCCCAACTGGGGCAGGGGACGAACCGCAACCGAGGTACATGCCCTTAGCGGGAACCGAACCCGGGCCTCTCTGGTCCGTGGGCCGACGCTCTAACCTCTGAGCAAAACTGGCCAGGGCAAATCTTTCCTATTTTAAAAAGCAGAAAATCAATATAATTAACCGAAACTCACAACGATTCCTAATTTTACAATTTGCATTCTGATCGAGGTGTTCTTATCCAGGTCGTGTGCCTGTTAGACGGTGGAGGGGACCTTCCACTCACTTGCCTCGGTGGCTTAGTTGAGCAGACGCAGGTGATGAAAGGAATGTGGATAGAGCAAGTTTGAGTTCTGAGCATCTAATATAATTTTTAGTGGCTTCTGGGTAGTGTGGAAATTGTCAGTAGATGAGATTATTACTCATCCTGATTCTGTACTACATGTTTGAGAGAATACTGAGAGAGGGAAACACACCAAGTTTCTTTAGAATCTGAGAGCAAAGGCTCTCTTTTGAAGGCTGGTGTGTTTGCCTCATTAACTGCAGCAAATTAATGCAGTGGCATGAACATTCTTCATTGTGAGGGATGGGCAGGAAGGATCAGCATTTCCTTTTGAGAAAAGGGATTTTAATCACACTGATGTATCGCTCCTTTTAATTTTTTTTGTAATTAAATAACATTTTACTTGGGCAAGTTTAGAATCTTAAGTTTCTCATAAAATGCTTCTTGTCACATTGAATGACACTACAAAGTATTTGGCTTAATTAACCAATAGATGCACTTCGTTCTAAACTCCTTTTGAATCCAGATTGCTCAGTGGGATGCTAGACTCATATCTGGCATAGAGACATCAACTGAGTGGTTTGCTATACTGCTGTCACTTTCGTGCATATTTTTGAATGGCTGTTGTACTCAGAATTGAAATAACTTATCTCTGAATTCTAAGCAAAACGCCAGGCCTCCTAGAAGCAAACTTTCTGTGACAGTTCCAGGAAGCATGACTCATCTGCTCAGGAAGTGTTTAAGGAGGTGTGGTGATGATGAAAGTCAGCTCAGACCCATAAATCTCCTCTGTTGCTCTGCCTTTCTCCAACTGGCCAGAGGATTCTAACTACCACACTTCTTAGATTCGGACAGAGAATCCCACGCTTGAGACTGAGAGGCGAGAGGAAAGAAGCCCTGCTTTCCAAACACGGGCCAATCCATGCGGATCACAGCTGGGGAGGCTATTTTGGACACAGCTCTTCACTTACCGCAGAATGTTTCAGAGAGCAAACGTTAACCCATAAAATTATGCTTATGTTGAAGTAACAATAAGCAATATTTGTTAGCACTTAATAAATGATATTTATTAGCTGAGTATTATGATAAGCCCTTCATTTGTATTGCCTAATTTTAAATTCCTAGCAGCTCTATAATGAAGGTAGTCTTCACTATCCCCTTTTTAGAATTCTGGAAACTGAGGTATGCAATAGTTCAGTAATTCAACATTTTATTTTTGTTTTGTTTTGTTTTATCCTCACCCGAGGACATTTTTCCATTTTTTGTTCAGACAGAGTGGGAGGGAGAGAGAGAGGAAGAGAGAGAGAGAGAGAGAAACATCGACGTGAAAGGGACACATCGAGTGGCTGCCTCCCACACGACCAACCAGGGCCAGGGACAAACTGCAACCGAAGTACGTGCCCTTAGCGGGAACCGAACCCGGGTCTCTCTGGACCGCAGGCCGACGCTCTAACCGCTGAGCCAAACTGGCCAGGGCATAATTCAACATTTTAAAAGGCATCAATTCCTCACGAAGATTTTCTTGTTTTCTTCATTCATAATTTTTTAAAGTAGGAATTGTTAAAGTCAAGGATATAATGAAGTTCTTATTCTCTCTAATAATAGAGAATAACAAAAATATTTTTGAAGGTACAGTGATAGTACCCAAAACTCCTGTTAGTCAATGCAATCAACATATTTTTATTATATTTCTTAATAGAGCTTTTAGTACAATAAGTGGACTAAAATGTTGGCTTTATCATTTATCTCATATCCTTTGTGAGAAGTGTCAAACAGATTAATGAAGCAGGCTGCAGACAGAAAGCAAGAGGAAAATTAAGTTTCCTAAGAAATAAACCATTAATCATATCTCAGCCTAAAAAAAATGAATGCTCTTCATTTGTGACTTTCTCTGTACCTAACTGAGGTGTTTTTCTTACATTAGGATTGGTGCAAATAATGACAGCAAATGTTTATCTAAGTGTTTAATATGTGCCCAGCTTTATTCTGGCTATATATAGATATATATAGGTCTCTATATATCCAGAGATATATAGATATAGATACATGCTCATTTATAGTGATCATTCCATTTTATAGATGGGGAAAGTGAGGCACCTAGAAGCTAAGTGATTTGCTCAAGGTTACCTGGCTATTAAGTGATGAAGTCTGGGTTTAAACCCAGGCATCTGGTTCCAGAGTCTTCCATCTTTTTTTTTTTTTTTTTTTTTTATTAAATATTTATATTGTTTTTTAGAGAGAGAGGTAGGGAGAGGGAGAGAGAGAGAGAGAGAAACATCAATGTGAGAGCGAAACATTGATTGGCTGCCTCCTGCATGCCCCCGCTCCCTGCCCGACTCAGGATCTAGCCCACAATCAGTGCGTGTGCCCTGACCAGGAATCGATCTGGCAACCTTTTGGTGGACAGGATGATGCCCAGCCCACTGAGCCACACGGACCAGGGCAGAGTCTTCAATCTTAAGCACTATGCTAGACTGAACAAGTATGGAGACCACTGAGCAAGATTGTACATTCTGTTATGTAGCCTGGGCACCTATAGACATTCTCTTATGAGTGAGTGACAGGTGAGTTACTAAATCTTTGTTTACTATTAGCATCCCACAGTAGTCAGCAGATATAAGAGCCCTGGTTTCAGCAGTTTGAATTCCAGTGAATCCTCCAGAAAGAGACAGACAGAAAGATCCACAACAGAAATAGTGTCTGGAGTTGCTTCCAACTTCAGTTTTTCTTTAAACCCAAATATTTGGAAACTGAGGTAATTGTTTCTGAGACCTTTACAGGATCGTGTGGCCAACAGTGAAGTGTGCCGTAAATGCAAACTGTTTGCATTTCACTTATTAGGGGATGCAAAGTATTTAAAGGATAAAAGAAATCAGAGTCCTATCCAGCGCTGTACACATGGAGGAAAAGAACTTGGGAGAGAAAGAGAACAAACTGAACTGTTGGAGCTACGAAACCGACCAGATCAAAGCTCTGCCTGGGAGAGAGAGTCAGATCTCACGAGGGACGAGCAGCCATCCATCCATAAGTGACAGGTCAGCAGGAATGGGGCTAGTATTTGCAAGAGAGGGAGACAGTTATAAGGGTGAGAAGCAATGTCCTGAATGTTTGGAGGCAGGATCTCAATGGCCACAGGAGAGTTGCTCTCTCTACAGAAGAGTGTGGGGGAATAAGAAGCAGCATTTCTTGAGTACTGAATATTTGCCAGGTGTGTAGGTTATCTTACAACAATTTAATAAGTAGGTATAATTGTTCCCTGCATTTTACACATGAGGAAACTGAGGCAGCAAGAGCTGAAATTCCGTGCCCAAGGTCACAGCTGGTGTGGAGAATCCAGGCTTTGAACCCAGGTGGGCTCCAGGGCCCTCACTCCGGTTACAAAGACCTGAGCGTGAACTGGGCTCCATAACCTCCCGACAGTGTGGTCTTGAGTACTGTTACATGTCTGAGGCCCAATTCTCCTGTCTGTTAAATGAGTGTAAAAACATCCAATTACTGGACGATCGTGAGGATAAGTGATAATATCTATCAAAGTGTCTATAGTAGTGCCTAGCCCATAGGAGACACTGACGATTGTCATTCTCAAAATACACGTGTGAGATGTGAAGGAGAACGTTCTGCTATCTCACGGACTTCGAAGCTTCACTTATTTGTATGAAAACGTTCTGTGGAATCCTAATGTCCAGTAGACATTCAGGAGTCAGGATTCGGGGCTGATCTCTGGGATCGCTGCCTTTGGTGCCCCTCGGGGTTCCCTCCTGCAGGGCAGCCCCACTCTCTCCCTCGGCCCTTGTACACAGTCTCCGAGGCTGCATCCCCACGGGTTTCCCTCACTGTATCCCCCCTCCCTCTATCGTTCATCCAGGTCTGGGGGTCTCTTGAGTCCTCTGCTACGTTCTCCCCCACACACGGGCAGAACTGCTGCCATCCCTCTCACCTGGACTGCAGCGACCCCACTGGGTCTCCACAGTTGCACTTACTTCCTTCAATTTATTCTGGAAACCAGGGTTTTCTAAAGTGTTCACCCGAGCAGTCGATCTCCTTGCTCACACCCCTGAAAGACCTCGCGCTGCTCCCCCGGAGGTCCTGACCCTCCGCGCCCGCAGCTCTGCCCTGCAGGTCCCCACGGCCGCGCTGGTCTCCTTCGGTTCCGACGAAGATCCTCTCCCTGACCCAACTCCAGTCAAGCTCCTCAGCCTTCTCTGCTAGGCCTCAGCTTGGCCTACAAAACCTACGGACTCTCGGCACAAAGGATTCACCCACGCACTCTCCCACACTGAAAGACGGAAGCACTACTGCAGGTGTGGGTTCTAACAGCTCGAGGCCACACCCCTAGGATGACCCTAGTCCCCTTTAAGTGCCTGCCTGAGAACCTGAGAAAGCTGGAGACTGCCACCACAGCCAACACCTCAGGATAGGCCCAGACTTCCTCCCTCCCTCCCTTCTTTCCTCCCTTCCTCCCTCCCTCCCTTCTTTCCTCCCTTCCTCCCTCCCTCCCTTCTTTCCTCCCTTCCTCCCTTCCTCCCTTCCTTCCTCCCTCCCTCCCTTCCTCCCTTCCTCCCTTCCTCCCTTCCTCCCTTCCTCCCTTCCTCCCTTCCTCCCTTCCTCCCTTCCTCCCTTCCTTCCTTCCTTCCTTCCTTCCTTCCTTCCTTCCTTTCTTAGAGAGAGAGGAAGGGAGAGGGAGAGAGAGATAGAAACATGGATGATGAAAGAGAAACATCGATCTGCTGCTCTCTGCTCGCCCCCCCCACCGGGGATGGAGCCTGAAACCCGGGCATGTGCCCTGACCAGGAATAGAACTGGGACCTCTCAGTCCATGGGATGACGCTCAGTCCCCTGAGCCACACCGGCCGGGCTGGACTACCTTTCTTAGAGCACTTACAGAAAAGGGCTTAGAATTGTGTCTCTCTCGGTCCCTTTGAGATATGTATCTCTTACAATTCAGGAGTGTCTTTCTCAAGGATCTGAAAACCGTTCCTTTGAAATGTCATCCTCAGAAAGGACAGGGTCCCTGTCTCCCAGTCTCTGTGAGAGGAAGCTAACTTCCTTCATTGCCTAACTTCCAGCGGACTTAGCTGGCCTAATCACATATGCTGCCAGGACTCTGGAGTTTTTCACTTCCCCTACTCTGCTGGAGCCCCTGCCCATGCCCCCCAACTCCCTCATCCTCCCTTTGAAATGCCCAGTCATATCTGTGCAATTGGAGGTTGACTTCAGTTCATACCGGGCCCTCTTCTCTATTGCAGTAGCATATTACTGATTAAAATATGTCCTTACGCCGGGCCGGTGTGGCTCAGTGGATTGAGCATCATCCCATGGACTGAGAGGTCCCGGTTGGATTCCCTGTCAGGGCACATGCCTGGGTTGGGGGCTCGATCCCCAGTGGGGGGGGGGGTGCAGGAGGCAGCCAATCAATGTTTTCCTCTCACATCGATGTTTCTATCTTTCTCTCTCCCTCTCTCTCTCTCCCTCCCTCCCACTCTATCTGATGATAAATAAAAAAATATCCTCGAGTGAGGAAAAAAATAAAATAAAATAAAATCTGTCCTTACCACTATAACTATAGTCTGGCTTTATCCGTGTTGGCTTTTTCAAACACGACTTCCCTGAGTGTCCTCCACATCTTACACAGTTATTCTTCCTCAGGACAACACTCGGTTCTCCCCTTTCATGTCTTCAGAGCACCCAGTAATATTCCCTGATACCACTTAAAACAGCTTGTAATTAAATTTGTACTGTGTGATAAATTGATTAACATTTGTCTCCTCTGTGAAGACAGGAACACTGATGCTAAAACAGTTACATTTCCAAAGCCTATGTGTCTAAAATAGCCACAGGAATGAATGGAAAAATGAATGAGCAGTGCATATTTATGATAGTAACAGCTTGAGGAAGTACCACAGCAAAAACAGAACAAACCCTATTTGTGTTTAATTCAGCTTTCCCAGATTTATTCGAATTAAGGTCTCTTTATTTGTGAAACATCCATCAATATTTGTGCAGAAAGAGCTGTGGGGTTTCCCCTTAGTACTTTGTGACTTCCCCTTTGTCTGGGCTCCTGAATCACCACGTGGAAAGAAAGGAACTCCCACACTGAACTCTGATGTGACTGAGAAATAAACTTGCCTTGTATTGAGCATCTAAGAATTTACAAGCTCTCCGCAACAACAGCTAGCTTTACCTTAACTAACTACAATATCGCAGGGCTTGGTGTTCCCAAGTCACAGTCGGAAAGCGTTGCTCAGGCTGCAGACTTAGAAAACATGGATGTCGGGCTGAAAGATTCAGGGATATTGATGTTATTCTCATCCATTCTTTCATTTAAAGGCATTCTTTTGTCATTGAAAAGAGGGCATGGGCGTGTAATGAACAATGATATAAACATCTGGTGAACATGGTATCCGCAAGAAGATTTGGCAAGAGATGAGATAACTCTTACAAAGCCTAGTGGGAAATGCACTGGACGGAAGTCACTGACATACACAAGAGGACTTGAACCTGACATCGTGGAAAAGGAAAAGGCACAGAAAGGTGTGAAAGGATGTCCTGGAAGGCAACAGTGGCCAAGGTGCCAAATAAGGGAAGAGGGGAAAACGTTTAGAATCAGAATTCAAAAATTTCAAAGTGCATCTGACATTTGTACATAATGAGATAAATATAATAACAGTATCACCTGACCTTCATGAAACAAAGCATATACTTCAGCTATACCACTGGGAAAAGAAGACCTGTTGAAAAAGAAACTTTAGTATCATTCAAAGGCCTAGTTGAGAGGACACTACTAAAACATTTATCACTTCCCAGGAGAGGGCTTTGAAGTGAGGATAAATGTGCTCTCACAGTAGATGTGGGCTACAGGCTTGGCCTCACCTGCTGGTCTAGGGGCTGATGGGGGCCCCCTACTGCAATCCCCAGAGATTTTGGTTGAGTAGGTCTGGGGTGAGCTCTAGGAGTACGTTTTTCTAACAAGATCCCAGAGAATTCAGGAATGCAGCCAAACTCAGCAGCTGGTTGTAGGGGCTTTATCCTCTAGTATCAGCTTCTTCCTCCGTAGGGACTACAATTGTTTACAGAGGACAAAGGGAAGCCAAAAGAGATCAACAAGGGTGACCAAGGGGAGGCCATTTCAACCATCTAGACATCTCTCAGATGTCTTTTTCTGGAAAAAGCATGATACCTGATCAATCCTTTCTATGCTCTCCTCTCTCAGGAAGTAAATAGTGCAGAAAAGCACTACCCTGGACTAATTCTGGCCAGCAAAGAAATAGTCGTTAATGTAGAAGAGACCAAAACATTCCGGAGCAGATCGATTTCCCTCGAGTCCGAATGACTGCACACATCAGTCACAGGCCCCGAGTTCTCGGGAGCCAGACTTCAAAAGGAGATGTGAGCCCATGGAGCAAAAGAAATGAACAATGAAAGAGTAAAGAGAAGCAATAGAAAAAAAGGAAAGAAAAAATTTTAAATGACAAATTCTAAAAAAATTAAATTTTGTCCACAAAGACAGGAATAACTTTTACAGTAATAAAAGGGAAAACCTCTGGAAAAAAAAAAAGAATTCAGAAGAAACCCATGGAGCTACATAGGAGCTTCCTGGCCATTTATGAGCACACATACAAATGAGCTAAACGGTGGGAAACAGCACAGGTAGGAAAAAAGGGTCTATTCTTTAAAGCTGTCATTAGGGAAAAGAAAGATAACAATGGGATTGGACCAACACCTGCAGAAAACAGCACCACGGGAAGGAGAAGAAGCGTGCCTCGTATGATTTTGAAACAGGAAGAAGAGACACTGAAATCCAATTTAGAAGATAAGACAGTCAGTCCTTGAAATACATTTTTTTCGGGTTTAAATGAATTACATCCTGCAGTTCTGAAACATACAGTCAACTACAGAACTAATTTTGTAATCTTGCTGAATGTGTTTACGAAATGTTTAAGCGTGACAGCAGAACACACGCCCGGCTCACAGATTCTGCTTCGGCCCGCACACGCTCTCTGTGAGCAGAGACGGATCTGAGACCTGGCTGCAAGGCCTGGCGGGGCCCCCACCCCTAGACAGGCCAGATCCATGCCTTTGCTGTCAGGCTCAACAAGGTGAGCCACCTGTATGCTGGTAATTTGTCGACAAGGGAAAATCTAGTTGGTGGTAAGAGCTTGAGATTAATGGTCATGTAAAGGTGTAAAGCCACGCGTTGGCCTGTGGCTGAGCTGGTTGGAGCATCGCACCGTGCACCGGAAGGGTTGTGGGTTCCATCCCCGGTCAGGCACATAAGGGAGGCAACTGATGATATTTTTCTCTCTCTCTCTCCCTCCCAATCCCTCTCTCCAAAATAAAAAAATATATTCTTGAGTGAGGATTAAAAAAAAAAAGATGTAAAGTCATGGCTGGGGTGGCCATGTTGAAACTAAAATTGTGAGGCTGCAGAAACTCAGAGGGAGTTTGGAGGGAGATGGGAATGGCGTATACAATGCAGGGAGAAGCAATAAGGCAGAGGGGAGCGTCCACTAAGCTGCCTCTGTTTCTGCCCTCTCTCAGCTTCCTCGTTTATTCTGTGTGTCATGAGGTTTCTTACTTTCCTCACAGTAACAGTCCTATCACAAACACTAATCTCTTCTACGTGGTGTAGTTTGAGTGTGTACATGCAACCAAGAATATAAAACAGAACAAGGAGAAACAGGACTGCCAAAGGTCTGAAGGAAAAATTATTCAACTTCCAAAGTGTGGGAGAGATTTATTCTGCAACCTCACAGATGAATATAAGATTAACAGTACTTTTTTGAAAAATTCTAAATTGGATGCTAAAAATAATTCGTCAGCAATTAGCAAAGAAAGAGGTGATTATAATAAATCACCACCGTGTATCTATGAAGAGGCCATGCTAAAATAACATTAATTTCTCTTTGTGACAGTGTCACTAGCGTGGTAGATCCAAGGGCTTCATGGACACTCTGTCACATCACCTCTGGGAGGGACAGAAAATTGTGACAGAGTGTATAGACAGAGGGTGTGTGGCATCATGGCTAAGAGCATAGGTCTGAATACACAGAGCCTGTAGAAAGCCTGGCTTTGCCACTTCTAATCTTCATCACCTATAATCTTCGTGATGGTGGATAACCTGTATTTACCTCAATTGTCTCACCTATCAAATGGGTATAATATTTCCTACATTAGATGGTTGCTGTCAAAATTACCTAGCAAATAATAAGTGCTTGATAAAGATCAGCCATTATTACTATTACCAAGTTATTTGAATGGTGCTATTGTAAAAGTGTTCAATAATAAATCATTTTAACCAAAGGAATCTATCATTTTGGAGTACTTGAAACAGGCACCATCTTGTTTGACATTTTATCGATTATTTTTGAAGAAGTAGTGGGCCAATGGCCAAAGAATCTATATAAAAATGAATAATGCTCTACAGACCAGAGAATCAGGACTTAGAGAAATCATAAACTGGTAGAATCTCAGGCAAAACAGTCAAATAAAACTTACTAAGAGTAATATCCTGGGATGGCTATAAAGCCATTATAATTCATGTAAAAGTGACCTTTATAGGTCTCCGTATAGTCCAACATTATGACCTGATCAATGATAAACTGAACCTCAATACCAGACGTATATGAACCAGATGAGATAGCCCCAGCATTCTCGGGACTGGACAGGTTAGTTGGAGTATTCCACCCAATCCTGGGCCACATTTTAAGAAACAATGACATACAAGAGAACACGCAAAGGAGGGTGTCCCAAGGGAGCACGCCACTTGAGGACCAGTTAGGGAAATGAAGGATGAGGATTGGAGAAGAGACGCCAAGACTTAATGATGATTTGCTTGAGAGAACTCAGACACTGAATTCATGGACTTAGACTCCTACATTCACTGTCTCCCCTACACACCTTTCACACTACAGTCTTGTTCCTGCACCCACCACCCCTCAACCACCGCTCTGCACCGAGTCACGCTGGTCTCCAAGGGACATTGCTCAACCCTGACCTTTCTTGACCCCTTGGGAGAATCTCACCTTATTGATCACTATCATCATCTATTTTACTTTCTTCCCTCAGCTTCCATAACATAATGACCTCCTAGTTTTCCTCCTTCCTCTTCTCACCAGCCACATGCTCCCTGTTGACCTTAAATACATGCTCTGGCCTTCCTGTGCAACTCTGTGCTAATTTCTCCCAAATCCATTGCTTCTGTTGGTATAGTCAATCACCCAAAAGAAATCTCCTCTTCCACATGGAGACTCAGGCTCAAAGTAAAAATGAAAAAGGGAAATCAAATTGTAAAATATAGGAAGAATTCTTTTTTTTTTTTTTTAATCCTTACCTGAGGATATTTTTCTATTTATCATCAGATAGAGTGGAGGGAGGGAGGGGGGGAGAGAGAGAGAGAGAGAGAGAGAGAGAGAGAGAGAGAGAAACATCGATGTGTCACATCAACTGGTTGCTTCCCTCATGGCCCCAACCAGGGCAGGGGATGAACTGCAACCAAGGTACGTGCCCTTGACTGGAATCAAATCCACGACTCATTGGTCTACCGGCCAATGCTCTAACTGCTCAGCCAAACCAGCCAGGGCTAGGAAGAATTCTTAAAGTTGGCTTCCCATATCTGTATGAGCAATATGGTGTTACTCCTTTAAGCAAATGACCCTTCCTCCCATTGAATATTTTATTTCTAAATCTCAATCACTTTGTTTTGCCCAGAAGACAAAATAATGAAAGATGGATTCGATTCCCAGTGGGCTCTTTACCAACCCACACCTCTCAGCAAAGTTGGGCACTATGTCCAACCAGCACCTAATCGAGTCCTTTCATAGTTTTAGTTTTATTAATTCAAAATAACTCAATTCTGGCTGCAGTAACAGTCACTCAATTGAGACTTGGCTAAGCCACTTGACAAAAAACCAAAAAAACCTTTAACTACAAGTTAGTAAAATAATGAAAACTAGATTTTGTGTTTGTGGCTTTGCTCTCCTTAAATGGTTATTTGTGCTTTTAAATTTTCCATCATAGACCAGCCACTGTAGAGATTGCTCTGGTCTTGCCTCTTGGCTTAAAGAAATGGAAAAAATCTCTTCCCTTTGGCAACAGCACCATTGTCTGGAGGCCTTTGCCGAACTTCTGGTTCTCATTCTGTATTTTTGCTGCTTTCACCATCAGTGTTGCACAAGATAGGTGGCATGCTGCTAACACCAACCGGGAACGGCCTCTCCTGAGCTGCTCTGCAGTTCTTGGAACAAGTATTTTTTATTTGACATTTTACAAACACCCCCCCAAAACTATCTGATGGGCCTTGTCACCGTTCCATCCTCAAGTAAGTCCAGAAAGCTGGAGTCCAGTCCCTGGAAAGGTTTCATCTCATTTCCTCCCCACTCTTTCTGCCAAAGTCTCCTTTCAAGTCCAGTTCAAAAGCGTCCTCCTCTATGCAGCTTTCCCCATTGAACTTGATCAGATCACTGCATGGTGCCTTCATATGGTTAACACATGCAACGCCCTGCAGGGCCATCCATTCTATTTTGGTTTGTGTTCAAAGTGATAGAATTGCAACGACTGTGTAGGGCTGATACCAAAAGGCCCGTGTGGAGTTCAGCTCTTTCTCATTAATTAATAGCTATCACTAGGCTGATGCAAACCATGTCTGTGATATTCGATTTAACCTGAGCTCACTGAACCCCTGTACGGTTCCCAACTCTGCAATCAGTGCTGGGTTATGGAGTTAGCAGAAGACAGCTCCCACCTTCACAGAGCTCGGAGTCCAGGAGGGCACGTGGACAGTCACAGCTAGTAAAGATTTAATACTATAAACTGCTGTGTTTGTGGTATGAAAAGGGGCTTTGAAAGCAACTTTTCCATTTTTTTCCCTAAAAAATGATCAAGATCTCGCCATGTGAAGAAAAGACAAAGGCTACTCAGGTATAGGAATGAAACAAACAGACTGTTATTAAGCTTGTGAAGCCCATCTCAACACTAGATCAAGGGAAGTAGACTTTAAAACCATTGTCAGGTTTGTGCTTACAAGTTTGTTTTATGTTGTATCATATTTTCTTCAAATACTAGTAAATATAACTTTCTAATGGGTAAACACTATGGTTACTATTACTATAATATTGAACGTTTCTAAAAATAAAGCAAGGTTTTCTTTAACCCATAAAATTGTCCCTCAAAAACAAGGCAATCCATATATTCAGGACCTCAGAAAGCCTCTCAAAGTACAGGAAGTTCCTCTTATTTGTTTTGAAAAGAAGTGTGCTATTTGGAAAAGATATGTTAACCTCAAACAACCTCAATCAATGGTAGTTTTTTTAAAAGAATTGGTAAAAAGAGGGTTAAAAAATTTTACAAGGATAAAGTCTTTTTCCTGAGAATATGTCCTCAAAGTTACAAATGCTGGATGTTGGAAGTCTTTACAAGCAAGGCTTCTAAAAATCACCAATCACCTTAAACAGAAACACACTAAGTCACTGTCCTGTGGACAGGTGGGATGGGGTAAATGTCCTAATTTATCAGAGTTGGTACTTGTCACTTCAGAAAATACTTCTAGTGGAAACATCATGTGTAAATTCAAAGGTATTTTATATTAACAATGTAGGTGGATATAAAGATGATGTGTTAGATGACTCAAAAAGTGATTTTATTAATGATGAAAACTAGATGTCAAAATATATGTAAATTGTTTGAGTAAAATTGCTTCATGAAGTGTGAGAGTAGAAATCAATATTTCTAAATTAATATGATAGTTCATAACTTTATATTTGAATGCATAATTACATTAATAAAATAAGTAGCTGCCTGACTTTACAATTTATAGCCCTAAAAAGCTGCATAGAAAAGTTAGCATTAAAGCTTTTGTAAATAAAATATCATAAAAATAGCAGATTACCTCATATTTTGGGTTCCCCAATTTTTAAGCAACTTTTTTTTACATAGCATTGTATATGGAAAGTTGAATAAGTGTCACTTGTGGTCATTATTATAACAAATAGAAACTTCTGTTTTACAAAAAGTTAACTGAAATGAGCATACATTTAAATAAAAATAAAAATAAAAATCATGATTCCTAGTATCAGGCAAATTAAGTATTAAATAAAGCCATGACACCCAAACATTTTTCTTATCTCTTGAAACATAAAAACAACCCACTGGCCCTGGCCAGTTTGGCTCAGCAGTAGAGCATCCGCCCTCGGACTGAAGGGTCTCGGGTTCGATTTCCAGTCAAGGACACAGGTTACAGGTTACAGGTTACAGGTTACAGGTTCAATCCCCACCCCTGGTAGGGGCACGTGTGGGAGGCAACCAATTGATGTGTCTCTCTCACATCGATGTTTCTCTCTCTCTCCCCTTCCCTCCCTTTCACTCTATTTAAAAATCAATTGAAAAATATCCTCAGGTGAGGATTAACAACAACAACAAAAAACAACCCACCAAAAATAGACGTTATTCTTTCCCTTCTGCATTATTTAATTAACATGAGGTTGGTCAGTCCAGAGTTATAATGAAACCCAAAAACATAGATAGTTCTTTGTGTATATAATTTAGGAGCTTAAATATCCTTCATATTAAGATGATGCAGAGAAAGAGGCATGAAACATGCTTGTTCAGATACCATGGCGACACATTGCAGGTGTGCAGGGCAGGGCTAGGGATTTGGTTCTTCAAAGCCTGCTAACTTCTAGTTTGGCTTGCCTCACTTTATCTGAAAATACAGTGATTTACTTAGCTTCAGAATACGTACCTCTAAATAGTCCGTGGAGCAGTTTATGTGATCTTCCAAGTCAAATTCTAAAAATGTGTAGTTCACGGTGTTGCCAGTTGTTGCTTGGATGGTCCAGTTGCAACGCTGATTGTCAGCATAGGGATTTGGATAATGTATACTCTCTAAGATGCCAAAGGTTTGATTCACAATCCTCACGTTCTCACATGCTGGAAAAAATAACCGTGATTGTTAAGAACCACTATCAAATATGTCAAAATTGTTCCAAGATGTGTGTGAGATTTCCTTTAAAAATATCTAGTTTTAAAAAGTATGTATCCATCTAGAAATCTAGATATCTAGATCTAGATTTAGATATATAGATATATGATGCCGCATTTTTATAGTGAAAGGATCCCCATTTAGAACAAATATAAAAGAATGCTTAAGTGAATTCACCATCTTTGAAGTATGATGAAAACTGCCCATGTTAGAATGGGCATCCATTCCCGTGAATTAGTGGAAAGCCGAGTAGCTTAGCACTACTCAGAGATCTGTTTGTATAGAGAAGTGTATTAAACATTCTATGCTTCTGTTTTTCTAATTTTAACATTTGGAAGGGACAGAAATCTTGACCTTTAAATTCAACAGCTTAAAAACACAAAGTTCTATGTGAATGTTAAAAATGAATAACAACACAGCTTTGTTGAATCCAAAAGTCAGCATGTACTTCATAATAAAGGCTCTGTTATTCCTCTAGTTAGTCATCAGGAAGTACCAAACAAATAGAGGGAATGTACAGGACTTGAAAAATGAAAATATTAAATTTTTTTAAAAAAAAATCTTCAATCCAAGGGTGGCATTTGCTTCAGCTTAGTTTTCAACAGAACCATATTAGATACCTTTAGACTAGGTTTGGCTTGTCCTGGGAGTCAGTGTGAAATTCGGCCAAACCTAAGACTTGAAGGCATATGCCTGCCTTTTCTCAAGTCTTTGTGATATTGTCTGTATGACGTCCAATATAAGAGAATGGGGAAATAAACATTATATTGAAAAACTTGTCTCTGAAGAATGTGGTTCGTATACGCATTTCTACCGAAACCTGGCTTCCTGGCAGGTGGCTGGAACACCATTTATAAACTTTGGTCTGAAAAGTATACACTTGTGTTTCTTCAAAATCTTCCTTTGCTAGAGCAGTGAGTACTCAAACTATTTCTCTTTGGATATTTTTAGGTAACATTTTTGTCCACACAGGATTTCTAAAGACTGATTTTGTGATTTCTAGATGCCTGCAAGAGGTTACTCCGATTAGGCAGACAGGTGTCGTGAGCCTCGGTGACGAAAACAGAGGGCAGAGGAAATACCTTCCATTAAACCACGTGAGCTGTTTGCAGTGCTCAAAAGTTATGCTACTGCCAACCTCTAATTTCAAACGGCCAATTATAAGGAAAATCTCACTGGTTACCTCTGATTTTTTACCGTTAAGGACCTATGTTCACTAAATTACTCCTTTAGTATTCTGAAATTATGGGAGAAAATAAAGTATAGAAATAAAAAGTAACTGAGAAACCAACTAGCACAACAATTATAAAATTAGAGAAATGATCATATGCGCCACATGATCATATGCGCCAAACAGACATACTCCTGCTGGAACTTGGGAGGGTTTTTCATGCACGAATGATGCATTTCTGAGGAACAAAGCTATATAGCATTAAAACTCAGTATTCAAAACCAGAGTTGGCCTAACCCCACATACAAGTGAGTGCAAATCTTCCAATTCACACATAACCAAAGTTAAACATTAATTCTTTCAACTAATCCAAAGAGATATTGTCTATTCAGATTATGATTTGGGGACTTTCAATTCTATTTTTAGATACTTATATCAAAATTATGGATAAACTTAGATTCAGGGGGCAAGGAACTGTACTTGCGAAAACACAAGTCAAGTGTTTACTAAATAACATAAAGTCAAGAAAATCTTGTTTGTTGAATGTCCATTTTGAAGCTAACTTTAGAAAGTATTTAATTCTAGAGCTAGAAGGGAGCTTTTACAATCACTTAATTTAATCTCCTTTCTTTAAGAGCAAAAAAAATCATGGAACTCCAGAGAAGAAAAGTGACCTTCTCAGGCGGGACAAACCCTGGGGCCCCTGGACTTTCTGTTCAATACTCCTTTAATTCCACCAGGTTGCCTCCTGGGAAAGCAGGTTTTAAAATAGCATCTCTACAAAGACCAGATTTTCCCACAGTAAATAATGTGCCTATTCCACGTGTGACTCACAAGGACCATAGTTTCCCTTAATAAAATTAAGGTACCTTTTGAAGTACAAGATAAAAAAAAAACCATCAAAAACAACAACAAAAAACAACTGTGTGGGAGACACTATGTACAATGGAATAATGTTTGATACAAATGAAAACTCATTAGCTATTAACCTGTAACACTGATCTTTAGCTGAACTGCAACTATTTCAGCATATTAAATACTCTTCTAAGTTTCTATAGCTTGCTGCATGCTTTAGTTATCAGATAAATGTAATGCATAAGCATTGCTGCCTCAAACAGAGTTAAAATTTTCTCAATAAGAAGATAAGATTTATTTTAATGGCTTATACTTATTTCAGTTTGTTTCATTCATCGAAAGATTGAAGACCCACTACAGGCATCAAGCAGCCAGTATACACACTTACTCTGCTGGTATTTGGCCAGGAAGCCACCTCCTTGCTGACCTTCATCTGTCCTCAGTTTTAAAAACATGCTGTCTCCACTAGAACGAATTAGGGGCGGTTTCTCGTTCCCGCAAAGCTGAGTTAGCAGATGAGAGCTGGTACTTGGGCCGTCATATACCTTTAATAAAACATTTTAAATGTCAAATGATTATGGCTATAAACATTGTGTAAGCCCTCTGTTCTCCTAAGGAACTGGAAATGAATACATATATGACATAACAAAAGAATAACTCTGAAAAAAAATATCTTTTAAAGTGATATTTAATTGTCTTTAAACTTGGGCCATGAACTCAGACCATTTAGCCATGGCTGTGTATAGTTCTAAGGGTGTGAACCCAGGCTGAAATCTGAAGATTGAAAATAAAAGCTATTATCAGTAGTCTTTCTTACTTTTTTATTTCATAGTTTATAATTTATGACACTTTAATACATTCTTAAATTTAGATTGTTTTTTAATGGAAAAGGCTGAATAGATGGAACTGTAAAAAGTTGTACTGGGAGGACTTCAGTTATCTTCTCTAATTCACCAATCTAGTCCTCTAAATTGTTATTTTGCACTACATATTTAGAAAGTACATAGACAACAATTATGACAAATCTCATAACGCCTCTCAGTAGGCTTTTAATCATATCTTAATAGTCCATATTTCATATATTCTAATACTTAGTGTATATATAGTTCATATTCAATATATTTTAATACTTATGTATAGAAATACCAAGTCATTCAGTAATACATGCTATACTTACAAGGCAAGTCATTTTCATCAAATTTTCTTTTACTTTTTTATTTTGTTTAAAATGTTTACGCGGATGTTTTGTTTAAACATTTCCCTTCGTCGAATCTCAAAAAATAAAAATAAATGCATTTATGTGTGCTGTGAATGATACACCCGGAACTTCATACATACAGCCAGATAATCTAAAGTGCAGTCTGGGTGATGCTCCAAGTGAAACTCTTCAAATTCCAGTTCAAACGGGCTGCCGTGGCTGGATTTCAGCAACCAGTAGCACTCGGAGCTGTGGTAATAGGGCATCGGGTAGTTGGGAGATGTGAACGTTCCCGTGGGAGTGGTGAGATTGCCCCCGCAACCTGCAGGAGGAAGAGACGGAATGATGCACAGCCTTTCTTTCTGGTCAGATTGAATCTTCTCGTCTCTTTAAACCCAGATGCAAAACGACTACCAAAGCGTAGCTAGCCTAGAATCCTAATTCATGTCAACGTACTTTCCTTTTCCGAACCGAGGTGACCAGTTTGATGAAATATACCAGGGAACCAGAACATTTTCCCTTACTTTGTCTTTCACAAACAAAAGGCTGCTATTCATTCGGATGCATTTACAGTGTTGACGTTTATTACAAATAGTAATCGCAAAACTCAGATGGAAAAATAAGGATGAGAGTGTGGTAAGACAAGAACCAAGAAACCAACCCAGCTGGACTTGTCAATAAAAGATAGCTCTTTGCTATTTACCGGTTAACGATCCATCCCAGTAAGCTGAGAATCCAGACTTTGAGTCAAAGACGTCACTCTGAAATTGCACCCATAATTTGTTACTGTGAGAGATGATTCTTGGAGGTAGATCTGAGCCACAGTATTTCCCCCGGGATGGTGAAGTTTCATAGCCTCCATCTCTGTGACAAAATACAGATGTGAACATCCATCAGGTTATTGATAATATTACTGTACAAACATTGAACATTATTTGAACTTTGAGATTGCAAACACAGCAGCTTACGTCAAACAATGTCTCGCAAAAATACTCTAAAAAACATCGTTTTAAGTTTTCAATGTATTAAATAGTACTTGAATAATTTAATAAAGAATAACCATCATTTATAGCTGGCATAACATTTTTTATAATCAACTGCAAACTGAGACAAAGTGTTTAGTCTTCTCCTTCTCAAAGAAAGTGTCCGGCAAATATCAGAGAACACCGGATAAAGAATCCATAATTATTAAAAGTATAAACAAATGTTGCTTAATTTTACAGAGAAAACATACATGTTTTTCTTCTAAAACGTTTTCTTTCTAAGAAATTTTTCAAAATTTAATATATCATATTTGACTTACATAGCAACACTTTTTTTTTTATCCTCACCCGAGGACATTTTTCCATTTTTGTTCAGATAGAGTGGGAGGGGGAGAGAGAGAGAGAAACACTGACGTGAAAGGGACACATCGAGTGGCTGCCTCCCGCAAGACCCCAACCAGGGCCAGGAACTAATCACAACCAAGATACGTGCCCTTGACCGGAATCGAACCCACAACTCATTGGTCCATGGGCTGATGCTCTAACTGCTGAGCCAAACCAGCCAAGGCTATAGCAAAACATTTTTAATTTTATTTTTTCCATCACCATGTATCCCCCATTACCCTTTTTCACCTTTCCCTCCCCTCACTCCTCCCCCCACAATCATCACACTGTTGTCCATGTCAATGAATTCTTTCTCTTTTTTTCTGCCATATGATTTCACTCATATGTGGAATCCAACGAACAAACTGAACAAACTATAGCAAAAATTTAAAAAGTATTTTTTTCCTCAAGAACTTTTGGGGTTAATTCTAGTTTATAATCTGTAGCTTTAAAAAAATAAATAAAGATTCACTCAATATAGAAGTCCAATTATTAACTGCTGTAAATTAAAACAATTATGTTATTTTAGCATCATATAGCACAACCATGATTTATTTTTTTAGTACCTTACCTTATATCATAGAATAAAATATACTTATAAAATAGCATAAGATTCCAGGCTATTGAAATGCCAAATGAAATATTTAAAACAGATGCATACCAAATTGATTTGCCCAATTTAACTCAATTTAGTGATCTGGAGAAATATCAATAAATAAGCTATCTTAACTTTACTGCAAATATAACTTTTTAGACATATTTTTTCAAAGTAGCAAAGAATTAAAGAAAACATGCCATGCACTGAAATTGCCAAGCCTAGACTCATTTTTTGAACACAAAAACTTTGTGAAATTATGATAAGCTTGCTATTTACATCATTTTGTGATCTAAATAGAAATGGACAGTGAAGAGTCTAAAATTTAAATTGATTTCATACAAAGTAGATATTCAACAATAACAAGTATCCAGTTCCAGAGTGGTAGTACATTTGTTTACTCTGCCCAGATGAAATCTGGAGTTTATTTTCAAATATTCACAATAAAGGAATCCCTTCAAAATAACCACGGAATCTTACACAATTTTCTGTTTTCCTTCTGGTAAGTCAGGCTCCAAATGACAAACTTTATGTCTTACAAGAAAGAACACAACAAGGAGTTTTAGAGAGAATTTCTATATTTTTCCCTTAACCTTCCTAGGAAAGATTATGAATGAAAATCATGAAAAACATTATGATGAAACAAAGGTCCTTACTTGATTTCCACAAAATCTCCTATACATTTTCCACCAATGGCCTCCTCCAAGGAGAAGTCTGTGAAGTGCAATGCAATCTGTTGGCTGGCTCCCACCGTGATCCTATAAATGCATTTCCAGTTGTTGGGGTAATTATTGGGGAAGTTTGGAGACGTGAACGTACCAGATTCTTCTATATAGTCTTCCAAGCATACTATGAAAAGAAATAGACCACAAGGGAGAAAATAAAAAATATTATGCTACATTCATAAGACATTCAGTAAGTTACACTTGATTAATTTGTGCAAATGTATTTGGCTTCTTTTTTAAATAATTGACACTGTTTAATAGGTTGCTTCCTTCTGCCACAGCCATGTTTGTTTTTTAATCCTCACTCGAGGATATGTGTTTTTTTTTTTCAAAATTAAAAAAAAAAAACTTTATTGTTGTAAGTATTACAGATGTTCTCCCTTTTTTCCCCATTGATCCCCTCCTCCCCACTCCCACCCCGCTCCTGCCTTCCCCACACTATTGTCTTGTACTTGATTTTTAATAGGCTGTTCTAGAATGTTCAAAGAGTAATTTCATTTCAAAATGAAGTTTTTGAAATCTCAAAAGCAACACAATTATTAATAGTAAACCTAAGCTAAGTAGTGTAAATTATATATATCATAAGTGAACAGATTTTTATGTTCTTGGAAGTGTGACAATGTTACTAATTCATGCAACTTACCATGAACATTATAAATGAGACTCAACTACAGAAATCATAGAGGGGGCTTAGAAATAATTTAGTTCTGTTCTCCTTCTCATAAGCTTCTTTTCAAATGGTTTTCACCAAAGCATGCATTTAATGAGAAATGACAAAGCAGTACCTAGGTCATGAGGTGAAGAATAGGAGATGAGACTCAGCATCAGGGGACCATGAACCAATGCCCAGCTCAAATGCTGACAAGCTGTGCACCTTGGACAAGTTACTTCACCTCTCTGAGCCTCATCTCTAAAATGGAGACAGTAACTCTCTTTGGGTATACATGTAAGGCTTAGAGACGAGGCAACTGAAGGCCTTGGCACATGGTATGTACTCAATGAATGGCAGTAATCATCATTAGATTTCAAAATAGACCAGAAAATGTAAGAAAAACAGAGCATAAATTATGAGGAATAAATTAGATCACATCAAACAGATAGTACTTGGACAACTGTATGTCCTAAATAATTATTAACTTTACCTATTCAGTTCTTCGGAGTTCCTGTTCACTAACTAACCCACTCAATCGCTTATGCTCTCCAAATCTGAGCTATTTTCCAAAGAAAATCTGGTTTCCATGCATTTTAGTGTGTCTTCAATTAAACCCAGGAATGACATAAATCTGGGGTCCAGGAGTAGACACAGATCTTCTAGGGAAAGGTTTTGGGGGAGAATGCACTATTATACTTAATCACAAGTAAAAAAAGAAAAAGAGGATGTTTCGGTCTGCTATTCCCCCAGTTGCTGTTGTGGAATCATACTCAGAGAAGAACAGAGGACCCACTGGTATTGAGAGCACAGACGTATAGAAAATATCACAGGTTCTACTACCTATGTGTCGTCCTTAGAGTAACAGACTTTCACCAATATTTGGTGTACTCTATTTGAAGCAGCAAGCAATCAGGCTTTACTGTACTGAAGGAATCGACAGTGATATTTAACTTCAAAGATGAAGATCGTATACTTCTCTGTATTTTTTAATTGTCCGCCAAGGTATTTCTTCAAGGGGGAAGAAAGGAAGGAAGGAAAGGAGGGAGGGAGGGAGAGAGGGAGGCAGAGAGAGAAGTGGGGATAGAGGTGGTAGATTAAGTATTTCAGACCCAGGAATAAGTATTACTAAGATAAAAATGCATGGATCACACGGACATTAAACAAAGCTTATGAACTGGTCTCCCTGAGCTGGCAGAACTGAGACTCACTGACCGCCCAACACTCAGGTAGCTTTAGCAGTAAATGACATATCTGGAGCAAATGATCTGTTCATGTAACTTGTACTTAAAGCGATAATACTCCTTGCTTACCTACTCTACTCCCAGAGGGGAAATACAATTATACTGAATATTTCTAATGTAATGTGCTATTAGTCTATAGGAGAACAGTTTATGTCATCAGGTTCCCATGTAAAGAAAGCTAATTTAATGACATTTTTGAGAAGCCATAAGTAATTTTCCTTGTCCAGACGCAAAGCATTACTGCTGCATAACGGTGGTCTGTTAATCCTTGCTGGAATTTTTATGTTAATCTTCTCTTCTGTTGGTGGCTCAAAGGTAAACAGAGTCCCTGATGTATGCAAATGATCCTCCCTCTTCACTTCGTCTGAAATTGTCAACAACTTCCCCTTCTCCCCCAGCATACCCTTTAACTAATAAACTCTCACTCATCAATTAAGGCCAAATCCAAACATCAGTTCCTCTGTGAAGCCTTTCCTAATCAAGTAGAAACAATTTCCTTTTGCTCAATAAAACGTTGTGCAAATAGTAATTTGAGTCCTGAACATATGTTATTGTGATTGTTTTCACGTGAATATATTTCCTTTACTAGGCCTTCAAATATGAACAGGAACTTATTAACCATTATTAACTTTCACTTATCATACTACTGGACCAGATCACATCTAGTAAATATTCATTAAAATTACATTACATAATGTATTGAAACAAGAGGGGTGGGATGACTATCTAATTTTCCCACCCTATTCCCCCCTCCATTTCTCTTACCTCATTTTTCCTCTCCTTCCCATCTTCTCTCCTGGGTAGGATGATACTCTTTAATATTTGATTATGTTTATTAATTCTAAGTGATAGAAATTCTCTCCTTCCAGCATGACAAGTAACTGGTACTAGACTAGTCCCTCTCCATAGCAACTATAATAATAGTGCAATTCTGTCTACCTGTCTACAGGCAATGTTAGTTCTGTCATTTAATTCTATTTATATTATAAACTCTAACCTACTATTACTTTGGCTTTGAATCATTACTTGTCTTTTACAGAAGTAATGACAAGAAAAAACAGTGATTTGTCATTCTGGTGTTCTTCATTCCTTGTAGATAGATATTTCTTTTCGGTATCTCTTCCCTTTGGTGTGATGGACATTATTGCATCCCCTTTTCTTTTTACCTCATTGTTTCTCATTGGAACCCAGCTGTCTCATTTATATCATGGTTTCCTGTGTACAAGGTTTCCTTTTTCGCCTTATTTCCCATATATTTGTGAAACTGAGAGAGTCAGGTGTGAAGAAGGAGGTGTGAGGTGTGAAGTAGTGGCATATTAACTCTAAGCAGACTTACTGATAAGTTAAGAACGTATAGTGTTAGCCTTTGAGCAAACACACAAAAAACTGAGGTACCATTAAAAAGCCCATGAAGGACACAGAGTGGAATTCCAAAAATGAGACAGCAAATTAGCAATAAAAGAGGAAGGGCATCTATGAAAACCCAACCTGATATCACCCTTCACTGGTAGAGGATTGAGTGCTTTCCTCTCAAGACTAAGAACACGGCCAATGTGTCCAAGCTCATTCTTTCCAATCAATATTGTACTAGTCACCACAATAAGGCAAAAAGAGAGAGGCAGACAGAGAGATGTTGAAAAGGAAAAAAAATAAAACGATCCTTAATCACAGATAAGATCGACTGTAGAATATACTAAGGAGTCTACTAAAAATTTACTTGAACTAATAACTGAGTTTAACAAGAAACAGAATACAAGATTAGGATCTTTGAAAAAAATAATGCTTGACAAATTAAACACAATTTGCTGAGCAAACAAAAAACTTGGATACCTAACTCACATGATATGGAAAAATGAACTCAAATGGATTATAAACATAAATGCAAAAAATCAAACTATCAAATTTGTAAAAAAAAAAAAAATGCACAGAGGAAAACCTTCACAACTTGGGTAGGCACACATTTCTTAGCCACTATACAAAAAATACCAACCATAAAAGAAGAAGAGGACATAGTAGACTTCTGTTCCTCAAATGATGCCGTTAAGAAAAATAAAATGCAATACGTTTACCTGACAAAGGACATACTTTGTATCCAGAATATATAGCATATGACAATAAAAAGAAAAATAACACCAACAAAAATGAACAAAACAATTGTACTGTATACCCCACAAAACAAGATATATAAATTGTCAATATACATATATGAAAAGGTACTCAGCACTATTAGTCACCAGAGACATGCACATTAAAACAATAGTGAGCTACTACTACACAACTACTAGAGGCTAAAAACGAAAAGACTGACAATGCCAAGGTTTGGCAAAGATGTGGAGAAAGTAGAATTCTCAGTCATTGCAGGTGGGAATATTAAATGATATAACCACTTTAGAAAAAATGTCTAGCAGTTTCTCATAAAACTAAATGTATCATTACCATATGACCCAGAAATTCTACTCTTAGGTATTGTCCACAAGAAAACTTGTATATCAATGTCAGAGCAGCTTATTGCATAACAGCTAAAAACTAGAAATAACCCAACTGTCCAAATAATCAAATTATGATATATCCATACAATCGAAGGCTATTCATTAATAAAAATAAAAAAAAACTACTTATAAATAGAACCACATAAACAAATTATAGGAGCATTATGCTAAATGAAAGAAGCCTAACATAAAAGGGTGTGTACTGTGTGTTCCCACTCACATCTGCCTTTTGAACAGGCAGAACTAATCAATAGTGACAATAGTCAGGTCTGCAGTTGTTCAGATGGAACACATAGAAAGATTGATCAAGGAGACGCTAGGATATTTTCTGGGATGATAAAAATGTTATGTATTTTGAATGGGGTAATTACATGGATATATACATTTTTAAAACTCCACATGAATTTTACTTACTACACTTACAAAATAAAAATCCATGCTATGGCCCTGACTGGATGGACCAGTGTTTGGAGCATTGTCCCTTACACCAAAAGGTTGAGGGTTCGATTCCCAGTCGGGGCACATATCCAGGTTACAGGTTTGATCCCAGGTCAGGGCACATACAAGAGGCAACCGATCAATTTCTCTCTCTCTCTCTTACTCTCTCTCTCTCCCATCCTCTCTCTCTCAAATCAATAAAAACATATCCTGGGGTGTGGATTTAAATTTTTTTTTTCTTTATTGATTTTTAGAGAGAGAGGAAGGGAAAGGGAGAGAGAGATAGAAACATCGATGAGTGAGAATATTGACTGGCCACCTCCTGCATGCCCCCCCCCCCCCGGGATTGGGCCCACAACCTGGGCATTGCCCTGACTGGGAATTGAACGGGTGACCTCTTGGTGTGTGGGTCGATGCTCAACCACTGAGCCACACCGGCCAGGCCTGGGGTGAGGATTTTAAAAAAAAAATTGTTATATTAAAAGTTTGAACGTTCTGTGCAAAAACAGGTTGAGTTCTCTGAAGAAAATCCAATCAATAATTCAGATATCCAATAAATAATAAATAAAATTAAAATAGAACAATGCAAAATATTTGTGAAGATACACCTAATAGAATACTTAATATTAAAATTTGATTGCAGTTTTATGAGTTTCACATACCTAGTTTTATACAGAGAAAAACAGTGATTCTCTGAACTTAATGTATCTATTTCTTAAAGGGCCAGTAACTGCTCTTCTCTATCACTGAAGCCTGGATGCAATGTTCACGTTTTCTGCCCTTGACAGAATAAATGGTTCTTTTTAGAATAATATTAATACAGAGAAATATTAATGCTAAGCTTTGAGTTCCTCTTATGCTTTGCAATAAGCACAAATAAGTAAAATGGAATATATTCCCATAATCACATGTTGGCATAATTCTTACTACATAGATATAAAATGCAAACATAAAAATGCCTTTTGTTTATAACTTATGTTGCCAGCAGAAGACTCCTACCCAGCGGCACTTCGCCTTTTATGATTGTCTAACAACATTTACAAAGAGATGAAAAAGGAAAGTATATTTCTTCCATCCACCATATTCAACTGAGCTAGCAAGGGAAAAGCACATCTCTGAAGATCAAAGACAACTATTGACAGGCCTCGCGTATCTTTCTTTCTGACCAACCTCAAAAAATACAAAAGTTAAGAAAGAAAAGAGAAAATATATAGATACCCTCTGTGGACCATGACAAAATTACAAAGCTATATCTTTCTAAAAATCATCATGTATCTTTGATTCCACTAAGCATTTTCAAATAAATTTTTAGTAATAGCAGTCAACTCATTATGAAAGGGGGAAATCCAAAACAAAGATAATCCCTCCAACCTACAAAGCAATGATGACATCAATTCCATGCGATTTGGGCGACAGAAATGGGATCAAAGAAGCCTGTGGATGGGGGAGACCCTAGATTTTGGTTACCTGCTCCAACACCTCCCTTCTTTGCCTATGCAGTAACGTGATTATCCAATCACATTAGGGATCAACCCATAAGTGGTGCTTTCTGAAATCATTCATGAGATGTTTTGTGTCTGCGTAAATCCAGATGACCGTGGCCCCGGCTGGGTCGTGTGGGTGGCAACCACTCGATGTGTCTCTCTCATGTCAATGTTTCTCTCTCTCTCTTCCTCCCTCTCTCCCTCCCGCTCTATCTGAAGATAAATGCAAAAATGTCCTCCGGTGAGGATAAAAAAATAATGCAGATGACCTCAGATTTCCTAGATATGTATTAAATAACAGTCCAACCAAGGAGCATTCTCAGCTTCTATTGGAATATTTGGCTTAACATTCTTCAAAGTGTAACTTTATCTTAAAATTACAGGTTCAATTTCTCCTTTGGGAAAGAAGCCTCCCTAACCAAAATCTAGCATTTTGTTCTGCAATTCACTGCTATGCGGTCACAGAATTGGCTTTTTATTCTTCCTCACAGATGACCAGTTCCAATGAGTGTGAATGGAAGCTGACTCACTACAGCAGCTACTGTGAAAGGGACTTGGACACCAGTCATTATATTTCACACCTGGCACCGTCACTGTGCTTCGCAGCCATTGTGTGATTTTCCCACAGAATGTCTCATTTTATCTTCCCCAACTATGTGAAATAGCAGTCATTATAACCTCCACTTTTTAGAGAGTTATGGATGAGGGTTCTGAGACCCCTAGAGGTTGAGTTCTAAAATCACTTAGTTCAGACATGCCAAAGATAAAAATTCGAACCCAAGTCCGCCCTTTCCAAAGCCTGTGCTCTTTAATAATCCCTGGTTTCTCTGTGCAGGAAATGTCAATTCAGAAATGAGAGTGAGTAGAAGACTAGGAATATCACGATCGAATGTTTTCTTTAGCATTTTCATTCTAAGGACTAAGAAATTAAATAATAAGTGCCAGGATCCCATATATACAAAAGTATGAGAAAATACCAATAAGAAAGTGAATCTTTAAAAGATCAATAGACTTACTAAAAACCCTTTCCAGGGGGAAAAATATCTTAACATCTCATAGCAGAAAATACAGAATTCAAGGTGGATTTAAAGAACCAGAGAGGATTCTGACTTGCCCAGAGCTTTCCAAGTTAGTATCAGAGCCGGAACTAGAACCAAGACTTCTGACCTCATTTCCAGCCTTCTTTGACCATATCATGGAAAGTACCTTCCACCATGAGCAGTTACAATCCAGTCCACAATTATATCTTAGTTGTAATTATATAGCAATGTATGTGCTAACACCTGACTTTCAGAGTCTCTGAGGAACTGCAAAATGTCATTAGAATCATTTGAATTGCTTGGTGAAACCCACCCTAGATCTATTTGAATTAGAATTTCTGGGTGGGACGCTGATACCTAAATGCATAACAGGAAAATCTCACCCTAAGTTTCTCATCAACAATAGAGTTTGGGACCCCTACTCGACTAGATTTAACTTTTAAAATAGAATCAGGCCCTGGCCAGTGTAGCTCAGTTGGTTAGAGCGTCATCCTGTGCACCCAGTGGTTGCTGGTTTGATTCCCCGTCAGGGCACAACTCAGATTGCAGGTTCAATTCCCTGTGGGGGCTTATACGGAGAAAACCATCCCTATCTATCTATCTATCTATCTATCTATCTATCTATCTATCTATCTATCATCTATCTATCTATCTATCTATCTATCTATCTATCTATCTATCTATCATCTCTCCTTCCTTCCTTTCTCTAAAATCAATAAACGTATTCTTGGGTGAGGATTAAAAAAATAAAATAAAATAGAATCAGAACTCTATTCATTTCTTCCAAAGAAACATTCTTTCGCCCTTCCGGTTATCATTTCTTTCTTTCTTTTTAAAAAATATTTGTATTGATTTTTAGAGAGAGGAAAGGAGAGACAGAAAGAAAAAGAGAGATTGATAAGAGAGGGAACCATGGATAGGCTACCTCCTGCACGCCCCCTACCGGGTATCCAGCCCACAACTTGGGCCTTTGCCCTCACCAGGAATCAAATCGGCAACCTTTTGTTGGCCCAGATGACGCCCAACCAACTGAGCCACATGGGCAGGCCAGGGCTGGTTATCAGTTCTTGACTTCTAACTCTTAGATGCCTCTTCTAGGCGCATTTCAAGGTGACTGATGAGAAACAGCACTAAACACACACTAGGGCAGGGTGGGTTGGGCTCGGTGGGAATACGGAGACCGGGAAATCCCACTAGGGCCCACTTTTGTTTTGTTTTTTTGCTTTATTTAGAGCCCAGTTTTAACCCTATATTAATGTGGTGCTGCTACTTCCTACACATTTCCCCAGACATGTATAAAGCAATTCTCTCTTAAGAAAATAAGAAAGTCTACCACAGTCCCACCATAGCTCTGAACTGAATACTAGCAGCCACACGAGGTGCAGTTCACCCAGAGCATTTCCAAGAGCGAATCTGGACATGGTAAAACACATAGGTTGGAGGTTGGGACTTGATTATTTGGGTTTGACTTCTAAACCAACTAGCAGTGTATTCTTGGGAGGATAAATTCAATTCTTACCTTCAATTTCCCTCATTTAAAAAATAAGGTAATAGGACTAGATTAGTGTTTCCAACTTTCTGACACACCATAAAATTACATGTGTATCAATCACACACACACACACAGATATTGCAATCAGGTTTCATGAAATAATACCTAACTTGGTATGATAAACTCTGATACTTTCTATTCTATTCCACACTTCTAAAAAATGTAGGGAGTGACCTAATAAGTGGATGCCATGGCCAACTAATGAGTTATAAATGTTTTAATGTTTGAAAAACATGGCACTAAATGTTATATGCATTTTCATCTAATGTTAAAGTAGAAAATGCATCAGATACATTACATTTCTCAATTCTTCCTTATACTTTTAAAATTCTCTCTTGGTAGGATTATATGAATGTATATGCAGTAGATGTTAATAGAATGTAAAATTACAGTTTAAATTAGCAAAGTTAACTGAGCAATTAAATTTGTAACAAGAAAATCCCACCCCAAGTTTCTTATGAACAGTAGAGTTTGGAAGCACTGCATGACTGGATTTAATTTACAAGTTAAGTGATTAAAGTCAAGTCATCTCTCAGAATTCAAACATTCCCTATTTTAAATTAGCGAATATTTAAAACCTAGCCTTATGATCAGTCACTAAGTAAATCTTGAGAGTTTCTCCCCTCTGACATTTTACTTGCCAGTGTTTTGTTTCCATTTCCCCAGGCACATCTGGACGAAGGCAGAAACAGTGAGGAGGGAGGAATCAAAGCAATAACCAGAAGCCAATTTCCTTCCTCCCAAACACATACTTGGAGGCTGACATCACAGCCCCATGGCCTGCACTGCAGATGGAAACGGAACTGGACTCAGTCAGGAAATCCAACCTTTATCAGATAAAGACAGGAAAGACTTCAGCAGACACATTCACACCTGTTGCGCTGAGGAACTAGACATCAAGAACCAAAAACTCGTTATTGCCCTGAAAATAACTTCTGCTAGAGTAATAAAATAGAATGAGGGCCAGCGACGGAGCTTCCATTAACACTTTTCTGTGATACTGTTTTATTCTGCAGAAAGTATAAAAAAAGAAGATGACAACTGAAAAGAAAGTGTCCTAACACCTTCTTATTTCCAGATGGGAACTCGCTTGGACTCAGGCTGCCTGGCTGTCAGCAGCCCAACCCCCACCGCGGTCTCCAGAGCCAGTCCAGTCCTTCCCCCGAGCCAAACAGCAGGTGCCCAGTGAGCAGCCAGGCTCAGCCAAGGGGCGGAAAGTGAACACTCCCTGGTGTGTGATTTCAGCCCTGTCTGGACCAGAGGCCGAAAGACGATCAGCACACAGGGAGGCACACCTCAGGGTCCTCTCCTCTTTCATCGCTTGGCTTTTCTTGTGTTCTCTTTATCAGTTTCCCTTTCTGTCCAGCTTGCTCCTTCCCTTTTTCTCGACTTACTTTTATTTTACCTGTATCTTATCTTTCTGCAAACATTATTGAATTAGAATTTAACTGAAATATGCTTCCTGCTGGGTCATTTCGGTTGCTCCCGGCTCCTGCTGCACTCAGCATTGTCCCGCAGCCCAGTGTGGCGTTGGGGCTGTTTCAGTCATCACGGAGACACGTCTTCCTTTGCATTGTTACAAAGATTTCCATGACGTTTCAGGAGGCCCTGCCTGCCTCGTATTCTGTCTAAGATCCAGCTAGTTTATTCATGCAGCAAATTAAACTTGTGTTCATCGAGTTGATTAAAGCCAGAAGACGTCTCAAAGATCATCAAATCCAATCCCTTAATTTTACAGATGAGAAAACTGTGGCCCAGAGAGTTCAAGTGATTTGTTCCACATCTTAATCTAATGTTCAGTGTGGTTCGGGCAAAATATATGAGGCAGAAAAAACTACAGAAGTATGGAAAATTGTGTGCACACTCTAATTTCTTGCAAAGTCAATTTTGGTCACCGGATGTTAAACACCTGAAAAAAGTCCAGTGACTATGTCAGTTGTATAACGTAACCTGTTTGACTCGCTGGGGATTCCATTTCCCGTGTGCTTGGGCTGGATAATTAACCAGTTCCTAGAGAGGGTCCCACGGGAGAGAAAGGTGTATGATTCTCTCGCACGCAGGATTCTGAAGAGATCTAAAGCCGTCTACCAAGACAGAGAACTTGGATCGCTGCAGAGAGCAGCCGCTTTGCCCGAAATGAGAAGCAGTAGCCACTCTGAGGAGAAACAAATGAGAAAGTGGGCAGGGATTCTAAGCGGGAGATTTTTAAAAATGTATTTAGTTATTTATTTATTTATTTATTTATTTATTTATTTATTTATTTATTTATTTATTTATTTATGGGAGTGGGCTTGAAAAGATGAGCACCCGGGGATCTCTGGATACATGACTCTGTCAGAGGGAGCACATCTGGTACAGGTAAAGCTCCCAGGACTCTCTGAAGGGAGCATCCGTGAATCACATCATGCTTCCGGGGGGTCCAAAGGCTTGGGAAGCTCAGCATCTGTCTATTATAGATCTACACCAGATAGTATTTTGGACCATTAAATCTCTTTCTAAATATGATGCAAAAGGAAAACCCCAACTCTCTAAAATGGTGCACAGCCCAGGTGGGAACATAAACCGAAAATAACATAACATTTTCCTAAATTCCATAGGCTTTGGGTTTGGGGCATCTCTGGCTTACATATTACCTCAAAGACCCTCCTGGCAAAGGGTATTTGTTTCCCGTGCTGCATTTACAAAGAGCAAAATAAGGATGAAAATGAAATAATAGGAAGAATACAATAAAAGGAATAAAGGCTGAAAAGGTTCGGTTTCATTAAGTCAAATTTAGAGATGTACATTTTGCCAAGAAATCTTCCACTTCCTGCCATAGAATTCCACGTAAGTAGCCTCTTATTCTTATCTGGTTCTTATCTGCTGTGGTTCTTTTCTAATTTCTTAAAATAATATTTGGTTTCTTTGGTAGAAGAAACAGAATTTTATTTTGGTAGAATTTTAAAGTCATGGAAAAGTTGTAAGAAATAGCTCCTGAATTCCTTTTACCCAGACTCACTTCAAGTTCCCATGTCCCCCATTGCTTTGCCCTGCCCCCCTCCCCCTCTCTGACTTGCTCACTCCTTTATTCCCTGAACTGCCTGAGTAATTTGAAAACACTGCATATCTTTAGCCCTGAAAACAGTATACAGTTCCTGAGAACAAAAACATTACCTTACAAAACCACTTTCCAATTTTCAAAATCAGAAAATGTTATCATTGATACAATATCTTGTGTAATCATTATTCCGCTTTTACTAGGCAAGACACTGGAGTCACTACACGTTGTCCTAAATATAGCTGTCATTGTGTGCCACAGTTTCGGGGATGAAGCATTTTCATCGTACTATTTGCAATGGAGAAAAGGAAACCAAGTGTATAAATGCTGTTTTGTTACCTGCTGATGCATTAGTTGTTTCATAGTTTATTAAAAAACCTTCATAAGCGAGGTCAGCGTCAGCCACAAACACAAGCATTAATGAGTTGCTATTGCTGGTAAGAGAGGGTGGGAATGATTTTCCACAATATCTATTTGAAACCAAGAAAGAACACAGGCTTAATATCTTTTAGTACACTTGAAATGATGTATCAAAATTAGGACATGTAAAAAAATAATAATATCCCCTATTACTCTTAAATATACAAATATATTTTAGTCACAAACAATTACAAAGTTGCAAAGACCTTCTTATTCATGATTACTTCCCTGAAATAGCTTTATGTGTGTACTTAGCGATATGACTTATCATGCATAAGTTTGATGAAATTAGAAATTACAAGCTATAGTAGGTGTCTATACAGCATACTATTGAACTCATTAACAGTAATATAATAAACTTTCACAACAGAGAGAAACCATGTATCATAAATACATAGAGAACGAACTTGAGTCAGCTCTATCCTTTTCAGCCATTATGACTTTGAGCAGATCATTCAACCTCTGTGCCTCAGTTTTCCCATCTCTAAACTGGGGATGACGATAGTAGCTACTTCATAGGGTTGTTTTGAGAAGTTTGTGGGTTAATATACTGTATGTAAAGGACTTAGAACAGTGCCTAGAATTGTAAGCCCTATACAGATAGATCTATTATCTTTACACAGTGGTCTATGAAGAGGTAAGAGTTTGATGATTAAAGCATGTCAACTTTTTCTTGAATAAAACCAGTTTTACTCAGAAAAACTATTCTAATAACGCTAAAAGTAGGCTTGTGATAAAAGACATGCCATGAGCATTTTTCTAGAGAAACACCCATGAGAAGGAGTGACTAGAAAATAGAAATCTCAACTCGATGCACACTTGGTGAAATTAACCAAAGTGCAATGACAGAGGGAAAAAATAGAAATGAAAATAAGAGAAAATATTGAATATGGGCAATTACATATTAATTAATTTCTGAAAGAGAAAAAGAAAAAATACTGGTGTATAATACTATTTTAATACTAAAATAGATTTAATATCTTGATCAAAATAAAATTGAGTGGCCCTGGCTGGTTTGGCTCAGCGGTTAGAGTGTCAGCCCGTGGACCAATGAGTCACGGGTTCAATTCTGGTCAAGGGCATGTACCTCGGTTTTGGTTTGTCTCCAGCCCAAGTTGGGGTCATTCAGGAGGCAACCAGTCAATGTTTTTCTCTCTCTCTCTCTCTCTGTCTTTCTCCCCCTCCCTCCCTCACACTCTATCTGAAGATAAATAGAAAAAATATCCTCAGGTGAGGATTAAAAAACAAATAAATAAATACAATAATATAAAGTTGAATGGATTAATTAATATTTTTAATGTCTCTGTATATACCCATGTCTGCCAAACTGGGCATGAGCATTATAGTAGTTTATGCCATTCAGCCAAAAATACGTATTTTGTAATTACTATGAGTCAAGTACCATAAAAAAGAAAAAGAAATGGTCTTACAAATGAAAGATTAAGACAAATTAGAGAGAAAAATGTAAAGGAAGAATCAAAGCAGAAGAAAAAATGTTTATCAAAATAATGGATACAGAAAAAACATTTAAAAAATAGATTAAAAAATGAAATGCGGTCCAGCCAGTGTGGCTCAGTGGTTGAGTGTCGATCCATGCACCAAGAGGTCGCTGGTTCAATTCCTGGTCAGGACACATGCCCAAGTTGTGGGCCCGATCCCCAGTGGAGGCATGCAGGAGGCGGCCAATCAATGTTCTCTCTCATCGATGTTTCTATCTCTCTCTCACTCTCCCTTCCTCTCTAAAATCAATAAAGAAAAGTTATTAAAATAATAATAATAATAAAAGCAAAACTGGACCTGATCAAACTGTTTCCAAGTAACTTCACTGCATCCCAAAACAAAGCTCAGGAATGTTTACAGGAATACAATAATGTCCAGTGCACAAAAACACAAAATTGAAATTCCCATCAAACATTATCAGACATTAAAAGAAAGAGGAAAATATAACCCATAATGGGAAGACCAACCAAAACATAGCAAGAAATGCCACATATGACTGAATTAGCAGTCAAAAACATTAAAATAGTTATAACTGAATCCCACAGATTTAGGAAGCTAGAGGAAAAAATTAATGTGCAAAGTAGAAACATGATATAAAAGATGGCCCAAAGTAAGCTTCAAGAAATAAAAACTATAATGTTTGAGATGAAAAACACATGTGGTAAACAGCAGAATGGGCATTATGGAAAAACAGATTAGGGCACTTGACTAAATAACAGTAGAAACTTTCCAAAATGACCCACCCGGAGAACAAAGACTCAAAATCAAATGAACAGAGAATCAGTGAGTTGTGGGACAAGATCAAATGGCCTAAGATACAATAGCCAGAGTCTTCAAAAGAAAGGAGAGACAGAATTTCAAGTATTTCAAGAACTAATGGCCAAAAATGTTTTAAATTTGATAAAATTATAAGCCCTCATATCCAAGAATCTCTACAAAAACATTTTGCTAATAAAAGCCAGTTTAAAAAAACAGTACATACAATACGAATCCCATTCCAGAACATGCAAACTAATTTACAGTGACAGAAAGCAGGTTAGCAGTTTCCTGGGGATGAGGATGAGGGGCAGCAGTGAGAAATTCTCTAATGCCTTCGTGGCTATACACATATGCCAAAACTTAATCAGGAGAGGCCAAGGCTACAGAGTAGTGATATAGAAACGGTCCGTGAGAAGCATGTTCATTTCACCTGGTTTTTATAACACAGCATGGTGGATTTTAACATCCTTCACTGAAGCAAGAAAATTTCTGTGTGAAAAAAACCCAAAACAAAATAATCTCACCTCCCAAGAGATGTCCCAGAACCAGTGTCATAAATTTCCAGATAGTCATTTGTGCAGTTGTAATGAAACTGCAGATGAAATCTCTTGACTCTCAAATTTATCAGGAAGCCAGGTTGGGTTAATATATGCCAGGTACAGTTGATACCATGGGGGTAGATATTTGGATGACCAGGACTTTCAATAGTTCCTGTTGGCTCTGTAAGAGTTTTTCCACATGCTATTGAAATAAAAATAATAATTGTTAGAACAAGTAACCAATAAGCTACCTGAAATTCAAAATAAAATAATCTGATCATAACCTCTTAAAAGCTCAAAATTTTTTTCCTTATATGCCACTTCAGATAACTTGGTTTTTCTCTTATTAACAGACATCAATTAACTATTGATATGTGCTGCTTAAGATAGATTTATAGATATATAACCTTAAAAATGTACAGTGTAGGTATATACACATCTACGGTATACACAATTTTTATAATAATTCATTTACATTGTTTACTTATTCTGATATAAGCCTGAGAGGCAAAGCAGAAGAAAGAGTCTATCACTTACCCAAATCTTCAGTACTGAACTTAGCCATGAAACCACGGTTTTCAGTAGAAGAACTTTTCACAAATATGACATAAAGAAAATTGTACATGGATGTTATAAGCATAGGTATGTCTGTGCCACAATATTTTTTATTTTCAGTAGAACCCAAAATGGAACTACTACCAATCTAAGGTTAAAAAGATATATTCAAATTTATTGTTAGATCCTTATTTTGAAAAAAATGCTTTAAGAACAATTATATCAGAAATGTTTTTATTAATATAGAAGTCAATTTCAGAATATTTTTGTTATCCCAAAGAAACTTCATGCCTATTAGCAGTCATTCCCCCATTTCCCTCAAACCCCAGCTCTAGACAGCCACTAACTTATTTCCTGTCTCTATGGATTGTCTATTGTGC
This sequence comes from Tadarida brasiliensis, assembly GCA_030848825.1. Classification (NCBI taxonomy): domain Eukaryota; kingdom Metazoa; phylum Chordata; class Mammalia; order Chiroptera; family Molossidae; genus Tadarida; species Tadarida brasiliensis. The sequence goes on along the minus strand of CM061257.1, from coordinate 104,245,658 downwards.
ACATCAAATAAATGGAATCATACAACATGTGGCCTTTAGTGACTAGCTTCTTTCACTTAGCATATGTTTTCAAAGTTATGTGTCATTACTTCATTCCTTTTCAATGCCATATAATCTTCCATTGTGCGGATAAAGCACATTTCATTAAGTCATTCATTAGTTGATGAACACTTAAACTGTTTTACTATTTTGCTATTGTGAATAGTGATTGTAGTCACTCATGTGCAGATTTTTGTGTAGACACATATTTTATTTTCCTTGGGTATATACCTAGGAGTGGAATTGCTGGATCAAATAATAATTTTATGTCTAACTTTTTGAGGAACTGCCAACTCTTTTCCAAAGTGCCTACCATTTTAAATGCTCACCAGCAGTGTACGAGCATAAAAGGCTTCCCATTTCTCCAAATCCTCGTCAACACTTATTATTATCTGACCTCTTGTTTACAGCCGTTTTAGTGGGTATAAGACCCTACCTCATTGTGGTTTGGCTTGTATTTCCCTGGTAATTAGTGATGTTGAGCATCTTTTCATGTACTTATTGGTCATTTGTAGAACCTTCTTTGAAGAAATATATATTCATATTCTTTGTGTGTTTTTAAAATTAAGTTATTTTTTATTTTGATGAAGTCCGCTTTTTTAATTTTTCCCTTTGTTGTTTGTATTTTTTGTGTCATATGTAAGAAGGCTTTGCCTAATCCAAGGTCACGAATGCTTACTCCTATGCTTTCTTCTAGGAGTTCAGGGTTTTCACTCCCACATTTAATTCTATGATTCATTTTGAGTTAATTTTTGTGAATGGTGTAGGGAGGGGTCCAGTTTCATAATTTTGTGTGTAGATACTCTGCACCATTTGTTGAAAAAAAACTTTTTTTTTCTCATTAAAATGTCTTGGCACTCATTTCAAAAATTAACTGGCCACAAAGGTATGGATTTATTTCTGGATATTCACTCTTCCATTGTTTCATATTTTTATCCTTACTCAAATAACACACTTCTTGATTACCATAGCTTTGTTCTAAGTTTTGACATCAATATGTGTGAGTCCTCCAACTTTGTTCTTTTCCAAGAATGCTTTGGTTATTCTGGTTCCCTACATTTCCATGTGAATTTTACAGTCAGCTTGTGAATTTTTGCAAATTGTCAGCTGGGATTTTGATAGGGATTGAATTGAATTTTTGGATACATTTGGGAGGTATTGCCATCTTAACAACATTAAGTCTTATAATCCACGAACATGACATATCTTTCCATTTATTTAGGTCTTTAATATCCTTCAACAATGATTTATAGTTTTTAGAGTGCAAATATTATACATCTTTTTCAAGATGTATTCTTTCAAGATGTATTCTTTTTATGCTATTATAAACAGAATTGTTTCCTTGATTTTATTTTTCAATTGTTCATTGCTAGTGTATAGAAAAAGAAATAACTTTCACCTTTTAATTCTGCATTCTGCAACTTGCTGAGTTTATTAGTTCTAATAGTTTATGTATGTGTGTGTGTGTGTGTGTGTGTGTGTGTATACTCCTTATGATTTTTCTATATACAAGATCAGGTCATCTGTGAATAGAGAGAGTTTAAATCCTTCCTTTTCATTCTGAGTGCATTTTATTTCCTTTCCTCGCTTAATTGCCCTAGCTAGAATTTCCAGTATAATGTTGAATAGAAATTATGAGAATAGACATCTTTTGTCTTTTTACTGACCGTAGGGGCAAAACCTTTAGTGTTTCATCATTAAATATGATGTCAGCTGTGGTTTGTTTGTTTACTTTTTACAGATGCCCTTTATCAGATTAAGGGAGAATCCTTCTATTCTTAATTTGTTGAGTATTTTTATTGTGAAAAGGTATTGGACTTTGTCAAGTGCCTTTTCAGCATCTATTGAGGTAATCGTATGGCTTTTTCCTTTATTTTATTTTATGTTAAATGATTTTTGGATGTAGACCAACCTTGCATTCCTGAGATAAATCCCACTTGGCCATGATATATAATCCTTTTTATATCCTGCTGGATTCAGTTAGCTAGTATTTTGTTGAGGATTTTTACATCTACATTAATAAGAAATAGGTCTGTACAAGCTAGTTTTGTTTCATGTAACTGATTTGAAGATAACATGACATAATATTTTTCATAATATCCAACCAAATATAAATATTCAAAGGTGTTTGACTCTTACCTCAATGTAATCTGTATCACACTGGGCAGAGCTTCCAATTTCAAAGCCAGTGAAGTTGAGAAGAACTACTTGGCCTTGGGGCTGGTGGATAGTCCACCTACAGATCCTTTCTCCTGGGTACGCGTTAGGATAAAAGGGCGAGCGAACGACCCCTTCTCCAGTTAATTCACCTCCACAAGCTGTAAATACGGAAATGAGAGTAGTGTTTGTGCAGAGAGAAATGATCTTTGCCCTCAACTTAATTTCAAATTCTATTTATATGCAAGGATATAATGGAATGTGACGTTACTATTAAAACTTTTTCCTTGCCACTTGAAGACATAAAATGACAAAATTATTTCAAGAAGTTAAAATGTTACAATCAGGGAAATTATGCATTTAAAAATTAAGGCATAGGTTTTCTTACCCACTTGATAAACAGCTCTGAAACCAGCTCTCACAACAGAAGCATCGATTATAAACCTGATCCAGATACTATTAGTAATGGATTTAAAGTGAGAGAGGGTTTCACTGACACAGACTTTTCCAAGTAAGGTGTCATCATCTCGAACCTAAACAGAAAAATAAAATAGATCTGTAATTCTAATCAATAAAATTACCTTGACAGGGTAGTATTCTTTGGAAATGAGGAAATGGCAGATTCAAAATGAGTTATCATTTTGTTTGGGTTACATATTTATATTATATTTGAAAGCAGACAATGGGTCATTTTTTAGCACACTACAATAACACTAAATATTGATAACAAAACCTTAAGCTAAAAGGATCCAAAAACAAACAAACAAAAAAAATGTTTTCCTAATAATTGCCACGATATCAAACAGAAAATAAATGTACAATTTTGGACTATTTAGAAAACAACAAAATATGAGAAGACAGCATACCAAAACATGTAAGTTTTAGCCACATCTGTAATCAGATTGAAAGGAAAATAGAAAAGTACATGAGAAAAAGAGAGAAATTCTAAGGAGTCAACTTAAAAATTAGCAAAAAGTATTTAAATGAGAAATAATAAAATAAAAATACATCTGTAATACTTTCAACAACAAAGATACATTTAAAAAATAAAATCAAACTCTAATAAATAAAATACAAGAAAAAAGTATTCATGAATATATTCAAGAACTATTTTTCAAGGAAGGTTAGGGTGTAGGAATATAAAATACATATATTTGGCATAAAAGATAAAAGAAAGTAAATAAAAAAGAAAATAAGCACAAATACACAAAATTAAAAATGACAAAGATGAGCCCTGGCCAGGTGACTCAGTTGGTTGGAACACTGTCCCATACACCAAAAAGGCTGCAGTTTCAATCCCTGGTCGGGGCGTGTATGGAAGCAACTGATCAATGTTTCTCTCTCACACTGATGTTTCTCTCTCTCTTTCTCTCTCTCTAAAATCAATAAACATATCCTTAGGTGAAGACTTTAAAAAAATGACAAAGATCATATAAATACACAGATACTGAAGAATTTGTTTAATATGATAATTCCATGTATGTTAATATGGTTGAATTTTTGAAATGGTTATTTCCAGAAAGAAAAAATTACTAAAATTATCTCAAGGAAGAAAAATAAAATTTGAGTAGACAACAAAGTATAAATAAAATTGGAAACATTATCACAGAAGATGCTCTGCTTGATAAGTTATTTTAGACTTTGAAGGAACAGATAATTCCCATATATAATTTGTTCTAAGACACCCTCAAACATGGAACAGTTTCTAACTAATTTTTCTCAGTACTATCTTACCAAATCCCAACATAAATACAAATAAAAACTATGGATTGATCTCACCTATTACCATCAATACAAAAATTCTAAACCCAGTCCTAGAAAAATAAATCCATCCCATTGTTAGGCTTATATACCAAATCAAATATGAGAATAAATGTAATGCAAGGATTGTCTGAAATGAGAAATTATAAATTAAGCTCATCAATAGGTTCAATAAGATAAACCATACATCTCCATAGATGCCAGAAAGTTTATTAGCATTCTTATTTATTAGAAACAAAACTCTTAGAAAGTTAGAAGCAAAAGAAATATTTTTTTCATATAATAAAGATCAATTGTTTTAATCAGTAGTCAATATCTTGCCCGGCTGGTGTTGCTTAGTGGATTGCGGGTCGTCCCATGGTCCCATGGGTTGACAGGTCCCGGTTTGATTCCTGGTCAGGGCACATGCCCAGGTTGTGGGCTCGATCCCCAGTAGGGGGCGTGCAGGAGGCAGCCAATGGTTGTTTCTCTCTTACATGGATGTTTCTATCTTTCTCTCTCTTCCTCTCTCTCTAAAACATCAATAAAACCATATAAAAATGCATCTTCCTTTAAAAAGAATAGTCAATATCTTATAGTGTAGCAGCCACGAACACCAGCTATGGAGTCATATAGACCTGGGTTTGATTCCCACCTCTGTCACAAACCTCCTCACTTAACAAACTTTGAGCAATGTACTAAGTCTAAGCCTAGCTCAAGGAGTTTGCTGAAGCAAATAGATAAAACAATAGTGTGAATTCCACAGCAAAATGCCTACTAATACTATTGTTATACCTGACACTAGAGCTTCCTCTCCAAAATCAGAATGCATTCCATGGATATACATGCTTCTCCTTATACAGTATTTTGGATGAGCTAGCCATCTAAGTATGAATCCACCCCCTCAGTGAGCTTTATCGAGGCATCCGTAAAGGCCAGTGCCGGTTGCTGGGGGTAGCACTGTGGAAGAGACTCTGTTCACAAGGAACTAAAACAAACAAGCCCATTTTTTAAAAAAAGCACGAATGTCATGTTTGAGAAGTGCAGGCTACTATATTATTACTTCACAGTGGTTCCCAGTAGGTACCACAGTTAGACATCTTGGAAATCTGTGAAGGCATTTTTTGTTTTTGTTTTAATTATTTTTTAAAATATGTTTTTATTGCTTTCAGAGAGAGGATGGGAGAGGGAAAGAGAGATAGAAACATCGATGATGAAGGAAACATTGATCGGCTGCCTCCTGCACGCCTCTGACTGGGGATCGAGCCTGAAACCCGGGCATGTGCCCTGAACGGGAATCAAACCAGGGACCTCCTGGTGCATAGGTCGATGCTCAACCAGTGAGCCACACCAGCTGGGCATTTTGTTTTAATTATTAACACAATGATGGCATGACACTATTGACATTTAATGGCTGAGGACCGAATATACTAAATACCCTGAAATGTGAAAGACATCACACACAAGAATTCTCCTATATCCTGTGTGACATTCATGCAAGTGACAGTTTGTTACTAAGTGTAAAACCTAGCTCTATCCGACCTACTAAACACAACATATTTTTGTCCAGTTATAAAACACACAGAATTTCCCCGGTTGACAAGTATACTGTAAATCGAAAGAAGTTCTTTTTTTTTTTTTTCTCCTCCTGGAAATCTGCCAAGAGTTAGTCACCATTTCAGAAAATGTGTCACCAGCCTACCCGGCCATGCCAGCCTGCATCTGTACTGCGACATTCACAGTGACTCGGGGAGCAGTTTACCTACTTTCACTTTGCCTTGTACATCTTACCCAGGCTCCTAACTCACTGAAATACGTATTTTTAAAAATTTATTTCTCCTAAAGTTTATACGATGAACCAAAATGTTTTCTATAACTGTGTATATTGAGGTGACATCGTCTATGGACTTTATCTCAAAAGAGTGGAAGGGTGATATAAAAAGGTCTTAAAGTGTAGAGAACCGTTGACTTAACCTAAAACCCTGAACTCACACAGGGGATTACGGAATACTTCTCAGCGGAAAGAACCTGAGACTGAGGTTTAAAGGATTACGCAGACCAAGGGCGGGCAGAAGAGGGAAGATTTTAAAAGTATGATACTCAGTGCCGGTGGGGATATGGTAACACGGTGACTCTCATCTGCAACCAGCGGAAGAATAAATTTCTGGAAAATAATTTGACGGTATGTATCGGGAGTCTTCCAAATGTTCCTAGCTCTGGACTGTGACTCCACTCTAACACAGCACCATAAGGAAATTATCCGAGATACAGGCAAAGACACACACGACCACATCAAAGTATGTTCTATAATAACAAGAGTTGAAAATATTCCAAATGTCTCATAATAGGAGAGTGATTAAGTAAATGATGGCACAGCCATATGACAGTATTACAGACATATTAAAAAATCATACACCTGTCCACTGATTCACACCAAACCAGTTCCTTTCTATGAGCTATAACACATTGTTTGCATATGTCATCAAGTGATGCTAAATATCTCTCTAACCAAACAGCAAATCTGTGTAAGAAGAAACATTCCTGTATTCCCTTTAGCACCTAAACACAGACCTTTGTAAACAGTGTTTAACAAATGCTTGCTGATTCATTCATTTAAGGCAGGATGTGATGGCTCCCTTTCTATTAGAGATGCAGACATATGACAGTTCTGAGAAACCGGAAAGCATGAACACAGAGTAAGATGTCTTCTTGCTTTCTAATTCTCCGGGGCTCCATTTGCTTCTGCTAAGATTGTAGTCTCTCTTTTCTGCGTTGCCCATTAGAAGATGACAAGAAGAAGAAAAACAGCCCAATAGCATCAGAGCTGGCTAAAGTGGGCCATTCCCCTGGGCCTCGCTAATGAAATTCAAGGGCATGAGCAAGGAGAGAGGCAGCTGCCGTCCAAATGTTTGCAGGCAACTTACAGTGCTCCAGGGCCCTAAACCTAGAGGCACATTGATTTTGGCTGTGTTTCTGTCTCTGTGTGAAAATGAAACCTCATTAATTCTGAAAGCCTGTATTCTCCCTGGATCTCAGAGCAATACCTTAACCATAAACTCTTTGAAAAAGACATTCAAATAAAATTCATTAAATGTTCTAAAGTGACCCCAAATACTTTTGTAGCACATCTTGCATTCAGTATTCTAGGACTTGTGAATTTGCACCCCTCCTTCATTCCCCTCAAAACCCTCTCTCCTTTGTGCTTGTGCATTGGAATAGACTATTATTTTCCTGTGCTCACTGCCATGTGACTTGCAATGCCTCCCCATAGAGATTAAAGACTTATCCTTCCCACTGACTGGGGGCTTGGCCACGGGGCTTGCTTTGCCCAGCAGAATATGAGCAGAAGTGATGTACAGTTTCTGAGGAGAAGCTTTAGGAGTCCTTGCATTATTCAGCGATCTCTTACTTGCCCCACTCATAAGACCAAGAGCCAGGGTCCCAGGGACAGATGGGACAGGGAACAGATCAAAAGAGCTGCTACTGACCCCAGACCAACATGTTAACATGAGCTCGGAATGAATGTACATGGTTGGAAGCCACAGAGCTTTTTTGTTTGTTCCTGTTTTTGATTTGTTTTATTGTTATTGACTATTTGTTATTACAGCAGCATCTGGAGAAAGATGACTCATGTTTGAACATGGTTTGTATTAACGAAGAGTTTTTCTTAAGAAGGTCAGGTGGAGCCATGCCATAGTCACACCAAATTCATTCCTCAGAGTGGATCACATATGCAAAGACGTGACAAGGACCAACTCAGTATGCTAGTGTTCTGTGGACCAGACTTAGATTTCTTATTGATTGGCTTATTCATCAAGCAAACACTGATTGTTTTGGGCCCAAAGACCCAATATACAACCTGTGACCTATGATTTTTAGCCTGTAGTGAGAGCTAAAATTAGCTGGGCCAAAAATGCAGTTTATCTGAAATGTTGAAAGTGAAATCTAGAGCCCGGTCAGTAGTAAGCTTTAACATCTATAGTGGATCAGGTCCTAAAGTCACATGTTAATGCATGTATTCATTTGTTTGTTTGTTTTTTAACATGTTTTTATTGATTTTCTAGAGAGAGAGGAAGAGAGAGAGAGAGAGAGATATCAATCAACTGCCTCCTGCACGCCCTCTACTGGGGATCGAGCCCGCAACCCAGGCATGCGCCCTGATGGGGAATCGAGCCGGGACCTCTCAAACCATGGGACTACACTCAATCCACTGAGCCATGCCGGCCGGGCTGTTCATTTGTTTTTATCTGCTATTATCCAGATTTATTTTTACATAACAATTTTAAAAATCTATTTCAGTATTACATTTTAATTTAAAGCAAACCAAATATGCTGGTACTTGGGTTTTACCCAACCAAGAGCTGAAAGCAGAACCGTACCACACAGCAGTGTTTAACATGTGGCTTCTTGTGGAGTGAGGGTCAGGTTGAAATGCCCCTTATATAAAACAAGGATGATCCTGGAGATCAGCGGTGGGTTAGTCTGGATGCACAGGAAAAGCATGTGGCCCCACTCGAAATGAGAGAATAAAGGGTGAGGGATAAGAGATGAGAGAAGCTACACAGGGACTGAAAATTATTTTCTTAGGTTATGATCCATTGTTATTCATTAGTATGTGTCATGATTTCACAGTTAGAATTGTAAAGCTTTCATGCCACATGGAACAGGGCCCCTTCTAATATCTCAGTCAATAAACTTATCTTCTATCTGCTGTTTTAAAAATCTGCTTTTCAGGAATACTTGTCTAGTTTTACATAGAAGTGTATTCCTACATGATTGCAAACTCCAGTATGTCACCTTCTCCTCCCCATCATCACCATCATCATCATCATCATCATCATGTTTACTTTGAGTAGCCAGTCACTGGGGTGTGAGGCATTGCCCTAAGAACATTTTAATTGTTTCCCTTTTCATCTAGTAAAGCTGCGTTCTTCATCTCCAGCTACAAAGCTGTACAAGATCTAGCTCCTGCATAACTCTTGTTTGTTTCTTCCTCCCCTTTGTGATTCCAGACACACTAATCTATTTTCAATTCTGGGAGTTTACAGGTTTTTTCTCAATTCAATCTCTAAGGCTATGCCAGTACTTCTAACCTGGATTCCTCCTTCTCTTGGCTCTTTGCATGGCTAACTACTTCAAATGTTCAGGCTCAAAATGTGACATCCTTAGGGAAGCTGCCTCTGACCATTCAACTAAAGTCAGTTCCTTCCACATCTCATTTCAAGCCCTGGCCTTAACATTGCATAGGCTTCTGAAATGATTACTCCGCCTACTACTTGCATTCTCTGGGGTTAAAAATTAAACTTTCATTACTACCTTATTGTCTTTCACTCAGAGTTCTGATGGCTTAAATCACTTATGAAATATTAATGAGAAGGGCTACTTCTTACTCTGGAAAGATGCTTCTGTCACATGCATTGAACTGTTCTACGCCATTCAAAAGCTCTTAGACAAAAACAGATGAACTCCCAGGCGCTCTGTCCTTGCTACACTCACATCACACCATCCATGGGCAATGTGTGTTTTCAGTAGTAGAAAATGTAGTTGAAAGAGATACATTAAATCCAAAGAGCAATGCATAAATGTGTGTTGTGCTTCTTGTTAAAAGAAGAAAAGAAAAAGAAAGGTATGAATCTGGCCAATACCACATTTATTATCTTTTGTAGTTAAATTTTATTCTTAAATTATTATGGAACTCTCTTACTGAGCAAAAAGTAAACCTGTCAAAACCACACGTGAAAGAGATACACTAGGCAACAGTATCTTATTCTTCATGTTGAGGGTATATTCATAGGGTAACGAGACATCTGGACCACACAATGCAAAGATCCGGAATTTTTAGAAATGCATCCAGTCACACTCAGGGAAAATTCCCTATTATCATTCTCCCATATCTCTCTAGAATTCCCTCTCTGTTCTTCATTCTTCCAGAAGTTTCAGTAGCATTCTTTCTCTCATGAATAGTTAGTAAATGGCAGTCAACTCCCCTCCAAACCATGAAAGTATCTGAAATACCATTGTTCTTTTTGTAAATTCCTTTGCTTAAACATTTCACTTTTTAGGTATACCTTTTAAAAGTAAAAACCACATTTTGGGGAATGACATATTGAGTCACAATGATGTCATTTGTATTTGGTTCTAGTATCACGTTCTTTCATGCCCGCTGTCCGAAAGACATGAAAATAAGTGGATGCACTTTTTAAAAAATGGACTTAGTTCACACATTTTTCCAATAGATAGATATGACTTAATGGCAAGAACTTTGACCTGAGTCAATATATGTCTATCTAGAATCCCAGATAGGTACATCTAAATCCTATTGTGACAATAACTAGAGTTTGAGCTTTGTGACCTCAATTTCCTCATTTGTAAAATTAAGGATTTAGATTAGATGACCTTTGAGGCACTTGATGGGCTAAAATTCTACAAATCAATTGGCTGTATTCCCTTAGGATGGGTGGTCAAGGACATAATAAAACGTCCATTCAATTGCTGAAATTATTATACGTGACCTGTATTTCTAATAATAGAGTTCTTTTATTTTTTCCATCAACAACCCTTGAGAGAAATTTGATCAAGAATGGGTATGCATGCACTTCAGAATGTAGATACTTCAATGGCCAACCATGAAAGGGTCTCATCAACTGTCTCTGAGCTGATAAGTTCAAGGCAAGTGTTGGAAATTTGGCCTGGGAAAATCTTGCATTTGTATAATGCTTATAATTCTTTAAGCTTCTTTTATTATTCATTTCCTTTACTTATTCTTACAGAAGTTGGAGAATAGGTAGGGCATCTAATGGAAGTAGGATCTGAAGCATCCAGATAAAGAATTGTTCAAGGTTATACAGCCATCAAATGACTGAACTAAAGTAAGAACTTAGTTGAATTAACTGTGATCCCTTTCTGGTTACAAAACATTCTTCCATTCTGTTTTACAAAGTTTAATATTTCATGATTTTTTCTCTGGTAACTTTTCAGAACATTTAAGAGTTCATGCAACCCCTTAATGAAATTAATGCAAAGTCAGGGAAGCTATATTATTTCAGATGCTTTGATGATTCCTCAGAGCCATTAGAATCATCATAAAGAATCTAACAGAAAGGTACTCAAATTTTCCTGAAAATTAGAATTATATTTTTGCTTTTCTCAGAAAAGCATTGTGATCTAGTTCCATATTACAGTCTTGTGACCAGGAAGCCAGTTATCAAATTGGGAAATTCACAGGAGCTTCCTCCCCGAGGAAGATGATCCACCTTTTGTAGTCACAATTACACTATTGCATTTCTCTTCTTATCAGAGGACAATACAATGGGAACTACTAAATTCCAATTCCTAGTTCCATCTCTCCCCAGACATGTAACCATGGGCAAGTAGCATCTTCTCTGAGCCTCCATTTCTATTATCAAGATAGGAATAATGGTTGTTGTGAAGATTCAATGAATTAATTCATGGAAAGCACGTACCATTTCTGACAGGCAGTAAGAAGACAGTAGTATTTATCTACTTGATCTATTACAGTATTTTAAAGTCTTAAATAGCACCTGGTGCATAGTAAGTACTCCCTATGTGTGAGCTATTTTTACTGGTCTCAAAGTTAAAAAAAAAAAAGATGTTGGAAATTTAACTTTTATTTGCATAAAAATATCTAAAATTGCTCACAGTGTCAAACTTTAATGTACTTTATGAGAGACTTTAGGAAACATACATTGAATGAATATACACATTCACCTCACTATCTGAGATAAAAATCTCTGGATTAAAAAATATTGCTGTGGTGCCATGGTCAATGTACTAAGTCCAGGTCTCATGCCAAAATCCTATGTTTCTTTGGTCCACATGTGAAGGAGGAAAGGTCAAGAGGTTATACAGGTTTTTCCTAGAAAAATGAGTTGGTCTAACTTACATGAGCAAACAAAATTGTCAATGCCACTCTGAGTTTACATAAAATGATTGTGCTCAACAAAGAGTGTTCTGTTTCGCTTCCTCAGCACTTTAATCTGTGGCTTGACCAAAAATTAAGCAAAAGAAATACAAGGCCAGGCAAACAAAAACTGCCTTTTTGTTTCAGATAGTCTTGCTACAATTATTACACACACTTAAGGTTTTCTGAAGGAGAGCAAGCAGAACTAATGAAGAAAAAAAAATCTAAACTTTAAAACAAGAGTTTTTCAATGTTTTAACTTAACTCTCTGCCACTCACTAGCTAGCTCACCTGGACAAATCCTTTTACTTCTCTGCATCGAGTTCCATCACATAGAAAATTATGCTGGAGAATCTCTGAAATCGGTATTCCATTAGTAAATCCTATTATTCTTACCTGTTTGCAGTTACCTTAGTTATTAGAGCTCAATTGAATAGCTTGTAATTTAGCATGTATATGAGTTTCTAGTCTCAGCTTTCATTTTGTCGTTTGCTATTCCACCACCAATCTCCTGTTTCACCATCCATAGATCTGTTTTTGGCAAATTCTTGCATACTTTCTAGAGCAATTGTTCTCAGACTCTAGCCTACATCACAATTACCTGGAGGGTAGGTTAAAAGGCAGGTGGCTGGCCTACCTCATGAGGTTCTGACTCAGTCTGTCAGAAATAGGGTATAGAATTGCTTTTCTAGCATGCAGATCACCCAAGTGATATGGCTCAATGACCATTTGAAGACCATGGCTCTGCAGAACATAAAAATGTTGAAAAACATCATGTAAGGGCCACCTAGTAGTAAAAGTTACCTCAATATAACTCTGAGAACAGCCATTCTGGCCTTCCAGCTCCACACGGGTGAAGTTGACCTGTATTTGTTCTCCCAGGGGTTGCGTTATGATATAGATGCATTGTTTGTTGTGAGTGAAAGGTCCAGACAAGTCAAGGGAGAGAAGACCCTCTGGGTCTGTGTAGTTCCCTCCACAATGTGGGTCCGCTAAAGAGAAGGAAGAAGAAGGAAATGGTCATGTGGATGGTTGTTCCTCTGGTTCCAAGGCATTATATACAATTTTCAAAAACTTATTCACATACACATGCAATCACATACCCACTTTATTCACCCTGTATATGTTTATATATTTATATACCTCATCTGATTATAAAATTTCCAGTTTGACATGTGTTTGTGGGACAATCATGTAGTGCCTAAAGAAATAGATGTAGAGGAGATTCCAAAATGGTGGCAGAGTGAATGGAGCTACGCAGACTATCTCCCAGGACCAAACTGGAATTACAACTAAAATAAAAACAAATTGTTGGGGAAAACCAACAGAAAAGCAGCTGGAGAGGACCCATATAACCAGGGACAGAATGAGGACACTAAATCGAGCCTGGTAGGAACTGCGGAGGCGTGAGAGGGCGGGCTGGGAGCCCACAGACAGCAGCTGTTTTAGCTGTGAGCAGCTCCCTCAGGGGTAAAATTCTAAGCCAGCTCCACAGCACAGAGGGCTGGGACAGAGTACTAAATTAGCTACAGGCACTCATCTTGGGCTCCAGCAGAGGGAGGGTGGAATGGACTGGAACTGTGTGGAGAGACTCAAAAGCGTAGATTGCTGGGAGGGCAATGGGAGTTTTGTGCTGAATCACTGCCTCACAGGACAGTAGCCATCTTACTCAAAGAACCCCTCCCCAGAGCCCTGGGGAGAAGACACAGCCCCTCCCTCAGGAATTTAACACCATCCCAGCCAGGCCAGAGAAATGCAAATTGAGGCTTATTAACAGCCAGCAAACATCTGCCTCACCCACTGGAAATCCTCTTACCCTAAACACCTGGGGGATTTTTTCATTCTGTTGAGGGCTACAACCTAAGGCTCATCAAGTAACTGAGACTAATAGCCTCCAGGCAAAAAGCTAGAGGATAACTGAACCTTTCCTGGGCTTGCAAATCTACCCAGGAAAGTAAGACTTGACAGTAGTGTTTAACATGGGTCCTCCCACACTCATCCAAACCCAGTAGAGGAAGCCACAACCAGTGGAACACCAACACCCACAGGGAAAATTTGGCAGGCTCCAAAACCCACTGAGACAGCCAAAATGGTGAAACAAAGAAACAAATTCCAAATGAAATAACAAGAGAACTCTACTGAAGAAAAGATAAATGAAATGCAGTTCAGCAAGTTATCAGAGGTAGAGTTCAGAGTGATGATAATGAGGAAGCTCAACAGCATGAGTAAAGAGCTCAACAGCATGAGTAAAGCTATAGAAACATTGAAAATCAACCAATTGGAAATGAAAAGCCACCAAGCAGAAATGAAGAATGACATAGCAGAAATAAAGAACACATAGGAAGGAACAACAAACAGAGTAGAGGAAGCCAAGGACTGGATCCATGAATTAGAAGACAGGGTAGAAAAACTCACCCAATCAGACAACCAAAAAGAAAAAACAATTAAAAAACAGGAAGACAGCTTAAGAGAACCGTGGGACAATATGAAATGTAACAACATCCCCATCATAGGAGGTCCAGAAGAAGAAGAAAATGAGCAAGTGTTAGAAAATATATTTGAAGAAATAGTGACAGAAAACTTCCTTAGCTTGGTGAAGAAAAAAGGCATACAAGTTCAAGAAGCACAGAGAGCCCCAAATAGGGAGAACTCAAACAGGCCCACACCAAGACACATAATAATTAAAATGCCAAAAATTAAAGACAAAGAGAGAATCCTAAAGGCAGCAAGAGATAAGCAACAGGTTACCTACAAAGGAACCCCCATAAGGCTATCAACTGACTTCTCAATAGAAACACTACAGGCCAGAAGGGAATGGCATGAAGTAATCAAGGTCATGAAAAACAAGGATCTGAATCCAAGACTACTCTATCCAGCAAGGCTATCATTCAAAATAAATGGTGAAATAAAGAGCTTCACAGACAAAAAAAAAGGCCAAGGGAATATATTAGCACCAAACCAGCACTGCAAGAAATGTTAAAAGGACTGCTGTAATTAGTAGAAGAAATAGGAAAAAAATATATAATCACAATAAACAATAAATAAGTACATATCAATAATAACCTTAAATGTAAATGGTTTAAACACTCTGATCAAAAGACACAGAGTAGCTGATTGGATAAGAAAGCATGACTCATATATATGTTGTTTACAAGAGACCCACCTCACAACAAAATACTCACATAGGTTGAAAGTAAAGGGATGGAAAAAAATCTTCCAAGCAAACAGAAAGAAAAAAAAAAAAAGCCAGGGTAGCAATACTCATATCTAATAAAATAAACTTCAAAATGAAGGCCATAACTAGAGACAAAGAAGGCCAGTATATAATATTGAAAGGATCTATCCAACAGGAAGATATAACCTTGGTAAGCATATATGCACCCAATATAAGAGCACCAAAATATATTTTAAAACTTCTGGAGGACTTCAAAAGAGAAATCACAGCAATACAATCATAGCAGGGGACTTCAACACCCCACTGATATCACTGAATAGATCTTCTAGACAAAAATTAACAAGGAAACAGAGACTCTAAATGATGCACTATAGCAAATGGATTTAATAGAGATCTACAGAGAATTATACCCCCAGACTGCAGAATTCACAGTCTTCTCAAGTGCACATGGGACATTCTCAAACATAGATCACATGTTAAGACACAAACTAAGTCTCTACAAGTTCAAAAAGATTGACATCCTATCAAGCATCTTCTAAGATCACAATGGCATGAAGTTAGAAATCAATTACAACAAAAACATGCAAAGACATTTGAACACATGGAGGCTAAATAGCATGATATTAAACAATCAATGGGTTACCAAGGAGATCAAGGAAGAAATTGAAAACTTCCTGGAAATCAATGAAAATGAACCCACAACAACACAAAATTTATGTGATGCAGTGAAAGCAGTCCTGAGAGGGAAGTTCATAGCACTACAGGTCTACCTCAGGAAACAAGAAAAATATCTAATTGACTATCTAACCTCACAACTTAAAGAACTACAGAGCAAACAAAAAAGAAAAACCCAGAGCAAATAGAAGGAAAGAAATAGTAAAGATCAGAGCAGAAATAAACAACATAGAGACTACAAAAATAATTCAAAAGATCAATGAAACAAAGAGCTGGTTCTTTGAAAAGATAAACAAGATTGATGGACCCTTAAGGTAGACTCACCAAAAAACAAAGAGAGAGGACCCAAATAAACAAAATCAGAAACGAAAGAGGAGAAGTAACAACTGACACCACAGAAATACAAAGGATTGTTATCAAATACTATGAACAATTATATGCCAACAAATTGGACAATCTAGGAGAAATGGACAAATTTCTAGAAACACATAGTCTCCCAAAACTGAACCGGGAAGAGATAGAAAATTTGATCAGACCAATAACAACAAAGGAAATTGAAGATGTAATAAAAAAATCTCCCAGCAAACAAAAGCCCAGGCCTGCATGGCTTCATGAGGGAGTTTTACTGAACATTCAAAGAAGAACTACCACCCATTCTCCTCAAACTATTCCAAAAAAGTCAAGAAGAAGGAAGACTTCCAAACTCATTTTATGAGGCCAGCATAATTCTAATTCCAAAACCAGGTAAAGACACTACAAAGAAAGAAAACTACAGGCCACTATCCCTGATGAACATAGATGCCAAAATCCTTAACAAAATATTAGCAAATCGGATCCAGCAATACATTAAAAAATTATTCACCATGACCAACTGGGATTCGTCCCAGGGTTGGAAGGCTGGTACAATATTTGCAAATCAATAAATGTGATACACCATATAAAAAAATGAAAGATAAAAACCATATGATCATATCAATAGATGCTGGAAAAGCATTAAAAACATCCAGTATCCATTTCTGATAAAAACGCTCAGCAATGTGGGATTAGAGGGATCATATCTCGACGTCATAAAGGCCATATATGAAAAATCTATAGCCAACATCATACTCAATGGGCAAAAACTACAAGCATTTCCCTTAAGAACAGGAACAAGACAGGGATGCCCACTTTTCCCACTCTTATTTAACATAGTACTGGAAGTCTTAGCCACAGCAATTAAACATGAAGAAAAACTAAAAGGGATCCACATTGGAAAGGAGGAAGTGAAACTGTCATTATTTGCAGATGACATGATATTGTACATAGAAAATCCTAAAGACTCCATCAAAAATCTACTAGATTTAATAAACAAATCTGGCAAGGTAGCAGGATACAAAATTAACATCAAGAAATCGACAGCACTCTTATACACCAATAATGAACTCACAGAAAGAGAAACTAAAAAAACAATCCCATTTAACATTGTGGCAAAAAAAATTAAGATACCTAGGAATAAACTTAACCAAAGAAGTAAAGGACCTATTTGCAAAAAAACTATAGGACATTGAAAAAGGAACAGTGGAAGATGTGAAAAAATGGAAGCACATACCTTGTTCATGGACTGGAAGAATTAACATCATTAAAATGCCCATACTACCCAAAGCAATATATAGATTAAATACAATCCCCATTAAAATACCAATGACATATTTCAAAGAACTAGAACAAATACTCCAAAAGTTTATATGGAACCAATAAAAGCCCTGAATAGTCACAGCAATCTTGAAAAAGAAGAACAATACCGGATCACAATACCAGATATCAGGTTATACTAAAAAGCCATTGTAATCAAAACAGCCTGGTACTGGCACAAGACCAGGCAGATAGATCAGTGGAACAGAACAGAGAACCTGGAAATTGACCCAAGACATTATGCTCAATTAATATTTGACAAAGGTGGCAAGAGTATACAATGGAGTAAAGACAGTCTCTTTAATAAATGGTGTTTGGAAAACTGGACAGCCAAATGCAAAAAAATGAAACTAGACCACCAACTTACACCATACACAAGAATAAACTCAAAATGGATACAAGACTTAAATGTGACTCGTGAATCCATAAAAATCCTAGAAGAAAATGTAGGCAACAAAATTTCAGACATCACATGCAGCAGAATTTTCACTGATACGACACCTAAGGCAAGGAAATCTAAGGAAATAATTAATACATGGGATTACATCAAACTAAAAAGCTTCAGCACAGCAAAAGGAACAACCATCTCCCACTATATGGGAGAGCATAATTGCCACTGATACATCAGATAAGGGGTTAATTTCCAATATATAGAGAGTACTCATACAACTCAACAAAAGGAAGACAAAGAACCCAATTAAAAAATGGGCAGAGGACTTAAATAGACACCTTTCCAAAAAGGACATACAAATGGCCAAGAGACATATGAAAAAATGCTCAATGTCACTAATCATCAGAGAGATGCAAATTAAAACAACTATGAGGTATCACCTCACACCTGCCAGAATGGCTGCCATCAACAAATCATCAAACAACAAGTGCTGGCGAGGGTGTGGAGAAAGGGGGACTCTAGTACACTGCTGGTGGGAACGCAGACTGGTGCAGCCACTATGGAAAACAATATGGTATTTCTGCAAAAAATTAAAAATTTATCTGCCATTTGACTCAGTGATCCCACTTCTAGGAATATATCCTAAGAAGCCTGAAATACCAGTCAGAAAGAATATATGCACCTCTATGTTCATAGCAGCCCTATTTACAATTGCTAAGATCTGGAAACAGCCCAAGTGTCCATCAGTAGATGAGTGGATAAAAAAGCTGTGGTACATTTACACAATGGAATACTATGCAGCTGTAAGAAAGAACGATCTCTTATCCTTTGAGATGACATGGAGGGACCTGGAGAGTATTTGCTAAGTGAAATAAGCCAATCAGAGAAAGACAAATACCACATGATCTCACTTATTTGTGGAATATAATGAACAAAATAAGGTGATGAACAAAATAAACTCAGAGACATAGAAAGGAGTACAGTTCAGACTGACAAACCTCAAAGGAAGGGGGCGAGGGGAAGGGATGAGATAAACCAAAAGAACTTATATGCATGTATGCGTAACCAGTGGACATAGACAACAATGCTGGGGGCGGGGGGCGGGGGGTGGAGCGGGATTGGAAGGAGGGTGCCTGGGGGGGAAAGGAGAACATCTGTAACAAAAATAAATTAATAAAAATTGCACACACAAAAAGAGAAATAGATGTAGAAATGCGTGATCTAAATTCTAATCTAACATTTTCTAATGTAGCAATTCCACAAATTGCTTTTTAAATACATTTATAATCTCCTCCATTCCAAAAAGATCTGAGACACTTTATAAAATACATGTAACAACAAAATATGTAACTAGAAAAATGAATCAGGTTAAAGGAACAATGAATTCAGAACAGCAAGATGTGGTCAGGGGAAGGTGATACGCACAGAAACAGGTACGGACTACCGAAATGACAGAAGGGCAGCTGCAGGTTCAGCCTGAAGCCAGAGTCAGTAGAGAAAGGGGACCGGTAAAAAGATGTTCATCATTCGTTTCCTGATATTGAGACCTAAACAATGTTTCTCCTGTGAATTCTCATCAAGACACAATGACGTATGTTAAGAACAAAATCCTCTACAGCCCTAAAATAAAAATCATAGAGCATTTCATTGCTTTCTGTTGGTTGTTGATTTGTTTTAAGGAATCAATGCAAATTAAAGTCATACCAGCTATAAAACCTGACAAATTTCAAGACAGACTGCATTTCTCTCATGAACAACATCTCTCACAACTAAACACAGAATGATAGCTAGGGAACTGAAGTATAAATTATTTAATTCTAGGTGCCTCGTACATAGTTACCATTATATGGGTCCTACACCTTAGGAACAGAGGGGTATTGTAGCATCAATAATAGAACATTGGGGAGATAAAGAACAAATCTGGAACTATGACAGAAATGTTTATAAACACGTTATTAGTCTAAGAAAGTAAGTCATCTGCAGTATCACACTAAAAAGTAAAACAGCTATAAGCAAAACATCGTCCTTCATATTTACATTGAGCTCCCAATTATCAGGTTACTTACAAGGTGATGTTAGGTAGGTGATATGGAAGCCTTGGTCACTAATCTGGTTGTCCGAATGAAAATGAATTCTGGCGAAGGGGCCTGTCGTCTGGAGTGGTGGGACAGACCGAGTGGTGCAGAATTTCCCAAGAACAGGATCCTGACTCAAGGGACCATCTCGGATCTAAAACAATAACAACAAAACTAATCATTAAGCTCTAATGGTCAGATTTTACCAAACCGAATGATTTTGTACATTAATTTCAGAACACCTGTCATTTAAAAGTAATGGCTCTGGGACGTTTTTCATTCACATATATATATCTAACACAAACTTGGGGCTCAGAAAAGGGTAGTCTCCTTCTCCCGTCATCCCTGATGCCTTGTCTTCTGTCTCAATTTCAGTTCAGAGGCTGGACATATACTTTGAATTTTTCTCATGATGTTACTAATCTCAGTGTTTTCTTTCCTAGGTTTTCTCCCCAGCTATTTGTTTTGAAATTATGAGCCCCTAGTAATCCTGAAGAAGAAAATTAATATATGCAAAGAAAATAGGAAAAGGGATGCTGGCAATGTCAATTGATTCACAGCTTGGTCTGGGTATCTGGGAGGATCAGAGGTGGACAGGCAGTGAAGTCAGATTAGACACAATACAAAGATGGGTTTATGAAATTTAAACAGTGCAACTTTAATAGTATTTAAGTACTACATCAATGATGATGTGACCTTGGAAATCAAATCCTTTTTTAATTGTTGGTTTTTAATCTATTAAATATCATGTTAACTTCTCTATAATTGTGTTGTAGATACAAATTCTGTACTACATAGAACAAACACCAAGGCAGCCAAAGACCAATTTTGTCCATTCAAATTACTTTTACTATTGTCAGCAAAGTTATAGGGCAGAATTACTTTATTCCCATATTTAATTTATTCTTTGAAATATTATAGCTTGTTCAGAAATGAGAAGCATTTCTTGTCAGAGTGCCTGATACTTTCTATTATATTATATGTGCATCTGAATTAATACAGACAAGGGAAACAATGCTTCAAATATTAATTTGATGGAATTTATTGAAAATTAATTTCAAGAAAGTTCACTTTATTGTCAACATTCAAAAGATTATCTTGATGAAATTTTCCAGGGAGAGGTAGATTTTCCAGTCATTCCCAAAGGTTTCAAATCCATTACAACTGCTAAATTACTAATGACTTTAACTTGTAGAGATCCCTGTGTGACACTCACACCCTTCTATCCTTTATGAATAATTCCATAGCATTACATTCTTCCCTAATGGACTTGGACAGCATATTGTATCACTACTGCAAGGGGTACTGAGATTTGTGGTGATAAGACAGGAACAACATAAGAACTAAATCTCCTCAATGATCTTTCAGTCTACAATGGAGAGCACATATTTTTATATACCTATAAGCATACGGCATTTGACTATAACAGCCTTTTCTTTTTCCATATATTAATCTTTTACTAATGGTAAGCAGGACGGACACAGGTTGACTCCGCTCCTCTCAATGACAATTATTCAATATATTCCAGTAAGGCTCATCCTTTATCAATTCATTTCAATACAACCGCTATTAATGTTCTTCATGGAACACGGTGGTCAGTTTGTGAAATACCTTAAAAGTTTACCATGAACAACTGAAGATATGAATTTGCATTGGAGAAGATAGCCATTACTTAGTGATTTTTCATTAATTCTGCTTTTCCCATGGGCACTGGGCAAGCAAGGCAGTCTCTTTCTCAGATTCAAATGGGACTCAGAAGAAGGAGTAACAATCCAACACAATTAAGAACAAGGACTTAGCAAGACATAGACATTGGCTGCCTATAGACGAATACATCCGATTATTGCTAATAAACTGTGGTCATCCACGGGCATCACCAAACCATAGTTCCATGAGTTCTAATCGTATCGTAATAAGTTCTATCTAAATACAATTGTTTACCTCAAGATAATCTTTGTTGCAGTCATCATGGTGCTCCAGACTCAAGGTCCCAAAAGTAAATGTTATCAGAAGGCCAGGATTGGTTATAACTCTCCAGACACAATCCCTTCCCGGGGGATAGTTTCCAGGATATCCCGGAGACTTGATAGAACCATAAGTACCAGTCAGTATACCTCCACATTCTAAAATAAGAAGGAAAAATAACTTTACATTTGTGTACAAGTTATAATTCATGTAGAATTATCATAGCCCTTGCTGTGGGAAGCCCAGTTCTTCATTTAAATAGCTTTGGGTAGTTCTGGACACCCCCATAAATTAAACAAGACTTTCCGTTTCCCAGCTTGATACAGTTATAAACCTAGAAGTACCAATTGATAAATAAACCGCCCAAGCATTGAGCTTTACACTTATCGGCCATCACGGGTTATATGATTTAGATCACAGTGCTGAACTGTCTCAGGGACATGTGCTAGGGTGATAGATCCCCTTTGAGGGAGTTTCACTGTGTACATTAACTCTTTAAAAGTTCTGAAAACTCTGACAGTCCCTATGTCTTTCTACAAACCAGATCCTTTTATATATTAGAACAGTTAAGCACTACGTAATTTTCATTTGAGTTTTCTTAGCATTATGATATAGTCATTTGACAAATGAAGAAATTCAAATGTCTATGTGGTTGAGCCACTGGCCCAGGGAGGAGCGAGTGAGGGACTGGGCCAGGCTTTCTGACACCACTGTACCACCACCTGCACGAAACCCCAGCAGCCCGCAGAGTTGCTCATCGATGACTAGAAGAATCTTCTCTTTGTTAAAACCCACATTTATTTAACAGGAAACCTATGGTGGCTTATGAGAAGTGCCACTGCAAAATCAAAAAGTAAAAACACTAAATAAAAATCTAGGCTGCCATAAATATAAATTAGAAAAAAATAAGTAAGATCACAGTTCAGATATGCAAGCGATGAGATTTACAGGTTATTCAGATAAAAATTTTGCTTCCAAGGCAAAAAGTGAAACAAATTAGTTACATGATTCTCACTGTTTCTAATGAGAAAACATCTCAGTTGCTCAGAGAAAGAGACTTTTTCATAACTTAGTACTTAAAAAAGTATCATATGGATGAAAAAAATTAAAACACCATGAGCAAAGTGAAATGTTAATGGCAAACTGGGAAAAATGCAGCATCTAATACAAAGAATTACTATTTCTAATATATGAAGAGCTTCTACAAAAACAGAGATAGAAATAGCATTCGCTGAAATAAATTCTAATGGCCTTTAAAACACATATGAAAAATTGTTCAAGCTCATTCTAGTAAGGAAGATACAAATATACTAACAGCAAATGGAAAATGAAATCTTAGAAAAATAATGTCATTTAACATAACATAAAATATCAAATATTAGGAAAAAATAAAAAAACGTGAAATAAGTAAACACTGAAATCATAAACCATTGCTAATACAAATTAAAAGAGAACTAAATAAATATATAGTCCAAGTTCATGAATTGATAGGGTCTGAATTTTTAAGAAGTCCTTTCTTTCCAAGATGATTCCAGATTCAATACAATGCCAACAAAATCCCAGCAGATTGTTGGAGGAAATGAACAAGCTGATGCTAACATTTATATGGAAATGTGAAGAACCTAGCATATTTTAAAAGAACAAAGTTAGAGGATTTACACTACTAGACTTCAAGCTTCAGTAATTAAGCGAATATGGCACAAGGATAGATAGATAGACTAATAGAAAAAAAAAAAAAGAAATTCCAGAAATAGTTCCACAGATTTATTGATAAATGAATTGGAGTTTTGGTGTACTGGTTTAGTTTTTTCTATTTTTTATATGTTTAAAAATCTCATAGTAAATTTTTTTAATAAACCACCAAAACAAAAATATAACAAAAACAAATGATCAAATAGTCATTAAGATAAGGTATACTCCGTGAAGGAGTGGTCAGTGTCCTCAATAGTAAATCCCTATAGCAATTTACTAGTTGAGCTTATAAAAATGCTGGTCAGTAATTTCATAAGGGACTCATTAAGACTCATGTTTTCTCATCTCTTCCATTTCATCCACATTTCATTATCTCTGAGCACAAAATCAAATGCAAATTCATTGTAGATTTATTTGATATAAAAATAATTATTAAAATATTCTACAACACTAGATCTCCAAATACCTAATGTATCCAAAAAGGTTAATATTGATAAAAAAAAATGTAATAAGCTCAAGATTTGCTTTCTTTTCCTGCATGTTTACATTTACCTGGTTGCTGTGTTTCCCATATTATTGTAAAGCCTCTGTCATTTCTTAAATGTTCAGAATAGAAATGAAAATAGAGAGCGTTGTCACTGCTGAGGAGCTCGCGAGGGGCGCTGGAGCCACAGAACCTTCCGAGTTGGAATGCTGCGGACGACTCTCCGTCGTGAATCTGAAGAAACTCATGTGGACAATTGCTCACTGATTCTAACTGGAAAAAAGTGAAAGTGATACGCAGAACCTAAAAATATAAAGGTCACAAGATTCATAGTAAGTCACTTTTAAGAGATATAGCTAAAATTTCCTAATTATCCACAAATACATATGAAAATTCTACTTGTTAAATGAGTTGTGTTAAAAATTGTTTACACTTCAACTAATACCTACATATATCAAAAATCTTTTCTTTTTTGGTATGAGGTAAAATTCTATCTATTTCCCCCCCAGATACATAACCAATTATGTCAAATTCTTTTTTTTTTTTAATTTTTTTTTTTTGTACATGCCCCTAGCGGGAACCGAACCCGGGACTCTCTGGTCTGCAGGCCGACGCTCCAACCGCTGAGCCTAACTGGCCAGGGCATGTCAAATTCTTAATGTTAATTAAATAGATTTTTACAGCTTTCTTGAGGTATAATTGATACACAAAGAACTGCACATATTTAATCTGTAAAATTTCATGAATTTGGACATGTGTAAACAATTGTGATAGCATCACAGCAATCAATGTAATAGACACATCCAACATCTCCCAGTTTCCTTCTCTCTCTCTCTTTCACAGTAAGAACATAATCCATCCCCTAAACAAGTTTTGAAGTACAAAGCACCATGTTGTTACCAATAAGCACTATGTTGTACAGCAGATCTGTAGAATGTATTCATCTAGCATTAACTGGAACTTTATATTCCTGGAGTTGTTATTCAGTAGGTTAATGAAATAGATTAACCTAGATTTCATCAAACTGTTAAGTCCATTAAACAAATGCTTCCAAATCAGTAAAAGAGATTAGACATTTGAAAAATCTGCCTTGCATTTAATTTAATTGACTAATGTACCATTCACAAGAATTTATACCTTGGTCACCCAAATAGCCTGTAGCTCACACACAGATGTTCATCACTGACCCCAGAGATACTGAATCCTTATGGGTCTCTGAACCTTTCAACAAGATACTGATGCTCAGCCCAGACTGACAACCTCAGGTACAGACTGAGTAGGTATGGTGTAGGCATATATAACGTCTGCAAGTCTTCAGTGGTTGCATATCATAAGAGATAAGCAATAAGAGCAGAGAATGGGCAAAGGTAATATGAAGAGTTGTGAGCATACAAATAGGAGAGAATAAACACAAAACTGTGTCTCTAAGTTAAAATGTTAGAATATACCAAAAAATATAGTAATATAGTCAATTAAATATAAAATATTTTTTACTGCCTCGCCGGTGTGGCTCAGTAGTTGAGCATCGACCCATGCACCAAGAGGTTGCCGGTTCGATTCCCGGTCAGGGCACATGCCCAGGTTTGGGCCTGATCCCCGGTGGGGGGCATGCAGGAGGTGGCCAGTCGATGTTCTCTCTCCTCGATGTTTCTAGCTCTCTCTCTTTCTCCCTTCCTCTCTAAAATCAATAAAGAAAAAAAAATTATTAAAAAAAAAATATATATATATGTATTACTGAAAACCTCACTTAAAACAAAAAACCAAAAGAAGGCTGCTGAATTTAATTTTAATTATGATCTAAAACCACAACAGTGTTCAAACAGTGAAAAAGAATTATCAGGATATTTTTGAAATTCTACGCTAGGGTATTTTTAAGATCTGTTACCCAACATTACATCACATTTGCCCTTGAAGCAATTTCAATAAAAATAAAATAAATGCCCATGAATTGAACTATCCTGATTTGTACATAATTTTCCACTGTTTTATGTAAATTGTGTTGAAGATTAAAAGATATAAAATCACAATAATCAAGAAAACAGTATAAATAATAGAATATCAAAAATTTTCACAAAATAAGTTTTTTTTTTAAAGAAAATTGTTTTCAATGTCAGGAAATAGAATTCATGAAAACTAAATGGAAGGAAGGAAATTCACATCACATACTCACTGGGAAACTGATTTTGGAGTTTATTCATTGTGGGTTAGCAGGCCCCAAAGAGTCCACCCTCCCCAAGATAAAAAAAAAAAAAAAAAAAGTTTTCTGACTGTGTACAATGACTTCTGTAATATAGCTGGAAAAGTTCATAGGGTTTTAAGGGAAAACCTTATCTATTCAGAAATACAACTTTATTTCAATGACCCTAAGAACTGATGGAAAAGTAAATATTTTAAAGAGTTGAATAATAAATATTGGGGATAAAAGCACTAAAATCCTCTGGCTCAGATCTTAATTTGAAGGCTGTTCATGCAACAGTTCAGGCTCAGAGTCACTGAGGTTGAATGGCCTGGGTTCGAGTGACTGCATGCCACTTACAAACCATATACCCCTGGACTTTCTCAGCTGCTCTAGGCTCCATCTCCTTATATGTAAAATGAGGTCACATAGATCATTCTTTCAGGGTTATGAGAGTTAAAATGCAATGACATAATCTATGCAACAATTAGCATAAGACATGGGCACATGCAGTGGCCCAGAGAAGACACTGTTAAGAAAATCATCTTAATAGCAGTTCCCATTTGTGTATAACAATCAACACTATTGAGTGATTGTCTTCAAACACTACTCTCTCAGTAAGAACACGCCTTTACAAATCACTGACTTACAGTTGGCCAACCCATGTAGAGAATGATCCATACTAGACAAAGTATGGACTTTGGAAACACGCAAACTTGACTGAAATCCGGCTAGTCCAATCACCAGCTAAGGAGTGTTTT
This sequence comes from Tadarida brasiliensis, assembly GCA_030848825.1. NCBI lineage: Eukaryota > Metazoa > Chordata > Mammalia > Chiroptera > Molossidae > Tadarida > Tadarida brasiliensis. The sequence continues at coordinate 104,218,736 of CM061257.1, read as the reverse complement.
AAAAAAAATTAGTTAGCTTCTATTAGTTTCCATTATCAAGTCTATAAAATACTATTCCTTATTTCAAAGAGTTACTGTAAGGTTAGAAAAAGGTAGTTAAATTGCCTAGCCCAAAGCCTGACCTTTAGTAAATCCTCAACATATAATCGATAAATCATCACTATATGTATTTTATGTAATATATACACATATTACACATGCATATTTATAAATGAAACCTACGTTGGACAGGAGACACTACATTTACCTTTCTCTCTTCAGTTCGAACAACCCAGAAGCAGTTAACATCATGAACATAGCCAACATCAGGGCTCCTGTAGCTGAAGCTCCCGTTCAGCCCTGAGAGGGACCCTCCACAGACTGCAAAGGGAAAGAAGATGAACTGTGTTTTTAAAAGACTCCATAGAGGAAGAAGCTAGGCAATTCTAACCCTGCTGATGAAACATGGAGAGAAGTCTGAGTAATTAGCATTAGAGACAAAAGTCCTGCCCTCCTTTCTTCTTCCTGTCCCCTTTTCTTTGGACTTCCACCCAAATCCCACTTCTTGTTCAAAGTCCAGTTCATGTCTCATCACTGCCATGAACTTCCCTGCCTCTGTGTGTTCTCTGCCTCCCATTCTACCTCTGTGATACTTCACTGGAGCCCACACAATTTAGTTCCTATCTTTAGCTCTTGTCTCTTCTCTGCCATTTGTATTAGTCTTGTCTCTTCAGTTGGAAGATAAGCAGATAATATGTGGCAACAGTATTTTATGCTTTCTTATTTCTTCGTGGGGCCTACACAGTCCTGAACACATAGAAAGCCTCGGTAAATGTGCTGATTCAGAATCAGGGATAAGGGAGGGTTGGAGAAGTTACAAGAGGCTTTATGGTGGAGATTGAAGGTGACATACATTTGGATCGAAAGCAAAAAAAGAATTTGGAGAGGTTAGGGGGAGAACTATCTGGAATAAAGAAACAAGGTAGAAATATTCGTGGCAGCACATGGGGTCAGGTAGTAAGGAAAGATGTCTGTCTCGAAACGAGTATTTTTAGAGAACTAATGAAAAATAAAGTTAAATGGATAGGATGAGGCCTGGTTAAGAGGACAATTGACAAACAGTCCCAATCTGTATTTACTAGGCAATGGGGAACCCAGTATATTCTAGAACAGAAAGGTAACGTGATTAAGTGGAATATTCTAGGGAAATTAAATGGCTGCTTCAGAGAAAACTCACCCTTAGAAAACTATAATATCGTAGCATATTTTGCTTTCAGAATGGACGTAATGCAAACAACGAATTTTTCCTTTGAGGAAAAGCTACTTTTGGTTTAAATGGAGATATACATCTACCTTATGAATTTTATACAATTTCTACAAGAAAACCCTTAGTCCTAAGCATTTGAGCAATTAGACAAAAAAGTAGGTTGTCAAAGAATCTGCAGTAGGATGCATTCAATGGTGATCATTTTGAACTGTGAGCATCTGTGGAATAAGGGATGCTGAGCATACCTTGCTGGGGAGTCTGGCAGAGGGGTCCAGTCCAGAAACGTGTGCATTCACAGCTGAAAGCATTAATGCCATCAACACATGTGCCCCCATTCAAACAGGGGCTGCTCAGACACTCATTGATGTTTTCTGTGCAGTTGATGCCAGCCCAACCCGAGTCACACTTACAAAGATAACCAGACACTGTGTCCTAAGGAAAGAAACAACATCATGCCATAGAACAAATGGACAGACAATGAACTCCAATCAACCCACAGAATAGAGAAGGTGATGCTACGTGGGGTGTGCAGCAGGTGGTGAGCCGTGAGCAGCTTCCAGGGACCTAACTTGTATTCATTCTTTTCAATGGTGATCGCTAAGTATAAGTTGGATCTCTCCGGATTGAACTGAAGGCTTTGTTTTACTACTTTGTAAATCACTCAGAGAAAAAATTAACTCATCGGTTTTTCCTGGAAACTAAAGTTACCACCTACCTTTCATCTGAGAGTTATTGACAGTTCCTTATCTTAAGCTTAATCTGTACCTTAAAAGTAATAAATCATAGGAAATATATTACAGAGATGTGACTCTAAAATTATTCTCCAGTACCATCTCCTCAGGAAGAATAAAGGACTCACGGTGCATTGTCCATTTAAACAGGGGCGACTCAGGCAAATATTACTGAGTTGCACACATCCATTTGGGCCGAAACCATTTCCAGTATATCCCGGGAGACAAGTACAGAGAGGTAAGAAACCTGTTCAGAAATAAAAGTGAGAGTGTGAATACAGGTCTCCTTGATGCAGGCCCAGTAACAAATCTCAGGCTCTGTTGTCTGGACAACAACTTGTCCAAGTCGAGTCTGCAGATCCCTAGGGGCGGGTAAGACAAGGTCTAAGGAGAATACAGTAGAATCTTTCTTTTTCTATTTTTACCTTGAAAATAGGGAAGGCATGCCCTGGCCAGTTTGGCTTAGTGGTTAGAGCATCGGCCCGCGGACCAAACAGTCTCAGGTTTGATTCCAGTCAAGGGCACAAACCTCGGTTGTGGTTCGTCCCCAGCCCTGGTTGGGGTTGTGCGGGAGGCAACCAGTGGACGTGTCTCTCTCACATTGATGTTTCTCTCTTTCTCTCCCTTCCTTCCTCCCTTCCACTCTATCTAAAAAATATCCTCAGGTGAGGATTAACAAAAATATAATAATAAATAGAATAAGGAAGGCATTACCTGTCTTCCATACTGTATATACTAACTGACACTGATCTGCATGTCATGGTCATGAGCTGTGCACAAGTGCGAGGTACGCTAAGGGAAGGGGAGTTTCTCATCATGGAGGGGTTGACGGAGAGAAGAGTACTCTTATGATGATCATATCTGTTGCAAGCACTGTACATATATTGACTAACTTAATCCTCTCAGGTACCTACTGCTATTATCCCCACTTACAGATAAAGACAAAGCTAGAATATGGCAGAGCCAAGGGAAAAATCAAAATCCCAGTAGTCTTTTTCTAGAATTCATGCTTTTAACCTCTTTAGTATGCTGTTAGTCATTTAATAAACATTTGAAAAATTACAAGTGTGTATATATATATATATATATATTCTTTTATATGTGTACATATATATGACATGCTAATAAAAATAAAAGTGGTATTTTGAAATAGCAAAAGATATGATACATTATTCAATAAATGGAGTTGGGGCCAGGCACCCATTGGGACAAAAATATTAAGCTAGATCTCTATTTGATGCTATAGATAAAAATAAATCCTAAAAAGATCAAAGAACTTAATGTTTAAAATAAATAAAAATATAAAAGAACATGTACTTGAATATTTTTAAAAGGTTCGCTCGGTAGGGAAGGCCTAATTCTAAGGGGCAAAATCCTAAAAGAAAAGATTTACCATTTTGACTAAATAAAAGTTCTAAACTTCTAAGTAGAAAGTACCACCACAAAATGAAAAAATAAAAACAACGTGCCAGGAAAAATACATGTGAAATATGAGACAGATAGTGAAATAATGTCCTCAGCACATAATGAAATTTTATGAATCAGTAAGAAAGTGGATTATCAAAGGACATAAACAAATAGAAACAATGGCCATTAAATGTGTGAAAAACATTAATTAGTAGTAGTAGTCAAAAACTTAATTTTGATTTAGTCAAAATTAAAATAACAGGAAGGCAAATTTTGCCTATAAAATTGACTAAAATGAAAAATAGCAATAGTATTCATTGTTGTCAAGCATGGGGTAAATGTATATTTTTATACACTGTTGGTGAGTATATAAATTGGTACAATATTTCTGAGAGAAAGTGTAGCAATATATATTTTTAAAATTATTGGAGTGGAAGCTTCTTTTACACAGCATTGCAGACACTATTGGTTATCTCCCTAGCTCCATTTTCCCTTCCTTATTCTTTATGTTAATGAGGGCATGGGCACCTGAAATAAAGACTACATATCCCAGCCTCCCTTGCACCAGGCTCAGTCCTGGCCAATAGCATAGAAATAAAAGTATCCTTAAAGAAAGTGAACATATCCACCTTCCTCCTTTTCTCCTTCCTGCTTGCTTAAATACAATTATGAATTAGGTAGCTGACTGACTTATTTTGGAAAATAATTGCTAAATTAGAACATATCACAAAAGAGCACAGTCTATTGCATTTTCTAAAATCCCAATGTATAGTTTTATAATATGGATTAATTTTTGGTTTGAAGATCAAAACAAGAATTTTGAGGATAGAGGATTTTGATTTTTAAAAGTTGATTTGTTTTACAAAGTCATATTAAAATACCCCAAAACAGAGGGAGAGATGAGTCATTACCTGGAACCGAGGAGCAGGATGCGTGTGGGTGGCAGCCTCCGTTGTTGACCGAGCAGGCGTCTATGAGTGTGCACACTCTGCCATCGCCCTGGTACCCTGGTCACAGCAAGAGCAGGCGCATGACAAACGTTAAGAAAACTCAAGAAGAAGATTCTCAGTGAGAATCAAATATGTCATGAGCCAGACCAACCAGAGATCCTCTATCATCAGGAAATGTAAATTTAAAGTGTCATAAACAAAATTTCATAATTAAGAAAAAGGACAACAAGAATTAGGAACCTGATTTCAGAAACACTGCTCTTAGTTGTTTCTAATTACAAAATAAAAAATAAAAATAAAAAGATATATGAAACTACTGGTATACTTAGTGCTGACACTAAAAAAGTTGACACTTTTTAATTACAGTGACTTGATGATCTTAGAGCTAAGTTACTATAGAAGTCCAAAGTGCTGTTGTTTTGTGTGAATGAAATATATAGTGTTTCACTTAATCCCTTAGAACTCGTTGAACTTCCTGGATAGCAACTCAATTTAGATTAGAGAAGAGCAGTAATGACTTCTTTCCAAAAGAGAAGCAAAACTAACATATATTACATGCCTACTATTAATGCCTGTTATTTAGTAAACTTTATATGTAAAACATTACAGTAATAAATCAGTTGTGGGAACAATAGACCTGTACGTCTGTGATTCACAGAGAAATTTTTTCAAATTCTGCAATATCTCAGTAAGCTATTTCACAGTCTTTAAAGGTTTCTTGTTTTCCTTTGATATTCAAAAATTTTTTATTTCCTTTTTATAATGCAGCTGTACTAATGTGCCCTGAATCCATAAGTAAAACTCTCCAGACTATTCCATTTGTCTCCTTAGGTCATATTTAAAAAGGAGGGAAAGACCCTGTTTTTAACTATGTGCGTTGCCTGTGATGGAATCAGGAAATGCAGTGCGGTACCCGGCGGACAGGCCAGACAGTGGTAAGATCCAGGTGTATTCACACACTCAACAGGTGGAGCCACAGAACAACCGCCATTATTTATCTCACATTCATTGATATCTTGGCAATCATATCCATTTCCTTTCCAGCCTAGGAAAATAAGAAGATTTGAAAAGTTAGCTCTATTGATGAATCAACAAAGAAGAAAAACAATAGTCAAAAACATATACAAACCTGCTCAGCTATAAGGAACTATAGATTAAAATGAGATACACGCTATCAGATTGGCAAAAATTGTTTTAATATATATATTTTTTAATCCTCACCTAAGGATATTTTTCCATTTATCTTCAGATAGAGTGGGAGAGAGAGAGAGAGAAACATTGACATGAGAGACACATCGATTGGTTGCCTCCCGCATGACCCTGACCAGGGCCAGGGACTGAACTGCAACTGAAGTACGTACCCTTAACTGGAATCGAACCCGAGACTCTTTGGTCTGCAGGTCAACACTCTAACCACTGAACCAAACCGGCCAGGGCAAAAATTGTTTTAAATTTTTAGAATCAAGTTCTGGCAAAGAGGTGGGCAATTGGGGTACTCTTATATGCTGTTTGTCAGAAGTTAAATTAATAAAACCTATTTGGAAAGAGATCTGGCAGTATTCATTGCATTTCTTAAAATACATACCATTTGACTACCAATTCCACTTCTTAAAATTTGTTCTGCAATGTTAAAACTGTCAGTATATAGAGAAATAGGCAAGCAGATGTCTAGTGTGCATTGTTAATGGAGAAAAAACTCTCAGTGGTCAGTCGGGGCATAGCTGATTATATTATGACTCATCTGTACCAATGACTACTACAAACTCTTTTTAATAACGTGCACACACATATAGAAAGAAATAAATGAAAATACAAAATTTCATAATACGCAGAATGTGATTCCAATTGGGGAGATAATTTTGGTGAAGGAAAAGGTAGAAGAGGAGCAAGTACAAACTGCTAACAGTGGCCTCATTCGGAGACCGGAAGTGAAAAAAGGAGTATCATTATACTTCACACATTTCCGTGTTAGTCGATTGTGTCCAGTTTTGTTACTCATCATTTAAATGATCAAAACTACAAGAATGTTGCAAACCTCTTACAAGATCTAAACATGAATTCATGAAACCAAAAGTCACTAAGTAAGGCAACAGGTGGGCGGGGTCCTCGGTGAAGCAGACAGTGTTCAGGAGCAGAGTTCAGCCAGTCAGGCAGACCTGCGTTTGAACGCTGTCGCTTATAAGCTATGTGATCTTGGGTAAGTTATTCACCTTCTCTAAGCCTCACATTCTTATATTTTAAAATGGCAATAATACTAATTGCTACCATTTCTTGTTTCTGTAAGAATTAAACATTGCCTATCACAGTGCCTTAGTGACTTTTCCGTGAAAGAACACCCAAGGAGTACAGGCAAGCCTTGCAACCTCTGAGATCCAGTTCATTCTTACCAGTGCAGCCAGCACGGTGCTTCGTTCATAGCAGGTGGACTACAAATACGCATTAAATGGATGATGACGATGATCCCATATAAGGAGGGATAAGCTTGGACTCAGACCTGGGCACTCTCTGAGTCCAGAGTCCACATTTTTAATGACTCCACATTTGCCCCCACTGGAGATTTGGTCCCTGTACGTCTGTGATGGAGCTGGACACCCCTATTTACAGCAAGGCCCCGGGCCCTTCTAATGACACACCCGGGTGAGAACTACTGGACTCAAGCTGAGACACTAATAATTCGCCCCAGTTCACAAACACCTGCTGGTAGGAAAGGCGAAACTGAAGCAGCCTTCAGGTCTCAGATCTAGTCTGTTGACGGCAACACAAACGTTTGACCTCACAAACTCTGGCTAACACCACCCCCAGTGTTTGACCCTAGCACAGCCAGGGACAAACCTCCCTTCTGTTCAATTGTCCCAGCAGGAAGATGGTCTGGAGTGGGACTTAGTGAAGTAGGACATGAAACTGGATTGGAATGCCTCCTGAGAACTGTCTTCTCCTTCGGCAGCGGAAGGAAACTGGTTCTGGCACCTTGCTGGCTGGCAGGCGGAGCCCAGCACGGCGCCTCTGCTGGGCAGAGACATGGCCACGTACCTGTGGGACAGGCCCCACAGTAGTAAGAGCCCGGGGTGTTGAAACACTGCACCAGAGCCGAGCAAGGCGCAGGCTGGAGGCTGCACTCGTCTCTGTCCAGCGTGCAGGCCGAGCTGTTCTCCGGGGACGTCCAACCAGCATCGCAGATGCAGCTGTACCTGGGCTGTGGGAGGACAAGAGCGAGAATCAAGACAATCGAGAAAACGAGCCAGAAAACCTTTGACAATCTCACCAAGCCCCCGGCTGTTTACCCTCTAACGCTCATTTCCATAATTGAGTGGCTTCTCTTTTCCCTCCTATATGATTAAGCATTTAGACCAGACCACGCAAAAAGAGAAACATCTTTATTTCAGAGTAAGAGAAACCTATAATTTGCCCCCAAAGATCCCAGGGAAAGAGCAACAACAATCAAGAACTGTAAGTCAATATAATTAAAGTCAATCAACTCAGCCTGCTATGTTTTTAGAGGGAAAAACACCCATGTGCACAGGCCTTGGAAAATCAGTTCTGTTTGTTTCCTTTTTGCAAGCCTCTCCCTCCCCTCCCATTCACCATCATTGGAAGGGAACCATTTTCCATCGCGTAAGTAGAAATAAAAATGGAACGGAAGATAAAGACCCGAAGGTCTCATGCGAGGCCACGCAGGAAGGACTGGGCGACCTTGAGAGTCAGGAGTCAAGGTTGTCAGGCCCGGAGCACAGGGGCACCGGAGAAGTGGGTTCAGAGTCTGCAGCGGTCACCGGGGCCAGAAAAATCCAGACTCCTTAAAACTGCATGTTGCTGACAAGACTGGGCCTTTTGTGTTTCTGCGTCTTGTCACTTAAAACTCACGAGGCCAAGAGAAAGTCATCTCTCACAGAGATTCAAAAACGTTAGCAGTTTATATAATGAAATCTTAACGTCTGGGTGCAGTTTCCTGCCTATTTACAGATAACTCTCATCCCCCCGTGCCCTGCTTAGGGCAGGAAGTGGCTTCCTGTCTGCCACCTCCCAGGGCCATGCTGCTCACAGTCACGCAGGATGACAGACTGATGCCCTGACTCCCTCCAAGGAGTCACGGTGAGGAAAGGACCCACCTGTCCAGCCTGTACGCGGACTTGGTCCTCGCAGATGCCGTGGACACAGAGCGCCTTGGAGCCCCCTTCGCAGTCATTGTATTTGGATGCACACTGGGGGCCATGTGTATCGGGCGAGCAGCGACAACTGTGGTCACACAAGAACACAATGTCAGGTATTGCGTCAGGGTGAGTGCCTGTTTCTTAGCATCAATAAAAAACTAATTCCAACTGCAGGTCAGTGATGTTCGCGTGGAAGTGTAGAGCAGCAAACCAGCCTGATGGCTGATGTCTGGGGAGAAATCACTCCGCTGTGCTTCCAGCAGAGCCGTCAGTCAATGGTCATCATCTCAAAGGCGGAGGAGAGGGGCACGGCTACCGTCTGGGCAAGACTGCCTCTATCAATTTTTCTGCTATCAAGTCATCAAACCTTTCAAAGTTCAGACAGCCATAAACCAAGAGTTGGTTCAAGGGAGAGATCAACAAGTCCATTTATCACTTGTCCAACTGGACCCACTGGTAAGCACAGGCGACCTTGACTGAGCTGATAAATTCCTAAATGTCCTCCAGGACTGTATAACCCCACAAGCAATGTGATATCCACATCTATGATGATTGTTATTACATTACAAAGGGCGACACTTCGATCCATGAGACCTACTTTACGTAGTAACATTTCTTCCATAGCCACATTTTACCCCACAAGAAGTAATTATTACATGATATCTAAACTCTCTGTAGGTGCTTTGCTTCCAGAAGATTTCAGTTCAACAATAACCAAATAAGCACAGTTGTTTTACAATTGCGGAGTTAGCTTTCTGTCTGCACCGCGTCTCCAAAGGGAAGGTGGAAGGTACGAGCAGGGCGCTGCGGAGGTGGAGGGCGCAGATATTTACACGGATCTGAGCACAGTGGGTGGACTGGAGAGCCAGGCCCACAGGTCCCTGCTTGCCTGACTTGAACAGCGCTGGACCTCATGGAGGGAACTGACCACTGGGGCTGGGGGTTAGAGACGAGGAACAGGGAGGAGCTGCTGGGCCATGAACCATGAACTCGTTTCTGAGTGTTCTGGAAAAGAAGCCACTCTACAAGATAAAGAAGCTCTTTGAACAGTGCAAGGAGTTCAGCTGATGTCCACGACGGAAACAAACATGTGATTGACAGTGTGCGAAATGAGGGTTTGGCTGTTTGAGAAGCATCAAGAGTCACAGTCGGGGCACAGAACCTCGTGTACCCAGAAACAATTGTTGGGGTGGCACCTTTGAGTGAATAAGATATCAGTGAATGCGGCCAGAGATGGAGAGTAAGAATACGGCGAGTACCACTCAGGTGCTCACGTTGCCAGACCTAGCAGATACAGTTACGGGATGCCCCTGAAATCGGAATTTCAGATAAGTGAATGCTTTTTTGGTCCCGTGCAATTTGCAACACCAATATATAATCGTGTAAAAGCTGTTCCAATAAGAAATCATATTTCTGAGCATTCCAAGGTTGCCTTTCTCATTAAGATTAGGTCATAGATGAATAGCAATAGATGATTAAACTTAAAAAGAAATTCAATTATCCATTCCCTATCAGAAGTTATTTATCTTCCTTTCCTCTCTCTTTCCACACTCACCATCTCATATTCTCTTCCCTTTCCTCTGCTCTCTGCCATCTATAAAAAGACTATTCTTTCACAGAATTTAATTTGATTCTTAGAGATTATAGAACTTCAAACTATTTCATGTAGTGATATTTGAATATTTGATCCAGGTGGCTCCCTTGCTAAAAGTTTATCACCACCTCCACCTGCCAAAAAAATTTTTTTGCATCTTTAAATCAATTATTACTAGCTTTTGGAGTCTATCATGTGTGAAAGATCTGAGTATTCTGGACCTCACGGGACATGATTGACCATAGCTAGTAACTGTTCATCCCAGGCAATGTAATAACTCTGTTTCTTATAAAATAATAGTGCCAATCTATCAACACTGTTTTCATCTTAGGATCTAAAGGCATTTTCCCATAGGAAGTGCTCAGGAAATTGTGTTTATCTTACCACTAAGTGCTTTAATATTGGAGAATGACTTAAGATTTGAGAGGAGATTCTGGTACATGGACTTGCTGTTGAATCCTCTCACTTTATCTCTCTCCCTTCTCCCTTGCTGTTATCCTGTACTCTCCTCTAAACAGCTAGGAAGTATAAGCTTAAGATTAGGTAATGTCATAAAGAGGTGGGGAGGAAGAAGCCAGGCACACTATCAGCATCCTTGCTGTGATCCTTCAAGACAAGTATTCTTAGTCCCATTTTACAGGCAAGGCTCACATTGCCCAAGGCCACAGAAGTGGACATTTGTTAGAAGATCAGTTAAAAACCTATGTCTGTGTTACCCCTGCACCACTGATTTTCTAGGTCACATTCCCACATCCAGAAAGGTAAAGTTAGTTAAGGACTTTTCCTTTTTATCTCTTTTTAACATAACAGTGTTTGTATGTAAAATGTATTCTCCAAGTATCTGGATATGGCCTTTAAAGGAAGAGTAAGGCATGATATTCTTCCCTGCAGAAGTCACTTTTGTAATGGCCTTGTACTGCTGATTTGTTCCAGTAGAATCAAACCAGGCTTTTCAGTCTTCAAAACACTGCAAGGGCCCTTGGCAATTCGAGAGGTCAAATATACTTTCATAGTCATAGTTTAACTTGCTTCAGAGTCCATGGTTCAATGTTAATATAACTGTCTAACTGAAAGAGGTAATACGTTTAATATCTAACTAATTTCTGAGCGAAAACCAGACCATCTTCATGGTTTAAGCTCTCCACGTTCTAAAATCCACCAGAGATGAGAATGGAAATACGTAAACTAAAACCTGCTAATCATCCTTGTGTTCCTGGAGAAAGGAAAACACGACAAACTCAACTTCTTTTTTTCTAGAAAGCCTTCTCAGTCTGAGCCTGAAGTATGTCACACACATGGCAAATGTGAAGCCCGAGGGCTGTCTCAATCCAAAGCAGGCAGGAGAACAATACGAGTCCATCCTTGGGAACAAAGAGGCGGTAACAGCCTGTGAGGTGGCAGAATCTTAGCTGTCAGCTGCCCAAGCAGTGGAGGCCAAGACCCGGAGCCCCAAGACCTCCTGGGTGCGAACAGACAATGGTGTTCCTCGGTCTACTGTCATTATTCTAAAAAATAACTTTAACCAGAAACTTTCCTATGAACTAGGGCTTTCAATTAATTAGCACTTGCATAGTGCTTTATCTTTCAAAGGAGGGATTATAATCCCTTTAACTAAAGACTCCTTTGTCACCCCAGACTGAGAGCCTGAAGGAGGCCCCAAACCCCGAGCAAACTGCCCACTCCATTGCCGCAGCTCCAGGTTATTCCACAGCCTCCAAGTTTAACATGACACATGTCTGAAGTTTCCCCAAGGGGTTACTAGCCCCGGAGAAATTACTGATTAACAGGGACTGAACCTCACATAATTACCAGAACTCAAGGAAGCCTCCAAGTGATTGCTGTTTCATTACAGACTCCACAAAGCAAGAATTTAATCTTATGCACATTTTCCTGTATACGTTTATTCCTGCAAAAGTCTCTATCATAGACCTGAATTGGGGTGTTTATGTTGTAGAAAATCGAGTGGAATTCATGAGGCTTCATAAACTATCCCCATATCAAGAGGAATAAACCAGATTTAAATGTTCTACTCTCTAATATCCTCCAGCAAATCCATAAAGGGCAGAGAAAACCAGAACCATTTCCAGAGTCAACACAATGAGTCTCTTTTACAGGTGGGTGCGAGAGAGAACTCAGCATTGCTCTTAAAACTGAATCTGCTATTTACTGTTTAGGCAGCTCTCAACAGAAAGAAATCTCTCCATCCCCCTTTCCCGTTTGTATCTGGACAAAGCATTGCCACCCCTGTAACGCAGCAAATAGCTGTGTTAAAGTTTTACTTTCCTATTTGCGGGGGCGGCAGGGTTTTGGGGGAGACTATCATGTGTTGGGGGGGTGAGGGGAACAATTTTGCCTTGGTCTATGGATCTCATCCCACTTCGCACCTTTGATGTTCCTCTGCCTTGCAAGACCCCAGAAGATAGTGATGATAAAGGAAGACAGCGTGAGATCTAATTTCCAGGACATTCCTGGATATCGGGAAGGCAGTAAAGTATTAGTGCTAGGAGTCGGGACATTTGCCACTAATGGCTACAAGCAGCAATTCTCCTTGATAAATGCCCATAAACATAAATCAGGAGATAAGGCTTCCAAGAGAATGAAAGATTAGGTCCACATTCTAGACCTAGTCCAAGTTTGAATGTTTATAAAAGCAGGAAGGGCGGGGGGGGCAGGGAGGTGGGTAGATAATTTAAATGAGAAACAAAATCCTGATAGCAAAAAGCTCTTTAATAACAATACTTAATTTAAGTTAGAGGTGGTTAATTTTGGTTTTGCACAATGATTAACTCATAGCTATAGCTATCAGAAGTTTCAATGAATTAAGCTTATAACTTAGCATGAGCAAAAAACACTTAAGATCAGATCAAAAGAACAAAAGGATCAATTAAATGAGAAAGGTTGTGACTGCTTTTGGGGACAAAATAGTGTGTTTGCAAATGACCAGGGGGAAAAAATCCCCAAATTACTGTACTGATTTTTGCTGGGAAGAACAGAATGGATATTGTTCTGAGGGAACTGAAGGACAAGACAGAAGAGATACCAGTAAGAAAGCCAACAACTGCTCTTCTCCCTGGCGAGATTACACCCCAGAGTATGGAAAGACTGTTCTCGCCATGACAAAACCAACTTCTTTATCTTTTCATAATCACAGAGTACCAGGGACTCACCAATATATGGGGAAAGATAATGTCAAGAGATTTTTTTAGAAAGTGATTTAAAAAAAATTTTTTTTTCTTTATTGATTTTTAGGTGGGGGGGGAACGGAGAGGGAGAGAGAGATAGAAACATCGCTGAGAGAGAACATTGATTGGCCACCTCCTGCATGCCCCCCACTGGGGATCAGGCCCACAACCTGGGCATGTGCCCTGACCGGGAATTGAACCTGTGACCTCTTGGTGCATGGGTCGAAGCTCAACCACTGAGCCACACCAGCTGGGCGAGGGTGGTCAAGCTTTAGAAGGGGGGCCCTAAAGAGGGCATTTCAAAGGGGTATTAACCTAGATGCACAGAAACAATGGATAGGGCTTGCTTAAGGCAAAGATAAGCCTTTTACTAAAGAAGTTATACGCCTGACTACCCACCATGACCTGCCCAGTTAGGAATTTATTATCAGATCTCCCTGAGAGGTTACTTTTCCTGGAACCCCTTTTTCATCCACACCTGCTTCTGTTTAAAGCTCTTAGATGGCTGCTCCTTTGATCTCTGACTCTTCCTGACCCTCAGCCTCATCTCCGCTCTGCAGTCTGCTGGCCACAGTGGCCTTCTTCCAGTTCCTCAGGGCCTCTAGAGAGAGGATTTCTGTGCGGGGTACAAGTTGAGGATGCGCGCTTTTCTTGCTCTAGGTAGTTATGTGCACTTTATTATTATCATTTTTTTTAAATGTAGCCACTTTTTTTTCTTCATTGAATTTTAGAGAGAGAGGAAGGGAGAAGGAGAGAGAGATAGAAACATCGATGAGAGAGAACATCGATTGGCTGCCTCCTGCATGCCCCCCACTGGGGATTGGGCCCACAACCTGGGCATGTGCCCTGACCGGGAATCAAACCAGTGACCTCTTGGTGCATGGGTCGACGCTCAACCACTGGGCCACACCGCCGGGCTAGTTATGTGTACTTTAAATAACAGCCACGTATTTCCTATGGAGCACCGAATTTCACTGCTGATACAAATAGTCTCGGCTGCTCTTAACTATGGGACGTTTCAGTCCTTCAAAAGCACACCCTACTATATATTTTTAAATATGCAAAAGTGGTCATTTTTACCCAAAGCTTTGAGAGACTTTACATGTTTCTGCTCAACCCTCTGGGGGCCTTTGACCTCAGCCTGGGGGTGGACATCTCTCAGGGAGCCGTTGCTCCTCAGGCCCCAGCCCACGAACGAGTCGTGCAGATCAAACCCAAACCGAAGCCAATACGGACCCATGAGAATGAAAGAGAAATGCTCGTTGTTTAAAGGAAAAAGGGAAAAGGTACCTGTAACTCCCCGGCGTGTTGATGCACGTGGCTCCGTTCTGGCAGCTGAAGGGTGTCCCCGAGTAAATCTCACACTCGTTCACATCCACCGAGCACAGAGGACCCTGTGAGCATGGAAAGGTCGGAGTCAGGTGCCACAGCTACAGAGGCAAGCAGGAGTGGGGAACCTTTTTTCTGCCAAGGGCCATTTGGATATTTATAACATCATTCGAGGGCCATACAAATTTATCAACTTAAAGATCGGCCTGCTATGTTTGGTCAGGATGATTTGGTGAGGCGTGCGCTGTTCGCGGGTATTGATTTCGAGGGCCTTATACGGCCCGTGGGCCGCACGGTCCCCACCCCTGTTTAAATAATTACACACACGCAGTAAAGAAGTCTCAGTCAAGCCAAATCCGATAATACTAATACTAATATTAATCTCTGGTTATCCTTCCTCCAGAACTCAGATTTCGCCTGATGAAGCCAAAGAGCTCTTCATAAGAAAACGCCAGTCACACAAGTAGAATCCTATGCAAACTAAGTCTCAGTTCACTGTGGCGCTGTGCCTGGGAATACTCACCAATTTTATTTTAATGCACAGGTCAGGAACATTTTCACCGTTAATGGAAAATAGCAAGAACGTTTACATGGCTGTGTCAGATCTGTTTAGTGCATTTGATGCTGAGCAATTTACATGAATGTTAGCCAGAATATCATGCGCTTCGTGTAGTAATCCACTCCAGTGACCCCCTCCTTAAGATGGCTTAGCATTCAGTGGGTTATAGACTCTGCTGCCATGGTTTGGATTGTGACCTACATAGTACAGTTCCTTCTGATTCAGAAGACCACAGAAACCTAGAAACTTTGGATGGAAACTTAAATATGTCTGAATCATTTCAAGGAAACCACAGATGCTACTGACCATGGTTTTGAACCAACGACCAAGGGACTCACCTTCCACTGGGAAGGGCAGATACAGAAGAAGGAGTCGTGAAGGTTGAGGCAGGTGCCACCGTTCTGGCAGGGATTGCTGCTGCAAACCTTTTTTTCAACAGTCTGAAACAAAGACGGGACAGTCAGCCGACAATGGTACCTGCTGTAGGCAGCAAGGAAAGGCACTTTCAGTGTGTGTCAAACTACGTTTTACTCCACTCACTGGGGGCCTTCCTCCAAGTTTTAAATCAATTCCTTAAATTCTTTTTCAACTCAATTGTCTTATGAAAAAAAAAATAGTGTTTCATACAGGTCCTAGTCATATTCCTTTACTATTAACCATGGATGGGACGAAGCAGGAGGTGAGAAGATTCTCACTCTATTCTCTGGAAAGGCGTTGTTCACCCGAGAAATCTGTGTTGGTAGACGAGCGTAAAGATTCCGGGTGTGGGGATGACAGTGGACATTCCTATTTGGGAAAGTAAAAGGGAGAGTCCGGTTCTTCTGCTGTCGTCGTTATCTTGGGTACCCCGAGATGAGCATTTGAAATAGGATCGTCTTTTGCAGTCACCCCTCGTCCAGGGGTCAAGATGCCTGAATGCTTTCCATCTGAGTCCCTTTGTTTGCGAAGTGCTTAGATACACCCTCCACTCTCATGCTCACATGACAACTTTCAGAGTTACACACAGACCGCCTTTGTCTACACAACCTGGGGAATATGTCAGCTGCGGTTCCAATCTTGTAGGATTTGTCATGGTTGGGGGCGGGGCAGAGAACACTTCTTTAGAAAGGACAAGTGATTAGGCAAGGAAAGGTATCCTATTAATTTCACCTAATCATAGTCTAATTCTATGTTTTAAAAATTGAAATAGGAGCAAATTATTCACTACATTTTAAAAAATATTCAGGAACTCACAGAGAACATGCAGCCTGTTCCTTTCATTCTTCAGAGGGAACTGGGAGCCAGAGGACAGCCAAGGAAATGTCTCAGCACCATTTCTTGCAAAGTCTATTCTCACTCCACCTTTGTCATAAGTCAGGTGACCACCCACATGAGGGTCTCTTTCTGGACTATGTTTTCTTCCTTTATTCTATTTGTCTGTCTTTGTACCAGTAACACAAGTAGCCCTGTTCATCAAAGGACACTATTAAGAAAGTTAACCACAGCCCTGGCCAGTTTGGCTCAATGGTTAGAGCACTGGCCTGCGGACCAAAGAGTCACGGGTTCGATTCCGGTCAAGGGCATGTACCTCGGTTGAGGTTCATTCCCAGCCCTGGTCAGGGTCATGCAGGAGGCAACCAGTTGATGTGTCTCATATCGATGTTTCTCTCTCTCTCCTTCTCTCTCCCTCCCTCCCACTCTATCTGAAGATAAATAGAAAAATGTCCTCAGGTGAGGAGTAAAAAAAAAAAAAAGAAAGAAAGAAAGTTAACCACAATCTCATTAAAAGTTTTCCTGGTATACAAAAGCAAATCTGTCTGGGGAATAGAAACACAGAAGCCTATGGGGGCCCAGCAGGAAATGGAATCGCTGAGTAGTCAGGAGGAAGACAATAGGGACCAGTGGGGAGCAGGGCTCAGAGATCACCTGCCCCATCCAAAGGACAAAGGCACTTCCATTCAGACATCATTAAAAATCCTTCCTGAGGGGCACGAGGACAGTCTGAGTTAATGTTGATCATTGCCTCTAGTTCTAGGTGTCTGGTAGGGATAATGAAGCACTCTAGGAGACTGAAAACCCTAGAGCTGCTGTGTCTTGTCCCACAGGAATGAGTTCTTGTTCATTTTCACTCACTTAGCTACTCCCTTATATGATCAAGGCTAAGCATGCAATTCATTGTCAAAGTCGGGAAAAGGCATAAATGAACATGTTTGTCAAATTTAAAACACCAAAGTAGTAGATAACACTTGAAGCATAATCAAAACAGATCAAGGACATTGGGACAGAGATCGTTGACCTGGAAACCCCTGAGTTTTATTTAAAATTTCAAATATGGGACACTCTGTGCATCTCTTTGGGTAGAAGGTTACGGCTTCCATGAAACGGTCAGAAATGTCAGCCTACTACAAAAGGGGTCAAAAGTCTAAAATTAGAAGGACTAGTTCACAAGCGTGTAGCACAGTCATAGAAGGCATACTCTGAGACATTGTTCAAGTTTAATCACCAGCAAATTTACTTTTAAGGAAATTGGGGATATTTTGTGATACACCCCAGACTTCTGAATGTACTGTTAGAGAGGATACACGGCCTTTCAAAACTTAGTCCTTGATGCCAGAGTCGGCAAGCTGGGTGGTCAGCAGCTGGCCAGAGCACACGTAAGCCCCATAACAGCACTGAAGGGAGACAGCATAAGAGGAAGAACGTGTGGACTGCTGAACTCATACCTAGAATTATTATTTCAAGGAACATAAAGTCAAAATCCCATCCTCACTTTATATCATCTTTTCTAGATCTGCCCCCAGTATTCACCTAGTTAAATAACACCTCCTCCAAGAAGCTTTGCCCCTCTAAAAGCTAGACACAGTCTCTCTTGACTCTGGTCTTCCATAGGAATTCCTCCACATCTCTCAATATACCATGTTCAGGCTTGCCTTCTGCTTTGTTTTATTGATTTTTTTTTTTTTTTAGAATGAGAGGAAGGAAGAGGGAGAGAGAGATAGAAACATGGAGGAGAGAGAACATTGATTGGCCGCTTCCTGCATGCCCCCCACTGGGGATTGGGCCCACAACCTGGGCATGTGCCCTGACCAGGAATCGAACCAGCAACCTCTTGGTGCATGGGTCAACGCTCAGAGTCAGAAGGCCTCTGCTCACATGCCCAGTGACCTTGGGCTGGTCCCTTCATCTCCCTGAGACTTGGGTTTCTCATCTGGATCATGGGAAGCATAAACCATGATGAGAATTAAATGATATAAAGAGTCAGTCCTTAATATTAATCATCCATCCATCTTAAGAGTACTAGATTCATCAATGATCCTAGTTTAAATAAAAGATGTTAGATGTGTAGTGTTTATGGAACTTACCTGCTGTAAGCTTTGAAATTTTCTCTCAAGATCCACAAACTAGAAGTGGGGAGGAAAGAGCATCAGTTTTCTGGTTCAGAGGCATTTCATATAAAATAGTATTCCCTTGATATGCTTTCCTAATACCCTTTTTGGGGGACTCACTTTATCTCTTTGTTTCTCCTTTATTGCCACACCTCATTCCTCTCCAAGCTTCCCTTCCTTCCACCACATAGATGATTTTTAAAACATTTTTTAAAAGAACTACAACCCACTGATAAGTTGATTCATTGCTTCTCTGCACACAGTGACTCTGGGACTTTTCATAAATGACAGGGATTTAATCCACTTCTCCAACAAGAAGGCTGTTATCAGAACATGAGCACGGCTAGTCGTGCATCAAGTTCTTGCCACAGTATTTCCAACATTCTGCCCATCACCACGCCCACACCCTCTATCACAGCTGTGTCATTGAGCCAGAAAGTCCATGATTACAATGTTTAATTTCTACAGAAGACACAAAGGAGGTATATCTCCTGCAAAATGGTGACTTATGACGTTGAATTAAGGAGAACCCACGTGCTCTAATGGTATAGATGTCAGACTTACCTTGGAATTAAGCTGATGGATTTCACTAGAAATATTTTGGAGCAGACCAACTGCACTCCTTTTTAAATCTGTAATATCATCTTTGTTTATCTGGATCTAATTTTAAAAAGAAGATGAAGAAGGAAAAGGAAGAGGAGGAGAGAGAAGAGGAGGAAGAAGAGAATGTTAGTAAAAATTTTATGTATGTGTATTATAGGAACAAAATTTTTAAATTAGAGAAGCATTGCCCTGGCCGGTTTGGCTCAGTGGTTAGAGCGTCGGCCTGCGGATCAGAGTCCCGGGTTCGGTTCCCGCTAAGGGCATGTACCTCGGTTGCAGTTTGTCCCCGGCCCCAGCTGGGGTTGTGTGGGTGGCGACCACTCGATGTGAGAGAGACACATCGATGTTTCTTTCTCTCTTCCTCCCTCTCTCCCTCCTGCTCTATCTGAAGATAAATGCAAAAATGTCCTCGGGTGAGGATAAAAATAAATAAATAACAAGTAAAATAAAAGTGAGAGAAGTATTTTATTTTAAGCACTTAGATCTTGCCCATTATTATAGAAGCCCAAACAGTGCCATGTATAATAAACATCAGACTAAAATAGTCACGGCATTATTCCATTTACCGTTTTCAGCCACAATCTATCAAGGTATTTTCCATTTGCATTTTTCCTCCCAGAATAACGGTTTGGAGTGCTTGTTAAAAGGTCTGGCTTGGAATCAGGCCGCTCAGGTTTTAAATCTCGGCTCAGTCATTCTCGGTGTGCCCTTGGACAAGGGACGCAACAGCGGCGGCGCTCCTTTACCTCCCCTGTAAAGGGGGTCACGATCAAGCCAGCCTCACAGGGCAGCTGCGAGGGTTAGATGAGATAATGCCCATAAATGCTGAGCTCAGTGGATGGCCCACAGCAAGCCCTGAACGACGCCAGCTGCTGCACTGTGACGGACACACCAGCATGGTGCCGCATGTACCGAGCACGGAGCACACTCCATAAGGCTGGAAGACAGTCGGTCAATTCTGTTCTGCAGTAACAGTGAACTGGTCACTTCCACTCCTGCCTTGCTCCTCTTGTGGAGGAGTCCCCAGTACTGCCCTCTGGCCTTCTCTGGACTCCAGTACATAAGCCTGCTCATTACTAGCATCGTCCTCTCTACCCATCATGAACCCTAGGGCATTGTTCATTACATAGACCTGTGTCCCTCCAATTCTGTCCTCTGGGCTAAAGATTCAAGGTATAGATTAATATAGAGCTGTTCAATTAAGTGACCATATATGGATATACAAAACCACTTCAATATTTTTCCAGTGTATTACCTGATGTAAACACTCGCCAAGGTCTTCACCATTTAATTTAATTTTCCCCAGGGATCCAGTTTTAAATTCAATGTTTTGAGAAGACCCAGTAAGAAACACTAAATTTCCTCTCTCTGTAGCCATTCGGGGCCTGTATAATTCAAACCAGAGAATGCATCAGTAATTAGCATATATAATTTTTAAATCCAAAGAATAAAGTTTTTCATTGAATAATTATAGACTGCAGACAACTCTACACTGTGGTCAGCTCAACCAAATTCTCCCTGTTCATCTGTCATTTCTTTCTCTGCAAATTTCCTGGAGATATCTCCTAGTAATTGCATGCTTGCCTTATTTGTAAAATGATAAATAAATGATTTGTGCATAAGAAGATGATTCCATACATTTCCTCCTATTTGTTTTAAATACCATTGTTTTCCTCAAGAAAAATGACACTTCAGCTTCTCTGGCTATTTGTGAAACTGGACGAGGAACTACCCTAATCTCTCAGCAGAAATAATCCATGTGTCTACTTACTGTTGGAGGTCAGTATTCCTTTCTTGCCTCTGCAACTCAAATCTTCCAGCTTCATCATGTGAGTCAGCAAATGTCAATAAAATAACCATACACCAAAGGAAAGATGAGGACATGTTCCCACCAACCCTCCTAGGTTGTCGGGTAAGAGGGAGGCCACTCCAACCAACTGAGTGTGGAGTTTGGAGAAAGCAAACCAGGCAGATGTACTTTGGCCTCTGGAATGTCCTGCAACTTTTTAGTTTTTTCTTCGTTACCCTAGAAGGCTAAGTTATGCCCCCCCCCCCGCCCCCGGAGGATGTAAATGATCTTAGATCTTCTGTACTCTTCAACCTTTAAGTGATGTACAACTTAATCATTATCTGTTTGACCTTTGAAATGGTAACAGTCTGCTTTGGAAACACCCACTGAAAGAAGCCTTGCTTGAGAAGTAGCTACCTTTCAATAAATGGTGCTGGGAAACTTCTGCATGATATCCACGGGCAGAAGAATGACGCTGGATCCTTACACTACAGCATAAACAGATTAACTCAAAATGAATCAAATACCTAAATACAGGAGCTAAAACTATAACACTCTTAGAAGAAAACACAGTAAAAAGCTTCATGGCATTGGATTTGGCAATGATTTCTTGGATATGACACCAAAAGCACAGACAATAATAACAAAATAAATAAATAAATTCGAGTTCTTCAAAGTAAAAACCTTGTGCACCAAAGTACACCCTCAACAGAGTGTAAAGGCAACTCCAGAATGGAAAAAGATCTTTGCGTATCAAATATATGATAAGAGGTTAATATTCAGAATATATAGAGAACTCCTATAACTGAACAACAAAATAACCCAATTAAGAAATTGGCAAAAGAATAGACATTTATCCAATGAAGATATACGAATGGCCAAAAGACACGTGAAAAGATGCTCGACATCATTATTCGTTAGGGAAATGCAAATCAAAACCACACTGAGATACCACTTCATACACACTAGGATGGCCACTGTAAAGATAAAAAACAAACACCAGAAAAGAGCAAGTTGCTGGTGAGAATGTAAAGAAACTGACACCCTTGTGCACTGTTGGTAGGAATGTAAAATGGTGCAGCCACTATAAAACAGTACAGCGGTTCCTCAAAAAATTAAACACAGAATTACCACATAGCCCAGCAATTCTTGTTCATATACCTAATAGAATTGAAAAGAGGGACTCACAGACATATTTGTACAATCATTTTCTTAGCAGCATTATTCACAGTAGACAAAAGGTAGAAGCATCCCAAGTGTACATTGATAGATATGAATGGAAAAACAAAGTGTGTTACATACACACAATGGAATATTATCCAGCCTTAAAAAGGAAGAAAATTCTGAAACACGCTGCAATATGGATGATACTATGCTCAGTAAAATAAGCCAGACATAAAAGGACAAATATTCTATGATTCTGCTTATAAAAGAACCTAAAGAAGTCAAAATCTTTGAGACAGAAAGTAGAATGGTGGTTTCTATGGCTGAGGGAAAGGACAATGGGCAGTTATTGTTTAAAGTACATACAGACTTTCACTTCGGAAAGATGAAAACAAGTTTTAGATACGAAGAGTGATAATGGTTGCACAATAGTGTGAATGTATGTAATGCCACTACATTTTTTAAATGATTACAATTGCCCTGGCCAGTTTGGGTCAGCGGTTAGAGCATCAGCCCATGGACCAGAGTCTTGGGTTTGATTCTGGTCGAGGGCATGAACCTCACTTGCAGTTTGGTCCCTGGCTCTGGTTGGGGTCGTGCGGGTGGCAACCAATTGATGTGTCTCTCTCACATCGATGTTTCTCTCTCTCTCTCTTTCTCTCTCTCTCTTTCTCCCTCCCTCTCTCCCTTCCACTCTCTCTAAAAATCAATGGAAAAATATCCTCGAGTGAGGATTAACAACAACAACAACAAAGTGACCAGAATACACTGATTTAAAAGTGGTCATTTTAGTAAACAATAAAAGTGTAGTTTAATAGGGGGTGGGGAGCTGTAGTTTAGGTTTATTTGGATTTTGAAATGTACAGGCTACCCCACTGCAATGAAGAAAGCATAAACCAGAAGAGCAGAGTCCACTGTGAAAACAAGGGAGGGATGCAGAAAGCCCGTGTCGAGACCCTTTCTGCCTTGAAAGCTTCCCTGGGTTCAAAGTCAGCACCATCACTTCCTGGACATGTGACCCTGTGTCTTCACCAGCAGAGAGATTATAACAGCACTGAAGGTGTATAAAACGTTTAGCACATTTGGTCTCTGGTATATAGTAGGTGTACACTAAATATAAACTCTCTTGTCATATAAATAAATAAAACAATACCTCTCCTTCCTCTTCCACCACATGGGTTTGGGTTACATAAAGCAAAAAATTATAGAATTCACAGTTGACTTTAAAATCTTGAGTACAAGGGAAATCAGGGGTGCCTCTTCTCTCTTATAGAAAAGATTCCGGAACAGAGACAAGTATTAGGGACTTTGAATGAGGATGACAATAGCTGACCAGCAGGTAGGTATGTGAGGCAAAGGTAAACTGATGTCTGAGAACTAGGCTAAGTAGCTCCAGGAAGCAAGCAAGAACTCCACATGGGTGGATGGAGAGCAAGATTAGATTTAAATCCAAGAGTCTTCAAGATGAGTCAACCCAAAGGGACAGACCTCTTCCTTAAAGTGGAACTGAGGAATGCAACAGGGAGGGTTTGCTTAGAAGCTGCTGGGTACTGGGGGAGGGGACCAAGTGTGAGTATACACCTAAGAAAGCCCTTACACACTTTTTTGTTTTGCATTCATTAAAATAAAATTATTAATTCAGAACACTAATATGATCAATGACATTTACACATCGTATGTTTGTAATGGGGTCTGTTGTACTCTTGAGTTCTACTTACCAGCTTTGACTCTCTTTCGTGTCTTCAACAAGGTGCATGCAAATGTGTTTTGCTTTGTTGCGGATATTAGGGTTTTATAAGTTTCTCCACTTGTACGTTCAGTGTATTGCTAATCAGTGATTCATGACCTATTGACTTCCGCTCCTAATCTTGCCTCATGGTCTTGCCTTCCTACCTCTTGTTCCTGCTGGCTCCACAGATCTTCCTACAGAAGTCTCAGTTCCCTTATCCTCCTCCTTCCCTTTCTTACAAAACCACCAGAATGCAATGGTAAAGATCAGAATTATCACCCATCAGTGTGGCTCAGTGGATTGAGCATGTACCATGGACTGAGAGGTCCCAGGTTGATTCCCGGTCAGGGCACATGCCCAGGTTTTGGGCTCGATCCCCAGTAGGGGGTGTACAGGAGGCAGCCCATCAATGTTTCTCTCTTACATTGATGTTTCTATCTCTCTCTCCCTTCACCTGCCCTTCCCCTCCACAAAAAACAAACAAACAAACAAAAAAAAACAGAGTTATCTTCTTTCTTCTTCCTTTAATCTTTCTGATACCTATTGTACAACCTTTACTCCTTCTGCGCCACAGACTTCATCTCCTCTTTCTATTCTGGATTCTGAGTCCCTAATCTTTTAAATAATCCGCAAGACAATGAACATATAAAATTCACAAATGACTCACGATTCACAACTGAAACTTCTGTGGTCATCAAAAACATACATGGAAGTAAACTCCAATATACTAGAATTTCACATGTGGGGAATTGCTGGTTAAGAAGGGATCATTGTAATCAGAAAACTGATAAGGACCAAAAAAGAAAAAAACTATAAGAAAACAATAGCGAACCAAATTAACTGCCTGGGAAGGTCAATGTAGGCTTCCCAGGAGACCAGTTGACACCTACAGAATGAATAGGAGTTCTCCAGACAAAGTGGTGGGATCCAGAGTTTCAGACAGAAAATGGCACATCCAAAGCTCAAAGCTTTCCAGGTAGGAAACAGCTCAGCAGGGCTAGAGCTGTGTGTGTTTGTGAGAGATTAAATGTTTTAAATGGACAGGAAGTCAGATCAAGAAGGACCTTGAAATGCCATTTTAATGGGCTTTTATTTTATTTTAAAATAATGGAGAATGATGAGAGTATTTTAGGCAGGAGATTCACGTAATCATGTTTGCATTGTACACGCATCCCTGTGGGGCCAAGTGTCAAACCAGAGTTACTGAGGAGGTTGGAGTACAGGAAAGAGATGTGACCTGGAGAGGTATTGGTTAAGGCAACGGCAGAGAGAGCAGGAGACAGCGAGAGAGATTTAGAAACAGAATCTACCGAAGATATATTTGGGCAATGAAGAGGGGGAGGGTAGATGTTTGATTTCTTGCTTAAAAAATTGGAAGGCCCTGGCTGGTTTGGTTTAGCAGTTAGAGTGTCAGGGTCGTGGGCGAGGCAACCAATCAATGTGTCTCTCTCACATCGATGTTTCTCTCTCTCTGTCTCTCGCTCTCCTTCTCACTCTATTTGAAGATAAATGGAAAAATATCCTCTGGTGAGGATTTAGAAAAAAAAAAATTGGAAGAATAGGAGTTTCAGTAATTGAGTAAAAGAAAATAATCAGGGGAAGGAGATTTTTGAGAAAAGATGGTGAGTTCAGATTTGTGTGCATAGACTCATGAGAAACAGCCACCACCCCTTGCTGCCTCACAGCCTCACTCTGAAAGTGGCTTCGTCATCGATGATGGTGTAGGGAAGATCAACAACCTTGCTACTCCAAGTGTGGTCCGTGGACCAGTACAGGCGTCATCCAGGAGCTTGTCAGAAATGCAAAATCTCAGGTTCAACCTCAGACCCACTGAGTCCAAATCTGCAGTTTACAAAGATCCTCCCCTCCCCACCCAGAGCTGAAGGTATCTTCACTCGAGAGGGTCACATGGTGTCCCCAGCACTCAGCTGGATCTCCAGTTCTCTGTTTTTCTTAAGTTGATCTTCTAATTTTCCATACCTTTCTTTTCTATTTTCTACCTCTTCATCTTCCTTACTCCTACTTTCTGAGAAATTCTTTGTGTTTATCTTTTATAATTTATATTGGTTTTTAAAACTTCTCTTACTTTTTATTTCAAAAACTCTTGTTCTTGTTTCATGATCGCAACCTCTTTTCCCACTTCTCTAAAAATCTTATAGCTGCATTTTGAAGTTTTCTGGAGTTTACAGCAGTCTGATTTCTCTAAGTTCTTCTCCAGCTTGATTCTTTAGGCCTTGCTATTCCATGTTGGACGCTTTCCTCAAATGCTTATTGATCCTCTGTGTGCATTTATATTTGAGAATGAAACCCTAGAGAATGGATAGTAAGCTCTATGTGCATGGATGATGTTCATAACCAGTGGCTTTATCACGGAGTGAATCAATGACAAGCCAGCAATTTCTTTGTGGAACCCCGAAAGTCAATTTTTGGAGGTATTTTCTCCCCTGGGTACATTCATTTTGTTCAGGGGAAAAAAAAAAAAAATCCTTCATTTTTCTCCTGGATGAGGAAAGTTTGGTGGAAATATTATTGCTAAGTGTGTAGACTTTTTTAGCCCTATGTTTTTTTATCTTTCCTCCAAATTCGTAGAGAGTACTTCATTACCACATTAATGTAAGTCCTATAACTATTTTTATATATACCAAAATTTGTTTTTTATCCCTTCTAGATTTGACCAAATTCCATTGTTTTATGGTCTTAATAAGCAGTTATTGCAGACATATGACGTCCACAACAAGGAGGGAAATTCAAAAGAAGTAAAGGTCATGATTTTTTTTGGTTTGCAATAAAGGCATCTGTATAAATCTAGAGAGCTATAATAATGCAACATTATAAAGATGATTGTGACAACATTAGACAAAATATATACTAGCACTCTGTTAGGAAAACAGCATGTACCAAACCGAAAATGAGGTCCTAAACCTAGTCTGTGCAGACCATGGACATTAGTGGCTCTGTACGTCCAGGAGGTCATTTTGGAGAAAGGTGACTGGGTAAAGGTGGGGGCATTGATTATGGGCCTTCAATGGCAGGTTGAAGAATTTTTATCTACTCTTTTTTATTTAATAGGGAGCCGTTCATATATCTTGAGTGGAATAATCCTTATGTGATATTTCTGGTAGGCCAGCGGAATTTACCCAGAGGGCTGGATCCGTGTGGCAGTCATGGGAATGAGGAGAGAGGGTTGAGATGGAGATGTTTTGGAGGAAGAGTGACAAGATTCTCACACCCTATATTCCAGATCCCAGCACATTCCACAGTTTCAGCCTGGCTTGGGTGCTTTCTTTAGTTTCTTTTCATTTTCATATCAGTTTAAAACATAACACTGTAGAATTAATCTGTGTTTCTCGTCAGTAATAAAACCATCTGTGAATATAATATTTTCTTTGAACCTTTATGATACATAACTCATTCTCTATTTCAGGGACATAACACTGCTTAACCAGTACATTTACGTATGCCAGTTTTGTGATTTTCTATAAA
Organism: Tadarida brasiliensis; assembly: GCA_030848825.1. NCBI lineage: Eukaryota > Metazoa > Chordata > Mammalia > Chiroptera > Molossidae > Tadarida > Tadarida brasiliensis. The sequence continues at coordinate 104,191,457 of CM061257.1, read as the reverse complement.
ATTTCTGGGCAATACAATATTGCTCCAATTTCCTATTCATTTTCCATGAAGCATCACATAAAATAATTATGAAAATTCCTGTAAGTTTAAAACTATTCATTTGCTCATTTCATGGGAAATGCATTACCGCCTAGGAAATTACCAGATCCAGCACTGCGAGGAGCTGATCTTTATGAATGCAGCGTGGTCTTGACTCAGGGAACATAATCCGGGCGCTTGTTCTCCGTGCTCATTACTGCAATGATTGCAATTATCCTTGAGTATAATGAAAAAGAATTATGAGTTAATCATTACCATTTGAATAATTCAGGTTTGGCAGAGATTTTCCTGAGAAGGTAGATTGTTACACATTATTGAGGGTTTGGAGGACTTTTGTGCTTTTTCTTTTTCCCCCAGATTTTTTTCTAAAGTATAAAAATAAACAAAGAGAATACAATCAGAAAATTGATATCTGGAGGAAGAAATGTAATAGGGAAATAGGTCTTTAGGTAAGAACCACAGGTGTGCTAATGGCAGATGTTACACACACACACACTCTGTACATAAAATATGTACTGGGAGGTCTTGTGTCTTGAGACGGGGACTGGCTGGCTGACGATGGGGCACCCAGCAGAGGAAACACTAATCGCCAGGCTCGATGGCTCCAAAGCTCGTGAGATGCGCCCATACCTTCTCTGTCTCCAACAGTTCTGGTCACCAGGATGTCAGCGCTTTTGCAGGATCAATCCAAGCTCGAGTTCACCGCAGGTAAACATTCCTGGCATCCCTTTCCAAGGGAACCAAAAAAGAACAAAGTAAGTTTTCCACTTGGTGACTCCTAAAGTTCCTTGAAGAAGTCAATACAGTGAAAGATGTGGACACCATTCATACTGCCAAAAAGGAAACGCCGAGCTGCACTAACACTGCAATGTGAGTGCCTGGAATCGTAGGTGGTAAACAATTGCAACTTAATGGAATCGGATCTTCTGAAAAGGGGGAGATGAATTTTTATAACAATGTTTTGTGTTTGATGAGAGGAAGAGAGCAAGTGAGGTAAGTGTGTCACCACTGAGGGGAAGGAAGAAGAGTTTCGGGATCCTTGGCACACGACAGAACTCTGCCTCTTGTACTTTTAATTGGACAGATACAAATGGAAACAGGACAGAGGCATCTTTATCTGGTGATGGGAGGCTTGGCTTCACTGACGTGATTTGTGATTTACGATGGGAGGAGTGTTTTAACAAGGCTGATGCTTTACAAAGGGCCATCATTCCCAGGGGATTTGTTAATTGAAGTGCCACACAGATCTGTGGGAAGATATAAGGTGTTGCCATCAAGGGCAGGAAGAAGGATGGGATGACCTCACCTCTCAGCTTTTCAGTGCCATTATTCTAAGATCTATAAAAACCAAAGCCTTGGTCCCTTTGTTCTTTCATAGTGACTTGGGCTATATTTATTACAGAAGGACTGCTAAATCAGGCTTTGTCAACAATTCTAGACTATGTTTAGAGCAGACATAAACAATCTCCTGGGAGTTATATACAGTTCTAGTATTAAATACTTTTCCTATAATATCTAATGTGCAATTCTTGTTTAGGTGGACTGATAGAATTATTCCAACAAGTCATGAAAGACCATAATGATTCTGCTATAATTCTCAGCATACACATATTCAAGTCAGGTTAACTGGACAATTATACATTAGATACCCACTGTTTATCATCATCTGAGGGAGGTGCTGAAGAGACAGAACTGGGTAAGGTACAGTATCTGTCCTAGAGGAAAGAAGTCTGGGGAGGAGACTGTATTAAACACCATCAGAATGCTAATGAAGTAGTGACTTGAAAGCCAGTTTACAATGATCAGACTCTATGGTAGAGACTTGGCATAGGGTGTTGAGTTTTAATGAAAGAATGTTTTTAATTATAAAAGCAATATAACTATACTACATTCAATTTGCAAAGTATAAACAGGAAAACTTAGAATTCAATTACTGTAACGTAACTCTTACCTATTATTGTATTCCAATCTATTTTCAGATGAATAATTTCACAGAGTTATAATTATAGAATACACATGTATAAAATTGTGTCCCTTCCTCTCTTCTTTGTTTTATTTCACATGAGCATAATTCAATGTCACTATCTGGTTTCCCTAACAATAACTGTAAAAAGTTGTACAAGGTTTTATATATATGGAGAGAAAGATACAATGGACACACAGAGACACACTCAGAGAGAAAGAGACAGACAGATACAATCATATATACCATAAAGTTCACCCTATTTAAGTGTACAATGAAATGTTTTTTCAGTATATTCAGAGTTGTACCACCATCACCACAATCTAATTCCAGAATATTTTCATCACTCCAAAAAGAAACCCTGTACTTTTCTTAATTCCCCTATTTCCTCTTCCCTGGAAATCACTAATCTACCTTTTCTATTCTGGACATTTCATATAAAATGAAATTATATGTGCTCTCTTGTGTCTGGCTTTTTTCACTTAGCGTAATGTTTTCAAGGTTCACCTGTTGTAGCACATATCACTACTTCATGCCTTTTTATGACGAACTCATTGTATGGATGCACACATTTTGTTTACGCTTTCATCAATTGAAAAGCATAATAGTTGTTTCCACTTTTTGGCTATTATGGATAATGCTGCTATGAACATTCGTGTACAAGTTTGTGTGCAGACATGCATTTTCAGTTCTCTTCAGTATATACCCAGCAGTAGAATTGTTGAGTCATGTGGTAACTCAACTTTTTGAAGAACTGCCGAACTGTTTTTCAAAGTGGCTGCATCACTGCATAATGTTTTATCAATTGGTTTCGTCATTATCTTGTTGTAGGACATTTAATCTGCTTCCAGTTTTTATCTTCATTTCTAGAACTTTTTGTCATTTTGACATATTAAGGCAGATTCCCTCTGTGGGTCTTATTTTTACTCTCCTTTTACTTTCAACCTACCTAGATCATTTTATTTGAAGTTTCTTGTAAATGACATATAGTTGTCTTTTTATCCACTCTGCTGATCTCTACATTTTAATTAGTATATTTTGACCAATTATATTTAACTTTATTATTGATATGGCAGAGCTTGTGTGCCATTTAACCATTTGTTTTCTGTTTGTTTCCTCTGCTTCTCATTCTTCTGCTTCCTTTTTCTGGCCTTACTGTGGGTTACGTGAACACTTTTGGTATTCCACCTTGATTTATTCATAGTGGTTTTGAGTGTATTTCTTTGCATACTTTTTGCAGTGGTTGCTCTGAGCATTACAATATACATACATGATTTCTCAGTCTACTGGTCCCAGTATTTTACCACTTTGAGTCAAATGAAGTCTCACTTCCATTTAGGTTCCCTTACCTTCCCTGCTTTTAAATATTATTGTCTTGAGCATCAGATGGTATAATTTTTGTTTCAATCATCAAATGTCATCTATAAAATTCATGAGGAGAAGCATAGTTTATTATACGTATCCATATTTCTGCTCTTTCCATTATTCTTTCTTCCTTCCTGATGCTCCAAGATGCCTTCTTTTATCATTCCATTTCTGTTTGAATAACTTTCATTAGCCATTCTTTGTGGATAGGGTTGCTAACAACACATGCTTTTCGTTTTGCTTCACTTGAGAATATCATCATTTCCCCTTTATTCCTGAAGAATACTAATACTGACCAATATAGAATTTGCAGTTAACAATCCTTTTCTTTTAGCACTTCGTTTCTGCTGAGAAATATTCTGTCATTCCCATTGTATTTCCCTATTGTAACATGTCACTTCTCTCTGGCTGCTTGTGTGTGTGTGTGTGTGTATGTGTGTATGTGTGTGTGTGTGTGTGTGTGTGTTTCTGCTTTCAGTTATCACGTTTAATTATGATGTGTCTTGGCATGGATTTCTTTTATTTTATCCTGTTTGGGGTTCAGCTTCTTGAACCTGCACATTTATTAGCACATTTTGCTAATTTTGAGATGTTTATCCATTATTTCTTTGCATGGTCTTTCAGCTCTATTCTTTTTTCTCTTCTGCTTCTGAGACTCCAAGTATATGAGCGTTGGTGCCTTCGCTATTATCCCACACATTACTGAGGTTCATTTCCCCCCTGGTCTTTCCTCCCTTATTCAGACTAGATTAATTCTATTGATTTATTTTTATGCTCACTGATTCTATCTCTGTCATTTCTACTCTACTATGGGACCTATGTAATGAGTATATATATTTTGGATTCTTATTTTTCAGTTATATAATTGCCATTATTTCTTCATTTTAAATGGGATATAATGCACATACCATAGTAATTCTTTTAACTTTTTTTTTTTTTTTTTTTTGTTCAGATAGAGTGGGAGCGAGAGAGAGGAAGAGAGAGAGAGAGAGACACATCGAGAGAAGGTGAAAGGGACACATCGAGTGGCTGCCACCCGCACGACCAACCAGGGCCGGGGACAAACTGCAACCGAAGTACATGCCCTTAGCGGGAACTGAACCCGGGTCTCTCTGGACCGCAGGCCGACGCTCTAACCGCTGAGCCAAACCAGCCAGGGCATCTTTTAACTTTTTTAAAAACTTTTTTTGTTAACTATTGCTTGCTGAGCCTTTCTACTTTTTGGTTTCAAGAGATTTTGCAATTGCTTATTGAAGCATTTTTACGATGGCTGCTTTTAAGTCCTTGTCAGATAATTCTAACATCTGACCATCTTGGCAGTGTCATCAGTTGACTGGTTTCTTATTCAAGTGATTTTAGAATTGTACCCGGGCATTTTGTCCATTATGCTAGGAGACTCTGGGTCCTATTTTAATCTTTTATTTTAGCAGGCAGGCACTGCATTTATGTTTAGCGTGCAGGTTCAAGCCTACTTTTTGGCCTTTGATTCCAGTAACAGTTAATTTTCAGAGCCTTTGCAATGTTATTTTGGCTTGCTTGGCTTTTCTGGTGCTGCTAGGCTCCCAGTGGTCCTTGATGCTGCTACTATCTAGGCCAGGTCACCTGGTACCTCTAGGTTGGGGGAAGGGAGCCTCCTGCCCATGGAGATGAAAAGGCTTCCTGGATCAGGCACTTCTGTGGTGGGCTCCTCCTTGCTGGTGCCCTCTGGCTACCCAAATTTCTCAGCAAGTGAGAGGAGTCTCAGGCCTGGCAGGGAACTAGAATGGTTCCCTGGATACCTGTCAGTGGGGATTCCCAGATACTGCCCTTGCTGGTGGTATCAGACTTACCTGGTTTAGTCAACAGGATTCCAGTTCCATCCGGGGTAGAAATGAGCCATTCTGGGCTCCCTTATGTTGCTGGGTTGGGGTTTGGGGAACACCAAACCTGGGTTATCTTCTTTTGTTGGGTGAGAAGTCATAAGAAATCCTGCCACTGTCTTCCCCCTCCAGTCTTGGGATTGCTCAGCTGGTTTTTTTCCTCATCCCACCTTTCAGAGTTCTTTTTCTGCTGCCTCTTGCATTATTGTATGATTGTACTTATACAGAACTGATCACTATGTTGGTGGTGAAACAGCACCAGGTGTCAGACCTGGGTTCAGCAACCTTGGTACTTGAGTTCTGGCTAAGAAAGAATTCAGAGCCAAGACTCAAATCATAAGAGAACATTCATTTAGAAAGTCACAGAGGTGGAAGAAGTGAGTCATAGAAAAATCGGCTCAAGAGAAGAGTTACAGAGGCAGAGGGCCCCTTAGGAGAGAGGTGCTTGCCTTGAGAGACGAAAGAGGGGGGAAAGTACAGGCATGCTCTGGAAAGAGAGAGAAAGAGTATGTGCACCTGTGGGGTCCCTGTCTTAAGGGCATTTATCTGGAGGTCCCAGGGGAGGATCTCAATAGCATATTCATTAGCTTTCCAGGTGTGCCCCTCAGTGTCATGATCTCCACTAATTGGTCAGCTCGAGGGCAGGGGGTCATTAGTCATTGCAGCTGGTCCTGATGTCAGCCATGGCCTTGCTCTGCCTGATTTTGCTGCTTTTCTGGATCTGGAGCTCAAACACACCTGAGGCCTAGATGTCATCTCCAGTGGTTAATGCTTAAGGGAGTGGGTGTGCAAGGGCTTGAAGTTTTTCCCATCGCTAGGCACCTGGGGCTCTCCACCCTGCTGACCCTCTGCACCTGGCCTGTGGTCCCTACTCTGCTCATGTCTACCTACTACAATTATACTTATCAGGGAGGAACAAGAAGAAATGAGTCTGTCTTCTTGTCCAGACAAGAAGTCAGAATACAATATTTAAATTTTTTTCTATCTGTGGGAGGGGTAGGCAGAGATAAACCAAATAACTTTTATATGCATATATGAACAACCAATCGACACGGACATTAGGCTGGGGAAGGCAGGAGGGGGGTGGGAGTGGGAAGGAGGGCGTCAGTGGGGAAAAGGGGGGCTCATTTATAATACTTTCAACAATAAAAATAAATAAAATAAAATAAAAGTGAAAAAATAGAAATAAAAAATATTTCTATCTGTACAACTTCCCCTAAAGCCAAAGTCCAAACACTATCCTAGAATTATTTTTAAAATCACGTGTTTCAAACTTGAGTAAATTGGCTCTTCCTCTGTGTATAGAGGAAGTAGCAGTGACACAAGTTAAACAGTTCTCTGGAGAGTGACTTAAGGACACTGTTAGAATTTCACAACGTGACGACTTTTATGCAGCTTTTACATCAATCCATATGGTAACTATGTTCACTCATTTAACAGATATTTATTGAGTGTTGACTCTGAGCCAGGTATGACCGCAGTCACTGAGAAAGTGGCACTGAAAAATCATTTCAATCCCTGCCCTCCTGGAAGTTTACATTCTCTAAAATATGGAATATTTTTTATTTAAAGCCAATTCAAATCATAGCAACTCTCCAGCTTATTGTCTGTTCGTCACAGGATGAGTTCTCAAATAGCCCACTCAGTTTATATCTACTACACAGAAATATCACGCTCCACTAGGCATCTTCAGCCATGGGTGTGTGTGTGTGTGTGTGTGTGTGTGTGTGTGTGTGTTAAATTTAACTGTATTTGTGTAAGGAAATAGCTAAGTGAGCAACATTATTTTAGTAAAAATGATATACATGCTAGATTAAATTCAGAAGGCTGAAATCTGAATATCTACATGTTTAGCCAAGTACACAAATCTGGTGGCAAACATACAGGTATGTTTGGAGATTTTTAAAATGACTTTTTTTTCAGTTCTCCTAAAATAAACCATGGTTCAGGAAAGGCCTTCTTGGGAAGGCTACCTTATTAACAGAAACTTACAAATAAAAATAGAGGAGAAAGAAGGTGAATATGATCTTGGCTGATGGGGTTTGAACATGGGAGACTGGGAGAGAAGTGGTACCATAAGGAGAAATATGGAAGTTAGTCATGAGTGGAACTGATTTTATAATGGAGGACAATGGATTTGTTTTCAAATATACTAAATTTGATGTGACAGGAAGATATTCAAGTTAAAAATGTTCTCACATGAAAATTTTAGAAGAGGGCTTAGGAATATATCAGATTTGAAGTCATCCGTGTGTCATGGGCAAAAAGGTAGAAGTTGTAGGAAAGAATGAGATCTCTGAGTAAAATGGTTTGGACAATGAAGGGTAGAGTCCTGAGGACGGAATCTTCAGAAACAATTAAGTGTTCCCCTCCAAACCTCTGCAGTTCTCTCTCTCTCTCTCTCTCTCTCTCTCTCTCTCTCTCTCTCTCTCTCTCTCTCTCTCTCTCTCTCATCTTTCGACTCTTTTGATTGTGATCTCATCTGATTATAGAGCTGACTGGGCTAAATAAACATGTTCCCTATTTACACTCTTATAATTTAAATCTCCCCTGATATGAATAGATATAAAGATGCAAACAAAATAAAATACTGGGCAAATACTTGAAGTAAACAACGAAACCATAGTATGTACAAGCAGACACATGAGAACTACCTAGGGCTATAAAGAAGAGTTCTGTGGGAAAAATAACTTCCTATGTTCTAGTTTTGGTGAACGTTTATATCTTCTATCTAGATTTATATTTGTAAGAAAAATAAGATTTTGAAAGCTTTAGAAATAAAATATGTACTTGAGGAAGAGTTGTAAGTGTTGGAAGTAATTGAAAATAAGACTCAGAACCTATATTTACCAATGGTAAATATAAAACAATTTATTTGAGAATTTGGGGAGTAAGAAGCCAAAAATATCCTTTTTACATGCTCATATTTATTGAAAAAAATATATATTTAAAAATAAAACCTCACAAATCAAGACAAAAACAGTAATGTAGTTTTTGGGTCACGGTTTCATAAGATTTCTGAAGAGCACGAGTATCTCAGTGCAAGATGTTCTTAGAAGTCTAAAGAGAGTAACAGAGACAGAGAAGCTAGGGAAATAAATTTTTTAAAAGCTGAAGTTTTAAAATTTTAGTAGCAAAGTGAAGGAGTGACAGAAAGAAAAGGTGAGGAAAAGGTGTAAACTGAAGTTGGAGAACATGTTTAGAATTCTTAAAATGAAATATAGGCATAACTAGACATCTCGGTGAATATGATGGAGAAAGAACAGGTTGGATTGGAAGTGGATCAAAAAACACATGTTAAGAAGTTGACCTGATAGTTGTACGCAGCACACTTTGACATTAGATGAGAGAAAGAGTTAGTACAGGAAGGTTCAAAGGTTGTCTTGAAAAATTACATAATGAGTTCAATCACAGACTATGAAAGAACTGCTGAGACCACATTACCCTCACTCAATTTCAAAGTCCAAAGTTATTTGTAAGTCAGTTTATAACCAGTAGCCTAAAATAGTCATAGTTCCAAGCTGAAGAACAAATTATGAAAAGTTAACCTTTTCAATAACATAATCAACTCAGGAAAACACACTTGAACTACTTTGTCTACGTGGGTTTAAAATTAGATGCTTATTGTGTTATCTTGGCTTATTTGGGAACCTCTTAATACTAACTTTTGGTTTTAAATAGTAAAGTTATCAAACAAAACGAGCAACCAGAACTATTTTACTCTGGTGCAGACAACAGTTGGCCTGCAGACTGCATTCTTCGGCATGTGCGTGAGGTTGGCTGACACAGTAGCTGCTTGAAAAAAATTTTTTATTGAATTTATTGGGGTGACATTGGTTGATGAAATTATATAGGTTTCAAGTGTACACTTCTGTAATATGTCATCTGTGTACTGTATTGCGTGTTCACCACCCAAAGTCAAGTCTCCTTCTGCCACCATTTATCCGTTTACCCTTTACTGCCTCCCTCAACCCCCTTTCCCTAACAATCACCATACTGTTTCTGGGGTTTTTTTTTGCTTAATCCCTTCACCTTTTTCACCCAGCTCCCCAGCCTCGCCCTAACAGCTGTCAGTCTGTTCTCTTCTTTCTTCTGTACTGCGATAGCTAGAATTAAACCACTTTCATTTGTCCTCAGCTTCATTTCTCTATCTTCAGAAGCCTCTGATTTAATAACTTCTGACCTGAACTAGGTTGAATTGGAGCAAGACACATTGTGATTTTTGTTAAGGAATCCTACCCACCACCCTCATCATTATTGTATTTTTAAGTGCTGGGGAGTCCCTCAACTTTTACAATTTCAACTACTGGTTTTGTCTTTTTAAAAGGCTCTATCTTGTGCGGGGGAGCAAGTTGGCTGGTAGAGATATTTTCTCACTCTTTAGGCACAGGGCAGTGCCCACTGTGCAGATCCGATTTCCTAGCCAGAATACAATGTTCAGGGTCCTCTAAAGGGGGATCAGCTGATCCCTCAGGGTGACTCACACCTTTCCCGTCTGTCATTTGGTTCTATTGCCTACCACTAAGGATTATGATCCATAAATGTTGAATCACTATGTTGTAAACCTGAAACTAATATAATATTGAAGGCCAACTATAATTTTTAAAAAAATAAAAGAGTGCAATGCCATGGAGGACAAAAGAAGAAACTGGATCAAGAAAGGGAGTTTTGACTGTTAAGTCAGGGAAGATAAGGACTGAAAACCTCAGGCACACAGAGATCCTTGATCATGATAGTAAATGCTCTTTTGGTAGTTTGACCAAGGCCAAAGTTACAGCGGAGCAATGGAGGAGTTAGAGGAGAGATGCATTAAGAGGAGATATGTTATAGATAATCTCTCTAGGAGACTTGGCTATGAAAGGGAAGCAATGAAAGAAGATTATAGGATCTAGGGAGGTGTCTACCTGTTGCCCTTGTTTTTAATATGGAAGAGACTTGAACATTGTAAATGCTAGGAAGATTGAGAGGTAAGTTTGAATATTTATGAGGGAGAAGAAATAATAATGTAAGTTTCCTGAGGTGAAAGTATATTGACGCAAGACAAATTAATAAAATCTATATGAGACCCCCTCATAACAGATTATCAAGCCCTGGCCGGTTTGCCTCAGCGGTTAGAGTGTCGGCCTGCGGTCCAGAGAGACCCGGGTTCGGTTCCCGCTAAGGGCATGTACTTCGGTTGCAGTTTGTCCTCGGCCCTGGTTGCTTGTGCGGGTGGCAGCCACTCGATGTGTCCCTTCCACGTCGATGTTTCTCTCTCTCTCTCTTCCTCTCTCTCCCTCCCACTCTATCTGAACAAAAAATGAAAAGATGTCCTCGGGTGAGGATAAAAAAAAAAAAAAAAAAAAAAGATTATCAAGCTCTGGCTCTTTCTCCTATGATGACTTCCTAATCTCTTCAAAATCATTTCCTGATATGATTCACTTTGTTTGTATTAACTCATTTGATTATCTCTTATTTATTATTTTTGAGTCTGAAAAACCTACTAAAAATATGAGGCAGGTTAATAAAAAACTAAAAGTTATTTAGCAAGCCATTTAAAAGAATACAAGTGATACAAATAGAATGAAAAAATCATGTTAGAAATGACACAGATTTAATTACATATAATTCTTAAAAAAATATATATATATTTTCCAAAATATCGAATATTAAAAAATCCAAATATCAGAAATTTCCCAGGCAAATTTTATGCATATCACCATAATTTTATGCATATCACCGTATTTAGTGGGCATTCAATAAAATGGCATCTCTAAAATAACTATGCATGTAAATATATATAACTAAGGTGTGAGTTTTATGCTTGCTACTGCATATTTACAACTATGAATTAAGGGCAAGAATCACCATATGACCATGAATATACTTCAATGGTTTAAAAAAATCTCACAAAGCTATATTTTATCTTCTAGTTTGTAAACAAATGTCTCCATAGAGCTTTCATGTGTTTATAGTTAGTGCCCTGTAACTCAACACTTACTTTGTTTTTTTAAATTTTTTTTTCTTTATTGATTTTAGAGAGGAAGTGAGAGGAAGAGAGAGATAGAAACATTGATGAGAGAGAACATCAATTGGCCGTCTCCTGCATGCCCCCCACTGGGGATCAGCCCACAACCTGGGCATGTGCCCTGACCAGGAATCGAACCGGCGACCTCTTGGAGCATGGGTCGACACTCAACCAGTGAGCCACACTGGCCAGGCTCAACACTTATTTTGTATAACATCGCTCAGTGGAGCATTGGATACTACAATTATAGCATAATCATAGTAAAACTCTAAACTTTTTTATTAGTAAAAATCTTTCAGAAGTGAAGAGAACCTAGTAAAAGTGTGCCAAAGTAATTTCAGATTGTTGTATACTAAAATTTATGAAACTTGTAATAAGGTGTGTCTTTAAACACTGATACAAAATGTAGATAGTGATACTCAATATATACAAGGGTGGGTAAAAGTAGGTTTTACAGTTGTTCATATGGAAAAAGACATGCAGGTTATGATTATTACAGTAGGTTTATTATAATACAAGTATAAACTTTGTGTTTTGCTTACTCACAGCTATAAATCTTTTGCCCACGCCTGTATATGCATTGGCCTGCAGTTGCCCTATAACTATATTGATCCGAGTTCTTCTGAAAAAAAAAAAATGGTGAGGGGGAATGATTGTTGGGTTTCTTTCTGTACATAAAATTTGAGATTTTAATGATTTTTAAGTATACAGCTCAGTGGCATTAATTACATTCACATTATTGTGAAACTATGGCCATCATCCATCACCAGAACTTTTTCGCCACACCAAACAAAACTCTGCAGCCATTAAACACTAACTCCCATTCCCAAGGTCCCCAAACCCTGGTAACCACTAGTCAACTTTCTATCTCTATGAACTGGATTCTTTTATATACTTCATATAAGTGAAATATAAAATTTGTCCTTTCATGTGTGGCTTATTTCACTGAGCACAATGTTTTCAGGGTTCATCCATGTTGTAGCATGTGTCAGAATTTCCTTTTTATGACTGAATAATATTCCATTCTAAGGATACACCATATTTTGTTTATCCATTCATCTGCTGATGGGCACTTTGGTTGTTTCCACTTTTTGGCTCTTGTGAATAATGATGCAATGAACACTGGTGTACAAATATCTGTTCAAGTCCCCACCTGCAATCTCTTTGGGTAATACCTAGAAGTGGAATTGCTAGATCATATGGTAATTCTATGTTGTTGTTGTTTTTAACAGATCATCATCTATTTTCTACAGTGGCTGTACCATTTTACATTCCCATCAACAGGGCTGCAATTTCTCCACATTAAATTATTGTGTTCTGTTTATTAATTGATTTATTTTTGTTACAGATGTTTCTCCTTTTCCCCCCAGACACCCTCTTCCCTATCCCGCCCCCTCAAGCTTTGTTGTCTATGTCCATTGTAAATTATGGTTTTTTAAGGATAAAAATATGAATTAACAATTTTTGATAAAATTTGCATTCATATTTTTTAGTTTTCCCTCCATTTGTCACTTGATTTTACTACTGAAATCAAAACCACAGGATTTCTGATGCAAGACTTAGTCTGATTAGAAACCCTAATTCCAAGAAGCCTACTGGAAGGGAGAGACAGAGAAAGTTAAAAGTTAATTCACAGAATAGTCAGAAGGAATGGGGTCAGAGGGCAGAGTTTCCTGCCTAAAATCTTAATGTCACACTACATTCCCTGGAATGTGACAAAAAATTCAACTTACAACCAGAAGCTGAGAAGACAGACAAAAGCGAGCTCCGGTAACAGCAAGCTAAAAGGAGACATGCACAAATGAAGAAGACATGAGTTTTGCCTTTCAGATGGAGGCAGAATTAAAGACAATGTGTACCTACATATTCTGTGGCTTCCAGATAAAGAGGTAATCAAGAATTTTCTTCAGACTGTTGTATAAGGTGAATGATGATAATTTGACTTAAAATATTATAAACATTTAAGTAAAATAAAGGAATGCTGAAGGGATTGAAACTAAGTAAAACATTCAATATTTGAAACAGGCTAGAATTAGAATTATCTAAAAAAAATAAATAAAATGACAAGATTCATAAAACAACTTCTTTAATTATCACAAAAAATAAAACTTCTCGGGTTCATTATAATATCCTTATTATGATATTTTATAAAATATTGATGTAGACTTTAACTTCTAATGTTCCTCAATTTGATTATACCATATTATAAAAAGAATATTTATATATATATATATTTAACAACTTCATATGAAAATATATTCACCTAAAGCATAACAATAATTTCACTTTACAAAACAGTAATATAAATGTAAGGAAACAAATTGGCATTTTTGTGATAAATTCAAATTTCTTATTAAAGAGAGATTAAGGTAATTTAGTTGAAGTTCTTCAAAATTAATTCAAACAAGAATTTCAGAATTACTGTCTGGATATGAAGGAATACTATAACCATCTTTTAGTCACTTTAAAATTATCCATACAGGACTTTGATTAATTTAGCTACTACATGAACGTTGAGACTATTTCCAAGTAGACGATAACGCTGCTTCACTGTTATATTTTCAGGAAATCCTGGAAAAGAGAGATAACAATTTATAATACAATCATTTGTAATAAAAACTTCCAAAGATAAAATGATATATCCTTTAGTAAGAGCACAGTGCTCATTTTCATAAATAAGTCCCTAAGATCTCCACTGTTAAATTAACAAATGATAATTTAGAGCCAAAAATATTATCTAACAGTATATTGCTTATACAATGTGATATTGTCATACCACATTACATATCATACTATGCACAGTGCACACACATAATATACATATGACATCTACAGAACTCCTAGAAATATGTATATTAGTGTACTTTAGGAAAAGCAGTAGCTACCATTATTTTACAGCTGTTTTATTTAATAATAGGTTTTTGGAGATACAATTCATATTCTATAAAATCCACTCTTTTAAAGTGTACAATTCAGTGGTTTTTAGTATAGTCACAAGTTTTGACTACATCTCCATTATTTAATTCCAGAACATTTTAATCACCTTTTCTGAAAAAGAAAGCCAGCCCACAGCTAACATCATACTCAATGGTGAAAAGCTGCAAATCTTCCTCTAAGATCAGGAATAAGACAAGGATGTCCATTCTCACCATCTTTTTTTAAAGGAAGATACATTTTTTATATGGTTTTATTGATTTTTTAGAGAGAGAGGAAGGGAGAGATAGAAACATCGATGTGAGATAGAAACATCAATTGGCTGCCCTGCACACCGCCTACTAGGGATCGAGCCTGAAACCTGGACATTTGCCCTGACCTCTCAGTCCAAGGGATGAAGCTCAATCCACTGAGCCACACTGGCCGGGCAATTCTCACCATTTCTATTCAACAATAGTATTGGAATTCTTTGTTAGAATAATTAGTCAAGAAAAAGAAATAAAAGGCATCCAATTTGGAAAGGAAGAAGTAACACTATCACTATTTGCAGATGACATGATATTGTATACAAAAACTCAACCAAAAACTGGTTAGAATAAACAAATTCAGCAAAGTTGCAGATAAAAAAAAAAATCAATGTACAAAATCTGTTGTATTTCTATACACTCATAATGAACTATCAGAAGGAGAAATTAAGAAAACAATGGAATTTACAACTGCATAAAAATGAATAAAATACTTAGGAAGAAATTCAACCAGGAGGCAAAAGACCTGTACACTAAAAATTATAACACATTGATGAAAGAAACTGAAGAAAACAGAAATAAATGTGAAGATATTCCATGCTCATGGATTGGAAGAACTAATATTATTAAACTAATTTTTAAAATGTTTAAATATTTTTAAAATTTTTAAAATATTATTAAAATGTTCATATTACTTAAAGATTCAATGTAATACCTAATGAAATTCCCATGGCTATTTTCACAGAAACAGAACATACAATCCTAAAATTCATTTGGAACCACAAAAGACCCAAATAGCAGAAACAATTTTGAGAAAGAACAAAGCTGGAAGCATCATGCTCCCTTATTTCAAACTACATTTGGAATCTAAGGTAATCAAAACAGTATGGTACTGGTATAAAAACAGATCCAATGGAACAGAATAGAGCACCCAGAAACAAACCCATGCATATATATGGTCAATTACTTTACGACAAAGGAGGCAGAAATGTAAAATGGGGAAAAGACAGTTTTTTCAATTACCAGTGTTGGAAAAATTGGACAGTCCCATGCAAAAGAATGAAACTAGACTATCTTACATTGCACACAAAAATTATCTCAAAATGGATTAAAGACTTGAACGTAAGACCTGAAACCATAAAACTCCTGGAAGAAAACGTAAGTGTAAGCTCCTTGACATAGGTCTTGTGGATGATTTTTTTATATATGACTCCAAGAGCAAAGGCAAAAATAAACAAATAAAACAACAACTAAATAGCTTCTGCATAGCAAAGAAAATCATCAACAAAACAAAAAGGCAACCTACTGAATGGGAGAAAACATTTGTAAATCAGATATCTGATAATGGGTTAATACCCAAAATATATAAAGAACTCATATAACTCAATAGCAAAAAAACAAAAACAAAAAAAAACAATTCAATTAAAAAACTGGCAGAGGATCTGAATGGACATTTTTCCAAAGAAGACATACAGATGGCCAACAGGCTCATGAAAAAAGCCCAACATCGGGAAATGCAAATCAACACTAAAATGAAATATTACTTCATACCTGTTAGAATGGCTGTCATCAAAAAGACAAGTCCTAACAAGCTGGTGAGGATGTGGAAAAGGGAACTCTTGTACACAGTTGATGGGAATACAAATTGGCTAAGTCACTGTGGAAAACGTATGGTGCCTCCTCAAAAAATTAAAAAATAGAACTACCATATGATTCAGTAATTTCACTTCTGCATATTTATCCAATACAAACAAAAACACTAATTAGAAAAGATAGATGCACTTCCATGTTCACTGCAGCATTATTTATGGTAAGCAAGGCATGGAAATAACCTAAGTGTCCATCAATACATGAATAGAAGAGAAAACGTCATATATACGATATATACAACAGAATACTATTGAGCAATAAAAAAAGAATGAAAGCTTGCATTTTCTACAACATGGACAGAATGTGAGGGCATTATGCTAAGTGAAGTAAGTCAGACAGGGAAAGACAAATACCATATGATCTTATTCATGTGGAATATAAAACACAAACCAAATAAGACAAACAAAAAAAGCTCATAGATACAGAGAACAGATTAATTGATTGGGGGTGGGGTGCAAAATGGGTGGAGGGATCAAAAGGTACAAAATTCCAGCTATAACATAAGTTATGAAGATGTAATGTACAGTATGGTGACTACAGTTAATAATACTGTATTCCCTCACACTACTGTCTGTGTCTATGGGTTATGCATAGAATTCTTTGGTGTATCTCTTCCTGAGCCCCCTTGCCGCTTCCCTCTGAGGTTCATCAGTCTGTTCGCTGCTTCAGTGTCTCTGGATCTACTTTGTTCATCAGTTTATTTTGTTCATGATCATACCCCAATAATTTAATTAAAAATAAATGAAAGAAAAATGAAGGATTACAGTTGAATCCCAGCTCTGCTAGATAAGACACTTAACTTTTCAAACTCGGTATTTTCTCATCTGAAAAAAGAGCTAATACCTCATGTGTGTGCTTAAGAAGCATGCCTGCTTATGTGGCTCAGTGGATTGAGCGTTGTCCCATAGACTGAGTCCTGGTTCGATTCCCGGTCAGGGCACATGCCTGGGTTGCAGGCTCGATCCCCCGTGTGGGGTTGGAGTGCAGGAGGCAGCCGATAGATGTGTCTCTCTCACGTCAATGTTTCTATCTCTCTCTAAAAACGTATTTTTTTTAAAAAAAGCAGAGCAACCCTAGTTCAATCTTGGTTGGGGGGGGGGCAGAGCAAGGAGGAAGGAGGGTCAATGGGGGAAAAAAGGAGGGATGTCTGTAATATATTCAACAATAATGATAAATTTTAAAAAACAGTAATACTGTATTCCATATTTGAAAGCTAAAAGGGCACACCTTAAGTCCTCATCACACACACACACAAAATTGTAACTATGGTGGCAGATGTTAACTAGCCTTAGTGTGGTGACCAATTCACAATGTATACAAATAACCAATCATTGTTGTACACCTGAAACTGACACACTATTATGTATCAATCACACCTCAATTTTTTAAAAAAGCCTGTACCCACTAGCTGTCACTCACCATTTCCCCTCCCTGTCCTTCAGCCAGTAATCTACTTTCTCTCTATGGATTTGCCAATTCTGAACATTTCATATAACTGGAACCATACAATATGCTGCTTTCGTTTCTGGCTTCTTTCACTTAGCATAATGTTTTCAAGATTAATTTATGTTACAGAATGTACTAATACTTCATTCCTCTTTATGGCCAAATAATATTCTATTGTATGGATATACTATATTTTATTTATCCATTCATCTGTTAATAGAAGTCTGGGTTGTTTCTACTTTTTGGTTATTATGAATAATGCTGTAATAAACATTAAGTATAAGTTTTTGCATGGACATTCATTTTTAATTCTCTTGGATGTACACCTGGGGTGAAATTGCTGGGTCAAACAAAAACTCTTATGTTTAACATTTGAGGAACTGTCAGGCTGTTTTCCCAAAGCGGCTGTACCATTTGATATTTTCATCAGCACTATACAAAGGATCTGATTTCTCCACATTTTTTTAAACACTGTTATCATTTGACGTTTTGTGGTTTTGACTTACATTTCCCTCATGACTAATGATGTTGAACAAAGATCTTTTCATGTGCTTATTGGCCATTTGTCTACCTTCTTCGGAGAAATGTCTAATCAAATCCTTTTCCCACTTTTAAATCTGATTATTTTTCTTTTTATTGTTGAATTGTAAGAGTTCTTTAGATATTCTGGATATGAGTTCCTCGCTGTTATTTTTTATATTCTGCTTCCACAAATTGACTTTCTCATGGTGAACTTCTAATTTGCTACATTCTTTTTCAAAACAAAATGGCCCACAGATACTGCATTTGCTGGAACAAAGCCTTGTGAGTTTTAACATAAAAGACTGCCTGTGCCTCAGAGTGTAGAGCATAATGTGAGTTACAATGTTAGAAATTCACATTCAGTATACTTTAGCATAGCAATTATATATATATAAAAGCAAGTTAGACAATAAAATGAAGGACTGGAAGAGCATAAGAATAGCAAAATTTCATATACTTGTGAGGACCAAAAGGTAGAGTTGATTAGGATAAAGTGTCTTCATCAACATTTGACATTATACTTACTACAATAAAATAACAATGATTGCCATAATAAAACTATATTTGCAATTGAGCATAATCACAAAATTGCTATTATAAAGATAATATGTCTTAGGCAAGCATATGAGTCATCTCAAAAATTAGTAAGTTCAAAGTAGCCAGAGGTACAACTATATCTACAGACTTTTAAAATATCGTAAGGATGATCTTTTGCAATATTAAGATTAAATCAGAGGGGAAGAAAAATTTGAAAACAAGTCAGATTTGTAAAAATTATATATGTGTATTTTGTATATAAATATAGATATTAAAATCTAAACTAGCTTATGAAAAAATTACATAATTTTTAAGAAGGTGGCTTTTTAAAAACTTAGGAACCTCAGAAGGAAGTTGGGGAGAGGGGGCGGGAAGAGATAAACCAAAGAATTTAGATGCATATATACATAACCAATGGACACAGACAACTGTGTGATGAAGGTGGGGGTGGGGGGAGCAGAGGGGAGGGGATCAATGGGAGAAAAAGGAGGGACATCTATAATACTTTCAACAGTAAAGATAAAGGAAAAAGTACACAGCATGCAAAACAATAATAATCCTTATAAACAAAAAAGAACAGAATTAATGAGGTCGAGATAGCAGCTTTCATTTAGGAGGTGTAGGTGAGTGCTCCTCTCTTCCAAGGCCTGCTGTCTCACAAAGGCATGCCACTAGCCACAAGGGGAACCAGGAAAAATGTACGGAAAAATCAATGCAATCCATCATTGCCAGTGGACAGGAAGCTCAAACAATGGCTATTTTGGACCTAGAGTCAATAATGGCAAAAGTACACGTGAAGGACAGTCCGTCAGAGTGCTGCTCAGTGGTGATATCAGGACAAGTTTGACTATACAAACAGATCTCATATCTTAGAAGAGGGTTAACCAATGAAAAGGCTTTCTTATATGTACTATACATATATTTTCAGAGAGCTATGAAAAATCCTATTTCACCTATCTAAAATTTTTAAATAATGAGAAAAAACATTTATATACTAAAGGCTATAAAAATGAATAACTGTTCATGATTTACAAAATAAAAGCTGACACTTAAATTGTGTATTGTGTGTCAGTGTGTGAACATTCTACATATACTAACTTACCAGTCACAAGTCAACCTTATGAATTTGGTGCTGCAATGTCTCCATTTTACAGAGGCATAAACTAAGGCAGAGAGTAGTTAAGGTAGAGCTAGGATTCAAACTCACTCAGTCTGACTCTGGGGTCCACACTTCGTTTCAATATTATGAAAGTGATGACTACTATTTGAAAAAGCACTCAAATAAAACTTAGAAATTAGTTGTTATTAGATAGTAAATCTCTTTCCTCTCTTCAAAGTAAAATTTGAAAGTACTATTGAAAGTACCTTTGATTGCTCATTCTAAAAAAGGAAAAAAAATAACAAGGAAGGCAGACTGGGAATTAAATTCTTGAGTTTAATTCTCAGCTCTTGTTTGTTTTATGATGTTTTCATCTTGTGACGTAAACTAAGACAAGGAAAGTCTGTGTTTTTCTTAAATAACACTTCCCAGGATATTTGTGACTGAATGAGATCACCAAGAAAAAGGCAGAGTACAAAATAAAGCTGGTTGCTGTGACCACACTCAGAGAATCAGTTACCAAGAGGGTAGTAAATCATATTAGCAGTTTGTTCCCACTGTACAAAGGATGTGTTCTAAAACTTCATCTGTAAATCCATTATTTAGAATTTAAAACATGATCCATTTAGCCCATTATGTTGCTTCAAAAATAGTACTGAATTACTATTACAACACTATTGGATTTCGCAGTTTGGCTTTTCTGAATTCAAATCCAATCAGAGTTATCAAAAACACATTCCCGGCTTGTGTAGCCCCCTGAGCATGGTAAGGTCTGTCCTTCCTCTTCTCCTGAGCCAGGGACTGGGAACACACCCACCCCAGCCTAGGACAAGGCACCCTCACAGGCAAGAGCACAGGTGTCAAGGAAGTGGGCTCAGGAAGGGGGAGGGCTGCTCTAAGAAGCAAAGGCAATGTGTCCCATCTCGTAATGGCAACCACCCCTGGAACTCCTGGACTGCAAAAAGTGAGGACTTTGTCTCACTCTACAACTGTATCTATCTTGTGTTTGTTCTTGAGATTCCCTGCTTCAGATCCCCTAAATTTCATCAGTTCTGGCCTCTGTGCTCCTGAGTCACCCTTTCTTTCCATTAGGGCAGCTCCTTCCTAGACCACTTCTCTACCTTCTCTTTTCTCCACAGAAACCTCGTGGGGAAGGACAAAGGCACGTAATTGATAAGAACGTATCTTCGAGGAAAATAAACCCCTCACACAAATATAATAAAACTCCTCAACCTCCTTTTAATTTCTTCGTAAAAAAGACAATTCTAAGCATTCTTTCAAACAATCTAGTGTTGGATTATTGGAATAAGACCTCTGAAAGCAAGAAAATAAGCTGCAGAAAGAGGTATTATTAACATCCATCCATAGGGAGAAGTGATGAATTGCTGATTTGGCTCTCTGTCCCTGAAAATCGCTCAGGACCATTACTGTAGTCCTGGGGGAGGGAGAATGAAGTCTGAAGGGAATGGTCTGAAGCAGGTTATAAATGAACATGGAAAGAGGAGGAAAGAAAAATGTCAATAATTGCACAATCAGGAAAGAAAAAAGGTTTCTCACATCCATCTGTCTGAGCAAGGATTTCTTCATAAAATACACATATGAATCCCTAATGAATTTTGGGATCATTAATAAATGAAAGATGAGGTCTGTGTATATCCCACATACCAAACTCTGGAGGAAATCCAAGGAGATTTGCTATTTCTTTAGGAGTGAAATATCGAAGTTTAAGCATTAACAATTTGGTTATCTTTTCTTCTTGTGACAAATTGGTAAGAGATTTGTAGATATCCTCAACCTGTGAGAAAAAACCAAGATAACTGATAAAGTAGAATGCAACCAGGTTGTTAGGTTCAGATCAGCTACTGTGAGACAGTTTAAATACAACAGGTATATATTGCAAGGAAATGATTGTCACACATGTCACTGTAGTTTCTTGATAGCAAGACCACATACATAAAGAACTTTTGTAAATGCACAATTATCATTCATCTCACATGGATAATGAGACTTCTGTTTTAAAGCTTTAAGGTAGAGAATGTCATGGATTATCTTGGTTAGGGCAGTTTTATTTTCAGATCCTAACATCCCTAAAGAATATGGAAGAGTTTTTCTTGATCATTTATTTTGATACTAAACAAATGTCCTTTAAATAGTTTTCAATCAGTTAGCTTCTGCAGTTCTTTTGTCTCCTATATACGCAACATGGGAGACTTTCCCACTTATAGGAGACATGAGAATATGTGTTTATTATCAGAAGGTTCATTAACTGAGGTGCTTTCTTGACAACCAGTTCATAAAATGTAGAAGGTAGTTGAGTAGTCAGCTTCTAAGTGTCTTAGGAAATTTGTACTGTGCATTTTGTTTTTAATAATATAATTAGCCCCCTAATCCTAATGGGATACAGGTAAGCACTGAGTTCAAACCCTTCATTTAATCTTTAAGCTCCTGAATTCCCAACTCACTTGAGTTCTTGTTAAGCACTCTTAAGTTTTGTTGACAAAGTTATATTTAAAAGAGTCGGTACTGCCCTTGAGCTTATCCCTTCTAAAGAGGCAATGGGGAAGGAAAACCCTCAGGAAAATGAAAGTAAATTGTTAAGGCTCATCTCTATACCTTCTCTAATCTTGAATTCTACAAAAATACTGTGAAAGACTAGTGAATGTCTTAATCACATTAGATTAAATCATATTAAAATCTGGTTCCTTATTAAAATAAAATAAAAAACAATGGGTATATAGTCTGCTGTAACACATGACAGCACAGAGCAAAAAGCCTCTTCAATAAACTATGTAATTGGCTCATCAATGGTGATATAAACCCTGAAAATGAACAAAAGCTTAATGTTCAACAGATCAGGATACTTGCAGTGGCATTTTTGATCCCTCAAAAATTAAATCATAAGAATATAAACAATAAATGACAATAAAACATAAAAGAAGTACAGGGAAAGATACAAAAAAAAAAAACTTGATCTAACAATGAAGTCAATTTTACAATGCTTAACAGGTACATCATTAAAATGTTTACTGTTTATGATCAATATCATCAAATTATTTTCTTAAAATAAAATATATTTAGTAAATATGATTTCTCAAATACAGACGTTCATTTGCCTTTGATAGGATTTTTACCATGAGTACATTTTATTAATAGTAAGAGTTTAAATCAGTATAAAAGAAGATACTGTAATTTCATTTCAAACTTATTCAAAAGTATAAACCTTGCAATATATCAAGCTTATATTCAATCATGATACCATAAAGAGTTTATAATTGAAGTATTAATAAAATGCTTTGCTAAAACATAGATTTATTTCCCTGAAAGTCAGTTTTATAGTATGTGCTCCAAAGGAAGTCTCTAATATTAAGATATTTGTGCATAATTTTAGAGAAATTAACTACTCCTCACTGCATGTCAATTTACTTTTTATGGAATTAAAAATACAGAAGGGTCCAGCCGGTGTGGCTCAGTGGTTGAGCGTCAACCCATGCACCAAGAGGTTGCCGGTTCGATTCCTGGTCAGGACACATGCCCAGGTTATGGGCCCGATCCCCAGTGGGGGGCATGCAGGAGGCAGCTGGTCAATATTCTCTCTTATCAATGTTTCTATCTCTCTCTCTCTCTCTCTCACTTCCTCTCTCTCCGAAATCAATAAAGGGGGAAAAAATACAGAAGGTAAGAATAAAAAGAAAATAAAAGTATAAAATATTCTTTGTACATAAACTTATTCAACAAGAAAATTTTCTATAGTAAAGAATTACTATATCTGAATATAAATATGAATGGGTTATATTCATTCCCAATAGAACAAGTAAAATTATTTTGACATTCTCAAATTTTAAGTATTAAACATAAATTTTAAATAATTTTCAAATAATTTAGTTCTAAAGCATGCATCGTACCTGCACATCCTCTGTAGTCTGTAACACGGATCCTGTCCCTTCTATGTACCTTCCATAACTGAAAAGTTAACACAAATATTATACAGCATCTAAGGTATTTGTTAATGCAAAATTTCTTAAGTATTTCCTGAATAAGATTTATATCCTTCTGAAATTTTCTGGATATCATCACATAAATATGCTTAATTTACAAATTACTGGGCGAGGGATATAGATCATTTTATTTAAACTTCTCAGACGCTAAATTTGTCATTTTTTTTAAGTTATGTAAATACTATTTTGAATCATTACCAATTGTCATTTCTTTGTATTGTCATTTTTAAATGTTCATCACTAGTATGAACTTGTTACAACTTTATATACAAATACTACTCAGTATTTGCATCCTTTCCACTTTAAACCAAATGTTACGTAGGTGAAAACAAATTGCTGCTCTTTTTTATAATGCCAGACCCACCATTTCTTCTTATGAACGAAAGGCCCTACTCTCCACCACCATGCCAAACACAGGCCACCGAATGTGCGTCTGCCGCTTAGTGTGACAGGATATTTTTACTCTTTTCATGCAACAGTGAGACCATTGCAAGGTATTAGCAATATTTCTTCCCCTAAGATCATTGACAAGCTGGTTGTTCAATATATTATCATTATTATTTTTCGTAATAGAGCAATATAAAATATAAATTAAATAAATAAAGTCACACCAGGGAAAAACTGTTTTCAAATATATCATTATGTGTGTATGTTTATATTATCTACACTAAAAGACACATTTATAGTAGGCTTCTTTTATACCATCTTTATAATTACAAAAAAATTTCAAGGTTGTTTTTTATTATAAAATTGGTAAGTCTTGTTTTATTAGAATCCCAAAAAGAACCTAATGGACTAGGAAATAGACAACAGCTGAGTGAAGTCTTTTAAGGTAATGAAAAGTGATAAATCCATTCCCTTGGAAGTTCAGGAGCAAAATATAATAAAATCAGAATGAGTCTGGTATGATTATATCAGGAACATAGTGTCTTGCGCAAGAGAGCTAGCTAATAGGTAAAAAGAGAAGGCTTGACATTGCGAATCACACAACTACTTATCAAATGAAGTTGAATGGCATTAACAAAGCCGAGTCAGGGATCTTTTACATTTTCTGGAAAGACCTAATTTTTCCATTCTTTCTAGGTTTGAAAAATTGATGAAAAATATATTAATATTCAAGAAATAACCCACAGAAATTATGATATACCTATACCATGAGAATAGAAAAGTTCTTTATGTACTTATATGCAATAATATCCAATTTATGTTGTGCAATAAAAAAGGGCACATAATAGATATAATGTGTTAACACTTACTTAAAGGAGGGGACAAAAATATACATGTATATTTAAATACACCCTCCCACATAATACCTCTTGAAGATTAGACAGTAAGTTGAAATCACTGGTTGCATGTAGAGAGGGAAATTGAATGGCCAAGAGACAGAGTGTAAGAGAGTCTTAAAATGTTAGTACCTTTTGCATTTTGAACTATGAGAACATATTACTTATTTAAAAAACTGAATAAAATTTAAAATGTACTCTAACATGAGCCAGATGATTCCATTTTATATTTTGATCCTAAGACTTAATTTCTTCTTATACATTGATCATGAGAGCGGACAAAATGTTTTGAGGTCTGATGTGCCATGAAAAGAAAGGTGCTGAAAAAAGAGCAATTCACCATCTATAGAAACCATGTTTCCACTAAGGGTAATTAAGCTCCTATGGAAGTCACCAACTGGCATCATCCTTTATGAGTACTTTTGTGGACTATGCACATATTATTCTGCCAGAAGGAATTTTCACTCATGCATTTGATTGGAACATGAAAGTAGCCAATTAAGGGCAAACAAAAAAAATCATTCTTGCAGAAACATTTTATAAAATACTCCTTGTTTTGAGAAGAACTAAAAGAAACAATAGGTATAAAAACCTGGTTATTTTGGATATACCATGAGTCATCTCTTTAACACCTACCCTTTTGTAAAGCACATGGACCTTCTGCAAGTGGGCTTAACAATGTCTAACAAAAGAGCATATCGCACCAATGGCCTTGGTGGTAGAAAGTACTGATTCATGTCAGTGTCATCTTCAAGAAAATCTTTCAGCATTTGCACAGAGAGATCACTGTCCTGTTGATGTTTCCGGTCAAGTTCTTCTGCAGTTTCAAGCTTAAAAAGAATGGCTTCTTTTCCAGAACACTGCCTGCTGCTATCAAAGCAAACATTTGGTTCAATTTTCTTTCCTTCAATTTTATTTTCTGCATCTACTGCATGTTTTTGAGGATGTTCAGATTCAATTTGGGGAAACTCCATCAGTACCTGGCATTAAGCAAAAAATACAAATTGTCCAAAGCTTTATTAAAAATAAAAGAAATTAATAACATCCAGTCAACATTATGCAAAAACTCTCTTTTTAGCATTTATAAAGTTGTCATTAAAAGGATAAAAACTGTGGTTTATTTGTATTTATATAAGTTATTACAAGTTGTTCTTCATACAGCTATAGTGTCATCTGGCTGCAGATTATTTATTTTATGGAGTTACTGCTTTCTGTATTTATTAATAAAAACATTCAACAAAGTAATAGGAAGTATGTTGAATAAACATAGAGCATGATATCTGTGAAAAAGAGTTTAAAAAGCAACATTAACATTTCTAGAAAATATGCTTTGGATCCCCTTCATCAAAGAAGAAAAACTAGAATATACCCATGATCTAAAGGAAAAGTAGTAATTAAAAAAAAGAAAAGCACTTTTCACCCTGAAAGGCTATTTCTACTCCCGAGTCCCATTGGAAAAACTTGTTCCTGCAAAACATGTAAGCATGTATAAAGTCCTATTTTGATGAAGTCTTTGTTAATATACTTTATACATTCTTTTTGGAATTACCCACCATGGGAAGGGAGATGTGTTGGTATTGTATTGCAGGGGGTTAAAATAACACTAGTGACCCCCTGTTAGTAGAACATGACTTTTAAGTTCTTACCTGTGATGGTTGTGGACGGCTTCACTGAACCACTGAAACTATTATTCAGACCAATTGCTGTCAGAAACTTGTACAGCTACTTGCAAAATTAGGTATTCTATCTATAGCAACTGAGCATTTTATTTTAATAGGTATTATTCATTACTACATTTTAATCAATTAAGGCTATATAGCATTGACTTCATTGAAAATGCAACCAATAGATTTTGTTGGGGAAAATATGATAAATGCAAACTACTCAGTAGTCAGGAGGTAAATTACAGAGGGAGAAGGAGGGTAACAGTACTAACAGTAATTTTTTTTAACTTTTAACTCATTTTTTTTCTAATAATGAAAGAAAAATTTTTGTTTTGTTTAAAGCAATAAAAGTAGCACCAGGAGAAGAAAAGGCCTAAGGGATAGACTTGGGGCACAGTCTATAGTATAGGCTCAATAAGAGACATATAAACCTCCACAAAGTGGTTCTTGAAATAAATGAGCAGACTGAGATATATTTACAATAGATAAATAATAATGATGATGATAACAACAACAATAATACCTGACCAGGGGCTTGAAAAGGTAATGGTTCTGACTGAAGCTTTGCAATAAGGAAATACCGTAGCCTTGAATTTGGAATGCCAAGCTGAAAATTAAAGAGATCTGTATCAATTGTTAGCACCTAGTAAAGAAACTCATAAAGGTATACATTTAGCCTCTGCCATAAAAAATGATATTACTGAGTTGTGGAAGACTACTTTGAGCAAATTCTTAAACCCTTTAAACTGCTGCTTTGTACCTTTATTTTGAATAAAGTAAAGATTAAATCTGATAAAGCATATGTCTATGAGTCACTTTTATTTTATATTTCTCAGGTAAGAAGTTATATATTCATTATTGATAAAACAGTAACTATAAAATAAATAAAATATAGCTATTCTTGGCTATTTATTACCCTCATTTTATTAAAAAAACAGGATTCACTAAATTTTAAAGTTAAAAGGCAATACATATTAAATAAAATTAGAAATCAGATGCATTGCCAATTCCCACAGTTGGACATCAAATTTTTTTTATTGGTGCTAAAGTATAACATTAGATTATACAGTCCATGAAAGACAGTTCCAAGTGCAAAGTAAGTGTTCACGCAATAAAGATTTGTTGAATAAATGAACAACTGAAATGAGTAAGATGGATAGAGGTTACAATCCCCTTATTATGTACAGCATCTATTTTTCCCCCTTGCAATATAGATTGACTATATACTTGACTATAAACTCTGATCCTATAGAGAAGTCATTGTGAATGATATATATATATATATTTTTTTAATGTACTTGCTTTGCAGTCTTAGGATATACTTAAGTTCAATAA
Organism: Tadarida brasiliensis; assembly: GCA_030848825.1. NCBI lineage: Eukaryota > Metazoa > Chordata > Mammalia > Chiroptera > Molossidae > Tadarida > Tadarida brasiliensis. The sequence goes on along the minus strand of CM061257.1, from coordinate 104,163,514 downwards.
CAACAACAAAAATGAAGACAAAAACATGAACATCTAATTTTTTTTTTTTTAATCCTCACCCGAGGACATTTTTGCATGTATCTTCAGATAGAACGGGAGGGAGAGAGGGGGGAAGAGAGAGAGAGAAACATCGATGTGAGAGAGATACATCGAGTGGTTGCCACTCACATGACCCCAACCAGGGCCGGAGACAAACTGCAACCCAGGTACGTGCCCTTACGGGAACCGAACCCAGGACTCTCTGGTCCACGGGTCGACGCTCTAACCGCTGAGCCAAACCGGCCAGGGTGAACATCTAATTTTTGAAATAGGCTTTCTTTTGATTTTAGGGCAAAGAACTGTAAAATAGAAAAAGATGGCAATAGGCTAACAAACAAAGACAAAAGGAAAATAGACAGTGACACTTGTAATAGCAAAGATCTGCCAAATTCTTATAATCAATTTCTTACCCATGAAATAGAAGCAATGTCTGCATTTTAATGGTATGTCCCCCCAAAAAGGAATTAAAAAATTATCATATATTCATTTTGTTTAATTTTGGATTATTTTGAAGCATTACTACAATACAGCACACCTAGCTTGGAAATACCATATGTCACATATTTTCAAAACATACTATCATTTTTTTTCTGTGTAGAAAGAAAAATATATTCTCTCTGAGCTTCAAGGTATTTTTCATAATGTATGTATAAATGAATGTAAAACCCATGTCTGAAGCAATTTTAAGATTTACCTATAATATTATCCAAATAGATCCATTCTTCTTACTGATTCAAATTCCCTTTGAGAAAATTTATATAAGAGTTTATAATTGCGGTACCTACAGAGGTTGGCGATAATAGAAATTCTTGGTACTGAAAGCCGCAATTTTCTATTGTTTTTATTAACAGGTCTCTGAAAAGACAAAAGTAAAAGAAAAAAGAAAAGCTTTCAACTTAAAATTGGAAATGAGGTTCTTATATAAAATATTATACATAAAACTTCATTTTAAGTGAAAACTGTAACTCCAAGTTGTTTAGAAGGAGAATAATCCTAGGTCTTTATTAAGTCCAGTACTTGAGAAATTATATTTCTCAAAAAAAAAAAAAAAGACAGAGATAAATTTTTATAATAAATAAAGCTATCAGATAATTTATCCAAACGTGTGAGAGACAGAATTGCTAATCTACTGATGATAAATTTGCTATGGGAACTGGAACTATCTGTAGTAAATCAGGTAAGGAAACACTGTTAAAGACAGCAACAAAATAAAAAATGTGCATGCTTTCTCTCCAGCTGGGCTACCATCTGAAAGGGCCCCTTCCGGGCTTGCTTCTTCTAACTGTATGACAGAAAAAGCCTGTTCACAGGACCAATTCTTTTTTTTTTTTCTTTTTTCTTTTTTAATTAAATTTATTGGGGTGACATTTGTTAATAAAATTATATAGGTTTCAAGTGTACAATTCTACACCATATGATTGCATTGTGTGCCCACCACCCAAAGTCAAGTCTCCTTCTGTCACCATATATTTGCCCCTCTTTACCCTTTACTACACCCCCTTCTGGTAACCACCATACTGTTGTCTGTGTCTATGAGTTCTTATCTGTTTGTTTTTCTTGTCTGTTCATTTGTTGTATTCAGTTTTATATCCCACATATAAGTGAAATCATATGGTTCTTAACTTTTTCAGTCTGACTTATTTTTCTTAACATGATATTCTCAAGATTCTTCAATAGATGATTGGATAAAGAAGTATATACACATATGTGTATATGTGGTACACATATAAAATGGAACACTACTCAGCCATAAGAAAAGATAAAATACTGTCATTTGCAACAACATGGATGGGTCTTAAGGGACAATGCTTACTGAAAACATGCCTACTTCTAAAGAAATAGGTACCAATATAAGCAGCTAAAATGAGAAATATCCTTCTCAGCAAAATAATTGCTCAATCTGGAAAAATTCAAACATCAGAATGGGAGAAAATCCGTTTATCTTAACCTTGTGATGCTTTACATTATTAATTGGCCAAAATCAATATTAATGAATAACATGTATAACATATATAAAATGTCAGAATGTATGTGTTTATTTTTAAGATCTTTATTTCACAACAGCTCCTACTATAAAATATACTATGTCTAAGACGAACACAGACAATACATGTTTTACCTTGTAGAAGATACTTCAAAACCTTTAACATTTTCTAGAATAATATACTTCGGTAATTTTTGTAATCTAAAAAAAAATACAAAAACAAAACAAATGGAATTCAAAAAATCTCACTGCTATGAAGAAAGAAATAAAGACATCCCTTACTTGTGGAAAAAAAGGAGGTAAGTAATTTTCTGAACTCTCTTTTTTTATAAAAGAATTTTATAAGGGATGAAGACAACTCATATTTTATTTTCCCCCATAATCATGGTATACCTGATAAAGTTAACATTTGAAATGTTAATTCCTATTGATTTTATCTCAAAACATGGGTTCACACAGAGCCTCTGAACTGCAACTCAAAGGGCTGCCATTTACACAGGGCTAGCAGGGCTTCCAGGCCATGGGCAACAGCATTCGCTAACATAAGCTTCATCTGCATTAGCACTTGAGCAGAGGCAATAGAATTTAGCTACTAGGCTATAATTCCCCAACACTCACTGTAGTGGCAACTGTGGAATCAGCAAACATTTGCAGTTATTCTATTAGTCATAGCAGAAGATAAATGACATGCACAGTATCCACAAGCAGCATGTATAAACTTCTAATTTCTATAAAAAAAACCAACATCATATTCTTCCAGATTCAAAGTTTTACATTTAAGGTAAGCTTGTACAGGAATCTAAGGTTTTACCTTGGGAGAATATCTAGAATGTATAAGAAGCTATTTGTCCTTGGATCAGTCACATCACCTTGTACGCCAATTCTAAAGGGATTAAGAAAGCACAAATAAGTATCAAGAATCTAATATAAAAATACCAAATCACTTAAAAAAATCAAAACAAAATGAATTAAAATTAATTGGTCTTCACTAAAAATATGATCATCTTTGTTGCTACAGAGAACAAAATGCATTTATTCATTTAATTTTTTTAAAAAGCCATGCCTATCTAATAAACACACTTAAAAATTATTTTTACAAAACAATATGCCAAATAAGTTACATGAGGCAAAGAAGAACAAGAAGTCAACGAAGAATAAAATCAATTACCATCTTAAAATAACTTGGATTGGGAAAGACACACACACACACATACACAATTGCTGATGGCACTGTTTGCTCTGTCCTAGATGACACAACAAAAGTTCCAGTGAATGAGCTGGTTGGATAGGGTTGCAAAGTAGAACTGATGGCATTGATGACTTATCACCATCTAAGCAATCCAAGTAGTAGGAAGACTAAGACAGTCTTGTCCAATGTAAAAAAGAGAAACAAGCTGAAGGCTTGATTCTACAAGCAGAAGTCGCAACTTGGTTACGCTAAGTAGGTCAAAACAGGTCACATAAACAGGCTGTATCTGGACTAGCAGTTATTTTTTACAAATAAAAGTCAATATAATTAACTGTCTGACCACTATGCTATATACCTGAAACTAATGTAAAATAATACTTAATGTCAACTGTAATTGAAAAATTTAAAAAAAAAGGGATTCAAATTATCAAGCAGAAAGGAAGACTTGGATTGGGCCTCATGTGTGGAAACAGAGGACCTTGCTACTTACTAGCTTAATAGGCTTAAATGAGTAACTTAATATCATGGATCAGTTTCCTCATTCATACCTGACAGCAGGGCCAAAACCATCAGTGGACCTGAGGTCAGACGGGAGATTAGAGCAGACTTGAACAGATTCCTCAGAAATCTTGGTTCTTCTCAATTCTGGCTCTTTCCTTTCAGCATTCTAAATGATGCCAGTACTACAGAATCAGTTACTGCTGCCATCATCATAAGACTATATAATGGAGCTGAAAAATTCCTATTGCCTAGGGACATTGTAGCCATCATAACGCATATAGTGCAATGCATTATTCACGTGTCTGTGGTGATACTGACATAAACAAACCTACTCTGCTGCCAGTCCTATGAAAGTATAGCACATATAATTATGTACAGTACTTGATAATGATAATAATCTAATAATCAACTATGTTGCTTAAATAATGGTTTATGTATTTACTATACTATACTTTTCATCATTATCTTAGAGTGTCCTCTTTCTACTGATTAGAATAAGTTGCTGTAAAATAGTGTGCCAGGTTACACTGGCAACAGACATATATATATCATTTTCACCATGTCTCTTGACTGCATCATTTTGTCTTGTGTCATTTAATCTCATGTTGTCCTAGAAATTTAGTGTAGTCTTAGTGGACAGCGTGTATAAAGCCTACAGTATGTACAGTAATGTCCCAGGCCTTCACTTTCACTCAGCACTCACTCAACTGACTCATCCAGAGCAACTTCCTGTCCTGCAAGTTCCATTCATGGTAAATACCCAATATAGGTGAACCATTTTTCACCTCTTATACCATATTTTTACTGTACCTTTTCTATGTTTAGATACATAAATACTTAGCATTGTGTTACAATTTCCTACAGTATTCAGTGCAGTAACATGCTGTACAGGTTTGTAGCCTGGGAGCAATAGGCTACATCATGTAGCCTAGGTGTGTAGTAGGCTATACTATCTACGTTTGTGTAGGTACACTCTATGATGTTTGTACAATAATGAAATTGTCTCGCCACACATTTCTCAGAACATACCCCCATTGTTAAGTGATGCATGACTGTATCTTCTTAGGTAGGTATAAAAGAGGTCCTGTATAGTCACTGTATAGCTACTACTGACCAAATTACTTTGCTCATGTGTCAGTGATTGCTATTTCCTTTATAATTAAGACTGGATTATAAATATGAGTAGATAAAAGGAATTATTTATGAAAAATTTCAAAAATATGAAAATGCAGCTGATGAGTTTCAAAGTGTCCATGCTCAAAACTATGGTATGATTTGATTTAATGAGTTCTTCAAAAGTACTCTTTCTCAACCGAGAAATATTTATGATACATACCTTGTGAATGGCTGACAGGGAGGGCTCATTAAAATCATATTAAAAGATAATCTGTCAAACTCTTCTAATGTAATGCCCTAAGGAATGAACAATTGGGGCAAAATGTAAAAACATGTATAGAATAGGAAAGGAGTACAAATGCTAATTACAACTAAATATATCACAAATTATACCAGTTAATAGTTTTATTTACAATATCTAAAAGTTTATATAACACAATACTACTTTTCAAATTAATTTTAGTTAAACTAACTTTTCAAAGCAACCTTGTGAAGGAACCAAAGTTGTGGAAAATGAAGTGACTTTCCCCAAGTCCCAGACCAGCAAAGCAGAGCTGCAACACTCCTTCCCTGGACCCTAAGCATTTCTTCCCTTCGTGACACCTCAACACCGTTGTGTTTTCCAGAGACAAACATGGAGAACATATAACTAATGATTTTCAGCCTAGGGTCTAAGAAATTTTTAGACACCTGTCTAACAATATTTTTTTATTTAGGAAATGTGATGTATTGACCAGTCACCATCCCTTTCATGTATGTCTCTGTTAATAATACCACCAAATGGAAAAAGGTTCTGTTTTTCAGTTATGCACAATTATTATATTGTTTCATAGTTGTGTGTAGTCAAAGAACTTGCAAAGAATTATAGATAAGATTAATCAAAATAATCCCTACTGGTCTAAATAGTTAAAAAAAATGTGCTATTTTGCTCCTGTTTCATAAATCAGAAGATAAATACAGAGAAACACAAGTCAGGGGCTTGCCACTCTCACGGAGCACTCTCCGCGTGCACTCTTAACCAGACATGTAAAGCAACGAGCCCAGAACACAATGTTCCTAATTATAGCACATTTCTAAGAAGTTTAAGTACATTAATAAAGTAGGAAAAGCTTTATTCTGAGTTCTGTAAAGACTGAATTAACCTGGGGAACACATTAGTTGTCTCTATTGTATTAAAAGTTTAAATGTACATGTCTATCATTTTTAACTCACAGGCTTTTAAGTGGTTCAAGATATCTATGCAAAACGAAATCGGAATTAAAAGTTGAAAAGTTCCTAGGGCACCTCTGGAACATTGGGTTCTAAAGAAAACAATCTGAAAATCACAAATGAATTGTCTGTCAGAAAACACAATTAGGCAGCACATCACCAAGCTAAATGGCCTGTCAGCACAGGGCCATGTGATATGCAACTTACTAATTTCACAACTGAAATGTGGATTGATTAAAGCTACATTTCTAAAACTGAAGTAAAAATAAAACAACAATCTTCTACATCAGGAGCATCCTATGTCTAGAATCTAAAGGAAGGAAAGAAACAGAGTTAATACCTCCAATATGGCTAGACATGAGAAATTACAATTTTAAAGGAATCTTGAAAATACATAGTGATTTTTTTATAGTATAATCCAAATGATAGAGCAGTTATATAAAAAATAATCCCACTACTCACAATTTTATTTAACCTGGCATTCTAGGTCAATAAGTGCATTGGGATTCAAGTTATAGAGATACACAAATTATCTTTTCTGTTCTTTATTGATTTTAGACAGAGAGGAGGGGAGAGGGAGAGAGAGAGATAGAAACATCAATTAGCCGCCTCCTGCATGCCCCCTACTGGGGATTTGGCCCACAACCTGGGGATGTGCCCTGACCAGAAATCAAACCAGCAACCTCTTGGTGCATGGGTCCAACGCTCAACCACTGAGCCACACCAGCCAGGGGTACAAATTACCTGAATACAGTTAACCTTTGAATAAGGTGGGTATGAACTGCATGGGTCCACTCATCCACGGATTTTTAAAAATATTATAAATGCCCTGGCCAGTTTGGCTCAGCGGTTAGAGCGTCGGCCTGCGGTCCAGAGAGACCCGGGTTCGGTTCCCGCTAGGGGTATGTATCTCGGTTGCAATTTGTCCCCGGCCCTGGTTGGTCGTGCGGGAGGCAGCCACTCGATGTGTCCCTTTCACATCGATGTTTCTCTCTCTCTCTGTCTTCCTCTCTCTCCCTCCCACTCTATCTGAACAAAAAATGGAAAAATGTCCTCGGGTGAGGATACAAAATAAATAAATAAATAATAAAAATAAAATATTATAAATGTGGAGGGCTGAGCATAAGTATTATTCTATGCTGGCGATTTTCAACCTTTTTTATCTCATGGCACACATAAACTAATTACTAAAATTCTGCAGTCCACCAAAAAATATATTTTTGCTAATCTGACCAAAAAAAAAAAATTTTGATTCATTCACATCAGATAGCTATTGTTGTCATTTTTTAAAATTTGACAGTCTAAGGGAAAAGAGGTCAGTGCCCCTGACAAAATAGTCAGGTATTACATATTTAAAAATTCTTGTAGCACCCCCGTACGCTGCAGCACACCAGTTGAAAATCACTGATCTATGCCATTTTATATAGGGCATTTGAGCATCTTGGAATTTGGGTATACACAGTGGGGTCCTGGAACTAATCCCGTACAGGTACTGAGAGACACCTTAAGTTTTTGGAGAGTTAAAAGTTGTACATGATGCATCTATTTGACAGACCTAGAGTAATTACTCTGCTACCGAGGTTCTAGTACAGATGTAAGAAAAAAGGGTCTTTGCACTGTCTGTCTGATTGTGGCAGCCAAAACTGAATGGGGAACTACAGGAGAAAAAAAGCTGAATGTGGATTTTTGAGGCATGGGGGTCGGCGCCCCTGACTCCCCCGCTGTTCAAGGGTCAACTGTAATTTGACATTTTCTTTTTAATCCTCACCCCAGGATATTTTTTTGATTTTAGAGGGTGAGAGGAAGGGAGAGAGTGAGAAACATCAATGTGAGAAATATTGATCAGTTGCTTCCCATATGCATCCAGACCAGGGATTGAACCCACAACCTAGGTATGTGCCCTGACTGGGAAAAGAACCCACAACACTTTGGTGTATGGGATGATGCTCCAACCAACTGTGTGTTTATCAGCCCAAGTAAAGTCTCCTTCCATCACTATTTATCCCCCCTTCACCTTCCACTCCCCCGACCCCTTCCCTCTGGCAGTCACCATACTGTCGTCTGTGTCCATGAGTCTTTCTTCTTTTTTCTTTCCTTAATCCCTTTACTCTTCCTACCCTTCTCACCCAGCCTCATGCTCTCTTCACTCTGACAGCTGTCAGTCTGTTCTCTGTATCCATGAGTCTATCTCCAGTCCGTTTGTTAGTTTATTTTTTCATTAGATCCCACATATAAGTGAAATCATATGGTACTTGCCTTTCTCTGATTCAGCCTCCTTATTAAATGCACCAATTGTTCCTCATACTATTTTTAGTTAACTATTAAATACACTAATAGTTCCTTGTACTATTTTTAGCACAATATATTTTGAGTTTTCCAAGCATATACAATTATTCTTTGGAATCCTCCTTAATATTTATATACTACTTCTCTTGTCTAAGTGCATTAACTAATATCCACAGTAATATTAAATAATAGTGCAAATCCTTGTCTTAGTCATTATTTTAACGAGAATGCTTTTTTAAAGATTTACCATTTAACATGCTACTGGATTTGGAGATATGTACATATGTGTGTGTATGTGTTTAAACACAAATATAAACACATGTGCATGTGCACACATAAAACCAGTAAGTGTCATATATATCTTGTGGCAGTCTTCATTTGTTCTAATTTTACTGAGAGAGATTAACAATAACCAGAAGACACTGTATTTTGTCAAATGTTTTCTAACATACAGTTTTGCTCTTTCCAATTATTAACTTGTTGAATAATATTAATAGAATTTCTAAATACTAAACTACTTTTATATTCCCAAAACAAAATCCATTTTGGTGATGCTATATTATTCTTTTAACGTGCTTCTGACATATCTGGTCATATTTGACTAATTACTGTTCATATTCATAAGAAAAATGGTTTGCCTATTTTGTGGTATAGTAGGTATTCAATAAAACTTACTGAGTATTTCCTACCATTTCCTGCCCTATGAACTCTGATATTATTTGGTACATGAATACTCATGAGAATTAAATCTTTCTTAAGGATTACACTAATAATCATTATAAAGTAACTTTCTATGACTCTTAAATGCTTTTTTGCCTTGAAGTTCATCTTATATTAATTCTGAAACCCCTGTTTCCTTTGTTGCCATTTACCTGGTATTTGCCCATTTTTAAGGTACAATATGTTGTTCACTAAACAATGTTCATCAATTAATTCACTAATATTTCAGAGTATCTACTATATGCTGGGCACTGTGCTAGGTCTGGGAATGCAAAAATGGACATACAGCAAGGTTGCTGCTCATATAAAGTTTATATAGTGGTGACTGGTAAATGTCTCATTTTCTACCTAAATAAATGACAGCTTTTAGTTTTATTACTAGTTATCTTTATAACTGAGGAGTCCCGCTCCTGGTCAAAAACCGTCTGTGATTTTCCAGGCCTGACTATAGGCAATTCCAAAGGCTGTGCGGCAGGGAAAAGGCTTCCCTGGGGAAGCTGCCCTAACCCTCCAGGACTGGTGCATGGCCAGTGCCTCTTAGTCTCTGAGGGCAGCTGCAGCCATGGTCTTTGGCCCCCAGGCCAGTCACGCTCTTCACATATTTGCATTTCTAGGTCTCTTTATCTGAGGCCTTGGGCAGAGGTCCTCTTCAGGCTCCATCTGTTTCTGCCAAGGCCTCCTTACAGGAGGAGGGAGGAACCTTGAAGATACTTCTCCCCACTTGGACTAACGGCACTTTCCACACCTAGCTTTCCCACCCCACAACCTTCCCCCAATGCCAAGTTTCCTCAACAGTGAACTGACCCCACATCTGTGCTAATCCACCAACTCTCCACCAATGTGCGGTCACATCGGGAGATAAAACGGGGGGGGGGGGGGGGGTGCCTGCATTTTCTTTGCTTTTTTAGAGACTTGCTTTTATCACCGCAGCACGTGATTAAGGCTTCTCTCTTTCATTGTGCCTTGTTGCTTTAATCAGCTCCTCGAACCTCTGACTGCTCTGTGGACTTCCCCAGTTTAGCTGGGCTCTTCACAATAACATTAAATACTGCCCTAAAAATCTACAGCTTCATTTACCTTTCAAAGAACAGACATAGTTTTTGACTCTCATTCTCCTTTTGTACTCCAATTACATTTAGATTTCTACATTGAAAAGGTTTACATATTCACCGTTTTCTAACTATAATTTCTTTCCTCTCAAGGCAGCTTCATTTCTGGGTGTTCTACTTTGATTCATCTCTTCCTTAGTTAGATTAAGTGACTGAGTCTTTTTTTTTTTTTTTTTTTTCAATAAAAGGCTGTGGGTGCTGTAGTTAATGAGTTGTAGGTTTTTATTTTAGGAATTTTTTCATCTATTTCTGTTAATATTCTTTTTCCATTTGTTCTATTATCTTCTTCAGAGGCACTAATTATGTTTATTATGGATTGCTTTTGTCTTTACTAGTTATCATTTATTCTGAAACATTCTGATCTGTATTCTATTTTATTTTGCTTTATTTTTCTCAAGGTTCATTCTTTTTTCTACTCTTACATGACTTTTATTTCTATAATCATTTCATTTTTCTCCTGTTTTGTTTTTTCCAGATGGCTGAAACTTCTCAAGTTCTACTATTGTCTTATTGTTTTTTGAGCTGTTATGTATATTTGAGTTCTTGTTTTGAAGATATCATGTTTTATTTTAATGCTTCAAGCTCCCAGAGACAAGTTTGAAATGTCTTCTCTTTCTTAACATAATTTTTCTGTTATATATTCTGCTTTTTTTATGATAGTAAAAAATACTATCTTAGTACAGTCTCAAACTGGTTCCTTTCTAATTATTATTCATTTTTTAAAACTTATCTTTATTATTGAATGTATTAGATGCCCCTCTTTTTTCCCCTATAGACCCCCTCCTCCCCGCTCCCACCCCCCTCCCGCCTTTCCCCACACTATTGTCTGTGTCCATTTGTTATGCATATAAGTTCTTTGGTTTATCTCTTCCCACCACAACTCCCCCCTTCCCTTTGAGGTTTGTCAGTCTAACAACAAATTTGCACTTCTTAATCCCTTCTTTTTCATCCATTCCCCCATCTGGCAACCAACAAAATTTTCTCTGTATCTATGAGTCTGTTTCTGTTCTGCTTGTTCATTTTGTTTATAGATCCAATTGTTGATAGATATGTATTTATTGCCATTTTATTGTTCATATTTTTTATCTTCTTTTTCTTCAAGAAGACCCTTTAACATTTCATATAATACTGGTTTGGTGGTGATGAACACCTTTAGCTTTTTCTTGTCTGGGAAACTCTTGATATGTCCATCGATTCTAAATGATAGCTTTGCAGGATAAAGTAATCTTGGTTGTAGGTTCTTGCTTTTCATCACTCTGAACATTTCTTGCCACTCCCTTCTGGCCTGCAGTTTCTTTTGAGAAATCGGCTGACAGTCTTATGGGAGCTCCATTGTAGGTAACTAACGGCTTTTCTCGTTGCTTTTAAGATTCTCTTTGTTTTGAACCTTTGCATTTTGATTGTGATGTGTCTTGGTGTGGGTCTCTGGGGGTTCATCTTGTTTAGGATTCTCTGTGATTCCTGAACTTGTTCACCAAGTTAGGGAAGTTTTCTGTCATTATTTTTACAAATAGGTTTTCAATTTCTTGCTCTTTCTCTTCTCCTTCTGGCACCCCCATGATGTGAATGTTGGTATGCTTGAAGTTGTCCCAGAGGCTCCTTAAACTATCCTCATTTTTTTTTTTTTATTCCTTTTTCTTTTTGCTGTTCTGATTGGGTGTGTTTTGCTTCCTTATATCCAAATTGATGGTTTGCTTCTTGGCTTTACCTACTCTACTACTGATTCCCTGTAAATTATTCTTTATTTCAGTTGGTACTTCCTTCATTTCTGACTGTGCACCCTTCATTTCTGCTTGGTCCTTTTTTATGCTTTTGAGGCCCTCTCTAAGTTCATTGAGCATCTTTATAAGCAGTGTTTTGAACTCTGCATCTGTTAGATTGCTTATCTCCATTTCGTTTAGTTCTTTTCCTGGAGTTTTGTTCTGTTCTTTCATTTGGGACACATTTTTTTGTCTCCTCGTTTTGGCTGCCTCCCTGTGTTTGTTTCTATGTATTAGGTAGAGTTGCTATGTCTCCTAGGCTTTGTAGGGTGGCCTATTATTGTAGGTGTCCTGCAGGGTCCAGTGGCACAGCCTCTCTGATCACCCCAGCTGAGCCCTTGAGGTGTACCCCTTGTGTGGACTGTACCTTCTTCTCTTGTAATTGAGTCTTGATTGCTGTTGGCACGTCAATGGGAGGGATTTACTCAGATTGATCAGCTGCAAGGACTGGCTGTGCCCACTGAACAATGACCTCTGACTACCTCAGACGACCAGCTGTGCAGGGGCCTACCACACAGAGTAAGACTTACTTCAGCAGGGGTCTGGTACCCACTGAGTCCACTCCTCGAGTATGTCACTTGTGCAGGTGGTTGGGTGGTGGTGCTATGCCGTGTTCTGAAGCTGTCCACTGGGTGTGCTGGCTCTGGGGCAAGGTCAGCCACTGCCTGTGTTCTACCCAGGGCCACCAGGCATAAGCTACAAAGCGATCTGCAGATGGCTGCTTCCTGTGCTGGGCTTGGAGGTGCCCAGGCAAAACCAAGCTGTGAACCAAGGCTGGATGCTCCTAGTGCCGATCCTGGGGCCACTTAGTGAGAGGTATGGAGCTCGCTGAGGCCAGATGCTGCTTTTTGGGGAGAATTTAGGAAACTCTGAAACAGGAACCAACACAGGCCATTCCTATGAATAAAGCCACTGGAAACAGCTTGGGTGGGCCTGAATGGTGGGTGGGGCAGGGCCTGAGGAAATCACCAGGGTGGGCCAAACAGTATGAACTAGGTTGCTGGAGTCCCAGATATGGCAGCCGTCTGCCTGCCCTGTGGGGGAAGGGCTCATCAAAGGAACAACGGCCTCTGCCAGCATGTCTGTCCAGGAGAAAGCTGCTTCTCCAGCTCTCACCCCAATGCCAAACAACTCAGTTCTTCCCCGTATGTCTCTGGTGCCTTTCAAGCTGCCTTCCCCATGCTGGAGCCAGTCTCGATGTGGCTTCTTCTTTAATTTTGTAGTTGTAGGACTTCCATTCAGCTCAATTTCAGGCGGTTTTGAATGATGGTTCCTTTGTAGTTTAGTTGTAGTTTTGATGTGGTTGTGGGAGGAGGCGATTCCGCGTTTAACTACGCTGCCATCTTGACCAGAAGTCTCCTATTACTCATTTTTCAACAAAGGCTATGTCTAGGAGATTGCTAAAAGATAAGGTGAAACTGCGGCAGCTCTATTCATGTACTCTGTGGCCACACTGTTCCTAGGAAGAACCTGCAGTGTCCTTTAACCTAGGAGCATGTCCCTGTCCCTAATCCATGTTCTCACATTCAGGACAGGCAGAGAGCCTGCAGAGGTTGCAATGACCCTTTCAGACTAGTTATTTAACTTTTTAAACATCTCTTCTCCTGATTTTGAACAAACAATTGCTGGGTATTTTTGTCTTCACCCTTGTCATTCTTTCCTGTTTAATTATGCACAAACTATGTAGAGGTTTACATGCAATTTTGCCATCCTCATTCAATTTTGTCCCAACTCCACTGCATTGACACTACTCTTCACAGTTTTTTATTTTGGCATTAAATCCTGTTTTAATTAATAATGATTTTCTATCACCTCTTTTCTCTTCTTTTCTTATTTATATTAGGAAAGGATTAAAGTTTTGGAGAGAAAAATCTATTTTCTTTTTAATTTTTTTCTTTATTGATTTTAGAGAGGAAGGGAGAGGGAGAGATAGAAACATCGATGAGAGAGAACATCGATTGGCTACCTCCTACCGGCCCCCCACTGGGGATGGGGCCCACAACCTGGGCATGTGCCCTGACTGGGAATCAAGCGGTGACCTCTTGGTGCATGGGTCAACGCTCAATCACTGAGCCACACTGGCTGGGCAGGAAATCTATTTTCTATGCCACATTCAGTTGTCCCAAAGAAAATGGTTTATAAGTCCAACCTCTGCACTAAATAGTAAGTTCTTAAAGGAAAAGACTGTATCTTAGTCATATTTGACTTCCCTTGAGAAGCTGAATGCCTTGCATAAAGCAAATGTTCAAATGATGAGTATGTGCTGTTTTATAAAACTTAAAGTCCCTAAAGCCTCTCATTACTCCGAAATTCTCAATTAACTCTCTATCCTTTTTCAAATATGGAGTGGAATCTATCAATAGAAAAAGACTCAGCAATGAGAGAGATGATGGAATTAGCCCAATTTTAAAACAGTCATTATCACCCTGGCCAGTTTGGCTCAGTAGTTAGAGTGTCAGCCCGCAGACCAAAGAGTCACAGGTTCAATTCCAGTCAAGGGCATGTACCTCAGTTGCGTTTTGTCCCTAGCCCTGGTCGGGGTTGTGCAGGAGACAACCAGTCGATGTGTCCCTCTCACGTCAATGTTTCTCTCTCTCTCTTCCTCTCTTTCTCCCTCCCTCCCACTCTATCTAAAGATAGAAAAATATCCTCGGGTGAGGATTAAAAAAAAAAAGAAAAGAATATAAAACAGTCATTATCAATATCATCAATTTGTTCAAAGATCTAAAGGAAAACAAAAACATGAAGAGAAAAATTGAAAATACAAAAAAGAATTAATTGAAACTTCTAAAAATGAAAAAGTATCTGAAATGAAAAATTGCCCTATGAAAAAAAAACACACAAAACCCTGAAGATACAGCAATACGGTGTGCTTCCAATGGAATGATATGAAGGAAATATATATATATAATATATATACAAAATATATAATATATATATACTATATATATAATACACACACACAAACACACATATAAAATCAGAGGTAAGTGAAGATAGGGGACAGAGAAAATATTTGAAGCTATAATAGCCAAAACCTTCACAAATTTGATGAAAACCAGAAACAAGTACAACAAGATCCATGCAGTATGAATAAAGAAAAATATACAAAGTACATCAAAATAAAATTCATGAAAACAAGTGTAGAGACAAAATCTTAATTGTAGCCAGAGAAATAAACACTACATTAGGAGAAATGAAGATTACAGACTTCTAGTCATAAATTAAGTAAACCAGATAAAAATGAAAACTGCTGAAATTTTTTAAATTCATAGAATGCTATGAAAATGTCTGAAAAAATGAATGCAACCAAGGAGTAAATGAAAATTATATTTAACAATGGAGTCAAAACACATTTCTACTCAAAAAGAGACTAGATAATTTGTCACCTGTCAAATGTACATGACAGGAGATTCTAATGGAGGTTTTTCAGGAAGAAAAAAGAGTATGTCACATGAAAACTTTCATTTAAAAAGAATGAAAGGTGCAGAAAATATAGTATATAATATAAAATATTTCCTGTCTCTTTTAAACCTTTTAATAAATATTTGATTACTTAATCCAAAAAGATAATAATAACAACATATTCTGGGGTGTGTAACACATGTAGCAGTAAAATACATGATAGTAATAGCGAAACAGACAGGAGGGTGAAATGAATGTACACTGTTGTACTTTATACATGATGTATTATAATGATATTTGAAGGCAGGCTCCCATAAATTAAAGATGCATATTGGAAACTCTAGAAGAGTCACTAAGAAAATAAAACAGATATATAATAGGATATACCTATAAGCCAAGAGTGGAGAATGACGAAATATTAAAAAATAAAAAGGAAGGCAGGAAAAGAGGGTAAAATGACTAAAATAAAAGATTAGAAAAATAGAAAACAAATGACAAGGTAGTAGAATTAAGCCCAACAATATTAACAAGACTAAAAGTAAATGGTACAAACACTCCAATTAAAAGGCAGAGATTCAACAAGTAAAAAATCAAAACTGAACTGTATGATGTTTATAGTAAATCTAATTTCAATAAAAGGACAAAGATAGGATAAAATTAAAAGCATGGAAAATATATATACACAGACATTAATCATAAGAAAGCAGAAGTGGCTATATTAATATCAGGAAAAGTAGACTTGAGAAGAAAACAGGGAAAAATGGAGTAAACAAAGATTTTTTAGGACACAAAAAGTGTCCCATAAAAGAAAAAAGTAATAAATAACTTTTGCACTTTGATGAACGCAGTTAAGGAAATGAAAAGACACGTTACAAAAGTGGAGAAAATATTTGTTATACATACTTCTTTTTTTTTTAATCCTCATCCAGGACATTTTTACATTAATCTTCAGATAGAGCTGGAGGGAGAGAGGAATGAAGACAGAGAGAGAGAAACATCGATGTGAGAGAGACACATCGATTAGTTGCCACCTGCAGAACCCCAACCGGGGCTGGGGACGAACCGCAATCGAGGTACATGCCCTTAGTGGAACCGAACCTGGGACTCTTTGGTCTGTGGGCAACGCTCTTACCGCTGAGCCATACCAACCAGGGCTATACATATTTCTAATAAATAACTTGAATTCAGAAAACTTAAACAACTCTTAAATAACACAAATGTACCGAATAATAAAAAATGGGCAAAAAATTTCATCACAGAAGACATAGATATGGCCAATAAGCATATACAAAGATATTCAACATTGTTCATCATCAGAAAAATGCAAACTAAACTCACAATACCACAGAAAAATCACAACACTATATGCTCATAGAGAGGCTAAAATGTAAAAGACTGAAAATAGCAAGTGCTAGTAAAATCTGAAACAACTGAAACACTTAAACATTGATTGTGAGACTGTAATATGGTACAAACACAAAGAAAAACAACTAGCATTTTCTCATAAAGGTAAAGAAACTTACCATGTAACCCAACAATTCTACTCTTAGGTATTTATCCACAAGAAATAAAACAAAGGTCCACACAAAAACTTGTACATGAATGTTCATGGGACTTTTTTGTAATAGTCAAAAACTGGAAAAAACCTAAATGTCTATCTATATCATATGAATGGATATACATATTATAATATATAATATTCCATTCTACAGAATATTACTCAACAGTAATAAAAAAAGGGCAGACTACTGATACACATAAAACATGGGTGAATTTCAAAAACAGTACACTAAAAAGAAGTTACCCACAAAAAAATTACACTTATGATTTTATTTATGAAAAAATGTTTTATTTATTAAAAAATTTAATCTGTAATGACTAAAGCAGATCAATGGGTTCGCTGGGGTTGGGATCAGAGACTGACTAAAACAGGGCACAACATTTCAGGGTGATGGATGTTCTAAGTCTTGATTATGATGGTGGTGGTTACACTGTTGTATATATTGGTCAAAACTCAAACTGCACCCTTAAAATGGGTGCAATTTATTGTATATAAATGATGGTTTCATGAGAAATTTGTGTGTAAAATTTTTCACAGGAAATTGGGAGAAAAAACACAATTTCATATTATTTTAAAAATAACTTAATGTACTTCAGTGTTAAATACTTCTGCTGAGCTCATCATACGCAAAATAGTACCTTTAATTTTGACAGGCTTGCTGAAATAATAGCAAAAATTTTTGCCAAGTTGTGTCTTTCTTTCTGGAATTGTAAGTGAACACAATAATAGTACCTGTTCATACTATGAACTGGTATTGTTAGAGAACACCCCAGAGGCTGCCTCGCTGTTAAGCTAATAATGCTGATGCTGTCTGTTAGAGAATAAATTTTGGATGTCCTTCCCCCTGCTCACCTCCCAAAAAAGTAATAGCCAGTGACTGACTGCTTGTCTTGTTTTCACTCCTGCTATACTATCCATATACATAGTACATGAGTATTGCTTAAAAGTAAAGAATCAAGCAAAGTTTAATATAATTACAGAACCAAGCATTTAGAAATCAAGCATCTTCTATTTCAATTCTTTCTCAGAGACCAAAATACTGGTCTCGATTTGTCTCTCTCTCTCTCTCTTGCTAGAAATTTAAAAAATCATAAGGCAAAAACAGCATGTTATCATTTGATAAAATATAAAATGTTAATTCGCTTCTCCTAAACCTTTTCATTTATATATGCCTTATCCTTGAATTAAGATACTAGTATCATGCAGTGTTTTTCAGTCACATTCTCCTTGCTATATAGTTATTAAAACAATAGTAGTAGTTACTCACTTCAATTGTCTTGGCCAGTAACTGTGTGTGAGGAAAATTAAACTTGTACACTTCATTAGCGACATGGTTTACATCAATGGCAGCCACCACGTGTGCAGGCACACAGCTTTCTGTAACGAGAAATGGAATATCTTAAAATGTCAAGTCCTCAACATCGATTTGTTCTTACAGGGAGAAGTCAAAATAACGAACTTCACAGCACATTTCCTCACATCCTCAGTTTATCTAGTTCAGTGATTTTCTGCTGGTGTGCCACAAGAACTGTTAAAACCTGCAATACCTGGCTATTTAGTCAGGGGCATTGACCTCTTTTCCCTTAGTTTATCAAATAAAAAAATGACAACAGCCAACACAACAATAGCCATACAGTGTGAATTAATCAAAATTATATCTATTTTTTTGGTCAGATCAGCAAAAGTGTATTTTTTGGTAGGCCACAGAATTTTAGTTATTAATGTGCGTCATGGGATTAAAAAGGTTGAAAATCACTGATCTAGATGAATCTCAGATTGTCAACTGATGACCAGGCCAGACATGAAGTGGAATATTTAGTACTTCTGATTCATCTTTCTAACAGCATTCCAATGCTAAAAATAAGATTTAAGTGTTTTAGTCATTATCCCTTATATTTGCTTTCCACCCTCCATTAAGATATAACTTATGAGTTAAATACAAAGTTTTCCTAAGTTAAACAAAAAATAGGAAACAGAAGTATATTCTTAAAAACCATATCACTTTGAACCTTAGATAAATAATTATTCTTTGTTCATCACCTTCTAACATTAATACAAAGCTGCTTCCCAATATCACTGAAAATGCTTTTAGGTAAGTGTTTTCGTTTTTGTTTTTAAATAACAGTCTGATTGAGATGTAACTCACATACCACAAAATCCACCCGTTTCAGATTTAGGTAAATTTTTAAATGAGATGAACAATTAATTGGTGTCCAAATGTAAAAAGTTCACAGACCAAATATTAAAAATCCAGACAGACCAGGAGAGAATATGAAAAGAGTAAGGAAAATAATTACAAGGGCATACCTTCACTGTCTTGCTGCTAAAGAAAAGTATGTTCAAAATGCTTTCAGATTCAGAAAATTTTGCCATAGTCCTTATTTATTTAATTATTTTATTGTTGAAAGTATTACAGATGTCCCCCTTTTTTCCCCATTGACCCCCTCCTTCCCTCTTCCACCCTCCTCCTGCCTTCCCCAGCCTAATGTCTGTGTCCATTGGTTGTGCATATATGCATATAAGTTCTTTGGTTTATCTCTTCCCACCCCTCCTACCCCTCTCCCTCTGAGGTTTGTCATTCTGTTCCCTACTTTCATGTTTCTGGATCTCTTTTGGTAGACAGCTTATTTTGTTCATTATGTTCCACAAATAAGTGAGATCATGTGGTACTTGTCTTTCTCTGACTGGCTTATTTCGCTTAGCATAATACTCTCTAGGTCCCTCTATGTCCTCTCAGAGGGTAAGAGATCTCCTTTTCTTACAGCTGCATAGTATTCCATTTTGTAAATGTACCACAGCTTTTTTTTAATCCGCACCTGAGGACATTTTTTTTTTGCATTATCTTCAGATAGAGTAGGAGGGAGAGAGGGAGGAAGAGAGAGAGAGGAACATCGATGAGAGAGAGACACATTGACTGGTCACCACCCACATGACCCCAACCGAGCCCAGGGACAAACTGCAACTGAGGTATGTGCCCTTAGCGGAAATCGAACCCGGGTCTCTCTGGTCCACAGGCCGATGCTATAACCGCTGAGCCAAACTGGCCAGGGCTGTACCACAGCTTTTTTATCCACTCATCTACTGATGGGCACTTTGGCTGTTTTCAGATCTTAGCAATTGTAAATAGCGCTGCTATGAACATAGGGGAGCATATATTCTTCCTGATTGGTGTTTCAGGGTTCATAGGATATATTCCAACAGGTGTGATCACTGGGTCAAATGGCAGATCCATTTTTAATTTTCTGAGGAAACACCATAGTGTTTTCCATAGTGGCTGCACCAGTCTGCATTTCCACCAGCAGTGTACTAGAGTACCCTTTTCTCCACACCCTCACCAGCAAATGCCATAGTCTTTAAATGGCAGTCAAAATTTGAACTATGTAAGTGCAGCTGTGGTTATATTTTGCAATTACCACTCTCTTTGCCCTTCTTCCCCAAAACACACACAAAAACCAATAATGTCCCAAATCAAGGGAAAATGTGAAGAGTTTTAAAAATAAAAGTATTTGAGACCTCTTAGGAAAACCATCAGAGAAAATATTACAAAAGTACCTAGTAGCTCAAAATAGCTATTTCTTTAATATCCATTTGCTGTTAATAGTTAGCTTTGATAGCCCAAATATCAAAAAAATGAAAAAAAAATTAGAATGTGAGGAGCTAGGGTTCATGAAGCAGGCATATGGAAATAAAACTCAAGATGGGGCAAGGAGGAAGGCTCACACACATTCAGAAACCACAACCATATACTGAGGCCTAGAGGAGATGATGCCAGAGAGAAAACAAGGGCATGTATGTCTCTAAGTAAATATATACTAACTGTCTACTAGGCTCAAGACACTCGGCTAGGACCAATTATCTCCTAGGTAGGTACCCTGCTGCCTTGTATATAGGTCACAGGAAACTGAGTCCAGTTAGTAATAGCATAGGGTGGCTGCCTCCAATTGAGTGTAAATTCAGTAACTAATTACTTGCAGTAATGTAAAATAAATTTAAGATATAAACTGTATCTTTGTCAAATGTGTCAGAGAGATATTGAAACATAAATCAAGAAGGCTTTTAAACAAACAAACAAAAAAGTATATAAAGATCATTTTGCAAAATCATGAACCTGTTATATTCAGGTCAAGAATTGCCCTGGCTGGTTTGGCTCAGCGGTTAGAGCGTCGGCCTGCGGTCCAGAGAGACCTGGGTTCGGTTCCCGCTGAGGGTGCGTACCTGGGTTGCAGTTTGTCCCCGGCCCTGGTTGGTCGTGCGGGTGGCAGCCACTCGATGTGTCCCTTTCATGTCGATGTTTCTCTCTCTCTCTCTCTTCCTCTCTCTCCCTCCCACTCTATCTGGACAAAAAAATGAAAAAATGTCCTCAGGTGTGGATAAAAAAAAAAAAAGAACTAAGCTACTACTAACCATTATAAGAGCTCAGAATTAAATAATCTTCACTGAACTATTTGTTTTCCTAAATAAAAGATGTAATTTGCAAGATGCAGCCTGCTTATATGTCTGCTTTATATGCAGCAAACTGAGAGTGCATGGAGTTGGTTAGCATGACTTTTCTCCTTTTCTCAGGCTGGTTGAAAATCCAGAGATGTGCTGGGTCCGTACTATAATCAATAACTAATTTTATGTTCTTCTATTATGTGCCTGAAGACATAAAAACTGACAAAAAGCAATTGCCAAATGATTGCTTCATTTAGTGATCCAAGAACTGATGAATTGAAAATTCTTTCTCAGGAAACAATGGATTTTTAAAGTCTACAAATAAGTGCACTATTTGCATTGATTGATACACATGTTTTAGACTGTTATAAAATCAAGATTTACTGCATAACCTAAACAGTTATTTCCATAATGAGAAATGGATGCACTAAGATATTACTAACACTAATTTAACTTGCTTTAAAAACAGAATTGTTTGGGGGGTATATGTGTGTTTCTAAGGAAAATGTTAAACATATAAATAACAATTTTAAAGAGAAAACCTGTTAATACTGTCAAAATATTAACTTGACCTCCAAAGATAAATTGTCTTGATTATTTCCTACTGTACTTAAATCTGTAGCCTCCAAAAATCTTTATTAGGCTGCATACACATGTCTTTAAAATGTTTAAAAATATCAAAGTGAATACAATTCAACAGAATTTTGCCTTAAGTAAGCTCCATCACTTAAGTGACCCAGGAGTAGTAATTCTCAAAAGGGAGAGAGAACTGGGGGGGGGGGGGGGGGGATTGATTAGGATCTTTTGGTGGAGGTGGAATGGAGGGGATGTGTTTTCAGTATTTTGATTTATTGCTATATATGGATTTTATTCATAATATTTCAGTTATTATTCCAGATTGCATATCTATCAACAGGAAGCATGGGTAGAAAAGGTGAGACACTCTACTTAGAGAAAAACAATGTAAATTATTTTAAAAGGTTGTCAGATTGGATCTGCAAGGAAAGGATAAGGGGTATCATGCTCCTACTTCTATGAGGATTGAACTAAAAAAGGCAGAGTTATTTATATTAAGAGAGACTTCTAGGTGAGATGTCAGAAATGTCACTGGCAATACATGTATAACTCCTGCTCTCAAATATGTTTCCCATTAAAGTAGGCAAGAAACACACACACACACACCATTTGAATAGCAATAGTGTTCCTTCTTTTTCTGATCACTCTTTCTGGAAAAGTTGTGGGGAAGAGCCTCTGGTTGGTAGTAGTGAAAGAGTACATTCTTCTTTTCCTTCTTTATCATTTATTTTCTTATCTACATCTCAGATAGGTGAGTAATTATTTGAATTACCTCCTTAAAATCACACCTGAGGCATCTAATCAGGTATGTTAACACTGACATCTAGTTGTGAAAGCAAGATCAGCTGGATACACCCAATTTCTGTTTCCTTTCATTTAAAGAGATATCACTATTAGCAAAGTACACTTCTTGTTTCATTTTATTTATTTTTTATTTATTTTTTTTTTATCCTCATCCGAGGACACTTTTCCATTTTTTGTTCAGATAGAGTGGGAGGGAGAGAGAGGAAGAGAGAGAGAGAGAGAGAGAAACATCGACGTGAAAGGGACGCATCGAGTGGCTGCCTCCTGCACGACCAACCAGGGCCGGGGACAAATTGCAACCGAGGTACGTGCCCCTAGCAGGAACTGAACCCGGGTCTCTCTGTACTGCAGGCCGACGCTCTAACCGCTGAGCCAAACTGGCCAGGGCCACTTCTTTTTTCATTTTAAAGATTCGAAAGTCACAAATTATTTCTGTGAAATAAAATAAAAAGTAAGTTTGAAAAAAAAAAATTAATCCTTAGAAGTTTAACTAGTAGTCAACTAAAACCAATTTACTTTGGGTTAAGATATACTTTAGATTATTGATTAAATGCAAGAGCCCATCAACCAGAAAGTGGGTGGAACTGTTTAAGATCTGTGCACAGACCAGGGATGGGGAAGTGGGATGCCAAATCAATGTTTTTAAACAGGCACACTGAGGGAGTTCACATGGAAAGGAAAATAAAGATGCTACGCCAGATAATATAAAGAGAAGAGGAGGCAATGAATCTTGAGGAGGACCTTGAGGGAAGAAATTAATCTGTAAGAAATCATTCCAGTAAATCTCTAGAAATGTCCACTTAAAATGATGTTGGCATAATGAGGTAGTTAATACAGTTACTGCTTTCCCTATTTCTTTCTCCCTCTCTCCCTCTCTCCCTCCCTCCCTTGCTCCCACTCTCCTACCATACCTTAAGCTTCCCTGTGCAGAAGAAAAGCAAGAGAAAAAGCAATTTTGGTAGCGGCTACACAACCCTGCACAGCCCTGTATTACCCTTAGCCTTGGGGATGCAGGGAGCCTCAATTTCCAGGGATATAATCTGGTCCCTAAAATAAAGTTTAATAGGTAGTTGAAATTAGTATTAACTTCAAACTCTAGAACAACTTAGTACATGAACGGTGATGGTAAAAATGTTCTGTGTCTGTGCTGTCCAATAGGGTGGTCACTAGGCACATGTGGTTACTGAGTGCTTAACATGTGGCTAGTACAAATGAGGGACTGAATTTCTAATTTAATTTTAATTAATTTAAATCTTAATAGCTCCAGATGGCTGTGGCTACCTACCTGGCAGCACAGCTCTATAATCACTGGGATCCCTATCATCAGCAGTCCTGGATGGGAGGACATATATAGAGTAGGTATCATGACAGTCTATGGAGTCAGAGAAATTCATATTCAAATTTTGGATCTGACACTTATTAGTTAGTTGTGTAGTCTTGGAAAATTTACCTATCCTCTCTAAGCCTCAATTTCCTTACCAATGAAGTGGACATAATAGCAGTTCCCACAAAGAGCTGCTATAAAAAGTAAATGAAATAAAATATGTAAAACACCTAGTATATAGTAGATTCTCAGTAATTATTAAAATTCCTATTCATTGTCTGATTTCTCATTGCCTGACTTCTAACTGAAAATATTATAGATTAAATAGACAAAATAATAATTACTACCACTAATTTTTTAATTGTTGTTATTATTATTTTATTAAAGAAAGTATGCCAGTGAGAAAAGTTTAAGAGTTATAACTGTTCATCTGGCAGACAAAATTGCAGGAAAAATATTTCTGAAAGACTTTAGAGTGACATAAGAAAGGATCTTCTTCACAAATTATAATAACTAGATGGTTCCAAGCTTCACTATATAACACTAAGAGAAAATGGACTAAAATTTAATAAGAGATCAGCACTAATAAAAGGAAAAACGTTCCTAATCTTGCTATCAAACCCTAGCATGAAAGAGGAAAATAGTTAGGAATGAAGAGAAATATTTTTCAAAGCAGGGCAGAATCTCTTTTCTCCAGGATATGTATCACTTGTTTTGTCCAATATGGACATGAACAGTCCAACTAAACAAACTTCTAAAGATACTTTCTATCCCTAAGACTCTAAACGTATTTAGAAAAGAGTAGGTCTTCAGATCAATCCACTGGTTAGAAACTAAAGAACTGACAAGAGAAATGCTATTCTATGGTTGTTTGTCTATCGATTTGTCTTTTCCAGCTATTACATTTTTTTTAATTATTAAGGGATGAAAATAGTAAGTCTATAATTACATTATGACAAATAATATAAAGTTTCTGTTTCCATATTCAGTGATGATACAGAGAAAAAGTGATTTGTAGGTACCAAATTTCAATAATACTGTATAAATGCTTAGTTTTTCCTTCTAATTACATGTATCCATTAGAGAGAAATGGCTACCATGTCACAGATAAAGCTAGATCTTAGATGAAATAGTGCGATATTTTTCTAAGCAATACCCACCTATTAGCCAAACAGCACTAAACAAATGAGTACTTAAAAGAACAGTATAGAAAGTGGATAGCAAGCATCATCATCTTCGTATTATAGAATTCAAAGAATTTAATTGCTCATTAATGCCCAGTGTCTCTGACTTCATCATGTGATTCCTAGGTCATACCATCTCTGCAGAAGTTATTTGCCTATCCCAACATTTATTTTCCCATTCTCTTCAATAATTAACATCAAATTTATTCACTGTGGCAATGCACCCAGGTAAAAGGACTATATCCCACCTCCTCTGCAGCTACAGGACCATGGGGCTAAGTTCTGACCATTGAGATATAAGTAGAAGTATATCAAGCTCTCAGGAAGTGTCTTAAAAAAAGAAGAGGGTGATAGATGCTTGTGCTTTCTGGCCTTCCTACTATTGGTTTGGAAAATAAATGTAATGGCTGGAGTTCTAATCAATGTGTTAGATAATGAAGAGGAAGGCTATTCTATAGGCAAAGCAAAGAACTGGAAGGACTGAGGTCGTGAATGATTTCATGGAGTCACCATAGCAGCCCTTGAATACCGCAGTTAGACTTATTTTATGGGAGAAAGAAACAAACTTCTACCTTCTTTTAGTAATTATTATTTTGGATGTTTTTATTATTGACAGTCAAACCTAATCTTAACAGATACCGCAGTTATTTAGATGGTGTGTGTGTGTGTGTGTGTGTGTGTGTGTGTGTGTGTGTGTGTGTTTGTAATGAAGAGATAATTTCAAGTTCATTTCCTATTCAGACTAGATCTATTTATTTCAACAAACATTTATTGAGTATCATGTGCAAAGCATTTTGTTATATCATACAGGGGCGAATATACAAAGTTCATATTTATAAAGGTCAGGGGAGTTTTAAAAGTAAAACAACATTAGTTTCCCCTAAAGTACAAGAATCCTTCCCTTAATATGAAAAATCATTTCCCTCTAATTTTCCTTATAAAGTGAATTTCTACCAAGCAAATACTATTTCCATTATTTTTTAAAAGTTGCATCTGTGTTCTCCTGAAGAGATAAAATTTAAGAAAATGTAGAGAATTTAGAAAACTTACAACAATCTTACATTAAATAAACTCAAAGATCTAATATGAACATTAATAGCAATACCAATAATAATAACTACATGTTATACTCAAAATCTCAAAAGCAAAACTACTAAATTTATTGGCACAGTGGTAATCAACCTCACATATTTTCCATCCACAGTGATCTATTGCTAAATATTTTTTCATAGCAAGACTTATTCAGATGATTTTTATCATAATATTGGTTATTAGAAAGAGACAGAAAAGCTATCACTAAGGAAGCTCTGTTTTCCCTTTGAAATGATGCTTCTTTGTTACCTAACAATCAAAAGATAAAAAGCAGCAGCAAACACCTGTGGTCCTTAAGATAAAACAAAGGTCAAACTACAAACATTGATAATGACTGCTAAAGAGAATATAAACTTGATTTCTTTAATTTTTCAGAATTTCATTTCACAGCTCTTTGAATGATTATTACTTCACAGCCCTTTTTGCAAAAGGTGTTTGGTGTTTAAAATAATTTATTGTCCTAAAATGAAGAAATGACTCCATCCATCAAGTTTTAATAACTTTTAAGATAAAATCACTTAGAAAGTGATATGAGATTGTTTATTTTTAAATTACATTTTATTTAAAGGAAAACTAAACCTTCATTTGTTTTGTTTGTTATAGAAATTCTGTATTTTAGAAACCTTATAAAGGGAGATGGTCAGTGTTCTATGGACATTTTATTTATAAACTACACCTATCAATATATATAACACAATGTTAATTTAAAAAAAATATGAAAGCATCAAATGCTCTTTTTTCTGAACTCACATCAGTAAATTTATATTTATGGGGTTCGCCAGGGTTCTTTCTAGATTCTAGCGAAATCAAGTCTGGTAATTCACTAAATACCTTCCTGATAAAATCTAAAGTTCTTAGCATAATCCGGACCCTGCATACCTCCTCTCTCAACAGTGTCTCCTGACCAACTCCACACTCTCTTCCAATTCACACTTGCCACACTCATACACATACTCTTTTCCCTCAGGTAATAGCAAACTACTTATCATGCCCCTGATGGGCCATAATTTCTCAATCCTAGTGACTTGGCACGTAGTTACAGGACCTATCCTATGCTGCCCAACCACTAACACCATCTCTCTTGTCCTGGATCATTTTTATCGGTCCCTCAGGACTCCCTCAGCTCAGGCATGACTCCTGCAGGAGCTCTGAGGAGGAGAGTTTCACATTTATCCCAGGACAGTCTCTCTCACGAGACTATGCGATCTGATAGAGCTTGGGCCATGTCTCCTGCATCTGGGCACTTGCAGCACCCAGACACTGCTGTAACCGGCACCCACAAACCCTCAATAACCTTCTCTTGACTGAACAGATGCATGAGTATGAGAGAATTTGATTTCTAAAATCAACTCCTGATTACTGTTGATTACCCTCTTCACTGTCCTATTCCTGAGAACAGGACTAGCTTAAATAGTCTTTAATAAACCTGTCATTGTCTTTAATAAACCTGTCATTGTCTTTAATAAACCTTAAATGGTCTTTAAAAAACTTACTTGATTATCAGTGTCCATGGCAAAGTTCATTTTTAAGTAGACTGACATTTAGGTCAACTTTTTACCTTGGAAACAAAACTAAGTTCCCAGAAAGGCCTACCAAATTCTATTTATTTAACAAATGTCTTAAATGCAGCACCAGTAGTGCTCCTGTCAGGCAGTTAGTGAGCGTTTGTGAAAGCACGCATCATGTCCTGGACACTCTTCTAGGTGCTGAGAATACAAGACAAGTGGACATTTGTGTTGTTTTGCCAGCATCCAGGCCCCTTTCTCTGGTAATAGTCCCAGATTTTCTCTTGGAGATCTTATCTCACTCACTCCCTGTCAATGTGGTTCAGACAGCCTCAGACTCTCCACTCCCTGTTTCTATGAAAGCATATGTAAGATGCCTGTTCCAAAATGACTTGCCAGAGTGGTTTCAGGATGGGCACAGAACTCAAAATAAGATAAACAGGCACAAGAGGGAATGCCTGGCTTTTTCTTGTGCAACTAGGAAGAGATGCTTGATCTTTCTTACTGAGTTTAACCGTGGAAGGATATAAGTTCAGAGGCTACTACAGTCATCTTGATGAAATAAAGAAAGAGTGTATATAAAAATGCACTCAATCCAGAAGGAACAAGGCTGAGATATATAGAGAAAGAAACGGGTTTCTGGTGACATGAGTTGAGCCCCTTCTTCAAGCTTTACCCCAAATCAAGCCTACATTTGGGCTTGATCATTAAATGAGTATTTACAACTTTTATGTAAACCAGTTTGGCTGAGTTTTCTGTAACTTGAAAATAACAGTTCTAATAGGCATTTAAAAGCACACATACTTAAATATCATTTGTCACTATGAGGAAATGCATTTCACATTCCAGCTTGGCAAGCAAGCAACATGAATGCTAAAAGCTTTGTGAATGAGTAATTAACTATATATGTACAAAATAGAAGCACTTCTCTTCAAATGTCCTAAATTGAGGCAATAGTGGCAGGAGTCCCAATTTGGGGAGCCAGGGCTTCATTATGGGGCTACCCAATTACCTAATCCTATATATGTATTCTAAATAAAACAAATATGTAGAAAGTCATTTGTAACTTGTTATTTCTTTAAGGAGCACATAATATTTTCACTTGTACAGTCTTATACCAGTGCTTATAAAATTCAAGTTCTAAAAGTAAAACAACTTAAAGTAGATAGTTCAGTTACAGGCAAGTCAAAAATAAAGAATTTAAAATGACTAGTTAACATATAAAAGGACACTGAACCTCACTAATAGTGACAGAAATCTACATTAATCAGTTTTACCTATCAGACTAGCAAAGATTTTATAAGATGAACACTGTCTAGTGCTAGCAAGTGTTTAAGAAAATGTATCCTTCCTCATGTTGGCTGTAGCATATATTGATTCGAACCTTCTATTATTAGATCTCACAATTCTACTTCTGGCAATTTATGCTAAGGAAATATTTGGACAAGTAAGTAAAGATGTAACTGTAGTACCACACATGTTGAGAATAGACACATTGAAAATAATGCCCATATATATTGACATAAAGTGATATACATATGTTTAAGTACCAAAAACAACTAGAGTAATCTTGGTTGTTGGTCTTTGCTTTTCATCACTTTGAATATTTCTTGCCACTCCTCTGTCATCTGCAAAGTTTCTGTTGAGAAATCAACTGATGATCTTACGGGAGCTCCCTTATAGGTAACTAACTGCTTTTCTCTTGCTGCTTTTAAAATTCTCTTTGTCTTTTACATTTTGCATTTTAATTATAATGTATCTTGGGAGGGTGGAATTGGGAGGAGGGTGTCTAGGGGGTAAAAAGGAGAAAGAGCTGTAACAAAAATAATTTTTTGCCCTGGCTGGTTTGGCTTAACGGTTAGAGTGTTGGCCCGTGGACCAGAGAGTCCTGGGTTCGGTTCCCACTAAGGGCACGTACCTCGGTTGCAGTTTGTCCCCGGCCCTGGTTGGGGTCATGCGGATGGCAACCACTCGATGTGTCTCTCTCACGTCGATGTTTCTCTCTCTCTCTCTTCCTCCCTCTCTCCCTCCCGCTCTATCTGAAGATAAATGCAAAAAATGTCCTCAGGTGAGGATTAAAAAAAATAATAACAAAATAATTTAAAAAAATAAAAATTTTAAAAATTAATAATAATTACAATGTATCTTGATGTGGGCCTCTTTGGGTTCATCTTGTTTGGGACATTCTGCACTTTGTGGATTTTTATGTCTATTTCCTTCACCAGGTTAGGAAAGTTTTCTGTCTTTATTTTTTCAAACAGGTTTTCAATTTCTTGCTCGCTCACTCTCTCTCTCTCTCTCTTTTCCTTCTGGCACGCCCATAATGCAAATGTTGGTATGCTTGAAGTTGTCCCAGAGGCTCTTTACACTATCCTCATTTAAAAAATTATTTTTTCATTTGATTGATTTTAGAGAGAGAAAGGGAGAGGGAGAGGGGACGCGCATGCAAGAGAAGCATCAATTTGTTGTTCCATTTATTTGTGCATTCTCATATGTGCCCTGACCAGGGATCAAACCCATAACCTTAGCATAGCTGGACGATGCTCAACCGAGATACCTGGCCAGGGTGTCACTTTTATTTTTTATTCTCTTTTCTTTTTGCTGTTATGGTTAGGTGGGTTTTACTACCTTATATTCCAAATCATTGATTTTATTCTTGGCTTCATCTAATCTTTTTTATTTATTTTTTAATTTTTGTTTATCCTCACCTGAGGATATTTTTCCATTGAGTTTTAGATAGAGTGGAAGGGGGGCGGGGGGAGAAACATCAACATAAGAGAGACACAACATGGATTGGTTGCCTCCCACATGACCCCAATCAGGGCCGGGTATCAAACCTGCAACCCAGGTATGTGCCCTTGACCAGGAATCCAGCCCGTGACCCTTTGGTCTGCAAGCCGATGCTCTAACTGCCAAGCTAAACCAGCCAGGGCTACTCTACTCTTGATTCCCTGTAAATTACAGTTGGCCCTTGTTTATCACGGTTAATCAGTTCCAGACTCTACCATGATAAATGAATTTCCGCAAAGTAGGATTCTTTATTTATATACAGTGGTCCCTCGCCACTTCGCACTTCGACTTTCGCGGCTTCACTCTATCACGGTGTTTTTGAAAACATCGTGATAGAGTGAAGCCGCGAAAGTCGAAGCATGAAATGGCGAGGGACGACTGTATTCTTCATTTCAGTTAGTATAGCTTTAATTTCTGACTGGTTCTTTTTTATGGTTTTCATGTCCTTTTTATGCTATTGAAGATCTCATTAAATTCATTGAGCACCCGTATAACCACTGTTTTGAATTCTGAATCTAGTAGATTGCTTGTCTCCATTTTCTTAATTCTTTTTCTGGAGTTTTGTTATGTTCTTTCATTTGGGACATCTTTCTTTATCTCTTCATTTAGGCAGCATTCCTGTGTTTGTTTCTATGTATTATGTAGGGCTGCTATGTCTCCCAGGCTTAGTAGAGTGGCCTTACGTAGTAGGTGTTCTGTAGGGTCCAGTGGCACACCGTCCCCAATCACTCCAGGAGAGTTGGGCACTCCAGGTGTGACCCCCCCGCCCCAACCATGTGCATTGTGTACACCCTCCTGTTGTAGTTGAGCCTTCATTGCTATTGACACATCATTAGGAGGAATTTACCTCCAGGCTTATGGCTACAAGGATTAGCTGTAACCACCTACTACCATGGAGGATCAGCTGTGCAGGAGCCTACCCCACGGAGCATGACTTACTTCAGTGGCTCTGGTGCCAAGTCCACCCTTTGAGTATGTCACTTATAGAGATGGTTGGGTGGTGCTTCTACACGGTCTGGCGCTCTCCACCAGTTGCACTGGCTCTGGGGCCTCCTGGGAGGTGCAGGCCAAGGTCATCCACCCACTGTGTTCTGCCCAGAGCCACCTGGCATGAGCTACAAAGCAATCTGCAGATGGCTGCTACTTGTGCTGGGCTTGGAGATGCCCAAGTGAGGCCAAGCTAAAAACTAAGGCTGGCTGCTGCTAATGCAGGACCTGGGGTCACTTAGTGAGAGGTACAGGGAATGCTGAGGTCAGATGCTGTATGTTTGAGAGATTTTAGGAAAGTTTGAAGCATGAGCCAAGACAGGCCATTCATATGGAAAAGCCACTGGAAACAGCTTGGGTGGGCCCAAAATTTGGATGGGTCAGTATCTCAGGGAATCACCAGGGCAGGGCAAACAGTGTGAGCCAGGTCGATGGTGACACAGATGTGGCACCCACCTGCCAGCTCTTTGGGGTGGTGGTAGGATCTCAGAAAAGGAACCATGGTCTCTGTTAGCACTTCTGTCTAGCAGAAAGCTGACCCCCCAGCTCTCACCCTGATGCCAAACAATTCAGTTCCTGCCCATATGTCCCTGATGCCTTTCGAGCTGCTGCCACAGGGATGGAGCTCAGAGGGAGTGAGCCCAAGTAAGTCTGTGTGTGGGCCCTTTAGGAGGAACTGCCTGGGCCTCCAGCTGCCCTCCATCTCCCTCAGTCACACTTCCCACTGTTTTTTTGGGTTTTTTTAATCCTCACCCAAAGATATTTTTCTATTTATCTTCAGACAGAGTGGGAGGAAGAGAGAGGAAGAGAAAGGGAGAGAGAAACATCCACATGAGAGGGACACATCAACTAGTTGCCTCCTGCATGACCCCGACCAGGGCCAGGGAATGAACCGCAACTGAGGTACCTGCCCTTGGCCGGAATCGAACCTGCAACTCATTGGTCCGTGGCTGATGCTCTACCTCTGAGCCAAACCAGCTAGGGCTCCCACTGGTTTTGTGTTTTTTTTAAAGTATCCTCTGGTGAGGATTAAAAAAAAATTTTTTTTCTTTATTGGTTTTTAGTGAGAGAGGAAGGGAGAGGGAGAGATAAAAACATCGATGAGAGAGAACATCGATTGGCAGCCTGCATGACCCCCACTGGGGATCGGGGCCACAACCTGGGCATGTGCCCTGACTGGGAATTGAACCGGCGACCTCTTGGTGCATGGGTCAATGCTCAACCACTGAGCCACACCAGCTGGGCTACTGGTTTTAATAGCCAGAGGTTATGGGGACTTTTCTTCCTGTCACTGGAACCCTGGGCCTTATGTGCAGCTGGGACCCCTCGCACTTCATGGGGGACCTCTGACACCAACATATCCCTCCCAATTTTTATCTGTTACATGTGGATGTGGGATCAGCTCGTTCCATGTTTCCCCCCACATACCAGCCTCAATGTGGCTTCTTCTTTATATCCTTAGTTCTAGAACATCCATTCAGCTAGATTTCAGGAGGTTCTAAATGATGGTTGCTCTGTTATTTATTTATAATCTGATGTGGTGATGGGAGGATTTGAGTACCAAATTTTTTGGACCTATCAATTTTATATTTGGGCACATACCCTTAGGTGTGGTAGGCAGAATAATGACTGACCCTCCCCTCCCAAAAGATGTCCACATCTTAATCCTTGAAATCTGTGAAAATGTTACCTTACATGGCAATAGAGACTTTGCAAATATGAGTAAGGATCTTAAAAAGAGGGAATTATCCTGGGTTATGCAGACAGTCACAATGTAATCACAAGAAGATGGACAAGGGTTAAAGTCAGAGAAGTGGATGTAATGAGGGAAGGAGAGGTCAGAGAGAAAGACTGGAAGATGCTACACTTCTGGCTTTGAATATGGAGGAAGGGGACACAGCCAGGAGATGAAGGTTACCTCTAGGATCTGGAAAAGGCAAGGAAACAGATTCCCCCCACAGCCTCCAGATGGAACACAGCCCTGGCAACACCTCCAGAACTATAAGATAATAAATTTGTGTTGCTTTAAGCCATTAATTTTGTGGTAATTCATTACAGCAGCCACAGGAAACTAATATACAGCAATAATAGAGATGTGGAGAAAAATATTTATATAAAGGATACATGCTATTTTATTTATAATATTGAAAAATTACAAGCAATCTAAATATTCAAAAATAGGTAATTGCTTTGAACAAGTATGGAACTTCCATAAAAGGGAATATCACACAGCCATTAAAAACCAAGTTTAGTGCCCTGGCCAGTTTGGCTCAGCGGTTAGAGCGTCAGCCTGCGGTCCACAGGGACCGGGTTCTGTTCCCACTAAGGGCACGTACCTCGGTTGCAGTTTGTCCCTGGCCCCGGTTGGTCATGCAGGAGGCAACCACTCGATGTGTCCCTTTCATGTCGATGTTTCTCTCTCTCTCTCTGTCTCTCTCTCTCTCTCTCTCTCTCTTCCTCTCTCTCCCTCCTACTCTATCTGAACAAAAAATGGAAAAATGTCCTCAGGTGAAGATAAAAACAAAAAACAAGTTTAGAAATATATATAATGGCAAGAAAAAAAAATTCAAGGTATTTCAAGTGAAAACAGAAAGCTATAATTTATTTTAATATTCATAGATACAGGTAGAATAAAGATTGAAAAGATATAATCTAAATCGTTAACAGTTTTTTATGCCTGCATGAGCATCATGTATGATTTTTATTTTTAAATTCCTTCATCTGTGTAGCATCAGTATTTCCCAGGAGACCATATAATCTCTGGAGGAAAAGAACATGGTTGTCCCGTTAATGCTATATCCCCAGCACACAGCACAGTAACTGACACAGAAACCACTCAATAATAATGTGCTGAATAAATAATTGTATATGTTTTCAATTAAAAAAACTGTATCATATAAAACAGAATATAAATATAAAATGGTATTTTTTTAAATATTCAATTTCACTAGTAAAAAAATTAAAATAATTTCACCTCATAAATTATGAAGTTTTAAATATTATATTAGCATATTTATGATAACACAGTTTACTGGATATATCCCTTTAAAATGTAAGTTGACAATATCAACTTTTAAAATGTTCATGCTCAGCTGACGCCATTTTACTCAGCCCATCTGCTTTACAGATGGGCTGAATAAAATTCTGTTCCTGCATCAAAAATATATATATTAATAAAATAAAATAAAATGCTCATGCTCTATAATTTATTCACTCATTCAACAAACGTTTATTGAGCATCCACTATACAACAAGCACTATTCTAGGTGCCAAGAAAACAACAGTGAACAAAATAGAAAATAAACAAATCCCACACAAAACAAACAAAAATATCTCCACCCTCATGGAGCTTACATTTTAGAAGGGGAGGCAGTTAAATAAAAACACAAACAAGTAGAATATATAGTACAATAGGCAGCAACACGGGCTAAGAGGAAAATAAAACAATAAGGGAGATAGGGAGAATGAGCAGAGACTGCAGTTTTCAATAGTGGTCAGGGAAGCCCTGAGAAGATGACATTAAAGACAAGAATGTAATACTACATGGCCCATAAAAAAGAACAAAATCTTACCTTTTGCGACAGCATGAATGGACCTGGAGATTATTATGCTGAGTGAAATAAACCAGTCAGAGAAAGACAAGTACCATATGATTTCACTTATATGTGGAATCTAATGAACAAAATAAACTGACAAATAGAAACAGAAGCATGAATACATGGAACAGACTGAGAGCTGTCAGGGGGAGGGGACTGGATGAAAGAAGGTGAAGGGATTAGCCAAAGAACATATACTGCATAACCCATAGACAGTCAACAGTGTGGCGATGGCCAGAGGGAGGGGGAGCGGGGGCTGGGTAGAGGTGGGCAAAGTGGGGGGTGGGGCATGGGGACATCTGTAATAATGTCAACAATAAAAATAAAGTAAAAAAATAAAAAAAGGCAAGGTAGCAGTCATGTTGCTATCTAGGAAACAGCATTCCACACAGAGGGAACAGCAAGTACAATGGCCCTGAAGCATGGGTGTTCTTGGTGTGCTAACTGGTAGCAAGGAGACCATCATTCCTGATCCACTCCCAAGTTATTAGTACTGGTAACAGGACAATGTGCATCCTTTCCAATCTTTTTCTAAGTCCAAACTCTCTCTCTCTCTCTCTCTCTCTCTCTCTCTCACACACACACACACACACACACATACACACACACACACACACACAGTTTGTATGTGCCCAAATAAAAGACAAGTAGAATAAAAGTCAACCCCTCCCCCATTATTTTCCCCATGAGACTATCCAAAATTAGATGTATGGCCATTTTCATTACAGATGATGAAAGAATATAGATGAAATATTCAAACCTCACATTATGTAACATTAATTCAGTAAAAAGGCAGCAGGAAGGCTCTGTTGATCACAGGGTCAGCCAAGGAAGGCTACCCTGAAGGCCACATATGAACCAAGACATGGAAAATGAAATGCATCTGTTTGAAAAAGTCTGGGGTTAGAGCACTCTGGGTGGAGACTATAGCAAAGGCCAGAACATAGCAGGAACATGAGGGTTTGAGGACTGCAGAGAAAGAAGACCAGTGAGCCTGAAAAAGAGAACCAGAGGCAGAGTGGCATGTAAGATTGAAGAGGCAGACAGAAGCCAGATGTCACAGGCCTAGTAAGAAAATGGGACTGTGAGTCTAACCTCAAATGGAAGCCAGTTAAGCAAGGAAGTGACATGATCCAGTTTACTGTGCAAAAAAATCATTCTGTTGCTATGTGGAGAAAGGATGGAGTGAGAAAGAAGAGTGGAAGCAGAGGAGCAGTTAGGAAACTACTTCAATATTTTAAATAAGAGATGGCATAGCTTAGATTCAGGATGGTGGCAGTGATATTAGAAATAAATGTGTACAAATTCAGGTTGCATTGGCTGACAGGAAAGAAAAAATTTAACTGTTTCATTAACCAAAAAGTTAAAATTAAAATTATACAACTGCCCCTATCAAATTAGCAAAAGTTAAAAATGGATAATACAAATCCCAAAGACTATGTAGTTAACAGAGGCTCTCATAAACCTCTGAAAAGCAATTTGTTATATGATCAAAAGCCTTAAAAATATTCTCATAAATTTTGACTTAGTAACTGGCACATAGCCTTTTATTATTGAATGAATTCAACTTTTAGAAAATATGCTTAAAGAGAAAATCAGGATTTATGCTCAAGGATGTACCTGTAGCACATTTTATACATGCAAAAACACTGGGGAATTATCTAATATTGAACACTCAAGGAGTGGCTGAATTATAGCCTATGGTAAAGTACTAAGCAACATTTAAAATCACATTTCAGGATGAGGGAAAACTAACCAAGGAAGAAAATAGTACTGGAGTTTTGTTTTCATGATGTTAAGTTTCGATATGACAAATGAACATTGAGAGCTAGCAAATAATTAGTAATAAAAATGTAAAATAACTAGTCTAAAATCAAAACTCCATACATATTTTCAGAAAACTTACATGCTCAACTCATTACACATTATCTGTACCTTACAGTATCAGCCTCTTGTTACCCTTGGTACTAAAAAAAGGAAGCCAGGAAGTTTCAGTTTTGTGGTTGTCATAGTAATTTAAGTATAAACATGCACAAAGTCTATTTGTTACTCTGTATCTCCAGGGCCTAACACAGTACCTGGCACAGAACTGGAGCTTGCTCAATCCCTATTTTTGAGTTAATATCACCAAAAATAAACTTTTCAGTTCCAACTTAGCACCAAAGAAATCAGAAACGCCAAAATGGAAGAGGTGCACAAAGGCAATAGTGAGAATCGTAGTTCATAATATTTTGAGTGGCTACAATGTATACTTTATGCACCTTGTCTTCACTCCTTATAATAATCCTTATTTTAAATTAATAATCCTTCTCTGAAAGAATTGCTTTTCGCATTTTAAAACCAGGGACCAGGTTCAAAAATGTTAAAGAACTAGCGCAAGGTCACACAGCAACTCTTTGAACTCAACTCTCCTCGTGCCTACGTGTATCTAGACACGACGCACCAACACAGGATTCCTTCCCAGGGATCGGAAGTGACCGGATTATTCCTCCCGGCTTCCCCTACAGTCCTTGAATCGCAGTGGTCCCTTTGACGGGCCTGGTCACTAGACCAGACCTGACCGCAACCTCCCCTCCCCCACGGGCCTGCCCCCCAGGGCCCGGGGCCGACTGCGCGCCTCTGGGTGGCTGCCCCACTAGGACGTGCGCGCTGACACTAGGCCGGGGGCTCCCCCCTCCCACTCTGGGGGTACCCTTTTCGTTCGCCGCCTAGCCTTGAAGACCAGGACTCACAAACTGAGTTCACTGGGGTTCCGGACAGGGACGAGGGGAGACTCCGCGCGGAGCAGCGGGAGGAGGTGGCCGGCTGGGGCGGTTTCCAGGACAACCGACTTTCCCCCTCCCCCTCCCGTCTCCGCCCCTAGCGTCTCGCCGCTCCTCCCCTCGCGGGAGCAGCGCTCGGACCAGCGCCCACGCGGAATGCAGAGGCGCTGTGTGCACGCTCACCTCTTAGCGCCTGGTGCATGCCCCCGATGCCGCTGTACAGCTCCAGAACCCGCAGGGGTTCCATCCCCGCGCCGCCGCCGCCGCCGCCTCGAACTAGGCCTGCCGGTCCCCCAGCTTCTGCTCCCTCCGCCCGCACCGCCCCGTGTCTCCGGTTCCGCGGCTTTTCAGTTCCGCTCCTTCCTGCCGCCCAGCCTCAGGCTTTCGGGCTGCGGGGGGCCTGGGGACTGGCAGGGGTCAGCAGGGGAACAAAGGGCATATACAGTGAGGTCTCCCAAGTGAGCAGCAGCCACTCCGTGGCCTCATTGACACTTCATCATCCTTCTGAGGTGTTTTCAGGGACCTTGGGAGCGAAAAAATCCTGAATTCGGTGGAGACGCAAAATATACCTTTGCCTCAAAGTAACACAGGTTAGAATCCAGAAAACTCGCTGTTCAGGCATGCTGCTTTTCCAGAAGTCTCTCGAACGCCTGAATGGTTCCAACTTTTCTTCCATTGGCCTTGAGCACATAACACGTGCTTGGGGCTATGGAGATAAATCAGACCAGCCTCTTCCCCATAGAAGTCCCAGAGCTAAAGTATGGAAATAGCACACGTGCAGCACAGCCCTGGTGCTTGCTGTAATCGTTAGTGGGGCTAATTATTATTTTAGCTTGGAAAATACCCCAACACAGGATCTGCTGTCAATATAATATAGGACTATTTATGGACCTCCAAGTGCTAGGGCCTTGCTTCTCTAAGACAGCCCAGTGACCAAATTGTTAGAAGTTGGATTACAAACCAAGAAAAAGTGGCCATGTGCTGGAGAGGAAATGTTCTCATTGTGAAATGTCCTTCTATTGTCCCCATGACCGCCACAGTTCTTGTTAGAAAAAACTAGGGAGGACCACTTGTAATAAGCTAACTGATTTGTCAGAAACTGTGCAGGTGTGCTAATATAACAACTAAACGTATGACTACTGTTATCTGAAATAACAGAACTGTCTGATCCATTTTGCTGTGTCCTATGAATATTTAAATTGTAAATGTGTATTGGCCTTTAAAAGTTTTGCATTTATTGGTCACTTATTTCAGATAAGAAGAGTTGTGTAGTAGAAAGACAACAGAGAACTGAGTTTAGTCCTGGCATTGCTAATAACTGAGTGTGTATGACTCTGCACTGAGCCTGGTTTCTTCATCTGTAAAATAAAGGGGAAGAAAGAAAGGGAAACGGTTGCTGAGGGCCATGCAGTTCCAAGGTTCTGAGTCTGACTTAGTACTTGAAAAGGGGGGTCCTGATTTGGCTACATGTTAATTATCTGCTCAAATTGAAATGATCCAGAAAGGAGACATTTTTAAAATCTGCTTTAAGCACATGTACTCTTTTTATTTTTTTTCCTTTATTGATTTTAGAGAGAGAGGAAGGGAGAGGGAGGGAGAGATAGAAACATCGATGAGAGAGAACGTCGATTGGCCGCCTCCTGCATGCCCCCCACTGGGGATCAGGCCCACAACCTGGGCATGTGCCCTGACCGGGAATCGAACCAGTGACCCCTTGGTGCATGGGTCGATGCTCAACCACTGAGCCACACCAGCCGGACTAAGCAAATGTACTCTTATACCAACTCACAGAAATCATGTACACACTAACATCATATATAATGCATGAAGCAAACCTTTCTAACATATATTACATAATATTAGTACTGCCTGGCTGGTGTGGCTCACTGGTTGAGCATCGACCCATACACCAAGAGGTCGCCAGTTCAATTCCTGGTCAGGGCACATGCCCAGGTTGTGGGCCCAATCCCCAGTGGGGGGCATGCAGGAGGCGGCCAATCAATGTTCTCTCTCATCGATGTTTCTATCTCTCTCTCCCTCTTCCTTCCTCTCCCTCTAAAATCAATAAAGAAAAAAATATTTAAAAGAAAAGATAAATATTAGTACCATAAATAGATATCCAGGCCATATAAAGGAGCTATTTGGTCACCATGATTTATATACAGTCAACAATCAACATATTAAACAAATCTAGAATTAGTTTAGCATTAGTGCTGTAAGTCAAAATAAATATGACCAAGGATCTTACCCTGTAGGAGAGAGATAGGACAAATATGTGGAAGAGTTCATGAAAACTACCAACCTCCCAAGGACAGGAGGGAGAATCCCATCCCCACACAGGCTGGTTACAAACTGTTCATTCTGATACGTAAGGGTCTTCACAATAGAACCTCAGACTTACCTTTATTTGTTAACTTTGCTTTCTCCCCTTCTTGAACTCTGCTGCAAACCAGACTGCTCAGCATTCCCTAAGCATCGTTTCCTGCTTATATTCTTTACTCTGCCTAGAATTCTTCAAGACCCATACTTCAAGTGGAACCTCCCTTCCAGACTCCCAGGCTCGAAACCCCAGCTTGTTTCAGTTCCTTAATCCACCGCCATCCCGGTTCTCTGAAATACAGATCCCACCTGCTCCTATCGCTAACTCCTTTCAGTTCTCTCTAGCCCAGTTTTGACTTCCTCTATGCCACATCATTTCTTTACATAGTATTTCTTCTCTAAAGCCTATAATAATCATTTCAAGAATATAAACTTTCTCCATAATCATAATTTACAACCATCTTCATGGACCCATCTGTATATATCAGGCCCCTCGGATTATGTATGCATTCTCTTCCGACCACCCGCACAAGTTTTTTGAGTTGGGGATGGGAGGGGTGCCACAATCAGGAGTAGTAGAAGAGAAATGTAGGATGGGCAGATAAAGAAAATATATAATGATTACTCTTTTCCAAAGAAAATCCCAAATGTCCTCACAGGATAAGAATTTTTTTTTTATTCTAAAAAAGATTTCTAATCCTATAGTTTCCCATAAAGTTATCCTCAATGATGTATCCAGTAGAGTTTATATACTCATCAGAGAAACAACATAACAACATACTTTTTGAAAATACAAATATCAAAACTTGGACTTCAGGATATTCAGTGCGTTTTCCCTCAAAACAGAGAAAATGCACTTGTAAAAAAATGCTACTTATCACAAGTATCGTTTCAGAAATAATTAAGGGGTTAGGGTTAGGCACACGTGAAGCAGATCAGAAATAATTAAAGGGCACAATATAATTCTAAGGGTCATATTAAAATGATAATAGCATACTCTCAATTATTTAAGGGATCATTATACAACTTGAAATCTAATGATTATCTATTCTTCCTCTCTTGTTCTTTTTCTAATCTTTAATATATAACAAACATTTTAAAAGTCTGCCAAATGCTTAAAATACTTTGTGCAATCATCTTTGAGTTTCTATGACCCAGGCAATTTTTTATTTCCCTGTGAAACGTCACGTGGATTCCCATACAGGCTGGCCTACAGGGAAAGCATACCCTGCTTA
This sequence comes from Tadarida brasiliensis, assembly GCA_030848825.1. Lineage (NCBI taxonomy): Eukaryota > Metazoa > Chordata > Mammalia > Chiroptera > Molossidae > Tadarida > Tadarida brasiliensis. Next base: position 104,122,027 of record CM061257.1, on the reverse strand, counting down.
TGCCAATTTGAATAATGAATACGTTGATTCTGATTTTACAGGGAAAAAGGATGGCCTTTATGAATTGCATGGACAGTAAAAAAGTAGTCATATAGGAGTAAGTTGGCAATAAATGTCCTTAAGAGAGGAAATCACATTCAGAAGAAACTTGAGTTGGAAAGGCCCCGAGAGCTCATCTACCACTTGTGAGTCCACTTATTCCAGAGTGCCTGTTATGGTGTTTCTGGTCAGCCAGCGTTAGTCCTTGGCTTGTGGGCTGCTAATGAGAGGCACAGCGTACTTCACAGAGTGAGGTGATGGTCAAGAGCTTGAATGATTATCCTCTCTGAGCCTAGCAACCGTCTAAAATGTGCAAAAATAGGACATGCAGTTGCTATGAGGATTAAATGAGAATTAAAAGCATTTAGGCCAGCGCCTAGCACAATATACATGTATGGTTTTTTTTTTAATTTTTTTATTGAGTCTAGAGAGAGGAAGGGAGAGGGAAAGAGAGAGAAACATTGATGAGAGAGAACATCGACTGGCCGCCTCCTGCACGCCCCCCACCAGGGACCCAGCCCACAACCTGGGCATGTGCCCCGACCTCCCAGGGCATGGGTCGATGCTCAATCACTGAGCCACACCGGCCAGGCTACATGTATGTTTTATAACTAGTATCTATATAATAACTTTGTCTTAAGTGAAGCATTCTCAGTCCCTTCAGCTGTCACGTGGCATGACTCTGATCCCTGGAGTCAATCACACTGTAGTTTGCTGATGCCCATTTTCGGAGCCGTAACTGAACACTGGGCCCTAAGCGAGGTCAGGTGAGCAGGCTACAAAGTGGTCCAGATGGCCACAGACATCGAAGGCCCTAGGTGAGCTTGTGGGAGAGGAGCCGGGGCTTGGAGCAGAGTGAAGGAAAAGCTGGAAGTCTGGAAGCCATAGACATGACGGAAGATGCTGAGCCTGGAAGCAGAGAAGTCAGGAGGCAGCAGCACACACAGTAAGAGAGATACCGCCTAGCTCCTAACTCCCAGAAAGACCCAGAGAGCTGTGCAAGGTGGGTCTACAGGTCTGGCAGTCTGAGGGCAAAATGGCTCAAGTGACCTTAAAAACAGGGTGCATGATTCTGGCTGGTGTGACTCAGTGGCTTGAGCATTGTCCCATGAACTGAGAGGTCCCGGTTCGATTTTCAGTCTGGGCACATGCCCAGGTTGCGGGCTCGATCCCCAGTCAAAGGTGTACAGGAGGCAGCCGATCAACGTATATCTCTCTCATCGATGTTTCTATCGCTCTCCCTTCCTCTCTCTTTCTAAAAAATCAATAAAAAAATATATTTTTTAAAAAATAGGCAGGGTATATGAGCTGGGGAGACCTGGTGCTGAGGTGAGGGAGAACCTACCAGTACCATGAAATCAATGTATTCACTTTTTTATGTGCCAGGCACTGAAGAAACTTTTCATGAAAACAACTTCAAACGTGTAAAAATCAATACTCTGTTTCTGACCATAAAGGAGCTAATAATAAACAACAACTGAATACCTTCTATTCCCAAAGCATAGCACTATTTAAAAAAATTTTAATAAATAAAAATTTCATTGATTCTCTAGAGCTACACTGTCCAGGAGGGTAGCCTCTAGTCACATTTGATGATTTGAGTTTCATTATCTTAATTGACGTCCAAAGTTTAGCTCATCAGTCATGAGGCACCTTTCAAGTGTTTGCTGGCGCCTGCGGCTGCTGACTACCGACCGCTCAGCAAAGGTACTGAATGCTTCCATCATCTCAGAAGTTTCTGCTAGAAGAGATGCTAGAGAGTGACGGTCTCTGGAAGTCATGACCTTCTGGGTAGCCCATCATTACATGAACAGGATTGAAATGTGCCCCAATTGCTTACTTATTGCATATTGAACCCTGATTTAAAGTGAGTGCCCCAAAAAATATGGAGTGAAAGGAACTCAAATAAAAGTAGACCTTGTAGCCAAAGATCTTTCTCTGGTGTCATCTTTATTCACAGACTGTCACAAAGGAAAAGAAACAGGAACAGCAGATGTATTATCTCAGTGACATGATAAACTTCCAAGAGAAAAAGAACAGATGGAAAATGATATCCCTCATGATGTCTTAAAAGAGTGGTACTTTTCTTTCTTTTTTTTTTTTTAAAAAAATATGTTTTTATTGATTTTTTAGAGAGAAAGATAGAAATGTCAAATGTCCATGAGACATTGATCTGCTGCCTCCTGCACGCCCCCTACTGGGGATCGAGCCCACAACCCAGGCATGTGCCCTGACCAGGAATCAAACCAGGACCTCTCAGTCCATGGCAATGCTCAATCCACTGAGCCACACTGGCCAGGCAGGAGTGGTACTTTTCTGTTGTGAGGTATATAAGCTAGTGACTTGCGGTTGTGAATACTATCTTACACTTACCTCCAAAGAAGAAAAAGAATAAATTTTTTTTAATTGGAATAAACAGGAATAGAATTATAGACATTCTGATGAAAAGCACAGACACCATAAAGTTTGTCTTATAGTTTGCCATTTCAAAGTACTCAAAGATTTTAACACTGATTTTTCTTTTTGAGGTTATTTCTGAAAAATATCATTTAAAAATAATTTTTAAAATAAATAAAATATAAAAATGGTTTGCAGTAAATTTTAAACATTGCATTTTAGTTAAATTAAAGATAGTGAAATTCTCTATCTTTAAAACTGCTTTCATACACTCATGGAAAGTTAGAGCTGGAAGAAACCGATTTTCCTTAGCCCCAGCTAGAAGAACTACTTTCCAATGTTTTTTCCCAACTATTTTTAGATATAGAGCCCTTTGTTAAACAAAATGTCATCTAGAATCGGGGCAGAGAGGGAGAGGAAAGTAAGTACACACACACGTGCACATACACACAGCTGTTGTGTTGTGAAGCATGGATGGTAGGGGGCCCAGGTCCCCCACCCCCATGGACTCCTGTAGCTGCCTTTCAGTGACCCTGGCTGATTTCATCCAGCCTCAGTTTTAGAGATGAAGACACGGAGATCCAGAGGTTTAGGTAACATGCCCCAGCCCCCAACTAGGTGGAGAACAGGTAATTCCAACTCAAGTTTCTTCCAGAAGTCTTTCCAGAATAACATAAGTTAATACACGCCTGCTGTGCTCTGAGGCACAGCCGAGGGTCCAAACTAAAGCAGCCCGAGTGGGCAGAATACAGTGCTTCCTGAGATCGAGCAGACTGGCCTGAGAAATGAAGGCAACTTGTAAGCTCAGTGAAGGAAATCCAAAGTGATACAGCAATGCATGTTCCAAAGGTCAGACAGAAAGGTTAATTCTGCTTCACAAAAAAGGAACAATCTCGAAGACTAATTACCAACATTTATAATAGATTCTCTGCCCAGTCACTCCTGCAAAGGCAACCTGATATAGTGCAAGACACATGGTTCTTAGAAAACATGGATTAATATGAATCCTGCTCCTAATGCTCGCTTTGTTCATCTACGAAACAGGAGTAACATTTGTTCACAAGGTAGTTGTCTGTATTCAATTATTAATTGAATATGTATATGTATATGTATATGTATATGTATATGTATATGTATATGTATATGTATATGTATATGTATATGTATATGTATATGTATATATAATGTGCCTAGAACAATAGATGCTGGTTTCCTTCCACTTTCTTAACAACTTTGTCATAGCATAACATATAACTATTTTTCTAACAATTACATAGAGAAAATTGTTTCCTGGTATGTTTTCAAAAAGAGTGTACTACCATGAGACTAAGTTACATGTTATCTAACAAGATGTAGTTCCTCATTGTTTTCTATCGTAGCCTTCATTATTTCACAGGTGGAAAAACAAGCCCCACGATGGGAATAGAGGAGACAAAAATGTAACAGCTTCCAGAGCTGTTCTTACTTTACTCCTTTTCTCTAGTAATTTACCCAAACATTCAGAACTGTTCGAGGTAACCAGATCCCACAAACCAGATCCAACAAGGCCAGGAAAAGGAAACACACACACACAACACACCACACACACACACACACACAAACTCCATAAAAGCCCTTATCCTTCTTCATAGTCTTTTTTTTCCCATTGCTACAGTTGTCAGTACTGACGAACCAAAATCCAAAGAAAAAGCATCTGTAAGGGTTTTTCATTTACCCTTGCTAGTTAGGTACACGTTTAGATGCACAACAGTATCCATTGGCATCATTCTCGTTTGATCCAATAGTGATAGTTCCATAGTGCTGCCCTTGCTGTATCAATCCACCATGCAAGAAAAAAAATAATAAACCAACTTTGCTATTTACTTGAAATTGTTAAAATTTACCTTATCAGCTTTCAAAGTCACTTAGGAAAACGTTATACTACACAAGTACAACTTCACAATTGGAATGCACCCGAGGCCAATGACCCTTATATCAGAGAGTTAAACTTAATTCTGCAAATCAAGACTATCAGTGTTTCATTTCCATCTAAGGTAATGACTGCGAAGTGAAAATATAGTACACGTCCCGAAGGGATTTGGTCTATGTTTAGTCATTCAGAGAATACATAATGACTAAAATCGACTATGTTTCAGAAGATGACAAAAGCATATTTGAATAATAGGCTAATATCAATAATAAATGATAATAGAGTCTGTAAGTTTCAAAGAACTTCATGAATGTTTAAAATGCGTATTAATTCATTCTAGACCCATCAGCTTTTCTATTACTCTATTTTTTACAAAGAAGAAAAACCTTCATGTGATCTGCTCAATGTCACATAAATCTACATTCTCCAGGTTAAGAGATTTATTTACAAACCACAGAAGCACATTTTTAAAAACAGAAATTGGAAGAAAGCATTCAGTTTTTTGTTTGTTTATTTAATGTCTGGAAGGCATCAAATAATAAATGAAAGAAGAGAGTCAGTATATATTTTGAGGGGGAAAAAATCACATTAGGAGTTAAAAATCATTCTGGTTAGGAAAGAATGTCGGGAATCTGCATGTCATATCTTTTTTTATGCCTTTCATTTTAGGACTAAATCCTCGAATAGGGTGGGGAAAGAATGCACCAAAGAGCCTTATTTATATATCCCTGTAGAGTTCACAGTTTTCAAATCCAAAAGCTTCAGATGGTAGTTTCATTATATGACTTATATCCTAGAAAGATGAGACGTTATTATTTGAAAAACAGATTTTTTATTGTCACCAAAAGTGAAAGAGACCTAATAAACACACATCAAAAACACCCAGCGTATTGAAAGCCCAACCCAAGAGTAAGATCCTCTTTTCTGCCCATTCTTTCTCTTTTTTAGTAACATTTAGAAAATAATGAAATATATATATATATTTAAAAACCACAAGAGAGAACTGTGGCTAACATTTTGATGTTTCTCCCTCTGGTCTTTGCACTGATTATATTTTACCAAAATCATAATCTTCTTGCATATACATTTTATATCCTGACTTTTTTCACCTAACATTTTATCATTACCAGTTCTGAATTTCATTCAATATATCAAAGAGGTATACAGATTTGAAGTGTTATCTTGATTTTTCTCTGAATTTTAGAAATAATACATGCTAATTTTGAGGGATAAAACAAATTACAAAAGTATCAAAAAGAAAAAAGCACATTCTTCCATAACACTTTGATTCCATCCTTATCCCTAAAAACCAGTTACTTTTAACAGTTAACTGAATATTTTTCTTGCCTTGTTTTTATAGTATATAAACCACAATAATTTGTATTTCTACTCTCTCAGTAATGAACATTTAAGAGGTTTCCGTTTTTCACTACATGAAGAATATAATGATCATTTTTGCATATTAATATTCACAGTAATAACATTGAAAGTATTTCAAGATATAAAAATAAAACACTTCTCTTGTTTTCCATAATTAGTAACAAAAATACAGACATTGCTTTATTTGTTCATTCCAAGTTGTGCCAATGTTTTATTATTATATTTATTTTTAATTGTGGACAATTTTAGTAGTAAGTTCAAATATTTCAGAAGTCCCTTGGGTGGATGGATGCAGAGTGAACATTTAGTCATTATTTCAGAGTTTTACCACCCTAAATCCACCATGCCAATCAAGCACATTTCAAAACATAACCAAATTGATGTTAAGAATTATTAGAGAAATGTACCTGATATACCAAATTACCAAATTCCTGGGAAGTTGTGAAGGGTAATTGTCACAATAGTATCTGGGATCCACAAGGATCCACAGCAACACAGGAGACTTACGTGATATTCTAATTACAAGTCCAAATTCATGTTTTACTTACATACCCCCTCCAGAACCATCACCAGGCAATCGGGCACATTTTTGGCAAAAGCTCAGAGTTGCATATATCTGTATACATATGGCTGTGTCTGAAGTTTCACATTAAAAAAAGGTATGCTGCCAAAGAAAAAATAATTTAAGCACAATACAAAATACATTTGTTTAATTTGTCCCGACTAATTTATTTCAGTACATGCAGGAATCTAGGATCATCTTACAACTGATAAAAGTTAACAGTAACTGCATGTGAACATGATTTTTAAATGCGTTTTAGCTCCTGAAACAGTCACATGAATTAGTCTCAAGTGATATATCAGTCTCTTAAGAAAAAAAAAAAAAAGCTGCCTATGAGAAGATTAAATATCAACATCTGAACAACCACTCACTCACATGTAAAGCTTCCCTTTGTGATTAGCACGGGCACTCCGGAGAGTCCCAGATGCAACAGTGGCAAATCCGCAGCCCCAGCCACTCTGGGTGATGGTCTGTGAAGGCAGAGTTTCCCAAGTGACACACTCTCTTTTTCCCTCAGTCAGAGTTCAAGTGCAAATTGTGACTAAGAGTACCAAACCTTAGACACCAATTCCAAAGTGAAATATAACAGTATAATGCAACATTTCCAAAGGAAGGTTCCAGAAAGACTTCCCTAAAACTCTTACAACCATTTACCCACGTGGAAGGTAAAAAGAGTCGGCAATTATTGAAGATGAAGGTTTTTGGAGAAAGTTACCAGCATGCTTCTCCTCAGATCTATGGGGCTCTTTGCTTCTCACCTCAAGTACAGGTTAAGTCCTTCAGACATTCTGATACCCCCCACCCCCGGGATATTTCTAGTCCCCACCTGGCACCATACATAGTTATTACAATACTATTTACTATATTCCCTGTGCTGTACTTTACATCTACGTGATTATTTTGTGACTATCAATGTGTACTTCTTAATCTCTTCACCTTTTTCACCTAGGCCCCCAACCCTCCTTTCATCTGGCAACTCTCAGTCTGTTCTCTACCTATGAGTCTGTTTCTGTTTTGTTTGTTCATTTATTTTGTTCTTTAGATTCCACACATAAGTGAATTGTATGGGATTTGACTTTCTCTGTCTGACTGACTTATTTCACTTTGCCTAATACCCTCTAGAGGGTACCCTCTGAGGTTTAGAATGTAAAGTATTTCCCTTGGACCAGATCTAAGCCACATAAGAGAGAGCCAGCTTTCTTAGAGTCTGTTCAAGAATCACCCTCTGGAAAGAAGATAGCAGAGCAAACAGAAGCAAGGAGTGTACTTCTGAAAAACTCCTAGGTGCCATGGAAGCTGAAATAAAAATGCACTTCTTGCCCGGCCGGTGTGGCTCATTGGTTGAGCGTCGACCCATTCACCAAGAGGTCGCCGGTTCGATTCCCGGTCAGGGCACATGCCCAGGTTGTGGGCCTGATCCCCAGTGGGGGACATGCAGGAGCCAGCCAATGGATGTTCTCTCTCATCCATGTTTCTATCTCTCTTTCCCTCTTTCTTCCTCTCTCTTTAAAAATCAATAAAGAAAAAAAAATTATTAAAAAAAAAAAGCACTTTAGTGTGTCAAAGGAGCTTTGGGAGAGACATCCCAATGATGAGAAGTCTCCAAAGATGCACCTGCTAGAAAATAGCCTATTTTAAGTGCATGCTGAAACCAGAGGTGTAAACAAACCCTAGATAATCCACAGTACTTGCCAAGTAAGAACTTTATCTCCCTCACCTCTTCTATGAGCTTTAACCCTTAGTTAGCAAGATGGGGAACGAGTGGGGGGAGGGAGGGAAGAAGAGAAGAGAAATCCATTACTCCCGTTTTCTACGGCTCCTTGCCTCCAACATCCAAGGTAGGGGAAGGAAGACACATAACTTTAAAGCAAGATTGAAATCGTGATTATCACATGAACATGCAGATTATAAAGAGCATGATTAATTTCCTCAATTTAAAGTGATCAAAGAATTGTTTGATGTTTAGTAAGAGTGACCAGAAAAGTCATGGGAACGCCTTGAATTTGCATTTGCAAAATGATCACACCATTTTATCAGCTGCCCCTTTCTTTTATTCTCCCCTGCCCTTGACTTTCAGACACAGGCTTTCGTCCTCCTCTTCGTGCTAGAGTTTAATAATAACAAACACCCACATTACTGAGCACTTACACTGTGCTAGGCACTCTACTATGTATTTTATTTACATTTGTCATTCGTCTTCATGCAACTCTGTAATATCATCACCCCCATTTTACATATGAGAAAACTGAGGCTTCTCCATGGTTGTGCCATTAGTAAGCAGAGGATCTGGGAATTTACCCGGGTAGTCTGACTCCAGAGTCTGTCATCTTTCTGCAAAAGAATGAGTGAAATGCAATCTCTCAGTTCAAAGGATAAAAAATACCAGGCTTGCTTTCTTTAATAAAACAGATGTGGATCTCCCCCATTTCATGAGAAAATGGAAACATTCCACTGAAGGAGAACTAGTAGAAAGGTAAACAGAGCTATTGTTTGTAATCATACAACCTGCTGACGTCCACACTTATTCAAACTCCTGGATGACGTCACCATGTCATCACAAAGCCTCTTCGACCCAGACATAAAATAACAACAACAGCATCTAAAATGTGTAGTGTTTGACCTTAAAAAACTGCAATTTCATATTCTAATCCAATTTTATTCTCACAATGATCCTCTGAGTGGGCATCATTCATACTATGCTTTTGATGAGGAAACTAAGATTAAAAGCTTTTAAAACCTGGTTTTGCTTAACACCACAAACTGATCCATGACAGAGCCAGAACTAAAAGGGGCAGATATCAAAGGAAAGTTGAAATATCAACCCATTTGCATATCAACTTCTAAACCTCTCTTTACCATCAATATTTGTATTAATCATTCTTGATCCTGATGCTAAGCGTTTTCCACCCTCAGAATGCCTCACATGTCCTCAAACATGTATCCAACCGCTCACTTTATTCCAATGAGATGATTCATGGAGCTAACAGTGCATATGGTTTTCAGGTGCAGGGACTGGGGTTTCAAGAGGCAAACAATTTGGGCCTGGCCAGTGTGGCTCAGTGGTTGAGCGTCGACCCATGCACCAAGAGGTCGCCGGTTTGATTCCCGGTCAGGGCACATGCCCAGGCTGTGGGCCCGATCCCCAGTGGGGGGCATGCAGGAGGCGGCCAATCGATGTTCTCTCTCATCAATGTTTCTATCTCTCTCTCCCTCTCCCTTCCTCTCTCTCTAAAATCAATAAAGAGAAAAAAAAGAGGCAAACAAGTTGGGTTAATCAATGCAATACAAGAATCACAGGATTTTACAAACCTGAGTTGAATTTATGTTTCTCACTAGAGAGATGATTTCAGAATTTCAGAACCATGCCAACATATTTCACCATAACCTCATCACCTGGATTACTCTTCTCTGAGAAAGCAAAGGTTCATGCAAGCAATTAGTTCTGTTGATCAAGTTCCAGGCTTTTTCTTTTTTCGTTTTGGAATTCCAAGAGGTAAAATGGTTTTTCTCTCTGTTCTTCCTTTCCTCATAAACAAAGACTCATCAACGTACACACTCTCCAACCCATGTATTTTTTCATATTCTCCATGGCCACAAGTACTAACAGTTCACTAGCGCAATGATTCTCAGACTTTGGTATTTCTCAGAATCATCTGGAAGCCTTCTTAAAACAGAGTTTGCTGGGCACCACCCCACAGTTTCTGATTCCATCAGTCTGGAGTGGGGGAAAATAGTCGGCATTTCTAATGAATTTCCAGGTGATGCTGCTGCTGCTGGTCTGGGTCCCACGCTTGGGGAACCCCAGGGCGAGTACTTCTCCCACATGTTCCCTTAAAGGGCCCCAACCGAAAGTGTTCAGAGCTAAAGTTCACGATCGCAAAAACGGTGCTCAGTGCCTTGGCCTCACACTGAAGGCTTCTATCTGGAGGGAAAAAGAATAATGGTCATGACTCACTGTCTTTTCAAGCTCTGCCAGCCACAAAATTAAAAACAGAAAAGGGCTACACTGAAAGCGAAATGAAAACAGCTAAAGTAACACTGTCTAAATTTTGAGACTCACAGCGTGATTGCTGGAGTCAGGACAAAAGACATAGTAACAGGTAACTGTAGGCTGAGCGCATGGAGAGCTGGCACCACCGAGGCTGACAGGAAGACCAGAGCGCCTGTCCCAACCCCAGAAGCCAGTCAGGCACGTGGCTCCCCGGCTTCTTTAACTGTCAATGATAAGCTCTTCCACAGAGTTCTCCAAACACAGATCGACCTATACCTCTTGGATTAACTAACTTCTTCCACAACTTCTCTACTGTTTTCTAACACAGAAAAAAAAAAAAAATCAATTGTCAATAAGCAAATACTGTCGGAACATCAAGCAGGTAGAAAGAAAATCTGAAGCGAGAAGCTGGCCAAGGCGTTTCCTTCAAGCTCCTTTATTTTTATAGTGATCGCCTCTAGACAACTCTCAGGGGAGACTTTAATTCCATTTTTCATCTCTTTGAAAAAAGAAGGCATTTTATGTAATGGTATAAAGTACTCAGTATTCTAGCTTATCAAAAGTGTGACTAGTATTTTAAATACCACATGAAATAACAAAATGCAACTGCAAGAAATAGTACTATAAGGTATAACATTGCTGCTTAGAAAATAAGCTGTTAGTTCTAACCTTTACTTAATATAGCAATATTTTGCAGAAACCACTGACCTTTTATTCTGATCACCATGAGTCCATTAACTTCCAAAATATGGGCCAGCCAGTGAATAATATGCTACTAAGTAATAAACCTATGCCATCCAAATGTACTTTTTCTGTCCCAGTCCAAAGAAAAAGAGATTCATAATGGTAAAGTCCCTGAATGCACCAGTTTTGAGAGAAGTCACTCTGTATGAGTATGAGTCACCAGACCTACTTCCTTAGTGATAAACGTTGCCTAAGTAACCTAGATGCCTGACTATTAAGTACATGGGCAGTGTGCTGGGTTTCAAACCCACTAGTCATTTCCCTTACTTAATTGCTAACTTCTCTTCCCCACCGCAGTTTTGGGGCCTGTGTTTTATGTAGTAACCCAGCAACTAGTCATTATGCTATATTTTATCAAGGACAACAAAACAGGAACGTTTACATTTCCATGGAATCCAGAGGAAAAGTTGATGTTATTTCATTCTAACTTTAAGGAGGAATAATTGTTCAACTAGGTCTCCATGGCAAAATGATCGTGTAAGACTTGGAGATAAAATGATTTAACAGAGAAAACAGAAATAGACCAGATTCCCTCTGAGTAAAAGGAAAGTGCTAGATTCTTTTCTGAGTCCTTAGCACCCAGCAGAGAGCTGGGCTGTGTACACAGTAGAACTCAAAATACACTGACTGAAGGGGGTCATTGCTTCTCTTCAGAATAAGCCAATCTGTTAAGGAATTGTGCCACTACTGTACTGAGTTAGCATTCCATCAGGCTGGTTAACACTTTTATGCATTCTTTTACTTAGATCTATAAGGACTGTCATATTTGCTGCTCTTGTCCTTGTATACCTGTGAAGTACTTTGTTTTTTCCCTTTAATCCTCACTGAGGATATGTTCCAATTGGTTTCAGAGAGAGAGAAAGGGAGAGGGAGAAAATCGGTATGAGAGAGAACACTGACCAGTTGCCTTCCGGAGGCACCCTGATCAGGGATCAAACCTGCAACCTGGGTATGTGCCCTGACTAGGATTCAAACCGGTGACCTTCCAGTGTACAGGATGATGCTCCAACCAACTGAGCCACACCAGCCAGGGCACATGTGAAGTACTTTAAAGATGCTCTCTTTTAAAACAGAGCTGGTGTTGAGCATTTCTTGGAAAAAAATATTTTATGCAATGACAATGAGATTAATATTGTGCAAGAAATGTTAAAAGCTGGGTAGTAAGCTCCTATGTGTTATCAGGAATGTTGCTTTAGTTTGGCCTTGAGAATGTTGGCTGTCCTGTGCTTCACTGACCCTCTCATTTCACACCACTCATAATTCTTGAACTGTACACTATTACTACCCCATATGTTAATAAATCTCTCTAAAATCCAAACTAATAGAGAGTAAGTATGGGTTAGGGTTAGAGTTAGGGTTATGTGTTCCAAAAATGTGGGCAGTTTATTTCTTTTCCACTAGCAAATGTGGTTAAGGATTTTTATTCACTTAATTGAATGCAGGCGTCATATGCCATATATATCAAACCATTCTGGTGAGTTGAGTCAGAATTCAGAAATGAAATCTCCACAGAAAACCCCTAAAACTGTCCATAAATGCCTTGATGATTCATTAAGGACATCATATTCTCTGAATTCAAAAGGATTCTATTACTGCAACAGAACAGGAAAATAAAAGTCCAAAGAGATACCCAGACACGATAAGAATGGCAAAGAGACCTGGGGATGTCACCAACAGTAGTACAAAAATACCATGGCATGTGAGGTACCACAGTACAGTGAGGTTTATAGTGTGGAGCCTAGAACCAGAAGTCCTGGGTTCAAATCCCAGGTCTGCCACTTCCCGGCTGTGTGAGCCTAAGTAAGTTACTTACCTCTTTGTGCTTCACAGAAAGTAACTTACTGTTGCCCTGGCCAGTTTGGCTCAGCGGTTAGAGCATCGGCCTGCGGACCAGAGAGTCCCGGGTTCAGTTCCCACTAAGGGCAGGTACCTTGGTTGCAGTTTGTCCCTGCCCCGGCTGGGGTCCTGTGGGTGGCAACCAGTTGATGTGTCTCTCTCACATCGATGTTTCTCTCTCTCTCTTCCCCTCTCTCTACCTCCCGCTCTATCTGAAGATAAATGCAAAAATGTCCTCAGGTGAGGATTAAAAAAAAAAAGAAAGTAACTTACTGTTACTTACTTTCTTTATATGTCTAAAAGGGCTGTTGTGAGGATTACGTAAATTAACACATGGTAAATAAGTTAACACTTGGCATACAATAGGGACTCAACATATGCAGGCTATCATGATGATTGCCTTAACTTCCCTATTAGGGCCAGACTCTGATTCTAGCAATGAAATCACAGCATGACTATTTATCACGGACTATGAAAACCAACCCAGAGTTACCAAAAGAAAAACTCTGATCTGGACATGCAAATATCTCTGTACTGTATTCTCTTCACATATGTCTAAACTCCTGAAGTTCTAGAGATGGCGGATGGATAAATTACAATATTGTATCAGAACAATTTTTCATAATTTATGCTATGAAGAAAATGTATTGGATCTATATTAAGCTTTAAGTTCCGTGATATTTTTTGCAGTATGCTACATATCCAGATGAATCCCATTAGAGGGCAGATTTCCAGTACTTAGCTAATTACAAATACGAAAGCTTATGCAATCTTTTAGAAACCATCACAATAGAATTATCAAGAGGGTTGTCAATCCCTTTATTTGGCTACAGTTTACTCAGAATGGTCTTGCTTTACTCATTTCTTGTCATTTTAATACATTTTAATTATATTTTGCCTTGCATAGTTTTATCATTATGCCATCTTGTATAATTGTCACAATAGTATCTGGGATCCACAAGGACAAGCACACCAACCTAGGAGACTTTCATGATCTTCTAATTACAAGTCCAAATTCATATTTTACTTACGCACCCCCTCCAGAACTATCATGAGGCAATCAGGGGCATTTTTGGCAAAAGCTCAGAGTTGCATATATCTGTACACACATGTCTGTGTCTGAATGTTCACAGTTAAAATGTTATGCCTGCAATGCAAAACATAATAATTTTAACACAACACAAAATATATTTTATTTAATTTGTTTCAAGACTAGTTTCTGTGAATACACGTGTGAATCCAGAATCATCTTGCAACTGATAAAAGCTAACACTTTTTTAACTTCATGTGAACATAATTTTTAAACACATTTTAGCTCCCCAAACCATAATATAAATTAATCCCAAGTGATATGTCAGTCACTTAATAAAGACAAAAGTTGCCTATGAGGAAAAGATTAAATATCAACATCTAAAAATCCACTCACTCATTTAAAGCTTTACTTAGTGATTAGCATGGGCTTTCCATCTGACACATGACATCATGTAGTGTTACTCTGACTTATGTTTATTGCTTTCCTAATACTTGGTCTTCTGATTTTCATTTCTAACCTCTACATATCTTAATGATCTCTGTCAGTAACCAAAATTTGATGGAGTATATTTTAAACTGTGAATTTATCAAACACATTTAAAAGTAAATTAAATATTTAAGATTCTAAAGAATATCACTTCACTGGTATGCCAGAGCTAAAGCATCCCGAATTTTTGGAAAGATCAGTCAATTTATTAACCAGTTTTGAGATAAGTGGGACAGACTTCTTTCATTTTCCCCAAATATACAGGAAAGAGATTTGGGCTATATAGATAATGATATTTCCTTTCCAACTTCATAGGTTACTATGAACACAAACCAGAAATTATGTTTTAAATTTGTTCAGTTCTTTTAAAGAAAACTGTGCTGCTGAACAGTTATTGTCATTGGACCCATTACCTGAATATCTCCTGAAGAAAACGTCCACCACTTGGCAGAGTACCTTTCTAGGATGCCAAAGCACTTGGCAAATTTTCTCCAGTGACAGGACCTTCTTCACTACCCTGAAAAAAAATGGGAAAAACAACATTATGGGCCAAGGGTCAGATACCTGCTTGTTTTTTGGTGACAGTTTCACTAAACTGTGACAGTATCGGTTAGGTCTCTTTCAGACGAGATCAGGTGCGTTCCGGGTGGTAAGCCGTAGACTGGTTAGGTCTCTTTCAAATAAGGTCCGGTTTTCATATCTGGGCTGGTTTTGTTTTGTGTTTTGGATCAGGTGAACCAACTCTGAAAACGAAGCTTCACGCCTTTGTCTAACAGGCATAACTTTGGCACTAGGTTTTCCCTCCACGTGTTAATTAACATCTTTTGTCCCTTCTACATACTCACCATCTCCTCTTTCCTTGGTCATAAACTGTGCATTAGACTTTGATGAAATGATAAATTACACATAGTTCTATGGGAAACTATAATCTGTCCCCCTCTCCCCTCCAAAAAAAAAGATTCAAAGAGATTTCTAGGAGTGTGTCTTTAAGCTTCTTTTTCTCTGAACTTTAAAAAACAGTTTTAGAGGAAACTGAAGAAGTCCCTGATGAAGAAGTCCCTGATTTTTCATCAGCTGTGGAGACCAGACCAATGCACTCACATCAGATAAGGAACAACATAAGGCAATCGATATTACCCATGTCAACAGAGCAGGACTGCTGTGAAGGATAAAACTGCACGATTGTGCGTATATCTCACCTTTCCCATAAGTTAGACTTTATATAGACTAGAGAAGGGAAGACACTTCCAGGTTAAGGGGTTTCAGTGAATTATCTTTCACTTCAAATTAATTTGTTTTCTGCATTTATGCTCTCAGTTACTCTGTCCAGAAGGCTCAGAGTCCTGTGACGTGCCTGACCTCTCTCTAACTTCACAGCCTCTAACAATCATCCCCCTTCATCATCACTGTATCCCCCAAGGTCAGACTCCTTTTGCCATTCACCAGTCTACTGCAAACAGCCCTCAACTTGGTCTCCCCAGCTCATCCTCCACAGCACGCCAGCTTTCCTAACATGCAGCTAAAGCATGCCTTTCTCCTACTCACAAAGGCAGTGAATTCCCACTGCCCACCACACTAATTATAAACTCCTCGCTCTGGCATTCCGTCCTCCAATGCACGGTCCCATGTTAGCTTTCAGTTCCCTTTCTCCCCTACAATCGCTCCATAATCCAGCCACCCTGGGAATCTTGCTATTCCCTCAACGTCCCCGGAACGCTAACATCTATGCAATCATATAGTCTCACCGGTTTTATTTATTTATTTTTTATTTTTTTTATCCTCACCTGAGGACATTTTTCCATCGTTTGTTCAGATAGAGTGGGCGGGAGAGACAGGAAGAGAGACAGAGAGAGAAACATCAACGTGAAAGGGACACATCGAGTGGCTGCCTCCCGCACGACCAACCAAGACCAACAAGGGCCGGGGACAAACCGCAGTCAAGGTATGCGCCCCTAGTGGGAACCGAACCCGGGTCTCTCTGGACCGCAGACCGACGCTCTAACCACTGAGCCAAACCGGCCAGGGTGTCTCACCGGTTTTAAACCTTTCTCTACCATGGTAAGCTGTAACACTCATACCCATTCCCCAGATACCACCTTTACAAACTACATTTTCTGTTCTCCCTCAAATGGACATGATCATTTCTCCATGGAAACCCTTCAGCACTCTATTCACTCTCCATCAGGAGTGCACTCTCCACATCCTGATACGTATCACAGCGATTCACGTGGTTGCCAATCCCTTCACGTGGTTAGGAGCTCCCCAGAGGCATCAAAAGCTTCTTACTCACCTGAATAAACTAAGAAGCGTGGCAGGCAGCGCGGAAAGTGGGTAACACCTACCTGCTGAATGGCATACGAGGGGAGACCTGAGTGTGGGGGAAATGTGGTGTATTCGTGGAGCAGAGAGCAGCTGAGGGCCCCAGTGAACTGCTGTCTTGAGGGGCGCAGTGGAAGTAGGGATGGGTGTGCATACTGAGCGTGGCTTTCAAAGGCCCCAGTTGATCCATGTGCTTCAACCGCCTCTGCAGCAACATTTCTGGTTCCTTCATCATCTTTATTACAAATTGTAATCACTCTGTTCTTTTAGTTGAGTGTCGTCTCTCTGAGTCACACATACGCACACGCAGACTCGACTGGACATTGCGAGGGTGCACGCATTAAACCTGCCTTGTGGACTTTCCCAGTGTCTAGCAGGGTGCCTGGCACAGGGTAAACATTCAGTAAACATGTTCTGAGTTAAGTGAATAAAATGTGTGGGTCATCATAGCCTGTAAAGATAAAATGCAGTCACATGTAGAGTGACCAGCACAATGCTTGAACATAAGAGCACTAGTAGCCCGCCTCTCCCTCCCTCCCTTCCTCTCTGAACTACTCCTGAATCAAGTCATACATTCAAAAACGTATCAGGCCTCTCTCTAGGCACTGAAAATGGGGTAGTGGACAGAAAGAGAAAAACTCCTGCTCTCATGGAGCTTACATTCTCCATGAGGGAATGACTGGTTCACTTTGAATCTTCAAGGAGTCTTACAGATGCAGTTATTAAGAAAAAGGGGTTGTGTCCGGCTGGTGTGCTCCGTGCTTGAGCATTGACCCATGCACCAAGAGGTCACCAGTTCGATTCCCGTTTGGGACACATGCCCAGGTTGTGGGCCAAATTGCCAGTGGAGGGCATACAGGAGGTGGCCAATTGATGTTCTCTCTCATCGATGTTTCTATCTCTCTCCTTCTCTTACTTCCTCTCTCCCTAAAATAAAAATAATGAAAAAAGAAAAGAAAAAGGGGTTGTGAGCACTGCTTATGCCTGGTTTTCTCTAACGCTGAGATGGCATCCCAGGGCCACAGCCTCCTCTCTGAAGATGGTAGGGTTGCTATTACTCACGTGGCATCTTATGAGCTGCACATCAGTGATGCTTATTTATCTACAGCCTGTTATTACACCCAAGACAAGGGAGCACCTCTTTTTGCCGCATTCTTTGAAGACCAAGCTGAGGTGAAGAGGGAACATGCAAAGCAATTTCTAAGATACCTAAGAAAGCGTGAGAGTAAAATCTGCCTTCCGGTGAGGAAGAGGCCTGACATGGGTAACTGGGGAACCGGAGTGCAAGCTCTAGAGTCTGCTCTGGAGTTGGAGGACAAGCTAACCAACCCCTTGCTAAACCTGAAGACCATGGCTTCTGCCAACGAGGAAACGGATCTCTCACACTTCACGGGAAAGTACCTGGATAAACAGAAGAGGAACACCAGCTACCAGGAACACCAGCTTGTATATATCATAAGGGATGAGAAAAGCAGACCCAGGAGGAAGACCCATTTAAAAAGCCTCCTCAAGTGTCAGGTAAAAGGACATAACATCTGAAGGCAACAAAGCAAGTCTTCCCATCGTGGTAGGTCCCCAAATCAGCTCCTTAAGAATCTTAATCTTCTCCATTTGACAGAAGACTGCTTTCCTTCATTAGTGTGTGTACAAATAAACCTGTTTATGCACTATAAAAAAAGAAAAAGGGGGTGTGGCTTGAAGACAGACATACTGGAGCCAGGTAAGCCAGTCACGGGACTGCAAGGACGAGGTATAAAAAGGCTTGGATGGGAGACAGAAACACAGCAGTGGGACACGACACCCACTGGATCTGTGCGATCCAAGAGTAAGGAAGTGGCGATGACGCAATTTTCCAATCGTGTTAGTTTGCTGTGTTGCCCTGGACCGACAGAGAAGTTAGGAGGGAAGTTGCTGTGGTTGGTGGGTTTTAGGGTGTGGGCAAGCCATGTCTAACTTTGGAAATGCTGCCTCTGAAGAGAGGGAAAGGAATCCAGGTGAAAATGTTTAACTCTCATAGTGAGGATTCAGAGTGCAGGTGGAAACTAACCTCCCTCCTTATCACTGTTACATCATCCGAATAACATAAAACACGGTATTCTAAATATCTGCCAAACTCCTCTAGGAATCGGCTCCTTCACAACGGAATCTGAGAGTTTTCCTGTCTTTTCAGTTCCTGGAATGCAGTAGGGCCCTGAAGAATATTTGTGAATTGAGTTGGTTGACAGTAAACAAAAATGTCATCATCAGAGCAAAGAGACCAGTGTGTTTGGAGTCAGAAAGGCTTCGATTTGAATTCTTGTCTCCTCTTTCCCTCCTGTACTAGTTTTTTTGTTTTGTTTTGTTTTTTTAAATCCTCACCCAAGGATATTTTCTCAAATACCTTCAGATAGAGTGGGGGGGGGGAGATAGAGAGAGGGAAACATCCAAATGAGAGTGACACATCGACTAGTTGCCTCTCACACGACCCCGACCAAGGCCGGGGATGAACTGCAACTGAGGAACGTGCCCTTGGCTGGAATCGAACCTGCAACTCTGGTCCGCGGGCCGACGCTCTAACTGCTGAGCCAAACCGCCCCGGCTCCCTCCCGTACTAGTTTTAAGAGCACGAGCAAATTGCTAGCCTGTGTCTTACACTCCTCATATGTAAAATGAATGATCAAATCTATCTTGCAGTATGCTATGAGAGCAATTAAGTTAAATTAAATGCATGCAAAGTTCCTGTCATCCAGTAGGCACAAGAACTAAAGCATTTATCATAGTATTGATTATTATCTTTATTGTCATGCCTTTTAGGTTTTGCCATGCCTTTCACCACCTCATTTAATCCACCTTCTCATTTGTTACATTCCATCCAGGCGGTCCTGCTAGACGCTGTCCTCTTGGCGTGGCCACCCGCCAGCCGGCTCCCCTAAAGCTCCCACAGGTCACTAAGCTCCTCTCTGCATGGCTGGCTGGGCCGTCGGCTCAAATCACCCAATTCAACTGACATCACCCGAGCTTGCAAATTCCAAAATCACTGTTAGTACTTTACATTTGGTAATGTTTATGCCTGGCTTACAAATTGTGCCACTGAGTCCTTATTCATACACAACTTGCATCATGCCGTGGTTGAAGCAGTTTCACAGTCCAGCATTTAAAAATACTCCTGAGATAGGTTATCACAGCGATCAAAAAATAAATATGAACACCAAGAAAGCTATGTCTACATACCATTTACTTCCAAAAGATAAGCAGGAACATGGGGTGCATATATAGCAGGGTTCGTTATGATACTCACGGATGTTAGTTCAGAAACAGAGGTTGCCCTCAGTAATGACTGTCACCCATCAGCGGCAGCACTGTGCTAGGCACTGTATAATTTATCTCAGAAGGAAATTAATTTTTTCAAAAGTCTCACACATGCTACATAAATGAGTAAAAGTGCTTTTGTAACCTTCACTTTTCTACACTCTACAGTCTACCCCAAGCAATTGCATTTCTAAAGGCAAAGACACACTGAACACTGTCTATCTGTGCTTGTGCATGCACGCGCTATAGGGCAAGTGCTGTGCCTCCTCCCCTTCCAGATGCATATATTGGAGGCCTACTCTCCACTGTGATGGTATTTGGAGGTGGGACCTTTGGGAGGTAATTAGGTTTAGATGCGAATGGAGGGTAGAGCCCCACGATGAGATTGGTGCCCTTATAAGAAAAGGAAGAGACCAGAGCTTGCTCTCTCTCTCCCATGTGAGGACACAGCAAGAAAGCAGCTGTCTGCAAACCAGGAAGCAGGTCCTCATCAGACACCACACTGCCTGCACCTTGATCTTGGACTTCCTGCCTCCAGAACTGTGAAAAATATGTCTGTCGTTTAAGCTACCTAGTCTGTGGTATTTTGTGCAGCAGCCCGAGCCACAACAGCAAGTGAATATCATAGCACAGTCGTGAGAGCACAGATTAGGGACAGTTTAGAAAGGAGAAGGAATCCCTCTGAGAGGATGAGGGCCAGAGTCATGCCAGAGGAAGTCACCACAGTCCTGAGGAATTTGCTGTGGCCACCAAGAGGGCACACTGCCACGCCACACCACAGCCTTGCCCTCATTTTCCGTAGTGAGTCAGTCAGCAAGCATCCCGGATAGCACTGCCCTGGGATCAGCACTTTGGGTGGGAGTAAGGTCTTCCCCCATACTGAAATGGCTTTTTCTCATCCGAAGAGTTCCAGGCAAACTCACAATGGTGACATTTGCTGGGCTTGAATAAAGGGCTCTCAGAGAGCAAGGTGGTAATGAGGAGCACAGCTTGTCTGCTGAGCGCGGAGCCCAAGGAATGCTCCTCGGGAGGGACCACAGCCTCCAGAGACGGAGAGAATGTAAAGAAAGAAAAAAAGGCCCACAGCAGGACAGCTGTGCAGCAAAGATCCTGCAGCTAGACCTCGGCAGTGCCATCAGCCAGAACTAACTGAAATGAGGTGAACAAAATATTGCCTAAAAGAGGTTTGTACATAGAAGCTAGAATAAACCCTTCTTTTGATTCTAAACTATTTTATTTAAACGCCAGTTAACTTCCAGTACCTTCCCCCACCAAAAAAGGGGGGGGGAGCATTTTACTCCCCCCTCCCTATCTATTCACTATAGACTCAAGATGTTTCTATCTTTACAAAGTTTTGGAGTTCATTTTTTCAGTACTCCCTAAGTCCTCTAGACATTAAAAAACCAACCAACAAACAAAAAACCTGTGGTTTTTATATTACTACTTAACAAAGATTGGCTTGCCTTTGCTGTCAATCTCCCTTTAAAGGATAACCATTCTGCATGTTACTAAAACTGCTTCAATAGCCCTTGAGGGATTTACCTAGATCCGTGGAGTCTGAAAACTGCCCTGGTGCCCTGGACAAACAGTTTTTTACTCTGCAGATTTCATTGCACAAATTCTTGAAAACAGGCTAAAATGACCTGCAATAGTTTCCAGTCAAGTCACCAGAACGCTGCAGGGTGCACTGCCGAACTAAAATGAACACAGAAATCTATTTCTCCAGCACATTCTGACATTTGAGTTACATAATTGCCTTTCATTAATCAAATTGGAGTTTTAAAGCAATACCTAATTAATTCCTTAAGTGGCATAGGTTATATCTTTAATGACTCTCACTGTAGCACAAAAAACAGTGATCACTGAAGTTGATTTTGAAACTATGGACTCTGAGTTTCCTCTTTCACCCAGAAATTTCAGATGGTGTTCAAAAGCGGGTGTGGTTTCATGGGGTGTGTGGGGGGGGGGTGGGGAGGATGAGAGGAAACTGGAGGGAAGGATGGGAGGAACTTGGCAAGAACAGCTCGTCAGGGACGCCTATCGAGGGTCTGCAGAAATTTATTGCTAGGCAGAAGTCCTCACGTTGGAATAAAATCAGGCTTTAACGAGTTCTTAAGAACTTCGAGGCGCTCTAGGCTCCCCTACAGGCGAGCCGCACACAAGAACTCGAAGGCCCAGCTTCAAGTTGGGTAAAACTTTGGGACAAACTGCGCGCGGGGCCCTGGGAGACCTGAGTCAATCCCGTCTAACGGTTCTCGAGAACCGCTAGGAGCCCTCAACCTCGGCGGGCAAAGGGCGCGGTGATTCACTGCCAGTGACTCAGCGACCGCACCCCGACGCCCCTGGGCTGTCTTCGGCCGCCGTCCAGCAGCTAGCGCGCTCCACAGCCGAACTAAGCCCGTTAGGTCTCTGAACAGTAACCCCAAGACAAGAGGGTGAAAAGAGATGCGGGCCCACGCTGTCCCCCTTTCGAAACGCACCGCGCGCAAGGCTGCGCGGGGCTGAGCCCTGCGTCCTGGGCAATACGCCCAACTCTTCACGCTCCAATCTCAGGCGCTCTTTGTTTCTTTCGCGGCGCCTTCCGATCTGCGGGATCCCTTACTACCCCTCTTTCTGCTCCTTTGCCCACGGGTTTCCCCACCCACCCGCTCCCCGCGGGCGACCGCTGCAGTATTGCCGCGCGCCCCTCCCACCCGCGCGCCTCCTCCCACGCCTCTTTGGCCGGGTGCGCTGGACCCCTTTGATTCAGTTCTGAGTGCATTCCCCCACCACCGGATGCCACCGCCTTTTTCAGCACCCAAGGGTAAGCAGAGCTCGGGCCATCATCAGGAAAGCCCCGGAATGTCCTAGTCCAGCCAAGAAGTAACGGGACCGTGCCCAGTCCCGAAGAGCCAAGCAGACGGGAGGAGCAAGGCTCCAGAGAGCCCCCGCCCCAACCCCCCGCCCACCCTTCCCGCTACTTGCCGGGTCCCCATTGGCTGGGATGGTAGTGGGAGGGAAGGTAACAGGTTATAAAAACTTCGCCCTCGGCGGGGTCTGGTCCTCTGCTACTCTTGCTCCGGGGTTCCCACGCCAGAGACGCAGCAGCGCTCCCACCGCCCACACCCACCGCGCCCTCGCTCGCCTCTCCGCCCGAGACAGTCAGCGCCGCCGCAGCCGTCCAGCTCACTGCCACCCTCCGCAGCCATGTCCAGCAGGTCCATGTCCTCGTCCTCCTACCGCAGGATGTTCGGCGGCCCCGGCACCGGCAGCCGGCCCAGCTCCAGCCGGAGCTATGTGACCTCGTCCACCCGCACCTACAGCCTGGGCAGCGCGCTGCGCCCCAGCACTAGCCGCAGCCTCTACTCCTCGTCCCCCGGTGGCGTGTATGCCACGC
Organism: Tadarida brasiliensis; assembly: GCA_030848825.1. NCBI lineage: Eukaryota > Metazoa > Chordata > Mammalia > Chiroptera > Molossidae > Tadarida > Tadarida brasiliensis. The sequence continues at coordinate 104,098,667 of CM061257.1, read as the reverse complement.
GCTCCTCCGCCGTGCGCCTGCGGAGCAGTGTCCCCGGCGTGCGGCTGCTGCAGGACTCCGTAGACTTCTCGCTGGCCGATGCCATCAACACCGAGTTCAAGAACACCCGCACCAACGAGAAGGTGGAGCTGCAGGAGCTCAATGACCGCTTCGCCAACTACATCGACAAGGTGCGCTTCCTGGAGCAGCAAAACAAGATCCTGCTGGCCGAGCTCGAGCAGCTCAAGGGCCAGGGCAAGTCACGCCTGGGAGACCTTTATGAGGAGGAAATGCGGGAGCTGCGCCGGCAGGTGGACCAGGTCACCAACGATAAGGCCCGCGTCGAGGTGGAGCGCGACAACCTGGCTGAGGACATAATGCGGCTCCGGGAGAAGTAAGGCGGCGCCCACGCGAGGCCGCGGGAGGGAGGGAGAGGGGCAGCTGCCACGCCCTTGGGGATGTAGTTGGCTGTGGGGGGTGGGGGCAGCCGGGGAACGGGGCTGTGGCTGTGGTGGCGCAGCCCCACCCAGAACCCTGCAGTTGCAGTTAGCGTTTCCCCTCTACCCCCACTCATTGCTTAAGATCTCCCGTTTCAAGTTACAGATTTCTTGAAACTACCACTTTGTAGTAGATGGCCCTTGCAAACTGTGAGCGTGGTATCTCCAAACTTTTTGAAAGTTTCCTAGCCCCTTCTGGCGGGCAGCCAGCCCAGGAGGGGAGGAGGGAGGAAAGGACGGCTGTGCAGCAAGAGAGACAAAGGGTTGCCGAGGCTTCTCGGGGCGGAGTGGCGGCATTCGCCTTGCAGGGCGGTGTGAATGTTTGTCCACGCTGCGCCCCCAAAACTTGCCGGGAGTGGCGGTTCTGAAAGCCGCAATCGCTCGGTGGCTGTCTGCAGAGGTGGCGCATCAACTTTTGTTTCGCAGAGCAGCGACGTGGTGGTTGGGTGTGGCGGCCCCGCCCCTGGCGGTTTCCCAGTTCCCCTTTGGTTAATGTGTAACTGTTTCAGGTTGCAGGAGGAGATGCTTCAGAGAGAGGAAGCCGAGGGCACCCTCCAGTCATTCAGACAGGTTTGTAAATCCTTCTCACTCGCAGCCAACGGACCCCACCCACCCACGCAACTCACCCACGGCCACGGACAATTCTAAAAGTTACTTACCCCAAGTCTAAATAGTGCAAAACTTCATGTCTGTGCTCAAGGCCCCCTAGTGGCAGAAAGGCCCCACCCAGATTGGGGCTTCTCCGGATAAAAAACCCTTGGATGATTTAAACCTTCCCTTAGGACATAGAGAGTCTTTAATTTTTTACTTTGTTTCTAAATTTCTTCCAAAGAAATCTTTTTTTTTTTCCGTGTCAATTTTGCAACACACTGATGTTCTGATTTCAAACAGTCACAGTTTGAGTTAAATTGAGGTTTGCTAAATTAGCCTACTTTTACAAGGCCACAAAAAGCACAATTCTGCGCTATAGTTAAAAATGTAAACCGTGTTGGAGCATAAGAAACTTAGTTTCGCTGGCATTAAGCCAGAAAGTTTCTTTCTTTTTTTTTTTTTCTCTCTCTGTAAGGTCTATTGTGGCACTAAAGTTAGATGGAAGTATCGCTATGCACAACTATTTTGTGATCTAATAAGGGTGAAAAGGAGCCATCTGTCTCCTAGCTGAAAGGTATTAATGGTTTCTCTGGACTTCACTATGGAATGTAGAAACAGACATTCTGGCTAGTGTGTTGGCTCTGGACAGAAATAATAGGAGTCTTTGTGTTCCTAAGAGAAGCTTTGCAACAGGCTACATTCTTATTGAATATGTAATGATGTAAGCACAGTTCTGATTCGGCACAAGTATTTGCTAACATCCGTTATCTGATATCTGGCCCAGACTTGTGAAGTATGTGATGTGAAAAGTTCTTAAAGCTATAGTCATGCCTCACATTTGGAAAGCCCTTTTTTTATTGGGTCCTTGTATCATTTAATATATAAATAAATACATAAATACATAAATAAATACATAAATAAATAAATAAACCTAAGGCTGAAGAATGGAATTTTGATTAAAGGGTTTTTTTGCTCCAAAGTAAGATGGACTTAAAGGATTTTTTAACTTAAAATTTAAATCCAAAAGCAGGAAGAGTCCCTGCACAGTTTTATTCTCCTAAACAGTTATTGGGATTGGCTATAAAAGCACTCTCACATGAAAAGTCTAGAATAACATTTGAGGCAGAAATATATTTGCCAAATTAATTTAAACAGAGCATTGTGTGATCATTACATCTGTTAATGTTTTCTGCAGAGTAGTAGTTAATATAAAACAATATAGTATAAAAGATCTATTTAGGAATTAGGTTACATCCCTCATAATTTCTTTAATGAAGTAGAATGTCATATTGCACTTTTTTATAGAGGCTAGTAAATTATCTTTTATATCACTTTTTTAGGGCTTAACAACAAGCAAAAATGAATTTTTTTCCCCAAGCCTGATTTTTTTTTATCATCATCCATTCCTCATTCACTTTTCCGTGAAGGTGTTAGAAGTGTCTCAACATTTTAAGACTGTAAGGCTATAAACTGCAGTGCAAATATAATTGCTTATAAGACAAGAGGTATAAAAAGCCTCATATTCCCTTAGTGGAAGTAAAATCTGAGTTGCAAAATTACCACATTCTGATTTGGCATGTAGCAGTTTACAAATGGTAGAAACTCAGAAGGAGAGCTGGAGCAGCAAGAATTCTACATATACATAGTTTCATTATGTATAAGTGTTTTGACCAGTCATTCAAACAAGCTAAGCAACTGAATTGACAAACACAGTGCTATGTGTAAAGGATGGACACACCCTTGTAACATGATACGGAAGTTTCAGGAAAAAGATATCCACCAGAGAAAGCAAAGCACAGTTCAGAGTTAGGTTTCTTTACTGATTTGCCTGTCCTGCATCTGTGCCATTGTCCATTCTAAATTGGAGTAAAAATCTAGCCTTGTAACCCGAATGCCAGATGACTATGTATTTGCTATGGATTATAATGATGTTTCAGATGCTTTGAGAAGAGAAAGAGCTTAGGTGTACACCAAAACTTTTGAAGCGGGAATTTTTGTTCTGTATGGACTCATGTATTTATGAAGTTAGGAGATCTGGTTAATTCCTGTCACCATGTTATTTCATGACATTACAAAAACAAAACAAAACTTAAAATGCTATGGCATTGATTTTCTAGATTAAAAAAAACCACACTTCACTGGCATAATACAGATTCAGTAATACTCCATTGAGTGCAGCTTACCATGTTGGCACACATTTATTTTTAAATTGTCTATTAGTTACCTTGAGTACAACACAGTGGGTCACAGTTCAAATTTAGTAACGAAGAGAAGAAAACATAGTATATTGGGCACTGGGTGATTTATAATCTTATTTGAAGGTCATAAGTTTGTCAACACTTTTTATAGTAAAGATAATGAACTTATATGGTTAATTTAAAAGAATAAATGAGCCCTGCCCGGTTAGAGCGTAAGCCTGCAGACCAATGAGTCGTGGGTTCGATTCTGGCCAAGGGCACGTACCTTGGTTGCAGTTCATCCCCAGCCCTGGTCGGGGTCATGCGGAAGGCAACCAGTCTATGTGTCCCTCTTATATTGATGTTACCCTCCCCCCCCCCCCATACACACACACTCTGGAGATAAATAGAAAAATATCCTTGGGTGAGGATTAAATAAATAAATAAATAAAACGAATAAATGAGATAAGCCATAGACTTAGCATCCTCTATGTCCCATCTTTTCTCTTTTCAAAATAGGATGTTGACAATGCTTCTTTGGCACGTCTTGACCTTGAGCGTAAAGTGGAATCCTTGCAAGAGGAGATTGCCTTTTTGAAGAAACTCCACGATGAGGTAAGTGGCGTTGCTTTCTGTGAATGAAGATGGGTGAACCTGTTCCCATACTCGGCTTGGCTGACCTTCTATTTTTTTTTTTTTTTTTTTAGGAAATCCATGAGCTGCAGGCCCAGATTCAGGAGCAGCACGTCCAAATCGATGTGGATGTGTCCAAGCCTGACCTCACGGCTGCGCTGCGTGACGTCCGTCAGCAGTATGAAAGTGTAGCTGCCAAGAACCTTCAGGAGGCTGAGGAATGGTACAAGTCCAAGGTATGAACAAGTCAGTGTGGCTAGAATGAAAGAAACGCATTTTGTTCTGCAAACACTGTCTGTGATTCCTAAATACCCCTTAGCTCCAGTCAGAAAGCTGGCTTTACTTGCAAGTTCAGGTTGTTTTGTTGCTACAGCCTCTCCCCCGCTCCCAGCAGACTCCCTTCCATTACTCTTTTTTTATTCTACTTCAAAGTAAACCCCAATACCATGCCCTTGACCTCCACCCTTTTAAAATGAGGGTAATAGATTGAATTTCTACTTGAAACTATCAGCATCAGCATTCTATTGCTTTTTCTCTCGTTTGAAAACATATTTACACATATTTTGGCAGACAGTGAGATTTGAAGTTAAACTGTAAAATTTGGTTTGTATTATGCCTTTGTTCGTTTGTGATCTTTAAGCTTTCTCGTTTGCTCGGGTAAGGTGGAATCTTAGAATCAAGTCGCTTGGGTAATCTACATGTCTAATCCTTTCTGACAGTTTGCCGACCTCTCCGAGGCTGCTAACCGGAACAATGATGCCCTGCGCCAGGCGAAGCAGGAGTCAAACGAGTACCGGAGACAGGTGCAGTCCCTCACCTGCGAAGTGGATGCACTTAAAGGAACTGTGAGTATCACACCACAATGAAAGAGGGAAAAGAGCCCGGTCAGTGTGGATGAGTGGGTTGAGCATCATGCCATGCACAAAGAGGTCACTAGCTCAATTCCCAGTCAGGGCACATGCCTAGGTTTCAGGCTCAATCCCCAGTGGGGTGTGTGCAGGAGGCAGCCGATCAATGTTTCTCTCTCATCGATGTTTCTATCTCTCCCTCTCCCTTCCTCTCTTTAAAAAAAAAAATCAATGAAAACATATTTTTTTAAAAAGAGGGAAAATAACCCATTTGGATCCATTCAGTTGACCAAACTCGTGGCAACATCTGAACAAAACTTCCAGTGAAGAAAAATGTATATTTTCATCCAAACAAAATGAGTTGTCCAGACAGGTTGAAAAAAGCACTTGCGATCTGTAGGTCTTAGCTTATATAATTGCTTCTATTAGAAGGGACGCGGTCCATGTATGCTCCTCCTAAAATCGGAGTGTTGCCGTTTGCCACTAAGGGAAATGGTTGCAAGTGGTCTGTAAATGGTTCTGGGAATACCTGGGTTTTTCTGGAAAATCACATTGGAAGCCTTTCTCACCTGCTGCAGAACGAGTCCCTGGAACGCCAGATGCGTGAAATGGAAGAGAACTTTGCTCTTGAAGCTGCTAACTACCAAGACACTATCGGCCGCCTGCAGGATGAGATTCAGAACATGAAGGAAGAAATGGCTCGTCACCTTCGTGAATACCAAGACCTGCTGAATGTTAAGATGGCTCTTGACATTGAGATTGCCACCTACAGGAAGCTGCTGGAAGGGGAGGAGAGCAGGTATGGAGCAAGGACTCGTGTGTGAATGAACAGCTGCCATTTGCTCAGGAGCATGCCACTCGCTTTGCACATCGTATCTCATTTCATCTTTGGAGCCTTGCTTCAGAGTAGCTGCTTACTTACCACTTTCTGTAAATAAGGAACCTTAGTTCAAAGAGATTGAGTAACTCGCCCTGGCCAGTTCATCAGTAGCAGAGCTGGGATTTGAAGCTCTGAGTCTGGGAAAGCCAACTCTGAGGCCTCCAGCTCCTGCTCCCGTGGAGAAAATGCTGGGAGTAAAATATTTGAAATGTACTAATGAGATCAGTCAGGTGTAAATGCTTCTGGAGCAAATCCCTCATTTATGAAATACATGAGTACGTTTTCTTATTTGATGAAAACTAGAAGTGTATAAAGTTTGCTCCTTGTCATTCGAGTTATTTATTGAAACATTGAACTGTTCTGCTTTATCTCTTGTAGGATTTCTCTGCCTCTTCCCAACTTTTCTTCCCTGAACCTCAGAGGTAAGCATTTGATTGCCATTTATGAAAATTTTCAGTAGCACTCATTTTTAAAACGATACTTGAAAAATGTCATACAAGAGAAAGTTCTGTAAAACATCCATAATTTTCAAACCCAACTACGGTCTTCCCTTCTATGCAAACGCTGTTGACTATGGAACATACATCGCAGTAGTTTATCTCATCCTGACCCTCCAGTAGAGTCAGACTGGGTTTTTAAATAGCTAATCATCTTTAGAATTATTTTGGGAGTGGTGCTTTTAAAGAGTTGTGAACAGAAATCATAATTCTTTGGGCAAAATGGTTACTTGTCATTTTAAAGTTGCATTTTTACTCATTTTGGGCCTATTTTCTTTATTCAGAAACCAATCTGGATTCACTCCCTCTGGTTGACACCCACTCAAAAAGGACACTTCTGATTAAGACAGTTGAAACTAGAGATGGACAGGTTGGTATCTTTAGTGGGAACCGAACCCGGGGCTCTCTGGTCGGTGGGCTGATGCTCTAACCGCTGAGTCAAACCAGCCAGCAGGTTGGTATCTTTAAATCAAAACTGGAGTAATCTCAGACAGGCACTGATATCCTCTTAAACCAAGAAGATACTACTCAGATACTACCAGCTAATTTGGAGGTTTCAGTTTCTGTCATGCCCACTAGAAAGAGAATAGGCCTCTTCCAGCACTGTCTATACACAGCCAACTACCTATTTGACTCCTAGATGTGAAGGAGAGATAACAATCTTCCAATTAGTGATTTTTCTATGGTCCGTAATTTAAAATGGGGGTACAGTTTCCTTAAGTTAATTTCTAGGCTAGCGTTATGAACTGTTACATTGGACTACCAGTGTCTTGATCCTGGACGTATCATCTTCCCTAAACACTCCTAGGCCCTCTTACGTAACATAAGGACATGCCATATGGTCAAGTAGTTTTCTTGTTACTTCTCTGTGCCAGGACAAAAGAGATGGTCCAAATGTACTGTGATCTTTATATAATCTTCCCTTGCACATGAACTTAAATATGTTATAATTGCTTTTAAACTTTGCTGCATAGAATTATTACAGCATCCTTCCTCATAAACACAGGTCTTTTGCAATAGCATTCTTTTTTCAGTCATAACATTCCATTGGATACTTACTTTGCTTATAGGTGAAGAGCATCTTACATATTATCTGTCCCCGCCCCAGTTGTAACCTTGGTCATACAGATTAACAGAGTAACCTTCCAACTTTCCCAATGAATTACACATAATTAGTAGGATTTTGCTTTGTCATGCTTAATGGGGTAATTTAATCTTTAGCATGCACTACTATATTTGACTGGAACTATATCTTTTGTAACAGGTCATCAATGAGACTTCTCAGCATCATGATGATCTGGAATGAAAACTGCATACACTTGGTGCAGCAATATATATTACCAGCAAGAATAAACAGGAAATCCATATCTTACAGAAACAGCTTTCAAGTGCCTTTCTGCAGTTTTTTCCAGAGCGCAAGATAGATTTGGAATAGGAATAAGCTCTAGTTCTTAAGAACCAACACTTCTAAGAGATTTAGAAAAAAAAAAAAAGTTTACAACATAATCTAGTTTACGAAGAAGACTTGTGCTAGAATACTTTTTAAAAAGTATTTTTGAATACCATTAAAACTGCTTTTTTCCAACAAGTATCTGACCACTTTGTTTCTGCTTCAATAAATCTTTGGAAAACTATTTTGGTGTCTTACTTACTTACTTGATAATATCTATACAGTTCTCTAAATTTATGAGACCATGTTTTAGTTAAATATTTTTTGGTCCTATTCGTTAATTTGACACAAAAATCAAGTTTAGGTTAACTTGATAAATTCAACTTATTTATGCATGAGGTATAGTTCTTAAATTTGGTAGAATTCACTTTTCAATTAAGTTTTTTAAAAATTTACAAATAAATGAGACAATAAAATAACATACAAGAATTATGATAGATCTTTTCATTAAAATGATTTCAGCTGGGTCCATATCCATGTGTAATTTTAGTTCTAACAAATAGACCTCCTAAAATTGAAAACTTGGACTAAAATGAAAACCTTTTTTTTTGGTATATGTACCATACGAGTCGCACAAACCCCACTATGGGAGTGAAAGCACAGGGCAATGGATGATATCGGGGCTGCATCTTCCATTCACAAGATGCAAAGAAGGGACAAGTTCATCAAGTTTCAACATGAAACTACCCAGCTTTGTGTGCGTATGTATGTAAGTGATATCTAAATCTAGACCTATAGGTAGATATTTTTAAAGACCTTTGCATTTGGAGAATGATGCTAGCTAACACAAAGGGAAATCCCTACCTTTTCATCTGGGAGATGAGATGAATCCATGAGTTGGCTGGTGAAATGATGCTGTGAGTGTGCTAAACTTTCACACCTGGAGCAGCGACACTGAGGTGGTATAGTCACGAGAAGCTTCCGATACGAGAGCATGCAATGTGAGCAGGCATTAAGAACCGTTACAGTGGAGACAACCAGAAGAGGGAGGGGCCCTGGCCAGGTAGCTCAGTTAGAGTGTTGTCATGGGTTCAACCTCCGGTCAGGGCACAGGCAAGAATCAACCAACAAATGCATAAATAAGTGGAACAACAAATGGGTGTTTCTCCCCTTGTCTTCCTTCCTCTCTAAAATAAGGAAAGGAAGGAAAGAAAGAGAGAGAGAGAGAGAAAGAAAAAGAAAGAAAGAGAGAGAGAGAGAGAGAAAGAAAGAAAGAAAAAGAAAAAAAGGAAGGAAGGAAGGAAAGAAAGGAAAGAAAGGAAGGAAGGAAATAGGGAGAGAGAAAAGAAAAAGAAAGGAAAGAAAGAAAGAAAGAGAAAAAAAGAAAGAAAGAGAAAAAGAAAGAAAGAAAGAGAAAGAAAGAAAGAAAGAAAGAAAGAAAGAAAAGAAAGAAAGAAAGAAAGAAAGAAAGAAAGAAAGAAAGAAAGAAAGAAAGAAAGAAAGAAAGAAAAGAAAGAAAGAAAAGAAAGAAAAGAAAGAAAGAAAGGAGGGTCTCACCTGGAGGCAATGAAATTGTAATGGTAGATTGTGTTTTCCTAGAGAGAAACTCCTTTGAGAAAATTCCTGGACTTCTCAAATTCCCAATTTCCTGTATGACCATACGCCCCCTCTTCCAGGAATGCTGTGGTTGGCACTTGTCATAATTTTCAGGTGTTTGCATCTATCTTTCTCGGGAGTTCATGAGGGAAGTAGTAAGATAGTTCACACCAAGCCCACCTAAGTGCCAGGCACTGTGCTAAGTGACGTTAGCTGTTTTCCTACTGCAGGTGCTACCTGAGTACAGAAAGGACTGGCCAGGGAAGTGACCCCGCTGGGTGACTTTCCATCCTCGTTCCCTTAGGGCGGTCTTGGTTTATGCTTACTTATTAATAGTGCCCCCTTTCTGACTCACAAGTGTACCAGTTTGGACAGTAGATTACATCTTGTCATCCACCTTCACAGGAAAGGGTAGTCATCCTGAGATTTCTTAGTGTGCCTGCCCCTCCACCCCTCATCCTCCCGGATGTGAACAACTGACATAAAAAGGCTTAATCAGCATTGCTAGAGCAAACATCCAGATCTTTGGGCCCTCAAGACACTTTTTCTATTTAATTTTTGGTTTTGTTTTCTGTTCTCTACATCTTCTCACCATATCCTCTACCCCTCCCCAGTCTCCTAACCCTACTTACCCTGTGTGTTCCTGTTTTTACCTGCCTTGGGCCATCCTGGGAAGATGGCAGCCTGGTGTAGGATTTCTAAGCATGCAACCTTTTATTGTTATTATTATTATTATTTTAAATAAAAAACTGAAGCTACAGGTGTTTTTTTCAGAGCAAAAGGAACCAGGATGGCAAGTTCCGCCCATATATTTTGAGACTAGTGGTCTCCCCACCCCTAAAAATGCCTTATAGCTCTATCTAAATCCACCTCCCTGAAATGAAAAAGATGAGCTGGCCTCCCTCGTCTGTCACTGGCAGAAATTAGCCCTTAATGAAAAGCCTTGAAGTGACCCACCTCATAGGAATTCAAATCTATTTAAGTCTGTTTTATTTTTATCTTTAATTATACTGTTCGTATTTTCCTTCTCTTCCATTTTGAAAAACTAATAAAAAGAAACTCTGTTCTCCCCACCTACGGTAAAGCAAAGATTAATGCTCAGTTCTTTTATTTATAACTTTAACCAAGATTAAAGGAGATAAAATCATGTGGGGGATGGGGAAAAGGAAATGATGGCATAAAGTGTAAGTCAGAAAAAAGTTACCGAGGGGACCATGCAGTCCATGGAAATAAGGTGAAAATTAAATCTTTCAAAGTTTTCTCACAGCAGTGACAGATGGAAGAGGTGGCTGTGGAAGGAGACACATGCCTGTCTTCCTTGTAGCTTGTCTTCTGGGAGACACACCCTCCTGTGACCAGCCTTGGGGCAAAGGCACTAGGGGACGGAATCTCCTTTCTGAGGCTGAGACTGAGGGAGTGTGTACAGTGAGGGGAGGGCGGGAGGGTGGGAGCTGGGAGGACACCAGCTTTCACTCCTGGTTGAAAGCAAGGATAAAGCTGATGCTATGGCTGCAAGAAGGCTCTCTCTCCCACCTGCCAGACCTTGGCTAAATGGAGTGTCTGTGTTCACCCTCTCGGGCTGCCGTAACAGAATGCCACAAACTGGGTAGCGCAAACAACAGAAATGTATTTTCTCACAGTTCTGGAGGTTAGAAGTCCAAGATCAAGGTGTCAGCGGGATTGGTTTCTTCTGAGGTCTCTTTCCTTAGCCAATCTCTTCTCAGGAGGAAACCAGCTGTAGTCCTGCATCGCTCAGTGATGGGGATTCACGCTGAGAAAGGTGTTCTGAGGCCATTTTGTCACTTTGCGAACCTAGATGGTATGACTTAGGCCAAGTGGGACAGCCTCTTTCCCTTAGGCTACAGACATACAATACCAATCACATCACTGTATTGTAGGCACTTGTAACACAATAGTATTTTTGTGTCTGAACACATCTAAACCTAGGAAAGGTACAACAAAACTAGGGTATAAAAGATGATACATGGTGCACCTGTACAGGGCACTTACCATGAATGGAGCTCGCAGGACTGGCAGTTGCTCTGCGTGAGTTTGAATGTGAGGCGATGTGAAGGCTGGGACACCACTCTGCACGCCTGTAGCCTTGACACACCTGCCCCACAGGCCCTGCCTCCGCTTCCCTCCGACACGGTCGGAAATAGAACACCGAAGCCGTCAATGCTGCTCCGTGGACAGGGATGTGGGCTGGATCGATGGGAAATACTGAGGAGGAACTGGCTGGGTAAGGCGTACATCACCATAATAGTGACTGTCGGGAGGGAGGGGGAGGTGGCCTGAGGAATAAGAAATCAGGGCGGAGATGAAGGAACACGGGGACTGTCGTGGCAATGTGGCTGTGGCTATTGCACGCTGGAGCAGTGGTCAGATTGAAGAACTTCGTGGTACTCATTAAAAGGAGAGAGAGAGAGAGATTCACACGGAGAAGGTATGGAACTGAGGACTCGATTTTGGTTCCGTTGACTGTGCCCAGCACGAAGGGCTCTCTGACGTTGAATTGGCAGAAGAAATAAAACTCATGAAACCTATGTATGCTTTACATCATTGCAACCTGAAAGTATTTCTGAAGCACAGGGCCAGCTGGCTCCACGTTCCGCAGGAAGCTTGCACGAACACGGCAGAGGCCCTGCACGCTTGCTAAGGAAGCTCTGGTAGACCCGTGTCCTTGTGCGGGATCTCGGGTTAACAGGATTTACAGCAGCGGACTCTAAAGACCATCACGCTGGGAGGGCTGTAGAACCCTCCAAATATATAGCACTGGGACAGGCTCCTCTGTGCTGAAACAGGTCAGTGACTGCCGACTGGCATGTAACCTGTGCCCTAAAAACTCAGGTGTTGCGAGTGAGACGGAATCCACAGGGATTCCTGCCGTCAGCTGGGGCTGTCAATCAATCAAGACAGGACATGAAAGTGATGTATTTTCCTTGCTGCCACACAAATCTAGCAAAAGCTTTTGAAAACATAAATATGTATTATAAATATATAAAAATAATAAATGTTGGGTATAGCTCAGGGATATAAGATTATTTTAATATTATAATGAATTAACATAACATTTTAACACATTAAAGGAGAAAACCATATGATCTGCTTAATAGATACAGAAAAAAAAATCCATAAAAGTCAACATCTTATCATTATAAAAACTTTTAACTAACTTTTTAAAAACATGTTTTTATTAATTTTTTAGAGAGAGAGTGGGGAGAGAGATATAGAAACATCGGTGTGAGAGAGACACATGGATCTGCTGCCTCCTGCATGCCCCCTACTGGGGATCGAGCCCACAACCTGGGCATGTGCCCTGACCAGGAATCAAACCAGGACCTCTCAGTCTATGGGACGATGCTCAATCCACTGAGCCGACTGGGTTTATTAAACTTTTAGAAAAATAAGAATATAAAGAACCATTCTTAACTTGATATGAGGTTGATATAAGAAGAGTAATCATAGAAACAATGGTGAAATAATATAACTGCTCCCTTTAAGATTAAGAAGAACAAGGATACCCACTCTCTCCACTTATCTCCAATATTGTACTATAAGGGAAAAAGAATTAAAGACATAGTAATAGAAAAAAAAGATTAAAATGTCACTAATTGCAAATGACAGATATTTGGATAACCCAAAACTCTCTACAGACAAATTATGTACAAAGGAAAGCAAAGGGCCAAGAAGAGCTAAGACACTCTTTTAGATAAGATAAAATAAGATAAACATCAGGATAGACATGTCCAGATAGGGCTATAGTAAAATATAATAGTGTAGCATTGGTGCAGAGATACACATCAAGAGAATATAATAGAGTACCCCAAAATACACTCATGCATCTTAGTCATTTTGGGCAGTTATAACAAAATACCATACACTGGGTGGCTTAACCAACAAATATTTATTTCTCACAGTTCTGGAGCTAAAGGTCCAGGATCAGGGTGATGACAGATTTGGTGTCTAGTAAGAGACTACTTTTTGGTTTGCAGACAGCCACCCTTTGGCTCTGTCCTCACATGGCTGAGAGAGAGAGCTAGCTCTCTGGTCTCTTGTAAAGGCACTGATTCCACTGTGGACCTGCTCTCGTGACCTCTTCTAACCCTAATGACCTCCAAAGGCCCCACAATACCAAAGGCCTCTCCAAACAGCATCACATTGGGGATTAGGCCTTTCAACATATAAATTTTGAGGGGATACAAACATTCAGTCCATCATACGAAGTATATGGAAATTTGCTTTATGATAGCATGAGCATTGTTCTAATATTAATTGAAAAATAATTTTGAGAAGGACCCTTAAAGCTTTTCAGAAGGCTTTGTGTAATATGGGCCCAGGATTCTCTTTCTGGCCACTTTCTCCTTGAACTTGAAGCAGCATGCACCTCCTTAAGGAAAAGAGAGGATGACTGAATGGTTCTAATGTCCCTTTAAGAGTTGACAAAGAAGTCCGACTGGTGTGGCTCAGTGGTTGAGCGTTGACCCATGCACCAAGAGGTTGCCGGTTCGATTCCTGGTCAGGACACATGCCCAGGTTGTGGGCCTGACCCCCAGTGGGGGCATGCAGGAGGCGGCCAATCGATGTTCTCTCTCATCAATGTTTCTATCTCTCTCTCCCTCTCACTTTCCCTCTCTAAAATCAATAAAGGAAAAAAAAGAGTTGAAAAAGGTTTCTTTAACAACATACAAATTTCATACTGAATTGTTCATCTATGAACAAGATTAATTATATATATATATATATATATCTGTAGTCTAATGTTAACTCTAGGAAGCGAGCATCATGTTTAACAATTGCAAAAATCCCTTCCCTTCCCGTGAATTACTCATTTCAACCCACCACAACATATTCCATCTCCCAATTCCAATCAAGTATGGGTAATATTAAACTACTTTTGTATACCCTAATAGGTGTAGGGTCGTGGGAATAGTCAGCTAATCAAATGTTCTCCTCACCACCTCCAGATTAACTCTCTTCCCCTCTGTGATTCACTGATCATAAATTGGTTTACTGCAAGAAGAAAAAATGGATAGGTTGGAAGCCGTCCCCAGGTGGTAGATAGACTGAACTGCCTGAGAAACAATGCAATCAGCTCCAGGCGGAACACATTTCAAAATGTTTCTCCCTATGGGGCTTGACAGAAACAGACAATTTTTGTTCCAACTGTCATGTGCTTCAGCAAATCACTCTGGCTGTTCTGAGTAGTCACCTTGCAAGCCCGTGAGCTACGTGTGAGTTCTTTCGCTTCAAAGTGACAGAGCAGAGCTGAAGCAGAATGGCATCCGTGCAGTTCCAGTTTGTTCGATTCAAGAATTTGACAGACTCAGACTGAGGCCTGGCCTTCGGTACCATGGGGCTATGACATTTCCTGGCTTGATCACAAAGTTCTCTTGACAATACTGTGTTGAGATTTTATGGTTTCGCTAAAAGCAACAAGTGAGACTTTGTGATGAGAACAGCCTTCTGAAAGGTTTGATCAGAAAAACTACCAGGTGGCCTATTCCACAGCAACTCCGCCTTCACAGAATTTGGCTAATGGACCTTCTTTTTAATAGATTTCTGTACATAAAATTTTAGTTCATACAAGTTGAGCTCATCAGAATGACATAAGTTTAAAATCCAAACACTGTTTTTTTTGGGTGTGTGTATGTTCTAAAAATATGTTGCAAACATATTTCTGCCAAGGATGGACTGCTGTTTCAGGCCAAAGCTTGAGATGAAGTATAACATCCAACCAGCTGCCTAGAAGAGAGAGAGGCATGCATTTTAAGGGCAAAGGATCCCCGAAACTGTAACATTGTACAGCAGTGGGCAGGCTTTCTCAAATGTGCTGATCAGAGTTGGCAGTAGCTAGATTGCCTTGGGAAGGTGTCCATGCACCGGGCCCATGTGTGGCCTCTGAGTCTGCCACTGAGGCCGCTCCATTGCTCCAGTTCCACTGTGATCCATAACAATGGCTGGCTAATGTCAGCTGGCCGAGTCATTCTGTCTAAACGTCGTCGTTTGGTGTCCCTACTGTGGCAGGACGCTTTGTCGTGAGCGTCACTGAGTGATATAAAAGTCTTCACACTCTGTGCATCTCCCACATGCCTGTCTGTGTGCCTCTGCCCAGCCCTCGTGCCTGGCAGTCCAGTCCTGTTCTTTCCAGGCCCTTGGCCAGCCAGCCATTCTATTGGTCTCAGCCTATGAATCTCTGTATAGCCTCACCTCAGGCTACTTCTCCTCTGTTCCAGGTGCACCGCTTGTATCCCTGCTCATTACCAAGAATTGTTTTCCTCCCCACTATCCTTCAAGGCCACCTCTGAAGTGGCTGCAGTAGCCCCACCAGGCCTTCCAGCTTATACCCACAAACTGAGCCCACTCATCTGTAAACCTAGTGCCAGCTCTGGCTGGTTGTATGGCATTTCGCCCCCACATGGTGACAGGTGTGAGCTGGGGAAGGGATGCTAACAAAACCACAGGGAGTGACACGGGTGTCCAGGCGACCTGCTCCAGCAGCGTACCTGTGCTCTCTGGTCCTGCTCAGACTCGATTTGGGATGTGCCGTTTCCATCTTTACTGGGGCCCATAATGGGAACTGTTCCTCAAAAGACAGATAGGTCTCCACGGCAGACGAAATAACCGTCGTAGAACCCAGGGTCTGTGTAGCGTTTTTCCCACCGGGGCTTTCCATGAACTACAAACAGGCTGTACTTTTGCTCGCCACGGACCCTCCCACACTGGAGAGTCAGCAGGAGTGCACGGCCGGAGCATCGGGGCTCTTGGGCCACAGTCTGCACCTGCCGCAGGGCCCTTCCTGCTCTGGGCTCCACCAAGCGGGCAGCCGCGTGTTACCTGGTGCTGGGACCTCAGCAGTATTCCCGTGAGGAATGTGGCGCTTCCAGAGCCCAAAGAACTCTAACAGGTATGGATTGCATTCTCTGTTTTGGAGAAAAGGATGTGAACTGCAGTGATTGTTTTTCACAGTGGAGGGGATATCCAGGCAAGCTCCTGACCCCTGATCCAGGCAAGCTCCTGACCCCTGGACCCCGATGATTTACTGCAGTGACTCTCACAGGAGTTACCTCCTACCCTCTGGAGTGCATGTTTTCACCAAGGCCCCCAGGGTGCCAGCCACCTCTTCCTTGCCCCCCTCCATCAGCATGGTGGCATTGGTGTGGGGGTCCCTGGGATGGCCCGTGGGATCTCTAGATCTCTTTGGATTACACCATGACTGAGGGAGGGACAGTTAACAGAAGCCTGGAGCAAAACTGTAAATCAGCGATTTTCAACCTTTTTTTTAAATCTCATGGCACAAATAAACTAATCACTAAAATTCTGCGGCCCACCAAAAAATCTCTTACCTTTTTTTGCTGATCTGACAAAAAATAGGTATAATTTTGAGTCATTCAAACTGGATGGCTATTGTTGTGTTGGCTGTTGTCATTTTTTAATTTGACAGTCTAAGGGAAAAGAGATCGTGCCCCTGACTAAACAGTCAGGTGTTGCATGTTTGAAAAATTCCTGCGGCACACCTGTTGGAAATTGCTGTTGTAAACATTCCTGTCCATTCCATGTGAATGTATACTGTTTCTGGTAAGACTAAAAAAACAACCCCACATTTGCCAGACACCATGCCCGAGGCATTAGGAACCTGCGTCAGCAACAATGCCACGTCCCCAGAGCGGCTGAAATCAGGGCTAATACTCGGCTGAGTGTGCAAGTCACTCACAGCCATTTTCCTGGAGGCAGCTGGATTCCACCAGGCTCAGAATGGTGAAGTAAATGAGGATGTGGTAGAGACCATCACCCTCGAATTCTTTGGTTTTTAATGGTGGCTTTTATCTTTTCCATTCCCCTGGAATGTGATATTGTTTGTGATTTACTGTCTGGGGTGAGAGGGTAGAGAAGGAAGGGTATTTTACAGACTTCCACTTGGTCCCTTCTAACAAGGATAGCTCTTAGTTTGTAGGCCACCATCTCAACGTAGGGATGCTCCAACAGTCAATATGTCCATTTTAATTATATTCTCAGGGTCTGGGAAAATGACCAGTGGTTGGTCTGTGGACCCACTGCGAACTGGGCTAGTCCAGAACTCTGTTTGTTTCCTGGCCCCCATAATTCTCTATTCTAGCAGGAGGCCATGCTAATGCTTTGATCTTTGGATACCATTGTCAATTCCGACTCTGTGTCCAGAAGTCCTCAAAAGGTCTGGGTATTCCTCTTTCCAGTCACTCAATAAATAATTGCAGGTCCCTTTGGAGGAAGGACTTAATATAATTACAGGAATTATTGCTGTAACATTTCAGGGTTCTTTCTCCTCTTCAGTCAGTGTGTTCTAGGTCTGAAAATTGGTTCAGGTCTAAGCACTAAGCAAGGGACCAAAACTTTATTGGGTGGTTGTCATTAGCCTGCTGCTCCTCCATCCTCGCCTTCTCCGGTTTGTAGAAATTAAGAGGCATCCTTATTGGCTGACTGTCTATTTTGAGCTTAAGGAAGCCAGGGTCTATTAACCATCCCCACAACTTTCTGTGGGTCTAGCCGCTTTGGCTGTTCTTCCAAACTTGCCGGTCGTCATGGCATTTGTGGCTCCCTGGCCTCTGATGGGTAAGGGCCCCTCCTGGCTTTATTCTTAGGTCTGAAAATAAGCCCAGTGCTGTGTCTGTCTCACCTGGCCCACAGAACTCATTCTAACCAGTTGTTTCCTCTGAGCGCTCCTGGTCCTGTGTCTGTGCAGGTCTTCCAAGAAGTGAAAACCAAGACAGGATTCGATGTACAAAACAGTCAGTGAATGAAATCCCTGTGAAGGATATAAAGGGCTGAAGATGAAATAGAAGGGAAAAACCTTCAGACTGCAATGCAGGTCTGATATCTGTGAAAGGACAGAGGGAAGGGAGAATTGGTTCCGCAGAGTCTCAGATGACAATGTTGCTGGAAAAAGTCTTGGCTAGACCAATGGGGAGTCTTGGGCAAAAAGCTGTCCATTAAAGGAATCTTGCACCCGGCAAATGGTCCTATTCTAGCGCACACACCGTGCTCAGTGGTCAGCTGGGAACACCTCGTGGTGGCCCTGGTAGAGGATGAATGCAGAGGTGGAGTCCAGAGAGCGACAGCTCGAGCCTGTCATCAGCTACGTTCCACAGTGAGTTCTCTCAGAGGGAGTTCTGAACTTCCATGGCCACCTTTCCAGGCCACACAGTAATGCTGAAGAAGATAATCTGGGGCATAGAAGGAGCAATGTCTGCCTCCTTTTTATTCTCTAATTTTTTTTTTTTTTTTAATCCTCACCCGAGGACATTTTTCCATTTTTGTTCAGATAGAGTGGGAGGGAGAGAGAGGAAGAGAGAGAGAGAGAAACATCGACGTGAAAGGGACACATCGAGTGGCTGCCTCCCGCACAACCAACCAGGGCCAGGGACAAACTGCAACCGAGGTACATGCCCTTAGCGGGAACCGAACCTGGGTCTCTCTGGACCGCAGGCCGACGTTCTAACCGCTGAGCCAAACCGGCAGGGCTCATTCTCTAAATTTTTAGACTATGCCTGGCTCTGTGTTTGAGGAAAGAAATCCACTAACTTACCCATTCATCATTCTATGGCTTCTCCTTAGCAACATGAGGGCCCTGCTCAAGTTTTGAAATGATCATTGTCCTTTAACGTCATCTCAAAGAGACGTTCCCTGACGTTCTTCTTCACTTTCTGTTCCCTTACTCGATTTTACTCTTCTCCAATACACTGGCTATTGTCTACAATGTTACTACACATGTGGGTGTTTGTTTACTTGATCATTTTCTGTGTAAATGCCATGGCAGCGGGAGCCTCCTTTGCCTTGCTCACGGCCGTATTTTCAGTATTCACACACACATACCTGACACAGTACCTGCTTAATGTATGATGATTGAATTTATACATCACATCTTATCAGGCCAGCCCCGACAGGGTGCTCAGTTGGTTGGAGCGTTGTCCCGTGCACCAAAGGTTGTGGGTTCAATTCCCAGTCAGGGAACATACCTAGGTTGAGGGTTTGATCCTCAGTCAGGGTACATACAGGAGGCAACCCATAGATGCTTCTCTCTCTCACATCAATTCATTGATGTTTCTCTCTCTCTCAAAGAAACAAATAATAAAAACATATCCTCGGGTGAGGATATCTAAAACAGTCCCTGGGTTAGGGAATGCGATAGAGAAAGGATGTTCTCCTGGCTATGTTATAACTCACAATAACCCTATAAATCAAGCATATAGGCCCCATTTTGCAGATGAGAGACAGGTAATATTCACAGTTAGCAAATTAGCATCATCCGGTTAGCAAATTAGGAAGCTGTGATTTGACTTCAAATCTGAAGCGTGTGCTCTGAAGCATTATAGCATACCAACAGCAACAACCCCCCAAACCTAGCTTGTTCTGAGAAACACTAGGTCTATTTCCAAACTTCTTGAACAGAATGAATCTCACCATCAATCGACATAATTGCTAAATTACAAAACAGGCATCGTGAATAACCCTGAAGTACTTCTAAATTTTCCAGCTAACAACTGATTACATCCTCTTTTGCAAAGTAAGTAAAACTGTTTGCTAATCAGGCCTGCGAAGGGCTTAAATGTTTCATAGAGAATATCTGAAATCTAGAGAACCATTAAGTCATTACCTAGTGCCAAACTGAACGCTGCAGTGTATTTTTCTGGTATTTTAACCTGTCTAGCAGCTAATGACTTGGAAAGTGTTTCTCTTATTTAATCCCTCTCAGAATTTTTCCCTCACCCAGAAGCTACAATAACCTCCCTTGTCAGGGAAGTTAGACTCTTCAGACACCTGTCAAATGATAAAATGTGGTTAATGTGAAGCAGAGGTTAAGAGAAAGTAGCAGAATCATTCGGCAAAGCAAACAAGAAGAAGCACTCAGCTGGGAAGAGTGTCGTTGTTACACACCCACTACGGGCAGGAGCATGGAAAAGCCACACACATCAAACACCAGCATCTGAAATCAAACGCACGTCAACTTCAGTTCTAGTCTTCTGTTAACCTGATCAATTATTCTGCCTTCTTACACATTTAATAACTCTCTGAAACAGGTCCCAGAAAAAAAATTTGCATATAAAATATAATTTGAGAATTAAATAAAGCTTTGATAGGAGGCTACGGGTCTTATCCAAGCTAACTCTGACAAAAATATTCAAAGCAAGCTCTCCGTGCTGCTGATTCATTCCCCAGTCACTTCCTTCACAAGGACAATTCTTTTCGGATTAGCCTTTAGCATGGTGGTAGTTGCCTCATTCCTAGAGAATGAGGTGGGCTTGATTTACTAGCCAAAGGGCTTGATGAAATCTGCCTTTAGTATCCTCAATTTTTTTTTTCCCCAACCTCTACACAGAAAGATCTTCTGGGGAGAAAATCCTTTTTTGGATCTTTCCCATAAAATGTGTATATGTGTGTGTGTGTGTGTGTGTGTGTGAGAGAGAGAGAGAGAGAGAGAGAGAAAGAGAGAGAAAGAGAAAAAAAATTGCTTTTGGGTCATTAATACCCTTGAAGATATTTAGCTCAGAAGATTGCGCCAACAAAATGAAAATGTAGAGGAAACCACTGCCCATTCTTCAGAGACAGTTAACAATAGACGGAATGGAAGGGCAAAAACCTAAGAAGCCTTCGTGGTGTCCAAAGAAATACTGACATCTACTGGTGGGTTTGGCTGCCACAGGCCTCTTCCAAGGGCCACAGTTAGCTGTTTGGAATTAGGGGGATTAAAACCCAACAGATAAAACGCAGAACTATTCTAAGTAAAAAATAAATTTATTATTAACATGAGGACTATTTCTGATTTTTTCTATTATTTATTATAGTTGTTTTATCTATGAGATAAACAATCATTGACTAACTCCCTACACTGGAAACAGCTAGCGAGCCCACGGTCAAGGTAAGAGTAAACTGAACCAAGTTCCCTACTAACTTTTTATGATCTCAAAACATACCTCTTCCAAACAGTGCTTCCGAAAGCAGCAAGAACAATGAGAAGTGATATTGCTTAGTCAGAAGATAGACCTTTGTTCAAATCCAGGAACCTCATTTCTCTGTAATTTCTACCAGTTGACTCGATCTCTCTCAATCTCAATATTCCCAGTTGAAAAAGAGGATAAAGAATACACACAGTAGCCCTGGCCGGTTTGGCTCAGCGGTTAAAGTGTTGGCCTGGGACCAAAGGGTCTCCGGTTTGACTCCCAGTCGGGGGCATGTACCTGGGTTGCAGTTTCAATCCTTGGCCCAAGTCGGGGCGTGTGTGGGAGGCAACCAATCCATGTGTGTCTCTCACATCGATGTTTCTCTCTCTCTCTCTCTTCCTCCCTTTCTCTCTATCTAAAAATCAATGGAAAAACCCGGTGAGGATTAACAACAACAACAAAAGAATACTCACATTAAATACTCAATAATGGTGTTATAGTTAAAGGACAGGAACTATCCTGGGACCATCTGGTCCTTGACTGAACGAGCTGTCAAGCTGGGATTTGGGAGAGTGCTTCTCAAACTTTAATTGGCACACAAACCACCAGGGATCCCTTGTTAAAGTAAAGGTTCTGATTGGGCCAGTCAGCGGCAGGTACCGAGACGCCAAATCTCTAGCGAGCTCCCAGGTCTGCCTTTGCTGGTGGGGACAGCACTGAGGAGCAAGGATCTGTGGGGTTCCCCGCCTCTGGTGCTCGGGAGGGTTGGAATGGCCCATATCAATTGTCTTCCTCTCTGAGGGAAATTTTTAAATGAGCGTAAATAGTTCTAAAAACTTCAGTCATTCCAATTCATGGATGAAGAGTCCATAAGAAAGCTCTGGGAGGAGAGTTTGGATGATGTAGAAAAACTGAAAACTTCATTCTCAGCCCTTTCCAGTTTATGGATTCCACTTCTCATGAGAGACACGAGGGGTTTCTGTTCTGAATCGAAACTGCCCCCATAAGAGGAGTTTGGTGAACTGAAGCCCGGCAGTTAATTTCCACTCTAGGCTTTCTGCAGCCTCTGGCAACGTGAGCAGTTAAGATCCTAAAGGTCGCCCTGGCTGGTTTGGTTCAGCGGTTAGAGAGTCGGCCTGCGGTCCAGAGAGACCCGGGTTCGGTTCCCGCTAAGGGCACATACCTCGGTTGCAGTTTGTCCCCGGCCAGGTTGGGGTTGTATGGGTGGCAGCCAGTCGATGTGTCTCTCTCGCATCGATGTTGCTCTCTCTCTCTCTTCCTCCCTCTCTCCCTCTCACTCTGTGAATGCAAAAAGTGTCCTCAGGTGAGGATTAAAAAAAAAAAAAAAAGGTCCTGAAGATCAGAGGCACACCTGAGTTTGCATCCTGGCTTTGCCACCCGCCCTCTGCAAGGTCTCCGGCAAGTTTTTTGTTGTTGTTTTTGTTGTTTTAACTTGTTTAGGTCTTAGATTTCTCAGAGAATACGGTGAAAGTTAAACGAGATAATACAGATAAGATTCTAGCACATATATTGCTCAATAGATGGTAGTATTATTATTGTTTCCAAGATGAAATAGCAGAGCTGCTGTTTTCCATATTTTTTCTTTTTTTTTAATTTTTTTTCTTTATTGATTTTAGAGAGAGGAAGGGAGAGGGAGAGAGAGATAGAAACATCAATGAGAGAACATCGATTAGCCGCCTCCTGCATGCCCCTCACCGGGAATTGAGCCCACAACCTGGGCATGTGCCCTGACTGGGAATCGAACCGGCGACCTCTTGGTGCATGGTCGGCGCTCAACCACTGAGCCACACCAGCCAGGCTGTTTTCTTTATTCCTTAAATACAGTGCTGCAACTCGGGGGTAGCGCGAGTTAGAGCAGGCAGCGCGACATACAGAACAAGGTTTTGGAGGAAGCAGGATGGTAGTTTTAAATCCAGTTTCCACCACCAGCTGGGATAACTTCAGGCAAAATGACATAAATCTCTGGGCCTCAGGGTCCATCTGCACAACAGGGTAATTATAAGCTACTTGGATGGTGTGAGGATTAGAAATGTTAGTTGAGCTCCTGATGGATAAGAAGCTCTCACAATCCATTGCTATTAGTATCAAAGGGAAAAACGTTATACTCTGAATCCAGAGACGTGGGTTCTGAAACTCCTCATTCTTCTGACTTCTCCACTTAGATACATGACATTTGAGGTAAATCAATAAATATCCTTGGACTAGTAAACTACAAAACAGAGACAGGAAGTGTTGGTCACACGGTTACTGTGTTAATCAGGTTTTTAAAAAATTATCATTATACCTGGCCTGTGTGGCTCAGTGGTTGAGTGTCGACCCATGCACCAAGAGGTCGCTGGTTTGATTCCCGGTCAGGGCACATGCCCAGGTTGTGGGCCCGATCCCCAGTGGGGGGCATGCAGGAGGCGGCCAATCGATGTTTTCTCTCATCCATGTTTCTATCTCTCTCTCCCTCTCTCTTCTTCTCTCTCTCTAAAATCATTGAAGAAAAAAAAAATTTTAAAGACTAAAAATTATCATTATTGTAACCAGTTAAATTGTATTATAAAGTATTTCTACATGCACGTAGTTTTTTAAAGTATAGAGAATGCTTTAAGTAGTGTCACAATTACTTTGTACAATAAAGTCATAAGGTAGGAAGAATGGGTATATTTGCATTTTTTACAGATAAAGGAACACAGGTTCAGAGACAGTTAGTAACTTGTTTAAGACTATGGAGTTAGCACCCTGACCGATATGGCTCAGCGGTTAGAGTGTTGGCCTGTGGACCAAAGAGTCACGGGTTCAATTCTGGTCAAGGGCACGTACCTCGGTTGTGGTTCAGTCCCCGGCCCTGGTTGGGGTCGTGTGGAAGGCAACCAATCCATGTGTCTGTCTCACACTGATGTTTCTCTCTCTCCCCCTCACACTCCATCTGAAGATAAATGAAAAAATATCCCCGAGTGAGGATTTAAAAAAAGACTATGGAGTTAACAAAAAACAAAAACAAAAAACAAAAAAAACCCGACCTCGGGTGTCCTCACTGTCTCAGAACTTTGTGGGGCAAAAAGTGCAGTTCCAGTGAGCAATGCGGATGCCCCACGCTTTCTCAACTGAAGTCGCAAGCTAACGTTGGGCGACTGTGACTTGATCAGCATGACCCTTCTAAGGCGCTGTTTGTAGGCTCGAAGACATGGGGTCACGTTCTGGCGCCACTGCTTTGCCGGGGTGACGCTGGGCCAGCCACAATTTCTCAGAATCTCGCTGTTAACTGTCAAAAAAGGTCTTTGAACTAGATACTATCCAAGATTCTTCTTTTCTTTTTAATTAGTCTCATGGGTTTTGGGCATTGCCAGAGGAAAAGAGATAAGAAGAAATGTATGTGTTATATTCTCAATTTCAGATAAGCTTGTCTTTCAACATTGGAAACCCATGCCCTTCAAGGGATTGTCCAACATCCAAACCACGCTCGCCTTAGCACCCTACGCTCCGTTTTAGGAAATCTGTTTCTGCGGAAATCTTTCTATGTGACCAGACCTTGGCAGCCAGAGAGCCAAGCCTCCCCTTGGACTGCGGATCCTCAGTGAGCGTTAGGAAAGCAGAGGGATGGCTAGAGTTCATAGCCATGGCCTGGTCACCGATGACAGTGACCAGACTTCAGTGTAACCTGCTGCACAGCCCCTGCTCTGTGGTGTTCCCATGCTGCTGTGTTTCTGGGCTGTGTTCCAAGCCCGATCCCCCAGTTCTCCTGCCGTTCCAACAAATCCCACCCTGTTTAAGATCGCCAGAGTTGGAGCCTGTTGCTTGCCACTGAGACCCTGAATAACTGCACAAGAGCTTAGCATCTGCTTTGCATTTTCTTCTCTGCTGACGCTATTCAACATTCTCATAAGGAGCTGAGCCAACACAACTCAAACCAGAGTTTATCACTGTGCCATGTATGAGAGGCACCAACAAAGGCAGAGTCAGGAATTAAAAGTAGTTATCCTTCTTTTAAAAAGGTTAATTTGATGTCACTTAATTCTCTGTGAATCAGGCATTCACATCCCTTTCTAAAAATATGCCATCATGCTAATAAACGAAAATCTGTTTGATCAGGTATATTTATGTGCCAGACTGGCACCCTACAATACTGTGAGCGTAGCTGGAAAGTGCTCTGTGCTCCGTAAATTTAGAACTTCATTTCCTAAATGTCAAGTGTTTATTACCTGCAATAGGAAAGGAAAAACAACTCTACATTTTAAACATGTTCTGTAGCTTCTTTGATGAGACATTTTAAGGATCATTAGTTGTCTAAATAGAAATGATATTTTAGAGAGGGGAAGAGTGTGAAGGATTGTTCTCTAGTTTAAGATTATACCCTTTACCTTGCAATAAAGCTGTAAACTCAAGCAGGCATTTTGCACGCTGGTTATTCCAAGTTATTTTTTCTCCCCCTCCCCCTCCAAGGTTCTTTCTTCACTTTAAAGAGAAATGCACAATGGACACAGACAATAGCATGAGGAAGGCAGGAGGGGGTGGGAGCAGGGAGGGGGGTCAATGGGAGGAAAAAGGGGGGACATCTGTACTACTTTCAACAATAAGGATTTTTTAAAAATAATAATAATGAAGACAAATGCATATGAAAGCACCCAGCACATGCCCTGGCTGAGTGGTTCAGTTGGTTGACGCATTCTCCTGTGCACCAAAAGTTTACGGGTTTGATTCCCGGTCAGGGCACTTACCTAGGTTGTGGGTTTGATCCCTGGTCGGACCCGTTCAGGAGGCAACCGATCAGTGTTTCTCTCTGGTGAGGATTAAAATAGAAAAGAAAAAAACACCCAGCACAGGCCAGCCTCCAGTGAGGGCTTAAAGATAAGTTTTCCTTCCTTTCTTCTTTCACTTAATAAACAGAGTAAATTCCATGTCTGTAATCTGAGGGTTAAAAAAAGTTCATCTCTGGATTTCATGGACTTCCTGTATCTGGTGCTGTGGTTCCTGGAAATGAATTTTCTCAGAAGAAAATAATCATTTTTTTTGGGGGGGGGGGAAATCTGCTCATGATTTTCAGAAAGGACAATAAAATATAAAAAATACTGTTGTTTTTTTTTAATCTCTGGCAAACTGTTTTTCATCTGATTTCTTTTTCATCCTTTCCACTTTAATTTAGGACTCTGGAGAATACATATCAAATTGTCTGGAGGCCAGCTTCAGAGCACGATGCTGTACGATGTGGATCATTCATTCAAGGAACTCTCCTCAATTGCCTCCTTCATTTTTACTTCTGTTTGGCTCTGTGGAGTCTGGGGTATAACCAGGCTCAGAGCTGATATTTCCTAGAAATTAATGTCAGGACATTAATTCTGGGAGATGTGCTTTCACGAGTGAAAAACATCAAGGAGAGTCATCTCTCACGGATGCCGGCTTGGTAGTAAGAACACTCGTGGGTAAGTAAACATCATTCTCTTGGAAGAAGCTAGCCGTTTGAACTAGCTTCTCTTGACCTCACTTTGGTGACTGCAGTTGATTTCAGAGTGGTCCCTCTCCACCTCCGCAACTGTTCTTCAATTGGTGCTTGTCACAAGCAGCTTCAAAATCTCAGGTAACTGCCTCTCCAGCAGCCCTCGTTGATCACACATGCTCTCTGTGAAGAACAGCTGAGTGGGGCAGGGGACTCCACAATGGCAATCCATCTTTTCAAAAAATGTGCAGTTCGGTGTCACCACAATTTAGGTGCTAAAATTCCCTTAGAAAAGAGAGTTTAGCAGCAGGAGACAGGGAGTCCCCTCTATGGGAGTGTGAAGCACAAAAAGGCACAGAATGAGAGTCGGTGGGAAGCATCCAGCAGTGTTCCCGGAGAGAAAATGGCCCGACCCGCACTAAGAGAAATGCACCCTTGCAGCAGGAGAATGGAAATCAGACCACTGGTGGAGCCTCAGTCTCCAATTTACACCATGATGCTGGAGGCGAAATTAGCTTAGCGCCTGGCTTGCTAATGTGGTACTTTGAAAGTCAGCAAATTGGGCCCTTTTCCTTCTCCACCGAACTAATCTCTTGGGTGATTTGTTGGCTCTCCTCAGGACAGCTCTTCTGTGGTTTAAAGAATTTAGGATCTTCTGGAGAATCTCTAGGATGAAGATTTCTAGTTCTTGGGTGATACTGAAAGATGAAATAGAACCCTCTTTTATGATACAGCAGTGGTCCCTTACAGGAAATGCTCTTAGAAAGTCGAAGCTTCAGTCCAACATTCATAATAATTAACATTGATTATCATTGCTGGGGTTTTTTGTTTGTTTGTTTTTTCTATAGTGGGCATCTTGAAAACTCATGCATGGAATGAGACAGTTCTATGAGCCTCAGGGCCAGAAGTTCCGCGCTGGCCCTGGCTTTGTCATCCATCCTCTGCAGGTTGATGTGGGGGTCACCCAACCTCACTGAGAGGCAGCTTCCCTTTGCAAAATGGAGAAGAGCACCCCAATGGGCTGTATACGGTAATGATATATGTAAAATCATTATGAAAACAACAACGTTCCACCCATCTATCAATGTCTCATTTATTATTGACGACCAATGAATTGGAAAGAAAAGACTCTGATTTATGGTCCACCGAAGAGTGAACACTCACAAAAGGAAATTAATGAGAAATAGAGATTTAAATAATCAAGGATGAAGAGATTTACCAGCACAGGCCAACTTTTATGTCTCTTTCAAGTTCATGCGATCGTGGGACATAAAGTATCCTAGAAATGAGCTACAATTCATTTAGCTGAGGTGATGTGCAGGGCGGAATTATTTCCTATCAAATGCACACGCCAAAGCTGGGCAGCCTCATTTCCCATAAGAACACACTGCTGCTCTATTACGTTGCTCTATTATCTGGACAATTAAAAGCATTTTATATCAAAAGACGCCTGATATAAAAGAATGAAGCAAGCATGTTTTATATGATGGTGCAAGTTTTATGGCATGAGTAAAGAAGGATCAATACGATAAAATTTTTTTCCTTCAAGAATAAAAGAGTTTCATTTTAACCTGAGAAATAAAAACCATTATACCATGATATAATCTATAGTTAGTACCTCAAGAACTCCATAAAAATATTCAATATTTTGAGGAAGGCTTAAAGTATGCTGCATAATAAACCACATTTCCAGAAGATTAAATCCAAATAATTGCATTATTCAGAAAGAAATTGGCTCAGTCAAAATAGCTATTTCCTGCCTCTCCTCCAAAGCCCCTAATTGTTTCCTTAACCTTGAGCTCCATTCGATTTACAATGACATTTTTAAAAAGTTTATATGACATGAATTTCAAAGTTTGAATGAGATTCCTTTACGGTTCCTTCGAACTCTTCATTTTTCAGATGGAGAAAACCCAGTATCGTGATAGGACTTTAAGTCCCGGTTTATTTTGATACCGCAAAAAGAGTTGAGTTGGAGATTTAAAAAAACACCACACAAAACAGCAAAGTAAAATAACAGCCCAACCTTGTTTTATTTAGAAATGTAAGCATTTACAACTTGTTTTATTAATGGAGATGAAAATTTGTACTCTGTTCCTTAAAATTCAGCCTACGGTCTCCAATTTAATGTTAAAATCACGTTACTACTATTTGTGTTTGTTTTAAAATCTGAGACCATACTCATCCATTGTTCTAAACATAAGTCAATTATCCCATATTTCCTCCGTCCTTTTGCTGATTTGTGTTCCTTCCATCTACCTTGAACTGTAAATATAAAACTCTCAGGTTGGTGGGAATCTCACATTTGGAGGTAAACCAACACTAGAAAGGACCATGAAATAATTTTTCTTTGCTTCCTTAGCCATGGTGTATATCAAGCCTCCTATAGAACCTACAATATCTATTACTGTCATAGATCAAAATGATGAAATCCATTTACATTTTTGTACTTCAAATATTTTCCAAAAGAACTTTAAACACATGAAAACTTGTCCTATTTCTCTCTTAACAAACAGACGGGATCACAATACTCCTAAAATACTAGCCTCATTATAGATTCCACTTTTATATATTTATTTCCTGTTAAAGAGAAAAAAAAGGAGGCATAGTGGAGATTCCTTGGAAGCCTGAGGACATTACATTTTAGGATCCCCTCCTCACGACTTACATAAGTGCCCTCAGGTATGTTACGTACTCTCTTTATAAACCAGATCCTTGCTGTGTAAATTAAGAAACACATTATATATTGTGGTGGTGGTTGCTTGTTTTTCCATAAATACGCAATAACTGTGCAAACCTCTTGGGCTTTCCTATGAAAATAAACACTAGAAATCATAACTCTGAATTGATAAAGCAAAATGAATAAAAATAAGATGAAACATCATAAAGCCAGGAAGTAAATGAAAGCTTTATGAGAAATCAAATATATACAGTCGCCTTCATTTCTGTTTTTATTAGCACCTGAAATCTGATATACATGTTAATATCTAGTAAGGAATTCTTTGTGGTTGCAGGAAGACATTGATTTTGAAAAATCAAAATATTTGACTCAAAACGTTAAAGCTATAGCGAGAAAATCACAAGGAAAAAAAAAAAAAATCCATGCCTATAATTCAACAATACTCAGTCCTTACTGTGTTCCAGGCAGTATTTTATGTGCGGGGAATACACAATGAACAAAGACCCTGGCCTCCAGGGTCACTTCAAATATTGCTAACATGAACTGAAAAAAAATATTGAATTCTTACTTTTTCCTTTCTTAGACTATAAGCTTAAGGAAATATTTGAAACAATACATTCCTGGAGGTTAACACAAAAATATACCTCACAAATGAAGTATTAACTGCCCCACCCCCACCCCCTTCTTCAGGAATGAAATCTCTCCTCTGCATCATCTACCCGGGCCAGCATTACTCACTGGGTGAGTGATCATTTGTGAGACTCTTGAGATTAACGCCATATGAAAGATGCAATTGGGCACTAGAAAGATGCATTTAACCTGAGATAGGGTAGGATGCCTAGCCTTAAGGCAGCTGGAATTTACATATATGAAAAACAAACATACAGGCTCAAGTTGATCAAGTATCTGTCCAGATCATGTAAAGCAGAGGTCGTGCTTTGTAGATGCATGGCATATTTTGACTTAAATTTTCTCTTTGCCCTGGTTCAGTTGACGGTAAATAAGCCAGCAGTTCATAAAGTTATTATGTCTACAAAATTCCCATCCTTGGACCCCATCTGTGCCTTCAGCACCTCCCCATTCCTGCCACGGGAACACTTCGTGATGTGCCTGCCTTTTCAGGCACCCAGGATACTACTGTTCTTTTCATTCCCTCTCTACTACCCAAATTAGGAAGGTTCCAAGATAGAGTCAAGAGAGACTCCGACAAAAAACAATTCAGTCTAAAATATTTGCTCAACTGGACTTTGCATTTTCTTTAAATGTCTCATCCTGTGCCTTTCTCCACCTGCATCTCTCTACAACCTTCCTGTCCCCAAACTTCCGACAAAAAAGTTATATCACGGCCAGGATCCAGGAGACTCCAGAGGTCACATTAGGCCTTTCCAACTGATCTAAAGGAAAACCAGATGTTGAACTTTGGATGGATTACAGGGGAAAGGGAAGTCCAACAGGCAATCTCGGGGTGTGCTCCCCTCAGAGCTGCAGGAGGCTGGAGGTGCTGGGAGAGTCTTATACCAGGTTGCATTGCCAAAGGAGAAATATGCTAGGTCTTTTCATCACTGACATCTTTAAAGCATTTTTTTTTTTAAATCCCCAAACCCTTAACACAGGCTTCTCTAGGTAAGCAGTTTTCAGTTTTGTCTTTTCAATTGATATTCGTGGTGGATGTGAGTCTCCTCTATCATGCGACTCACTCCCAGGCTACCCCCAGGAAATGTGCAATTCTGCTTAGCAGCTGTAACTATCTCTTTCTTTCCCAAAGAAAGCACTCCAGAGCTGTTCATGGAGATAACCTTGAATTTGCTACAGTTAAGGTTTTTTTAAGTAAATCATTTGCAAACTTGGGCAATTTAACTCTTACTCGTTACAACGTACTCACAATACACTCACAACTAATCCTCATATTTCTATTGAGAGCTACTACCAGAAACCCTGCTCTAACCAAGGGGCCAGCAAACTTTTTTTTGTAAAGGGCCAAATCATAGATATTTTCACTTCTGTGGGCCATACAGTCTTTGTGGCAACTATTCAATTCTGTCACGGTAGCCCATAAATGATGTCTAAGTGAATGAGTGAGCTGTGTTCCAATAAAATTTTATTTACCATAACAATCAGGCTGGACTAGGCCCAGGAACCATAGTTTGCTGACTCCACTCCTACCAGCTCTCACCCCCCTTCTCAGGCTCAGACAGGACTCCTCCCAGCTCATCTAGTCTTGGCCCATCTCTGATGGCCTTCTCTCCTTTTATTCGATATATCATCCTCTCCCCTCCAAACCAAACCTCCCCAATGTATATTTTATTCTTTCCTGAACATCTGATGTTATTTTACTTGCACTTTTTAAGCTGCTGTTTTCCTTTAGTCTGATATCCTGAAACATATCCCTGTGCCTTGTCTTATTCTGCCCATTGTAATGACCTGGGCCCCTTGGCGACTAAATGACTCCATTTTTATCATCAGTGGACCTTCCTCGATATTTTTCAGCCCGGTGAATAATGCTAATTTTGACTTCTGTAATCCTGTCACTCCCACTATTGTACCGGTCCCCTGGCCGGGGGGGGGGGGGGGGGGTGAGGGGGAAGGGGGATGAGGCTTCTGTCTTTAAAATCGGCGAGCAAGAAGAATCAGTGCTGAGGATCTGGGGAAGCTGTACCCCCCTAGCCCGTCGGTGTAATGAAGTGCTCCTTTACAATTCGGCTGTGCGTCTCTGCTTATCTCACTGACACGTTACAACAGTAATACACATTTTCTATAGAGAAACCCATTTCCTTCACTAAGTGGGAGTGCATTTCCTCCATTAAAGAGAGCAACTACTGCATTTATAAATTTTCCAGTCAGCAGTAATTATTGCCAAAGAGAGCAAGACTTCTAATTAACAAGCAAATTCCAAATTCTAAATGGTGTGCAGGACTGCTTAATTCAAGCTGTTGCTTTTTAATTTCCCAGAAGAAGACTCAGGTTTGACTCGATCCCCATCCAGTCAGTTCTTTTCTTTAGCCTAATCTTGGTTGTACTCTAGGTCATGTTCATTATTCCCACTAATGCGTCCGTTTACCTCAGGTAGAGGACCTCTTAGCCCACAGTCTTCAGGGAATGTAAAAATGTCTCTGACCCATAGTTCTACTAGTTTTACCTCATACAACAGAAGTGATTTCTGACTGTGGCTTTGTTTGTTTTTCAGGTCGAACTCTTTTTCTCTCTCTTTCCTTTTTGCCTGCAACCTCTAGCTTTATAGCCTAATAGAACACTATAATTCAAACAAATAACACAACAAAAACTTTCTCCATTGTACTAGAGAAATAAAGTCCAGAGATAAGGTGAAGGTACTGGGCTGGAAAATGGCAGGTACAAGGTGAAGAAGGAAAGTGATGAGGATTTTAGCAAGATGGCACCTTGAATGCTCTCGTGCTAGCCTCCCCTCTTTGACTCCAATTTCCAGCTATTTCTGTGCAGCCAGGCACCTGCTGGCATGAGCAGACCTGGAGGATGGGAGCAAAGCCTCTGACCAGCCAATAGGAGGAAGCTTAAGCAAGACCTGTTCCCTTTTGATGCCAGATCAACTGTATTCGTATACTATTGTGTCTGTAACAAATCATCACACACTCAGTGGCTCAAAGCAACACGGATTTATTCTCTTAACAATTCTGGAAATCAGAAGTCCAAAATAGGTCTCACTGGGCTAAAAGCAAGGGGTCAGCAGGGCTGAATTCCTTTAGGAGACATCTGGAGAAATCTGTTTCCTTGCCTGTTCTAGTTTCCAGAGGCTGCCTACATTCCTCGGCTCGTGGCTTCTTCCTCCACCTTCAAAGCAGCACAGTAGAGGCTTCAGTCTTTGCCTGACCCTTTTCACCCTCTTGCCTTCTTCTTTCACTTAAGAGAACCTTTGTGATTGTAATGGGCCCACTCAGATAATGCAGGGTAAGCTCCTCATCTCAAGGTCAGCTGATTCATTCCATCCATAAACTTACTTCCCCCTTGTGATATAATATAATGTATTCACAGTTTCTGGAGATTAAGAGGGGCAGTTATTTGGCTTACACCAATAACTGAGTCTAGATTTTCACTACTGAGAGTTCTGGAGGTATCCTTGTGCATATCTTGTCAAGTTCCTGAATTCTAAAACTAAAAATAACTTTTTACAAGATATTAGACAGAGAGTATAGTAATTTACACAACATACACACACACACACACACACACACACACACACACACACCTGTCGAATGAGTATGGAAGATGATGGATATCTGAAGACTATTGTGAAAAAGACTACCCCTGTAACCCAAGAAATATATATTTATCTAAGCTATCATCCACCCCTCAAAAAAAATTAAAGGGATTTATTTATGAATATGCAAGGACTCTAAAAATATATTCCATGAAACTCATCCAAAGACAATACTCCAGAAAAAAAAAATGTTTAGACAAACAACAAAATATTCAGAACTAAGATCAGAAAATAAAGATGAAAAGAGAAAACAGTGGTCAGTAATGACCCTTAAACTTTTATAAATCGTTAAATTGAAATGAGGAATAGTAGAATATGAAGATTAGAATTAGAGACAACTTTTTGACTGAACTTACTTATAGAAATCTAACTTACATATTTAATTGATGGGAAACCTTGAGAGGAAATTAGTCATGATGACATAAGTCTTTAAGGGTGGTATTGATAGTGCTTGTTTCTAGCAAGACAAGAAAGAGAATGTGAACCATATTTACATCCTAGTGCCTACCAGAGCACTGTAAACACACCCACAGGAAACAAACAAATAAACAAGCTGTGCTGGAAACTACTCAGAAGAGTCCATGGTCTTTCAGATTAAATTCACTCAGAGATGCTGTTCTTAAACTTACTGATAGTTATGAGAAAAAATAAGACTTCTTGAGATATATAAATACTTGACAATCAGGCTTGTAAATATAATGGCTTAACCACAAAGCTTGAAAAGATTGTTATAGAAAATTGATTTTGTTCACTTCAGCTGTAAATGAACTCATCAGGCTTGTGATAAATAACCTACCACTCAGAATGTGAACTTTCTGGCCTTGTGATAATGAATCTACCACACTGCACCTTTTGCTTTTCAGAAAGCTTTTTTTTTTTTTTGATCTCTTCCCAACAGCTGCCTCTAATAGAACTTATCCGGGTACAGCATGACGTTCCTTCTTCCACACACTGTGAGTGAAATGCTAACAGTCTTGTAGTAAAAATTATAAATTCAGAAAAACTTAGGAGGTAAGGGAGAGGGTAAAATAAATTAAATGTATTCAAAATATATCTTCTCTCTGGTGCATGGGGGAAGCAGTGGAGAAAGAGAATACCTAATTGCAAAGAAATAGTATCTTGTTTGCATAGAATAGTAAAAAAATGATGTTTGATTATGAATGTGCTTGTTCACAAAGAGGAAAAAAAAATGAACACATTTTCAAAAACTGTAATTTTAAAGACCACATTTTCTGATGATTATCTACTAAAATTAGATGCAAAATAAAAGTATGCCTCTATTACTCAGAAAATAAGAAATTTACTTCTAAATATATCTTGGATCGAAGAGACTAATCAAAATGAAATCATGAGCTGTAGAAAAGGTAACGACAGGAAGACCACTGAAGCCTCTGGGACACAGGGAAACCACACTCAGTGGACAATTATAACCTGGAAAGCTGTGTCTGGGGTCCTCAAGACCACCCTCAGGCTTGATGATTCACCAGGAGGACTCACAGGACTCAGAAAAGCTGTTATACTCATAGTTATGGTTTATTGCAGGGAAATATATGGATTAAAACCAGCAAAGGGACACAGTGCATGGGATGATGTCTGGGAGAAACCAGCTGCAAGCTTCCACATATCCTCTCCCAGGATAGTAACCCAGATGCACTTAAGTCTCCCAGCAAAGTGTTGCTGACCAGGGAAGCTCACCTGAGCTTGGTGTCCAGGGGTTTTACTGGGGTTCAGAAACATAGCCACACAGTGTCTGAGCGACTGGCCTCAGCTATTCGGACTCCAGCCCCCCAAAGCAAAAATAGATATTCACAAGAAATCACATACACTATCTGATTGAACTGGCACCATGTGGCCAGTGCCTCAGGCAGGCAGAAACACTCTGGTCAGGGCTCAGAGTCCATTTCCCAGGAGCCAGGCAAGGACCTGCCCTGAAGACAGGCCTTTCTTGGGAATGTGCAAAGTTGGAGCAGCCAGACCTGCGTTGTTAGCACTTTCCTGCACAAATACCTTCATGAGTATAAAACAAATAAATTAAGGAATTGTAATGATAGCTTTAGGAAATTAGAAACAAAACCAAAAACAAAATAGCAAAAAGGAGAATTAAGGTAACAAAAAGAAATAGGGAAAAAAAAAAACATAATAGGTTGAATGTATCCCAAAGTCGGTTCTTCCAAACAACCAATAAAATAGACAAAGTCTCATGAGCTTAATCAAGAAAGAAAGAGAACAGACATTATAATTGATGCCACAGAAATAAAGAGGATTCTAAGAAACTATTATTATAAACAATTATATGTCCCCAAATTGGATAACTGAAAAAAAATGAGTGAATTCCTAGAAACATACAACCTGCCAAGTTGAAAAAATAGAAAACTTGAACAGACATATAATCAATAGGAGATTGAATCAGTAATCAAAAATCTCCTAAAAAAGAAAAGCCCAGGACCAGATGGCTTCATTGGTGAATTCTACCAATTAAAGAAGAATTAACTTCAGTCCTGTTCAAACTCTTCCAAAAAAATTGAAGAAGAAACACTTCCAAATTCATGTTATAAGGCCAGCATTATTGTAACTCTAGAGCCAAAAACACAACAACAAAAGAAAACTACAGATCAGTGTCCCTGATAATGAACATAAATGCAAAAACACTCAACAAAATCTAACAAACTGAATTCAGTAGCACATTAAAAGGATCATACACCCCAATCAAGTGGGACTTATCCCTGAGGTGCGAGGATGATTCAACATATGCACATCAATCAATGCCACACACTACATTAACAGATTGAAAGATAAAAATGAGATGATCACATAATCAGATGCAGAAAAAAATATTCAACATTCTTTCATGATAAAAACTCTCACCAAACTAGGTATAGAAGGAGTATATGTACCTCAACACAATAAAGGTCATATGTGAAAAGCCCACAGCTAACATCATATTCAACAGTGAAAAACTATATGTGATCCATCCATCCCACCTGTGGATATTTATCCAAAAGAATTGAAATCAATATAATGAAGAGATATTAACATTGTCATGTTCATTGTAGCATTATTCACAATAGCCAAGACATATTAATGGATGGATGAATGGATACACAAAATGTGGTATATACATACAACGGAATATTATTCAGTAAAAAAAAAAAAAAAGGAGGAAATCCTGCCAAATGCAATAGCATGGATGAACTTAGATATTATGCTTAATAAAATAACCCACTTATGGAAAGAAAAGCACTGCATGATCCTATTTATATGAGGTATGCAAATAGTCAGACTCATAGGGGCGGAGAGTAGATTGGTGGTTACCAGGGGCTGGGGGTGGGGCAGATGAATAGTTGTTCAATAGGTGTAAAGTTTCGGTTACGCAAGATAAATCAGTGTTAGAGATCTGCCGAACAGCATAGTGTCTGCAGTGAACAATACTGTATTTTGTACACTGAAGAGTTGGATAAGACAGTAGTTCTAAAGTTAATTGTTTTCACCACAAAAAAGGGTGGAGATAGAAGGAAACTTTTGAAGGTGATGAGTATGTTCATTACCTTGACTGTGGTGGCGGTTTCCCAGCTGTATGTTTATGTTCAAATTCATCAAACGGACACATTAAATAGGTGCGGCTTTTGTATATCAATTACACCTCAGTAAAACTGTTAAAAATAACATAAAGAGCTTCCAAAAATAAAAGAGAACAAAGAATGTACAGGATTAGGACTGAGAAAGAAAACATCAAAAACAGATAAGACATCAAAATCATTTTAAGATCATCTTAGATATCATTCATAACAATAAAGTTCAAAACCTAGAGGAAATGTATATTTTTGAGCAAAATATACCCTTCCAAAATTGATCCCAGATCAAACAAATGACCATCGAAGTTACTGGAAAGATGATTAACGATTTACCATAAAAACAACAGCAATACCATTGTGACAGCTGAGTTCTAACAATAAAATGTCTAATTTTTGTGTTATTTATACAATTCTGGACCCTAAAAATATTAAAAGCTTCCAAATTCATTTTCTGAAACCACTGTCACTTCTATTTTAAAACAGATAAAAGAGGAGTAAAAGGAAAAGGAAACATGGACCAATTTCACTTACATACAAATGCAGAACACTCTATTAGCAAATAGAATCAGCAACATATCAAAGGAATAATGTTATGCTCAATACAACTTATTTCACACATTAATTCATTATATTCACAAACGAAAGAGTAAAAGCATGACAATGGGTGATGAAACGTCAGTTGATGAAACTAAATAACTTAGCCTAATAAAATTCTAAATAAGAAGAATAGAGGAGCTACATAAGTAAGATAAATTATGTTTGCAAAAAGCAACATCAGACATCATCCTAAATGGTATAGCACTAAAGCCATTTTCATTACAGGTAGAAACAAGGCAAGGTACCTGTTATTCACATTAGATGCAATGTTGCTTTAGAAAGTCTGGTAGAATAATACCAGGGGGGGAAACAGTAATGTATTTGAAAAGAAGAGAAAAAAGATTTTGCTATATAGAAGATTGTATACCTAGAAAACCCAAAAGCCCTACATTAAAACACAGACAAAAACTATTGGATTAATACAGGAATATTTTACAGTGTATAGATATGAGAAAAATATACAAAAATCCCTATAGTAATAATTGTCTCTATATCATAATAACCAGCTAGAAATTGAGATAAGGAAAATTGCATTCTCAATTGTATCAAAAATGGAAAATATGTAGAATAAATTTATTTTAGCAAAGGACCTATACTAATAAAAACTATAAAGTTTTAATGAAGCCCATAAAGTTAAACAGAACAAACTAAAAGATACACTATGGGGAAACATAAAGATGTAATGTCTCAAACAATTCATAAGTGCAATTCTCATATGAATATAACTTTTTCCTCTATTTAATTTAGATAAATAATCCAAAGTTTATATGAAAGAATAAGTGTTCGAGACCAGTCAAAAATTATAAAAATGAGTAGTGAGAGGAAAATTGATTTACCAAGTATTTTAAAGTCATTGTAATCAAAATGGTATGTTATTTGTATTTAATTTGACAAATATATTTGTGAAGCAGAACAGATTTTCTAGATCTATATCTCATTATGTAGGACATATAGGACTTTAATGTAAGATATCCAATTCACTGGAGGGAAAAGATAATTATATTTAATGAATGGTGCTGACATAACTGGCTTTCCGTACGTTTGTCTATGTGTCAGTCTGGGTCTGTTTGGTCTCAGATTCATTCACTCACTGTCCTGCTACTGTGCTCTGAATAGCAGGGGCTGAGCCCTGCAGGCTGCATTTTCCTGTCTCCCTTGACAAATGGCCTGTCTGGGTTCCCAGTCAGTGGTAGGCTATGGAGGATGGATGTCTGGATAGCAGGAGGAAGGGAAAGGGCAAGGTGTTCCTCTGCCTCAGGTGGCATCCCTAGCAGCAGATGCATCTCTTCATCTTCATGATGGCTTCAATCAGGAAAATACATACACTGCAGGTGGGATTGCAGAATGGTGCAGTCACTATGGAAAACAGTATGGAGTGTCCTCCAAACATTAAAAACGGAACTGCCATTTGACCCAGTGATCCCATTTCTAGGAATATACCTTAAGAAGCCTGAAACACCAACCAGAAAGAATATATGTACCCCTATGTTCATAGCAGCACTATTTACAATAGCTAAGATCTGGAAACAACCTAATTGTTCATCAATAGATGAGTGGATAAAAAAGCCGTGATAGGTTACAGCGTGGAATACTATGTAGCTGTAAAAAAGAAGGGTCTCTTACCCTTTGAGGCAGCATGGAGGGACCTGGAGAGGATTATGCTAAGTGAATTAAGCCAGTCAGAGAAAGACAAGTATCATGTGATCTCACTTATATGTAGAATCTAATGAACAAAATAAACAAGAACTTATATGCATATATACATAACCCATGGACACAGACAATAGTGCAGTGAAGACCTGGAGTAGGGAGGAGGGGGTCAATGAGGAAAAAAGTGGGGACACATGTAATACTTTCAACAATAAAGATTATATATATATATATCAGTAGACAATTCTAGAAGACAATACAATGACCATTCTATTGGGCTAGGTTTCCCAAGACACAGACTCGGAGACAAGGAGTCAAGTGTTGTATTGGGGAATAAGAAAGTGAGACAGGGAAGTTAAGGAGCCAATAAAAAGTCCATCATTAAGTAAATCACCATAGTTAGGAACAGGTGCTGAATGTTGGTGGGAACTCTGGGAAACAGTGTAGACGTGCACTTGAACGTTATTGTGCTATCCTACTCAAGAGGTGAGAGAGCCCCAGCACTCACCGGTGGAGGACTGCTCCCGTATTAGCTCCCCAGCACTTTGGCTCGTCATGTGTACGGGCAGAGTGGATCCTAGCAGCCAAATAAAGCCCTCTTGAAAATAACGCAGGTGCTACAGTCTGGAAGTCCAGCTGACATTCACAGGAAAGGTTAAGAGTGAGGAGATATGGCAGGGCACTAGCATTATCCGCTACAACTATTAAACACAAATATATGTTCAATTGCCAGTAGATAGAAACATACAAATTAAAATAACATATCATTTGACTTTGTAATATTGGCAATTACGAAGAGAAATAACAGATGCCTACTGCCGGGGGCCACAGGGATAAAGGTTCTCTTATATTTGGAGGTAACAATATAAATTGTTACAATATTTTGAAAAGCAATTTGATAGCCCTGGCCAGTGTGGCTCAGTGTGTTGAGCATCACCTCATGTACCCCAAGGTTGCTGGTTCCACTCCTGGTCATGGCACATGCCCAGGTTGCTGGCTTGGTGCCCTGTCGGAGTGCTACTGGAGGCAACGATCAATGTTTCTCTCTGACATCGATATTTCTCTCCCTCTCTATCTAAAAGTAATGAAACATATTTTTAAAAAGAAAAAGAAAATCAATCTGATAGTATCAATTAAAATTCTGTATATATATGTGTGTGCGTGTGTATTTTTTTTAGTAATCCCAATCCTAGAATCCATCTCATAGAAATAAATACAACAGTCTATAGGTATTATATATATGTTCCCAATAATTTTAAAGCAACATTGTAGAGTTGTTGTTTTTTTAAGTAAATGCCCATCAATAGGAAAGTGGTTAAAGAAACATTGACACCTTCATATCATATACAATTTTGCAGCTATTTAAAAACAACCAACTCATGCCCTGGCCGAGTAGCTCAGTTGGTTAGTGGGTCATCCTGATACAACAAGGTTGTGGGTTTGATCCCCGGTCATGGCACATGAAAGAATCAATCAATGAATGCATAAATAAGTGGAACAACAAATTAATGTCTCTCTCTCTTCCTCACTCTTTAAATTTAATAAATTAAAAAGAAATAAATAAAAACAACCAACTCAGAAAGATTTTCTCAATGTATTTTTAAGTGAGAAAACTAATATATGCATCAGTGTACATAATATGATTCTCGATTTTAGTGAAAAAAAATTTAAATATTATATTTGTGTTTATACAAAAGCATTAGAAAGGTACAGAAGGTTACCCAGCAGCTTACAACACGAGGTGCCCTGCTGGCAGTGGAGAAAGAGGAGAGCAATGCCAGTATTTGGGAACAAAGGAGAAAGAGAGGAACAGAGAGAGGGATGTCCATGATGAAATAAAATGTATGATATTGATACCTCTGTATCATTCCCTACATGTGTGGTTATAAAGAGATGTATGAAAGGAAGGTCTCCAAAGCTAAATGGTATAGGGTGATGGATGGCAGGAGATGATTTACTGCATATATATACAAATGCATGCAGTAAATTTCACTTCCTTCTCTAAGCCAAAATTTCTCAAAAAAGATGAATGCTGTGAAATATTTACTAGATGTAGCTGAATTAAGAACTCCATAGTCAAGTAAGTTCAGCAAACACTGAAATAAATGAAGGCAAATGACTTTTCCTCTGGCTCTTTCAGAGCCTTCCATGTGCTGATGTGCACGATTGGTCCCCCAGTACAGGATGAGGGACAACTGTTTCTTGACCTTATTTAACCATAGAACCCCCCACCCTCTATGTTTTTTAGAGTGAGGAGCACTTTGAAACTCTAATATTCCCTGGACCTTCTTTAGGGAAGGGAAAGCCACTGAAGGCTTTTTAAACAAGTTGAGTAAATGTTTTGGGAAAATAATGTACAGCGATGTAGTAGACTAGCAATTTTCAATCTTTTTCATCTCATGGCACAAATAAAGTAATTACTAAAATTCTGTGGCACACCAAAAAATATATTTTTTTGCTGAGCTGACAAAAAATAGGTATACTTTTTATTGATTTACCAAAAAATATTAATAATGACCTATTCTTTTTGCTCCAAAGTGACTTTTTAAAAAAATCAGGTGCCTATACTTGCGTATAAAGATTTCTGGTACCAGGAATTAACCAATCAGATGCAAACTTATTATGCAAAGTGACCAATAAGATGCAATTCTATTATAAGACCCATATATTTACAATTCAAGACAGGGCATTCACACCAGATAGCTATTGTTGTGTTGGCTGTTGTCATTTTTTTTGACAATTTAAGGGAAAAGAGGTCAATGTCCCTGACTAAATAGTCAGGTATTGCATGTTTTAAAAATTCTCATAGCACACTGGATGAAAATCACTGTGCTGGACACTAATGGTTTTTCTTTTTGAAGACATAAATTCTTGTCTGGCAGCTGAGCGTTTCACAGACTGAGATCATCAGTGGAACACTTTTTTCTTCACTTGTCACTTGGCTGCCCTAGTGATTTATATAACTTCACAACTTTGTAGTTTTCTTATC
The DNA here is from genome assembly GCA_030848825.1 of Tadarida brasiliensis. Classification (NCBI taxonomy): domain Eukaryota; kingdom Metazoa; phylum Chordata; class Mammalia; order Chiroptera; family Molossidae; genus Tadarida; species Tadarida brasiliensis. The sequence goes on along the minus strand of CM061257.1, from coordinate 104,056,505 downwards.
TCTGGACATGGAGAGTAAGGGAAAAGAGGTTAATGTAAACTATATTCTAGAATACCTGGTGGGAAAGAGATACCACGGAATCTCACTGATGAATTTCGCTATAATTGACGTTTAAAAAAATAGATTATCACTATAGCTGTCTTAATGAATGATATTAGCATTTATTATTTTTTAATCTAATTTTTAAATTATTTTTTATTTTCAATTACAGTTGATGCACAGTATTACATTAGTTTCAGGTGTATACCCCAGTGATTAGATATTACATAACTTAATAAATAATCATCCCAATAAATCTTGCACCCATCTGGCACCGCACATAGTTATTAGAATATTATTGACTATATTCCCTATGCTATACTTTACATCCCCATGACTATTCTGTAGCAATCAATTTGTACTTCTTAATCCCTTCACCTTTTTTGCCATCTCCCCAACCCCCTTCCCATCTGGCAACTGTCAAAATGTTCTCTGTATCTATGAGTCTGTTTCTGTTCTGCTTGTTCATTTTGTTTTTAGATTCAATTGTTGATACATATTTATTGCCATTTTATTGTTCATATTTCTTCTCCTCCTCCTCTTTCTTCTTCTTCTTCTTCTTCTTCTTCTTCTTCTTCTTCTTCTTCTTCTTCTTCTTCTTCTTCTTCTTCTTCTTCTTCTCCTTCTCCTTCTCCTCCTCCTCCTCCTCCTCCTCCTCCTCCTCCTCCTCCTCCTCCTCCTCCTCCTCCTCCTCCTCCTCCTCCTCCTCCTTCTCCTTCTCCTTCTTCTTCTTCAAGAAGACCCTTTAACATTTCATATAATACTGGTTTGATGGTGATGAACTCCTTTAGCTTTTCCTTGTCCGGGAAGTTCTTTATCTGTCCTTCGATTCTAAATAATAGCTTTGTAGGACAGAGTAATATTGGTTATAGGTCCCTGCTTTTCATCACTTTGAATATTTCTTGCCATTCTCCCTCTGGCCTGCAAAGTTTCTTTTGGGCAATCAGCTGACAGTCTTATGGGAGCTCCCGTGTAGGTAACTGCTTTTCTCTTGCTGCTTTTAAGATTCTCTCTTTGTCTTTAACAGTTTGCATTTCAATTATAATGTGTCTGGGGTGGGCCTCTTTGGGTTCATCTTGTTTGGGACTCTCTGCACTTCTTGGACTTGTATGTCTATTTTCTTCACCAAGTTAGGGAAATTTTCTGTCATTATTTTTTCAAATAGGTTTTCAATTTCTTGCTCTCTCTTTTCTTCTTCTGGCACCCCCATGATGTGAATGTTGGTATGCTTGAAATTGTCCCAGAGGCTCCTTACACTGTCCTCATTTTTTAAATTATTTTTTTCTTGTTGCTGGTCTGATCGAGTGTTTTTTGCTTCCTTATATTCCAAATTACTGATTTTATTCTTGGCTTCATCTACTCTGCTGTTGATTCCACATATATTATTCTTTATTTCAATTAGTGTATCCTTCATTTCTGACTGGTTCTTTTTTATGCTATTGACATTCTCACTAAATTCCTTGATCATCCTTATAACCAGTGTTTTGAACTCTGCTCTAGTTGATTGCTTGTCTCCATTTTGTTTAGTTCTTTTTCTGGAGATTTGTTCTGTTCTTTTATTTAGGACATGTTTCTTTGCCTCCTCATTTTGGCTGCCTCCCTGTGTTTGTTTCTGTGTATTAGGTAGAGCTGCTATGTCTCTCAGGCTTGGTAGCATGATCTAAAGCAGTAGGTGTTCTGTAGGGTCTAGTGGCACAGCCTCCTTGATCATCCAAGGTGGATACTCGAGGTGTGCCCCACACGTGGGCTGTGTACTCTCTCCTATTGTAGTTGAGCCTTGATTGCTGTTGGTACGTCAGTGGGAGGGCTTTACTCAGGCCAATCAGCTGCAAGGACTGGCTATAACCACTGATCAACAACCTCTGACCATTGTGGAGGATCAGCTGTTCAGGGGCCACCCCACAGATCAGGACTTTCTTCAGCAGGGCTCTGTTGCCTACTGAGTCTGCCCCTTGAGTGTGTCACTTGTGAAGATGGTTGGGTGTTGCTGCTTTGACATGGTCTGAAGCTGTCCACTGGGTGTGCTGGTTCTGGGGCCTCCCAGGAGGTGCAGGCCAAAGTTAGCCACTTCCTGTGTTCTCCCGGTGGCCACCCAGCATAAGCTACAAAGCAATCTGTAGATGGCTGATTCTTGTGCTGTGCTTGGAGTTTCCCAGGCAAGGCCGAGGAGCTGTGAACAAAGGCTGCCTGCTTCTAGTGCTGAGCCTGGCACCACTTAGCCAGTGGTATGGGGCATGCTCAAGCTAGATGCTGCTTGTTTGATAGATTTTAGGAAAATCTGAAGCATGAGCCAAGACAGGCCATTGAAATGGAAAAAACACTGGAAACAACTAAGGTGGCCCAAAAATTGGGTGGGACAGGGCCTCAGGGAATCACCAGGGTGGGGCAAACAGTGTGAGCGAGCATGATGGACTAAGAGATGTGGCATCTGCTTATTGACTCTGTGGGAAGGGCTCATCAAAGGAACAATGGCTTCTGCCAGCACTTCTGTCCAGGAGAAAGCTGCCCCTCCAGCTCTCGCTCTGATGCTAAACAATTCAGTTCCTCCCCATATGTCTCTGGTGCCTTTCAAGCTGCTGCCCCAGTGCTGGAGCTCAGAGGGAGTGAGTCCAAGTAAGTCCATGTGTGGACCCTTTAAGAGGAGCTGCCTAAGACTCCAGCAGCCTCAGCCTCCCTCAGCCTCAATTCCCGCTGGTTTTTACAGCCAAAAGTTTTGAGGACTTCTCTTCCTGGCACTGGAATCCTGAACTGGGGGGACCTAGTGTGGGACTGTGACCTCTTGTTCCTTAGGGTGATCTCCACAGCTCAGATATCCTTCCTGATTTTTATCTGCCAAACAGGGTGTAGAACCATTCCACCACTCCACCCCTCTTGCCAGCCCCGATGTGGTTTCTTTAATTCCCTAGTTGTAGGACTTCCATTCAGCTTGATTTCAGGCAGTTCTGAATGATGCTTGTTCTGTAGTTTAGTTGTAATTTTGATGCGGTTGTGGGAAGAGGCGAGTACTGTGTTTACCTACGCCACCATCTTGGCTAGAAGTATCTAGCATTCATTATTTAATCCATTTCATACTTATTTTTAAATATGCCAAGGCTTTGTTTTGTTTTTACTCATATCCGCCTCATAGAGAGGACCAGCTGAAATGGTCCCTTATCTCCGCAGTCTTTCCTAATTCCTAACTAGCTGTAAGATTCTTGAACATAAGATCCATGTCTTATTTATTCTTAGAATGGTGCAAAGTTTTGACAGAGTTGGAGGGACCTAGAAACTCATGACAGAAAACAAATCACTTCTCTGATACATAATGCCTCATGATGTGAAGTCAAGATGTCCTCAACTACTGCAATCGTTTAGTTGGTTGCCCTTAGTACCTTCACCTTCTAAGTATGCGCAATAGTTGACTGCCTGACAGTGATCTGTTATTTACTAGGGAGTTAGAGATCTCACCTGCTTCCTACGTACTGTTTCTTCTTTGATAGTGGCAGGAAGTTAAGTGAGTCCAATAATATGTAGTAGTGTGTACTTAATCTACACCAGATTTCCCAACCCACTCCGAGGAACATTCCATCTGATGCTATGCAAGTATAACATTAATTTCAGACATTAGAATTTGACCATGTACCTGGTAAGAATTCAAGTTAGTGAATAGTTGGTACAGACTATAGAAGGCACTCAGTAAATATTTCTAGTTTGAATAAACCTAATTCATCTCTTCCTTCTACTTCCGTGGTATGTGCATAAGTCAGATAGGCAAACATAGACTGCTTCTGTGCACTCTGGGGCAAGTCTAAGTGACCTGCCTCTCAGTAGTCCTTTAAAAAATATTGGGTCAGCCTTGATGGGGTGGATAGTTAGTTTTCTCTTTTTAAATCAAAATATAAAAGTTCTTTTAACTATTGATTAAGAGCTACCCTAAAATCTTCATTGAATGAATTAAAAGGCAGTAAGATATATATATATATATATATATATATATATATATATATATATATATATATATATATATATTTCTTTTTTTTACTTATCTTGTTAAATGGCTCTTTGTAGCATATACTATTACTGTTTGGTCAATAATAGAATCAGTCAAAAACACAAGTGGTGTCATACACACATTCAAACATGCATATATAGATAAAAAGCAAGAAATATTTCCTTTGGAGGAGAGTGTCAATGGGGGGGGGAAAGGAGAAACATCTGTAACAAAAATAAATTAATTTTTTTAAAAAGAAATATTTCCTTTGAACTAACGTGTTTCAGAATGACAGGACAACCATGTGTAGCCTGAGCAAGTTGCGAGGGAGAGATAACTTTTTATTGAGCTATAGTTTATTTTAAAAGTAACACCTATTCTTTCATTTCCACTACTCACTTGCATCACATTATAAATTTATGAATCAATAAATATTTTTTAGTTCCCACTAAATCATTTATAACACAGAAGACTGACTTTATTCAACAAATCCAGGCTAGAATTTTTCAAATGGTCTACAAGAAAGATCACATGGACTGAAATGTATGAGGGCTGGAGTCTGCACAACCAAAGCCAGAGCAAGTGAACTGAAGAGTGCCTCTATTGCACTTTGATTCTAGGCTGTAAAACTGTCCCCACACAGAGGATGTGAGAATTTTATTTCCCTGTGAAACAAAAAGGAGTATTGAGCGCTTAGAAACCTTCGAAAGTCAGACACTGCAGGTTCCTATCACCATTGAACACTCTGGAGAGCTTGGTTTAATTTTTAATGAGTCCCATTATAGTGATCTAAGAAGTAACAATGCCAATGTTTCAACTATCCAGAGTTTTATTACTTTTTGTTAATCCTCACCCAAGGATATCTTTCTCACTGAAGGATATCTTTCCATTGATTTTTTTTTTTTTACGATAGAGTGGAAGGGAGAGAGGGAGGGAGGGAGAGAGAGAGAGAGAGAGAAACATCAATGTGAGAGAGACACATCTGTTGGTTGCCTCCCACAAGACCCCTACTGGGACGGGGATCGAACCTGCAACCCAAGTACATGCCCTTGACCAGGAACTGAAACCATGACCCTTCAGTCCACAGGCTGATGCTTTAATGCTGAGCCAAACCTGCCAGGGCTCAACTCTCCAGAGTTCAGAGCTTGTTAGGATCATTCTGTGAATACACAGGAGAGAAACGTCTACTAGAGCAAATCCATTTCCAGTGGCTGTCAGCATTCTGCCTTCTACTGGACACCTTTGTGTTCCGGCCAGCACCAACTGCTCTTGCCTCTCTTAAATGGCAGAAAATAGAAGCTTACCTCAAACTGCCATTTCAGCACCTGCATTCCCACTAATCCCCCATTTTCGTAGAAGCACAGATCTGATTTATCCACCATGCAAGCTATTAGGAGATAGTGGTGATTATGAAACTTCTGTCCCCTGATGGCTACTCTTAGCTAAAAAAAATAATAACCCTTTAAGAAAATATATCTGCTCCCTTCCTTCAGCCCTTAAACATTTGTTTTGCACCCAGTGAATGCAATCAAATAACACATTGAAGAAAATCTCTCGATGGCAAGATTGAGCTGAAGACCTGCACGGCCTGAAACAGTATCATTTCACCTCTCGTTCTGGGGTCTGATTAAAATGAGCTTTGGAGATGGTGGTGCAGTCTCTAGAGGGCCCTACAGGATAGTAAATCCATATCAAAATGCTGCTGTGTGTATGAATGCGTGCTGATCTGATGGGACAGCTTGTTTCCATTTAGACAGGTTCAAGCACCACAGAGCAGAATCACTTCTCTCCTCCTTGTAAGACTAAAAATGGAACCATTTGGAACAGAATCCATTGCCTGGTAGTCCTCTTATTACTTCTGTTTTCCTGATGACAGCAAACATTCCACCCTCTGTTCATCTTCACTTTTCCTGTCGAACAGGAAAGCCAGAAGAGCCATCACGAGGAAGCCAGCTGGTTCAAAAGGCGCTCCTTCGTGCTGGTCATGAAGGAGAATTCCAAGGCTCCGACGACCGGTACCCAGCCTCCAGAGGTGAGAAGTGTCACTTCATGGGAAACACTTCTACTCACCGGGGCTCACGTCTGCCTTCTTATAATTTGTAATACTTAATTTTGGGAAAATGCAAATGGATTCAGAGAGAAAATGAATGACTAGAAAGGCTTTTAAGTCTTATTTTTAGTTCTTCCGCATGTATTAGTGTTGGAAAAATCTTAAGGGAGAAGACTAGTTCCTTGAAAATTTATTAAAATCTCTGATAACAACTGTCATGACCAGAATGGGCTAGCTAGTCACTTGGGATCATACACACCTGAGCCCAGACAGTGAGAGCAGAAGACAGTGAGTCAAGGAGCTGCCGAGTAACCCTCTGCGCAATACGCTGAGTAAAATTCAACAATAGGAGCTTTGGAGTCACACAGACCTAAGCTGAAGTCCTGCTGGTCCTCCCCTTATTAGCAGCTTTGGCAAATCATTTACCTTCACAATGTCTCATTTTCCTTACTTTTAGAACGGTGGTTGTAGTATACACAGGGTGTCTGCTCAGCTCGGGATGTACAGCACCCATTCTCTGAGTCTGGTCCCTCCTCGTGTCCCCTCCTCTCACTGGGGCGTCAGTGGCTACATTTGGCTGACGTATTGCCTGAAAGGGACACCTGACTCACACACCTGGACCGTCAGGTCTCCTCTCTGTAAGTTATCATCGAAATGAAGTAGCTGTCACCAAGTCTCTGCCTGTGGCTGGAACTGGAGAATGATGGGGGTACCATGTCCAAGGAGAGGCAGAGAAAGGCAGCAAAGAGAAAAGAAACTAGGAGTCAGAGGTAGAAAAAAAATCAACATGGTTCAGCAACAGGGAGCAATGTCCAGAGTGGCTGTCTTGGTGTCCGGTGGCTTCCCATTTCTTGGCTTAACTCATACAAGAGGCCAAATGGCTCTTGAGTGAGATAGTAAATTTTAGTAAATCTCCATTTTTTGTTTGTTTATAGATAGTTCAAAGTGAATTTCCTGCTGATAGAAATCAAAATAAACCTGCCCACTAGAGAAATAATAGTACATACATAAGAGGGCAATTGAGAAAGGTAAATGATACAAGTAAAATGCTGGCTCAATTACGTTCACTAAACGGCAATTATTGTTATGTCACTTGTCTTAGAGGAAAATGGGAACACACTTGCAACAAAGACAAAAATGAGAGATTTAAAGTATGTTCAGTTAATAGAGAAAAACAGTAAATTGGTAGGAAACACAATTGTTATAATTTATGCTAACATATTTTTTTAGTAACTCAGACATGAAGTTTCTGTCATCTGTCTTTCTAAGGGGCACTGCTAATAGGCCACAGGGCTCTTGTGTGTGTGTGTGTGTGTGTGTGTGTGTGTGTGTGTGTGTGTGTGGTTGCTTGTGAATGTGCAGGTGTGTATGTGTGCGTGTGCATTTGTAGATGAAGATAATACATTTTCATCACTTACCAAAAGCAGATGACTAGTATAAGGGTAATTGAATATTATCTAATGAAGATTACATTAGATTTCATTGCATGCTTATTCCATTTATACAATCACTAATTAAGCTAGGAATTACAAGTAATATTTATGAATGCTAAAGTTTCAACTAAAAGTAAGTAGCTAGTAGCAGCACTTAATGCTTTAAAATCATAATGCTTGGCCAGTAGCAATCGTAGAAAAAAAACGTTGCTCTTATCTCTGAGTGCAAGGGTCCAAAGCAGGCCTTTCCCACCTTCCCATCATCAGCTTTACAGCCTCACTCTATTCTCTTCCATCATCTGTGTCTCAAGCCAGCCATCTCTTTCTTGTGACACCTTGCTAAATAGAAGCGGTAACAACTAGCTCACGTTCCTAACGTTCTGTGTGCCAAATTCTTGCCTTAAACTTAGAGCTCGAGTTTCAGTGGGTTCTTGGTCACTTTCTGAGTTGTTGCCGTGTCCACTTGGCCAAATGTCTGGTTCAGCCTTCCCAGCCTTCGAGGCTGCTGCACCCGCTTCGCCTGGCCTCGGGGTAACCAAAAATAAGTTGAGAGAAAGAGGCAAGAGAGGAAGCGTAATCTTGGTGATTGTATCAAGGAAAAACACTTGGGCTTTGTTGAAAGCCCAAAAAATTGACTGGAAATAAAAAATCAGAGGCTTCTTAAGTTTTTGAAAGAATAACATTGCCAGAGAAGTTATGAACTCAGAATAAAAGAAATGCCTTTGACTATTCACTCCTCAAAACAGTCCTCATTCTCCCAAATTTACACAACTAGGAAATGGATGATATAAGCAATATATATCCCCCAAAGAGGGATGGATACACACACACATCACTACTGTATACTACACACACACACACACACACACACACACACACACGTGCATAATCGCAAAAGGAAACTGGACAAGGAAAAACCTCCTGGAAGGCTATAGTAGGGGTCATTAACAGGGGGAATTCTCCAACAAGGTGTATCAGAGATTAACATAAAATCATGTCTTTCAAAGAAAAGGACCTCACTCTGCCTGCCCAGCCCCATAGGATTTCATCATTGCATTGGAACAGTGACTGTTCTATGTGTTTCATTCTTCTCTTTTCCCTTACAGATTATTTACTATGGTTATCCTGACCACGAGGGCAAGAGGTGCAGACAACTGGCCCTTTAATTCATAGATCTTCAAAATGACAAAGCCACAACTGGGCCTTATGGAGAAGATGGCCCATCACCCAGAGACTCTGGTTTGTAAGGTCTCTTCAGGAACTGGATGATATATTGTGTTGTCCTCCTTTGGGGAGAGGGGACGTGTATTCTATATGCGGAGGAAAAGTGTGCAAAAAAGATGCCTGATTTCAAGAGACTGCCAGCTGCTCACCCACACCTGCTCTTGTTCCTTCCTATACAAATAGATGACATCTCTTACCCTTCCGCGCTGCAGGCATGGCCATGTGACCCTGCCGGTGACGTGTGAGTGTCGGTGTTGGGCACCGTATTCAGATCTGACCCATGAAAGGCAGTCAGATCCGCACTCCTTCGTGTCTGTTCCCTTTCTGCTGGATAGGTGTGGACGGGCAACTTCAGAAATCACGTGTTGAAGACAGCAGAACACAAATAGCAAAGAGTCTTAGAATTCCTGCTTGGTAGGGAGTTGCTTACCAGTTATTAGCTTCACAAAAATTAGAAATGAGCATCAATATTGTTTGAACCATTATGCATCTTGAGGTTGGTTGGTTATGCTTGCTTGCCTTACCCTCCATTACATACCCAGCATTTTCAATTCGTTTAACTTTCTAATAAAATTTTCTGATCAAAGTGATTGCGCTGCGTGTCAGAAATTTCTTGAAGTGCAAATAGCAAGAGAGTATGTTTTACTTAGCAATAGTCCATGAAATTAAATACCTGGAGAAATTCATTAGCCAAATATTCTTTTAGAATTTACACCAGAGAAGGCACAAAAATATGTACAGTACAATCTTATTATTATGAAACATAAATACTAAAATATCAATAATAGGTATTGAGTTCTAAGGAAATTACCAATAACGAACCAAATGGATCTTTATAGCTCTTTAAGAATTTAAGAACAAAGCAAAATTACTGAAATATCTTAACACTAGATTTATACTTTAAAAGCAAACACAAATGCATTAATTTTGCCACTTTCAAATATTAATATTTTGAACTCCATTCTAATATATCTTGGAAGCCAGTTACTATTAATTTATTTTGAAAAAAATAACAATTCAAGTATAGATTTATAAAACCTATGGGAAACTGCTATTACAGGGTATATTACCAGGCAACAAAATAACATAGGAGAAATGCAGGGTACCTATTAATATTCCTCCACTTGAAAATAAAAAATAGAGGGCAATCATTTATATAGCACAAGAGAAAGAAGTATAAGACACTTTACAGGATGTTGTCTTAATTGCAATATAACTATAATTGCAATTAATTATATTTAAATATATAATAATGACTTTATTTTGTTGGAAGTTACATTTGCATATCACTAGCTTTTAGGATTTTCTCTTTGACACATCTATGTTCCACATATTTTGAAAAAAATTACAAAAGGAATGTATGTGAGATGATGACGATGATGATGATGATAGCATTGGCTGTATGTATTGAATCCTTATATACTTACCACTGTGTTTACCACTTTACATGGATCATTCAATCTTCCCCAAAGCCTTATGGGTAGGTCCTGTTAATGACTGCACAACTCCAGAGAGTGCCACTCATATAATGATGTATGCAAATGGCACCTCTCGGAGTTGTGCAGGGCACAGGCTCCAAAGCCATATGGACTCCCGACTTCTATCAATCTCATATTAAAGGCGAAGAAACTGAGAGTCATAAAGGGAAAGGAAAAAAAATGTAAAGAAAGTGAAACCTGTAGCAGAGGTTCTCTTTGCTTGAGGAGTAGGCTTTATACTCATTCATTTTGAAAAGATCAGTAACAATTGTGCTGCTAATAAGTATTAAAGTAATGGAATTAAGTTTGGCAAGAGTCCAGAACCCCTGCCTAGTACTGGGCATCTGCCTTTAAATGGATAGTAAAATCTTCATCTACAAATCTGCAGCCAGGCATAGTTAGGGCACCTCTTCTGTGTTCCTATAGCTCCCCAGGCATTTATCTGATTAGATCACTGCATTATGTTATAATTCTTTAACATGCTACTCCTCTCCCTGGAACCTGCCTTCCTTAAGGGCAAACTGTCCCATATTTATCTCTCTAGAAACTAGCACATAATAGACATTCTATTCATTTTAGGAGATTAATGAAAGGGGCATTCGTTTTCATATAAAACAGACTGCTGGATTTTAACCTTGGTTTTCTATCAACCACATTTGAGAACCAAACCCTCAACACAATTCAGAAGTCAAGCTGAAAGGAAATAAAGGAAAATGTTATAACAATCAAAGGCAGCTTTCTAAAAGAATTTCCTTACTATGAAATCCCACGCGTTGAACTATGGACAGTTATTTGGCAAAAAACGACCACATATTTTAAGACAAATTTCGCAGTAAAAAATACAATGTGTTTTCTTACTCCAGTTCCAATCGTTCATTTCCTCAAATCTGAACTAATTTGAGCTCTTAAATTATTTAATGTTGAAGAAAAAAAATATTTATTTACAGTTTAGAGCCAAACTTCCAAAGTTTTTAAGGCCACTTGAAGAGATAATTAGCTGTATCTACAGTTATTTGAAGTGCTATTTTGCTTCTAAGATGACCTCCTTTTTTTTTTTGCATGTTTGTTCTTACCCTGGACAAGACTCTCCACTAGTTTGTTGATTTGGGGGGAATAAAGTGGAGAACTTTAGCGATGAGGACGATACGCCCCTAAGAGCGTGCATTCCTGAGACCTCTCTGGGACCTGGTAGATGGTTATGCAGAGGGAGGGAGTCATGATCATAAATTCAGTGGCTCTGATAGAGTGAAAACGCTGGAAATGTACAGAATATGATGTATTTAAGCTGTGAGACCTCAGATAGGTAGAAAATAAAGTTAGAATATCACTGTCTCCTCAGGTATCTACCTATATGACATGTTTGAGGCAAGACAAATGTTATGGTTAGAGTAGGCAATGCCATTTCTTATTGCCCATTATTATGCCCGTTTGGTGTGGCTCAGTGGTTGAGCATCAACCCATGCACCAAGAGGTCGCTGGTTCGATTCCCGGTCAGGGCACATGCCCAGGTTGTGAGCCCGATCCCCAGTGGGGGGCATGCAGGAGGCAGCCAGTTGACATTCTCTCTCATCGTTGTTTCTATCTTTCTCTCTCTCTTTTCCTCTCTCTCTAAAAATCAATATAGAAAAAATATTTTAAAAATTAAATTATAAAACAAAAGTGCTCTGCAATCCTATATATCTCAGAAAATGATGTCATACTTCCATGTGTCTAATATTATACATAAACTTTTAGAGTATATCTACTGAGGAACTTGAATTAACAATAGTGTGGGGGAAGGCAGGAGGGGGGCAGGATTGGGGAGGAGGGGGGCTCAATGGAGGAAAAAAGGGGGGGACATCTGTAATACATTCAACAATAAAGATGAGTTAAAAATAAAAAAAATAGCCCTGGCCGATTTGGCTCAGCGGTTGGAGCGTCGGCCTGCGGACCAGAGAGTGACGGGTTCGGTTCCCGCTCAGGGCACGTACCAAAAATAAATAAGTCAAATTTGTCACTTGTGATGGAATAATGTGGGGGGCTGGTTTTGTGTCTTGTCTGGCCACGGTGCCACTGTTGAGAGATCACAAAGTGTTCGTGGGCATGTGGCTCAATACAGAAAATTTAATGGAGTCATGAAGGTCAGAATACATCGGGTCCAGCACACCTCATGGAGAGGAAAGGAAAACATCCCTAGAATACATGCCACAGACCTTTCAGAGTTCTCTGCTCAAGGACATAGGCAAAGCAGGCTCACTGCTCTGCTGGTAGGGGAGTGAAAGTTGGGGGGACCATAAAACCTTCCAGTCTTTAGTCATAGCCCTCAGAAAGCCCATGACGAGATGAACGACGTCAAGGTTTTCTCAGGGCATACAGAAGTCAGAGACTTTTGAAGACCCAAGGGTTCTGTTTTGTGTGATTCACTGCGGTAACTTGATCGAGTAAGATTGTGGAAGAGGGGACCTGCTGACTCCCATCTCTTACTCAGTTTCCTAATTTGCAACCAGAGGCTATAGAGAGTGTTCAAAAGCTGCCTCAAGATAAGTTATACCAAGAAGAATTTTGTGAACAGTTTTCAGACTGCTGTTACTGACAGCTCAAAACAGCGCTCGCTGGTTCACTGCAAATATGCCAAAGTACAGCAAAAACTAGAAAACACTATTCTCAGGAAGAAAATCAGTGCACCAGCTCAAGGGGCATACACATAAGGAACAAGCACGTTCCTCACGGACAGTGGGGAGACAATCTAGCATATTGGTCAGGAAGGAACTGTGTTCTCGGAAATCCATTACCGATTATACTGTGCTTAGGGAAGAGAATGACCTTCTTAGAAAATACATGCTGATTTAGGGTAAAGGACCAGGATACCTTTACTTTACCTTCGAATAAATAGTTGATTCTATGTGTAGGGGAATATGAAGTACTTATACTATTCTTGCTAATTTTATGTAAGTTTGAAATATTTAAAAATAAAAAGTTTAAGAACTTAGGCTCCCCAGTCCAGTCTCTCACTTACCAGCTGTATGATCTAGCTCAAGGTACCTGTGTTTTGAAACCTCAATGTTCTCATCTGTGAAATGAGAATAATACCGGTGACAACCTCAAAAAATTCAATGAAATAATAATTCAAAAAGTTAGTGATAGTTTAACATAAATCTTAAAAATTACTTCCTACTTATGCTTAATTACACATTCTGATTTTGACGAATTAGAAGTAGCTTAGTACCTACATGATATCCATTGTGATAACAAAATCTGCTGGGATTATGTTTATTAAATGACTATCAGTGCTCAATGATATTCAATTTTTGTAAATTCAAACATTATATAGCAGGCTATTATTGAAATGCTCTAACTACAAAACAACTACATACATCCAAAGGTATTTATTAAATAAAACTTAATGGATTGGGAATTCATAAGACCTTAAAATTTATGCAGAAACTGGAATTTTTAGTAGTTTCTCAAGAAAACAGAAGACAGGCAAAAAGCAGGAAGCAAAGTAATGTTTCCTTAAGCTTTCCTAGATGCAGTAACAATGTTAATTGTCTTTGGCATTTATAGACCAGGAGGCCATTTGTTATCACTGTGTAGTGGGAGAAATATTTTATTAACAAGGAAACGAAGTATCAATACCTCCTCTTCGGTAAGTGGGTACTTGTGTTATAATTAAACCTAATGCTATTTTTCACACATTGGATGGTTTTTCGGATCCTCACGAGAGCTATAACTACTCTAGCAACTTCAGTCGAACTTTAATTCTGCTTATAAATATTTTGACAAACTGACAGTATTTAAATATGTTAAAACTATGAAAATGATAGGTTGCCCTGTCTTTAAAACACTGAATGTATTAACCTATGAAGATATTCTGGGGGCAGGCACATGTGCCCACATTTCTTAGCATAGGAAAGGAGGGACATTAAGTATACTTACAGCCTTCAAAGAAAGCTGGTATTAGGATGGCCTGAGGAGTTCTGAAACTGACCACTTAGCCTTCTAATTATGGGCTTTTTCTGGAGAGCTGCACATTCAGAAAACAAAATCCATTCACCTTGGAAACAAAAAGCATTCAAAATCCAAGCAATTCTCATAAACTTGACAATCCAGTGAAACCAAGTACCACAGTTCTCTTGAATCTCAGAGAGGTGGAAATACTCTATCTCTGGCTAAGAGTTGTCAAAACCCTAACTTTAAACTTTTGACTAAATTATATGGTGCAGCCCCACCAAATCCTGTTTATAAAATTCTAATTTCAAATAACCTGGGTGGCCACATATGTTACCATTCAGACTGAACACTTCTGGGAATGAAAGGGGATAAACTAGACTGACTGGGCAAACCAGGACATATTATTACTAATCATCAACTTTCAATGACTCAAAATGGAAGGACACATTCTCTTCAGAGAACACCAGAAGATCAACAATTTGTCTATGTCTAGAACTTCTATAGTGCTGCTAACATAGAGGAACTTGGATGGTTCACAGAAGAGCGGCTTGGGTAAACACCTAATGAGAAGGCTTACCATTCTGGAAAGCCATCAGCACTGGGTTCTTTATGCAAGCTTGTTAAAATATCACTGTATTGCCCTGGCCCGTTTGGCTCAGTGGTTGGAGCATTGGCCTGCAGATCGAAGTTTCGTGGGTTCGATTCTGGTCAAGGGCATGTACCTTGGTTGCAGTTCCATCCCCACCCCTGGTTGGGGTTGTGTGGGAGGCAGCCAGTCAATGTGTCTTTCTCACATCCCTCTCTCTCTCTCTCTCTCTCTCACCCGCTCCCTCTCTCCCTCCCACTCTGTCTGAAAATCAATGGAAAAAATATCCTTGGGTGAGGATTAAATAAATAAATAAATAATAAATATCACCATATTTACCCAAAGATAAGTAAGCCCAGAAAGTGTACTATAAAGTCTTAATAGCTATTACTAAGCCTTCGCACACGAGCAAACATTTCATTTCACATGTTTGATGAAAGTTAACCAAGGCACTGTCTTACAAGGAAAACAAATAAGAACACTGGATCGCACATCTTACTTTCTGATTAACACAGAAGAGAGATCAGTGCCCAAATTGAAAATGCAAAAGGTATCATTCATATAAGAACTGCTTCTGGAGTGAATGCATTTAATGTCTAGTAACTAATTTCATGGAAAACTTTTAAATGTCACGTAGCATATTTTCTCCATGATCAGGATGGCATACTAAGAAGCTTCGGGGCTTGAAAGACCATGAAATTTGAAATCAGGACTACTTGGATTCAAACTCTAGTTCAATCACTTAGTAGATGAGGGACACAGGGAGAATTACTTGTAGCAAATATGGTTAGACGCCCGTGTAACGTCAATTTCTCCCTTCCTCTTTCCCAGCAGAACCCTGAATTTGTTTAGGTACACACCTGTTCCCCTTTATGCCCATGTATCCCAGGGACAGGACTAACTCTAAAGGTTAACTCCATATTCTCTTTGCCAACGACTGGTTCAAGAATGTACATGTGACCAATTTGAACTGAAGAGAACAGGGAAAGGTTTGCTGGGGCACTGGGGAAAGTTCTTCCTCCTTCTGAGATAGTGTCAAGAAGTTACCCACTCCTCTTCTTTGGATACGTACAGAGATATATAAACGAGGCCTGGATGTACTGCTTTTATTCAACAATCAGTCTTAGAATGAAGTCAACACACAGAGGTAAGCTGGATTAAGACTCTCACAGGGTTACGGAGCCAGAACCAAAGTTCTTATTTACCTTGTCTCTGGACTTCTAGACCTGTGGGCAAAGAATTCTAAAGAATTTGAGCCAGTTTGATGGTGCTTTGTGATATTTTCAGCTAAAGGCACTTTGATCTTCCTGGGTCAGTGTCTCATCTTTGAAAATCAGATGGATAGATACATTGCAACCTTTGAAGAATTCATGGTAATCTATGTAAAGTATTATGCACAGCCCCTTGGCGCAATGCAAG
The DNA here is from genome assembly GCA_030848825.1 of Tadarida brasiliensis. Classification (NCBI taxonomy): domain Eukaryota; kingdom Metazoa; phylum Chordata; class Mammalia; order Chiroptera; family Molossidae; genus Tadarida; species Tadarida brasiliensis. The sequence goes on along the minus strand of CM061257.1, from coordinate 104,040,376 downwards.
CTTTCAATAATGGTATCGGGCTTGAGGCACTGGTTGCCTGGCACACTGAGTGCCTGCTATTAACTTTGGCGAATCTTTAACAGCCTTAATATTTGATTGCTCACTTTGTTATATCACATGAGGCTGGGGATATTAACCTCCAAAGACCACGTTGTAATCGCTGAGGTAAGGATTTTAAATCTCTTTGAGATCCTCAAAAGACAAGGAATAGAGTACTAAAACATTAGCATTTTATTGGATAACACACAAACATACAAACACACACACACACGCAGACACCTTAAAACAAAGAAAATAAAATCAGGCTCAGAAAACAAATTAATTTATTACATTAGATGCTCATTTTAAAAGAATTTGAGAGAATGCAACATATCGGATACTTCAAAAATTAATTAAACTTTAAAATGAATATAATAGAATATATAAAAATTTATAGTGTAACTTTAGTCATAATCCCTTAATTTAGAAAAACTAAAAATTGGAATTTATCAAGAATAATAAGGCAATTAAAACATAAAACCCAATATGATGAAGGTAAAATTCGAAAATTTTTACATTTTGAGTAGTCTTATTCTTCTAAACAAGGCAACATCAATGACAATAAAACTAAAAACAAGATAAAATACTGATTAAGCCCATAGGCTTTGGGCCTCCAACCTGAACTTGAAACTTGGCTCTGACATCTGTATGCTATCTAACCTTGGGCAAGTTTATTAGCCTCACTTAGCCTCAGTTTTCTTTTATATAAAATGGTGACAATAAAATCTACCTCCTATACTTAGGTTTAAATAAGTTAAGATGATGTAAGCCAAGTTCTTATATAGGTGTGAAGTGTATAGTAAGCACTCAATAGAAGATTTTTATTATATTCTTATAATAAAGTCTATCATATAATCCTGAATTTAAAAAAATGAGTACACCTTTCCGATGGGCAAGGGGAATTCCTGGGAGATATTTCCAGCAACCTCAGCAAAAGACAGGTGGCAAACACTGTGAATATAAAATCACATGGGAATTCCTCCTCCTGAGTAAGATAGAGTAACAGGACTACATGGAGCTCCTGTTTGAAACAACAAAAATTCAGACAAAATATATTAAACAATGGTTTTCAGACAGTGGACATTCGGCAATTCGGGACACTGATGACTGACAGAAGGGAAGTAAGTGGGTGAGCCCAACAATTGTCCAAACTTCCTGCCTAGGGGTCTCCAGGCCACAGCACAGTCAGGGAAATCGAGGCGGAGTCCAGGGGTCTCCGTGAGTGTAGGTTATAGATCTAGGAGTCTGTGTAGACCAAGAAGACACAGAGTGGAGAAGACGTCACAGAAAAATATCTCCACAGAGGATTCTCCTCTAGTCTTCAGCTGAAGACTGGCCAGCACACGTGAGTGAGGAAGCTGCTGGAATCTGGGAAAACAATCACCCAAAGAGTAGAAGGAACAACTCCTGATACTTGAAAAAACAAAGAATAATTCACGTTTCCACCAGGCAATTGTAAAAACTTAGCAACATGGGGTATTGAGTAGGGTATCATAAATATAGTCCCTCTACTTGGGAAAGAAAATTACCCTAGAATCGGTGTCACTCTGGTTCCAGACGACAAAGGCGAAAAGTAACCCTCTGAAAGGAACAAACTATTTACAAGTAACTTCATTTCTTCTCGGAACAATTATTAACAGACTTATTGAAATACTGAAATATTCAATACCCAGCAAAGTAAAATTCACAATATGTGGCATTCAATAAAAATATTATCAGACATTCAAAGAAGCAGGAGCCCGGCCAGTGTGGCTCAGTAGTTGAGCATCGACCCATGCACCAAGAGGTCGCCGGTTCGATTCCTGGTCAGGGCACATGCCCAGGTTGTGGGCCTGATCCCCAGTGGGGGGCATGCAGGAGGCGGCCAATCGATGTTCTCTCTCATCGATGTTTCTATCTCTCCCTCTCTCTTCCTTTCTCTCTAAAATCAATAAAGAAAAAAATTTTTTTTAAAAACACACACAAAGAAGCAGGAAAATACAATTCATATTGACAAGAAAAGTCTATCAGTAGAAACAGATCCTGGAATTATACCAATGATGGAATTAGAAGAAAGGGACATTAAAAGGGTTATAAATATATTCCATATGTTCCAGAAGACAGAGGAATGGACAAACATGTTAAATATAGACATGCAAGATATAAAAAGACACAAATCAAACTTCTACAATGTTTGAAATAGAAAACACACTGGATGGGATTAACACCACATTAGATGTTGCAAAAAAAAAAAAAAGTAGTGAAGTTGAAGATATAGGAATAGAAACTATCCAAAATGAAGGGCAGAGTAGGAGAAAAAGAATGAACAGAGAAATCAGTGAGCTGCAGAACAAATTTAAGTAGCTTAACATATGTGTAACTTGAGTCCTAAAAGAGAGGGCAAGGAGGCAGAAGGAGGGGAAACAGAAAAAACATTGGAAAATAATGGCCAAAATCTTTCCAAATTTGATGAAAGCTATAAGCCCACAGATGCAAGAAGCCCTAGAACCTGAAGTACAAAAAATATAAGGAAAAGTACAAGGTAGTGGATTTGATCCCTGGTCAGGGCACATACAAAACTCAGCCAATGAATGCATCAGAAAGTGGAACAACAAATTGATGTTTCTTCTCTCTCTCTCCTCCCCTTCCTCTCTCTCAAAAATCAATCAATAAAAAACATATTTAAAATGGACAGAACTTCATGAAGAAATTGATAAATTTACAACTGCAGTCAAGAATTTAATATTCCCCCAATAATTGACAGAATTCACAAATCTCAGGAAAGACACAGAAGGCTAGAACAACAACATCCTCCAATCTGATCGCATTGACATTGCAGAACGCTCCCCCAACAACATCAGAGTTCACATTCTTTTCAAGTGCACACAGAATATTTACCAAGAAAAACTATATTCTGTCCATAAAAATAAAGTCTCGATGAATTTAAATGGATTCAAATCATACAAAGCATGTTAACTGACTACACTAAAATTAATGCAAAATAACCTATAGTAACATACCTGAAGCAAGCCAGAAATCTTTGGAATCTAAAGAACACATTTTCTAAAAAGCCCAAGGTGCAAAGAAGATATCAAAAGTCAGAAAGGATTTTGAACTGAATAAAAATGAACACATGACATATCAAAATCTGTAGGAAGCAGCTAAAGTTTTAGAGGAAAATCTAAACCTATGTTAAAAACAGGCCCTGGCCGGTTTGGCTCAGTGGTTGGAGCGTCGGCCTGCGGACCAGAGAGTCCCAGGTTCGGTTCCTGCTCGGGGCATGTACCAAAACAAAACAAAACAAAAAAGAGGTCTTACATCACCTTACACAATTATAAAAAGGAAAGTAAATGAAACCCCAAGAAAGGAGAAGTAAGGAAATACTAAAAATCAGAGCAGAATTTAAAGAAACCCCAAAGCTGGTTCTTTTAGATGATCAATAAAACTGATAAACCTCTAACCATACGTATAAGGGATAAAAGTAAGAAAACAAACACAAATAACTAATATGAGAAATGAGATAGTGGATATCACTGCAGACTCTACTATATTAAAAAGATAAGAGAATATTATGAACAACTTTATGACAATAAAATCCACAGCTTTGATGAAGGCTAAAAATTCTCTGAGGGACACAGACTACCAAATCTCAAAAAGAAACAGATAACCTGTATGGCCCCATAACTATTTTAAAAATGGTTCATAATTAAAAATCTTCCCTCAAGAGAAATTGTGGAGGCAGGTAGCTTCACTGCTGAATTTTACCAAACATGTAAGAAAGAAATAATAACAATTTTACACAAACTCTTCCAGAATAGCTCCTCCCCCCACACACACAAAATCTTTGTAAAAGAATAAAACTGTAGGATTCACACAGTCTTATTTCAAGTCTTATTATAAAGTTACATTAATCAAGATAGTCTGGTATTGGCATAAAAACAAATACATCAATGGGACAGAAAAGAGATCTCACAGATAAGTAAACCCAAATATAAATCAGTTGATTTTCAACATAGGTGCCAAAGCAATATAATGGGGGAAGTCTCTTCAACAAATTCTACTTTAACAAGTGAATGCAAGATATGAATTTTGACTTTTAACCCACACCATAAACACACACAAAAAAGTAACTCAAAATGTCTCATAAAACTAAATGTTAAGAGCTAAGATATAAACCTTCTTGAAGAAAATCTCAGTGATCATAGGTTTGGCAAAGATTTTTTAAAATTGTTTTTATTGATCTTAGAGAGAGGAAGGGAGGGAGAGAGAGAGAGGGACATCAACCAGTTGCTTCCCGTACACACCCTGACCAGGGATTGAACCCACAAACCTGGGTATGTGCGCTGACCGGGAATCAACCCAGACACCCTTTGGTGTGCCAGACGACGCTCTAACCAAGCCACACTGGCCGGGGTGAAGATTTCTTAAAGTTGACACACACAAAATTTAAAAATTAATAAACTAGACTTTAGCAAAATGGAAAACTTATCCTATTCAAAAGACACTATTAAGAAAATGAAAAGACAAACTACAGACTAAGAGAAAATAGTTGCAAAACACATATCTGACAAAAGACTTGTATCTAGAATATATGACCTCTCATAATTCAATTACAAGAAGATAATCCAATTAAATGTGGTCAAAATATTTGAACAGACACTTCACCAAAAAAGCCGAAGAGCAAATGAACATACGAAATACAATCATAAGGGAAATTACAATTAAAATCATAAGACACACTATACACCCAAATGTCTAAAATTTAAAAAGACTGACCATATCATTGGAAGTTACAAAACAGTCACAGGGATGTAAAGTACGGCATAGGGAATATAGTAAATAATATTGTAATAACTATGTATGGTGTCAGGTGGATACTAGACTTACCACAGAGATCACTTCGTAAGTTATATAAATATCTCACCACTATGCCTGAAACTAATATACTGCAATACTGAATGTCATCTGCAGTTGAAAATTAAAAACATTATTTAAATAAAAATATAAGTGACTGACCATACCAAATTTTATAAAAAGATATGTGGCAATTACAACTGGTACACTGTTGACAGAAACATGAGATGTTACAACCACTTTGGAAAACAGTTGGTAGTTTCTTTAAAAAAGTTAGGCATGTACTGACCATGTGCCCCAGCCATTCCAATACTACATCGGTGCGCCAAAGAAATGAAAATATATGTCCACACAAGCACTTGTACGTGAATGTCCATGATAGCTGTATTTGTAACAGCCAAAACCTGGAGACGACTAAAGTGTACATCAACAGGTGAATGCATAAACAAATTGTGGTGCATCCCTATGATAGAATTCTACTCAGCAGATAAAAATCAACTATTGATAGACAAACAACATGAATAAATCTTACCATGTTCAGTGAAAGCAGCACAAGAAAACATTTTGGGGTAATGGAGACGTAGATTGTTTATCATGAAGATGGTTTCATGGGTGCACACGTGGCGTTAGAGCCAGCCAGATGTGAGTTTGATGTTAGTTCTGCTCTTCCGATGTAACTCACTGAAGTTACTTGTCCATTGGAGTCTCAGCTTCTATATTTATGTGGTAGTAAGACTATTTTATGTATGGATAAGAATATATGTGTCCAAGACTTGTTCTATTAAACACGATGACAGACATAAAGCAGCCCGCGTGGTACTGGCTTAGCCTAAACGTTCATTTCCATACAGTGTGTGTTTCTGCCCCTGCTCGTTTGTGTTGTATCTCCCCGCTTCCAATACCTCCTTAGCACTATTTTTCTGCCAAAGAACTTCTGTCTTCTCCTCTTAAAAAACAGAAAATTTATGTTGACGTTGTTTTAGAACTTTTACTTTTTTCAAACTAACATACGTTATTCCCTTTGATCTTATTTTATTTTATTTTTGCCTCAGATTGAGAGCTGGGTTCATCATTAGGCCCTTTGTTCATGGCGTATTCTGTAGCCACTGTGTCTCTGCAGGCCCTTTTCTCGTGTTATGGATTCATTTGTCCCCTTTATCCCTAAAACCACTCCCACTGCCGTCTCCTAAATGGGCACTCTTCCAGTGTTTAATATATGTCCTTGAGTATGTATACGCATGTATGCGTATATGTATGTATGTATGTATGTATGTATGGGCTTTACTGTATTTGAGTGGCATTGTACTACAGCTCTTATTTTCCCCTTTATGCTATATTTTAAGACTCTCTCCTAGCTGCTTTACATACATCCAGTAAATAGCTTCTGCCTCCATTTATTCCATACTATATACTCATCAAATTAACTCATTAATCCCCTTAGAGATAGACACCTGTTCACCCAAATTCCTGCTACCACAAACAATAATGAAATAAATATCCTAATATTAGTCTCCTTGTGGGCCTTTACAAGAAGTTCTCTGGGGCATGTATCCAACAGGAGGGATTGCTGGGCCGAAGGACTGACAAATAATTAATCAGACGGACTCAGTCCTTCCAGACTACTTTGCAAAATGGTTGAACTGGTTTAAACTTCCACCAGCATTTGGAATTAATGAACTTACTAATTCTTGCCAATATAATAGAATATCTCCTTTTAATTTTTATTTCTCAGTTACTAGTAAGCTTGAATACCACTTAATATTTCCCTTTGCAGACCCCATTCTAATCCTTTGTTCATGCGTATATTGAGATTCCTGCCTTTTGCTTCTTGACTTGCAGTTCCTAGGAATCTTTCTATATTAATGTCATTCATTTTACACATTGATAAAGGCTATTCCAGTCTGTCACCAGCCTATTCACTTTAAGGTGCTGTTCTTCGACTAGAAATCTACAGCCATAGACACCATTTCTTCATTGAATTTGTAAAAAATTATTCTGGGGTTATATTGAAGAAGTACAGCCCCTCACTAACATTACTTCTATTAGCTTTATAGTTTACGTTTGAATCCATCTTTGATCTCTCTGGAGTCCAACTTTTCTATTGTGCAATGTAGGAATTTTTCTCCATATCATGAACTAATGTTCCAATACCATCTGCTAAAGAGTTTCCCCTTCTTCACTGTGTGAGCAATGCATCTTTATCATATACCACTCACATTTTTTTTTATTAAAAGAAGAACGGTCTTGGAAGAGATGACCCAGAAAAGAGACAATGGACAAGAGAAATTTTCCTGCTCATACTTCAAAAGGGTGACGGTGACTCTTACCTTTTAAAGCCACCAGCAAAGAGGCAACTCTGAACTCGCCCAGCAGCTCTAAATGACTTTTTTTTTTAAAAAAATCAAGAATAAAGAAATAGTCTCATTATGTCAAATGCTTCAGATATTTTATGTGAATTTCTGCAATTCCCTTAGCGTTTAGTAGCACAGCAGTGTGTTTTCACGTCGTGTTACGTAGATGAAGTGTTTTGTAACTCTCCTTGGGCAGTAGTCATGTAGGATGTGAACAGAGTTGTTATCCACAAAATTTCCCAATTTCCCAAAGATTCCTGAGATTCATGGAAAGATTCAGGGTACCTGACATGATACACTATTTAACTGGTAAATTTTTTGTAAGCAAGGAAAAAAATCTAGCTTGAAACAAGTCTGATTTATGGTTTAATTCAGTATTCTATACATAGAAAGTCCTCAAAAAAAAAATGTCCTTGGCTGATTACCTGGCTGAGAGCCCACATATTTACTGGGTTGGAATTTACATGCAGAACGAAATCTTCTTTCATGAAAGTCACAATCTATTTGCCTTTGCCTTTTTTTTAGGAGGGAAAAACACCAGCGACTTCAAGGACCAGTCTGTTAGGTGAAACTTAAATCTCTGCAATTATTTATGGAGTCCTTTCCAGAGACCATACAGCACTGCGCACTACACGCTTCGGTGACTATTTCTGCCTTTCCTTTGGATTTGGATGGAAATCCTTTTAGAATCTTGTTATTCAGTTACATTGCCCAGTGATGCTGCCCAACAAGCAGAAAATAGAATCAAGCAAGCCAGTATTTCCCTTAGAGGGGTGGCATGGGGTTTTAGGAGCCAGATTCTGAATTATAGGTTTAGTACTCTCTAACACCAGTGCTCAGACTTTCATATATATATATATATATATATATATATATATATATATATATATATATATGTGTGTGTGTATATGTGTGTGTATATATATACACACACACACACATAAAAATATATAAAATACATAAAATATATATATATATTTTTCTTTATTGATTTTAAAGAGAGAGGAAGGGAGAGGGAGAGATAGAAACATAGATGAGAGAGAACATCTATTGGCTGTCTCCTGCATGCCCCCCACTGGGGATTGGGCCCACAACCTGGGCATGTGCCCTGACAGGGAATCGAACTGGTGACCTCTTGGTGCATGGGTTGATGCTCAACCACTGAGCCACACCGGCCGGGCCAGCACTCAGACTTTCTGTTTTCAATGCCCATGGGTGTGCATGAAGTTTAAGAGCAGAAGATCAAACTCAACCCATCTCACAACATTTAAACAATGCTCATTATATCCAGAGATTTCTTGAGAGTTTCACAGTCAGACCTGGTGGTAGTTCATCTATAAATCTACAAGATGGAGTGCAGTTTTTCTTTTTGTTTTGATCTTGGTGAAAAAAAAAAAAAAAAAACTGTAATAATTCACCATGACAGAAAAAAAAAGAATTGTGACTTACGATTTATAATTCTCATAAGCTGATAGTGTTACATTATAAAAATTCATGTCCTATTTTATTTTAGAAAAAATGTTAAATGTTATCTAGGAACAGAAGGACATGGTTGGCACATCACAATGGAACAGGTGAAAGGTCATCCTCTGCCAGGGAGGAGATGTCATGATGTGAATGAGGCCACCCACTGCCTTTATTTCTCCACAACCCACTGACTGCACCAGAGGGAGTGAAGGGGAGTTTCCTCTCGCGGCAGATAACTGCAAGGTGTTGAGATCGCACAGCAGCTACAGACCCACTTGGGAAACAGAGACAAAAGATACACGTGTTCCTTTTGACTGAAGACTGGGCTCATGCGAATCTAGCTGGGATTGTTGTGTAATTTCAACATGCGTTTAGGATGACGATGTTAAATAAGAAACCAACTTTAGTTGTGCTCATGTGGATAGGTCTACAATTTTCTCCACGTCTTAAAATTTTGTTGTCTACTGAACTACTGGAACATGGGTTTCAGTGGGACATTGCTCCTTAGTTTCATGCCATTTTGAATATTTCTGAAATCCTGATCAGTGACATTGAAGATTTTGTTTTGATATTCTAGATATTTCCAACGTTAAAATAGGAAGTTATATGGGAAAGACTTAAGTAAGCTCTAAATGTCCTAATCACATGTAATTTTTATTAAAATAATTAATAAAGTCTCCATATTGTATATTTAATCACTTATTTGAGTATATTCTATTACTTTTACTCATCCGTTATCTATTTCAAATACCATCAAAGAGAAAGTTTAAGTTCTTACTCACCAGAAAATATTTTGAAAGAAATATTTTACTAACTGTAAAATATCAGAATGCTCTGATCTATTTTTAATAATCCATTGCTAGTAACATGATGGAGATATTACGAATACTGCTAGCAGATTTTTAAAAGCTAATTAAACACATTAGAAGCAACAAAAATCAGCCACTTATTCATCACCAGAAAAAGAAAGATAAATGAATTAGACTTTATGTCACTAAAAGCTTGTTTCTTTTGGAAACTATTTACATATGAACTTTTAATCAATTTATGGACATAATAGGTTTCATTTGCTCTAGAAGAACAAATGGAAATGTGAACTGAAAATAGCATCAAAGATGTCAACTACAATCAAATTGAAGATGTACTTTATCAAAATAACCAGTTCACAGCAGAGTCTTCTTATAAGTGAACATTAGTGAAACAATAATCTGGCTAAGGTAAGAATTTAGAATTAGAGTTGCAGTTAATTCGGCATGCTGCCCACCCAGTCTATTCCTCTCTTATTCCACTCACCTTGCAATAGTACAGAGACACGCAGGAAAGTGTGCACATAATTATTATAGGCACCAGAAATTGCAGAAAGGTGTTATCACCTCAGATAGCCCCTGAGCTGAAGAGAGAAGGCTGTCCCCTCCTTGGTTCTTGTCAGTCTCGTAGGAAGGAATTCAAATGAGTGACCCGGACAATTGCGTTGTAGTAAAGCCAATTTATTAAACAAGTAAAGCGAGTAAATGTATTAAAGAAGCAAGACAAGCAAATCTGTAAGTCTAGCTTATGAAGCACAGACGGACTTCCTAGCGAGTCTGAGAAGTGCTGCCTGGGAGAACATTGGCTTTTTATATTTTTCTGTCTACAGATTTTTAAATTCCTCTGCCAGATATCTTGGTATAGATTAACTCTCAAGGTCTCCCTTTTATTTTGTTATGGCTTTCCCAGAATTTATGAGAAGCATCTGGCAATTTTAGCTTCAATGAGCCCTGAGACTGTTGGCTTCTCTGTTTAAACAATGAGATGAAAACTCCCTCTTCTTTCCTCCTTCCCCAAAGTGGCCGACTTCTTTGTTTAGTGGGTGAGATAAATCTCTCCCTTCTTTCCTTCTCCCTTCCCCTACCCCTCCTGCCTTAGCAGTTCCAGGGTGATTTACACTATGTATTCTCTGGTTAGGGAGAAGAGGCATTAAAGCTCCTCCTCCTTTCCTGCAGTATTTGGTTAGTGAGGAGAGGTATCAGTCATTTGTTCTCAAGATAAGGTTTTGCTGCAAATTGGCTGCAAGCTGTCTAAACTGTTTGGCTTTGTTTAATTTTCTTGTCTCAGTTTCCCTATTCCTCCTGCTCTGGAATTTTTTTCGCTTCTCACTATCCTGTAACATAATTACTAAAGTTAAATAACTTATTCAGTAGATGCAGGGATGATATATATGTTCCACCTCCCCCCCCCTTGCCTAATCTTTTTATCTTTTTCAGCCAGCCCTGCAACCCCCAGGGATGACCTATATTAACAGGTATAATGTAAGGAGTGGTTTGAAAATGCTAATATTCAATATCTATGCTAGCTTCATTATAGATTGATATTTAGTTGATTAGTCTTCTTTCTCCTGTGAACACATACCTTCCCTGATGAGAATTAAGTGTTCATGTTTTCATCATTACAGCTTTCCTATAAAAGACGTCAGATTGGTATTATTCCCATTTCACAGATGTGGGCCCAAACCAGCACCCCAAAGTCTATATCCTACCCTCATGTGGCAGTTTTTTTGGCAAAGACCATGACCTACCTTCAAATGTGCTAGTTTTGATGCATCCGAATCAAGGGGACTGCTTTTTCCCCTATCATATTCCCTCGACCTAGAATTAGCTTCATTTGGAAAAACTTACTCATCTAGGCTTAATTCAGAAATCACCTCTTCTCTGGAATAGAGTCCACTGAAGTAAATTTAATTATTCCTGCCTCTGCTCCTCATAATTCTTTATTCATAACTGTTGTAATAACATTTATCATAGCATATCATAGCTGATGACATGTGCTTCCGCTTCCTCCTGCAGGACTTAGTCATCTTTGTATCCCTCTCACAGAGCTTGTCACAAGGTTCGTATGAAGTAGCTATTCAATCATTTTAAAAAATAAATTGAATAAGTGAGCCCACAGACAAGTGAACAGGTAAGAAAAAGTGGATATTATAACCATTCATATCCTTTAAGTAGGTCCTGTCAGTGAGAGAGGAAAAAGGCTTAAGAGTGAGGCAGGAAGTTAATATAAAAAGTGATTTTAAAATGTAGATAAAGGAGCCCTGACCGGTGTGGCTTAATGGTTAGAGCATCAGCCCATGCACTGAAGGGTTGCAGGTTTGATTCCTGATCAAGGACACTCACCTGGGTTGCAAGTTCGATCCCTGTCCCCAGTTGGGGCACATTTGGGAGGCAACCGATTGATGTGTCTCTCTCACATAGATGTTTCTCTCTCTCCCTCCCTCTTTCTCTCTCTCTCTCTCCTTCCCTCCCTCCCTTCCTCCCTCCCTCCCTCCCTCCACTCTCTCTAAAATCAATGGAAAAAATATCCTTGGGTGAGGGTTAACAAAAAATAAAATGTAGATAAAGGAGAAAAAGAATTGACCTAAAACGCAACCAGTGCAACTCATCACAGCAAATGACACAGTGAATGTAATCAGAAGCAGGCACATTAGCATAGAAAGAGAAGGATGTCATTCCTGAATAATCAAAGGTTTCTTGTTTAAGTACATAATTCTCTTATATGCACTCTTTAAGATGGAAGGAAAGATGAGAAGGATATTATTGATAATAGAGAGGCCTGCCAGAGAAAGAACCTCAGTGAGAACTGGCAATTCAGGAGTTCTCTCCAGAAAGGGTTTCCAAGACAGCACACCTTTTATTATCAGACTGGTGAGGGTGGAAATGTTATAATTATCAACAAGGAAACAGACTTTGAGTCCCTGCCTCGGGCAAATACTTTGCCAAGAGTTTTCATAGATTTTCATGTTTTCCTAACATGAGTTAGACATCCTGGTCCCCATTTCACAGGCAGAGAAACTGAAGATCAGAACAAGTGAGGTCGCACACTTAGTGGGGAGCTCTGATCAAACTAAGTTTGGGGCTCCTCCTCTTTTACCCTACAACCACCAGTTTTTGTGTTGGGAAACATTGTTACTCACCTATAGCGTTACACTAAAACTATTCCCATGTGAAGTCCCTTTGCTTAGGCTGCTTCGCATTTGCTAAACTGTAATTTGAGGATTCCTTTCATGTGAAGTTGGAGAATTTGGCTGTACTCTTTGGGCATCTCATGGAAACCGCGTTTCGGTAAATTGTTGTCATAGTAGTGATGGCTGATAGGTGTGTCCTGGACGGTTTTTGAGAATGGCCAGAATCCGTACAGTTTCACGTTCTCACACAGTTCAACGGCCACACTTGCGATCATCAAGCCGGAGGACAGGCGATACTCTGTTACACCTTTAGTTCTCCAGAAGAGGGCGAGATTCTTCAGGTACTTGGGATGGAAATACACAGCCTTTTGTCTTGCGTTCGACTCTTTCAGTGTGTTGTACACGTTAAAAGAGGCACCGGTATTGACCCTGAAGGAAAACGCTGGCAGAAGAAGGAATGTGTCTCCATAGGCTGCAATGTCCTCCAGAAATACTGCTTTCTTTTCCTTTAAGTTCCTGTATCTGCCAAATTTAAAAAAATAATAATAAATAATAATAATAATAATAACAATAATAATCAAAGTAGTGGTTTTGGTAACACAGGCTAAATTCACCTCTGGCCAAAACAACTGAACCATACATATCACTGTATATAAAAAAGACAAACCAGAGACACAGAGAAAACTCACAGTAAGTATCTTATAAATATCAAGGGCTAGGCCTTAATCTCTCTTTCTTGGTATTTCTAGGACTTTATTTTTACTCTCTTACTGGACACACATTTCTTATATTCTTTGATCTTCAATCTCAGTAGTTTCTTTCTAAGGTTGCTTTTTGATGCTGAAACACCTTCTAAGTTTATAAAGATGAAATGTTTCTTCAAACATAAGACATTCTTAAAATATCTATACATTTAAAAAATGCATTGAACTATACTCTTGTGATTTGTACACCTTTTGTACATATGTGATTATAAAATAAGTTTCCTTTAGAAAACCTAAAAATACACACACACACACACACACACACACACACACACATACTTTTAAAATTTCCTCTAATGTGTTGTGATAGCTCTACATGTTTAATTTAAATAATAATCACAACTGTGTGTATTTTGAAAGTAAGCTTTTGGGAGACAGATGCAATATTTTACATTCTTTTAACAAATACTAGAACTAGTTGAGGGGTGCATTCTATTAATAACTATTGTTAATCACTTTTGATTAAAATAATACAGTAAAAGTATGTACACAATTTGCACTAACCACCCAACACTTCATGGTAGTTACACTGTGGAAAATGAAACATGGGCATTATTCTTTAGTAATATACTATCCAAAGTGAAAATCAAATTCTGCCAGGTTCTTCTAAGCTTGTGCTCTGAAGTTTCCAAATAGATTAGTTTTTTTTTTTTTTCAAGAAAGTACTACCAAGATAAAGGAGTGACCCTAAAATTCTGAAAGAAAATTGAAAAGAGTAACTTCACTATTATAAAAAAAGATAAAGAGATAGTAAGTTTTCATTTGATGAGCAACATTCAGCTTATAACATTAGAAGTACAACTGGTCATAACCTCTTATGAGCCACAACCTTGACAGAAATTCAAAAATTACAAATACATTCTTGTGTATTTCCCCACAAAGCCATTCCAGCTGTATTGCAAGTCAGTCTCAGCAATCAGATTGGTGCTCAGACTCAGAAACGCGCTAAACTAGGAACAAATGTTCTTGAGCTGTGATGTAAGTTGGAGGTACTTACTTTAGTCTTATGATACTGGGATTTACAGTCACAAGGTTGGTTTTACTGCCAACATCTTTACTAAGATTTCCTGTTGTTGGGGGGAGGTTACACCTGAAATTTGGAAGAAGATTATTTTCAAAATACAGCTTAAAAAATAAAGTACATACATACAAATACATACATGCATATGTGATCACTGTCATTTTTTCCCTTTGTATTGAATTTATTGGGGTGACACTGGTTAACAAAGTTTTATAGGTTTCGGGTGCACACTTCCACAACACAACATCTGCACACTTTATCGTGTGTTCACAAAAGATTCACCACCCGAAGTCACGTCTCTGTCCATCACTATTTATCCCCCTATACTATCCTCCACCTCCCCCCATTATCATTTTATTGAGAAAATCATTGCTGTTAAGAGTTCCTCTGATTTCCATTTACAACTATTTATTTATTTATTTATTTATTTTTTTTTTTATCCTCACCCGAGGACATTTTTCATTTTTTGTTCAGATAGAGTGGGAGTGAGAGAGGGGAAGAGAGAGAGAGAGAAACATCGACGTGAAAGGGACACATCGAGTGGCTGCCACCCACACGACCAACCAGGACCAGGGACAAACTGCAACCAAGGCACATGCCCTTAGCGGGAAGGGAACCCAGGTCTCTCTGGACCGCAGTCCGACGCTCTAACCGCTGAGCCAAACCGGCCAGGGCCATTTACAACTATTTAATAAGTACTGAACTCTTAGTTGATTCAACATTGCATGAAATATACAAATTTGATAAATGATTTCAACATTGGTTGAGACCTTTATAAGTAACAAAACTAGAAATGACAATTAAACCTTGCCTAGCTTTTGAAGAGTTCACACTCGTCTTATTAAAATTATTATTTATATTTATGCTCACCAATTTACAGATTTTAAAACACTGAGGCATTGTGACGAAGGTTATAGAGTCTGCTAGAACAAAGATTATATATTTTTTTAAAAACTAAAATCTCCTGATTCCCAAATGGATAGTTTTCCCACCAAATTATGCTGATAATAACGAAAATCTTAATATTGTTATAATGATGTTTAGTACTCTTTTGAGTACTAATTTGTTTTTACATTGGAAAACGAATTAAAAATTGTCATTGTGAGTAATTATATTTCTGTCACAAGAAAAGGGAAAGTTGGTTATGACTCCCCGAGTATCATTGACAGAATTTCAAGTAGACCTAGTCTTTAAAACTATACACACAAAAGCAGCATCTCTGAGTATTTCCTTAAGGAAGTCTACTTAACGTTCATGTGCTCTGAAGAATGAATGAAGTTGAAAATTCTATTCCATGCTCTATTAAACATACAAACAAATGAAACATGTACTTCCCACCTTGATAAAAAAGATATATCCGAAAGTAATTAAATATAGCACTTTGGGGAAAATACTAATCATAGATAATAGACCAGAATTGACCTCATTAGTTGACTTCCTGTAACAGGTCTACCTTCTAGGACAGTCCCACATTCTGGTGAAGAATAAAAGGTTATTTCCATATACAGTTGTACCAAAGGAGACTCCCAGAGGAAATACTGGGTGTTGTATATACACAGTAGTACAGGAAAGCCACTCATTACCTTTGTTCCTTATACCAACTGATAGTTCCAATCTTTTAAAATGAAAAAAATAGTAAGAATAAGCACTTTGCAGATTGTTTTATAAAATATGAACATGTACAGCCAAAATAAGTACAGGCTTAAAAATTCAATCCATTTTGGTGACACCAATCACGTCTAGCTCCCATTTTGCCTCTTACTTTGTAAGGCAAACTTCAAAGGGAACTCTATATGCAGAAAGGTACCTGGCATCAGCAAATGTAGACTCCAGAAATATATGCATTTGTTTATTTATCTTTTTGTTAATCCTCACCCGAGGCTATTTTTCCATTGATTTTCAGACAGAGTGGAAAGGAGGGAGGGAGGGACAAAGAGAGAGAGAAACATCAATGTGAGAGAGGCACATCTATTGGTTGCCTCCTGCATGACCCCGACCAGGGCTGGGGATCGAACCTGAAACCCAGCCATGTGCCCTCGACTGGGAATTGAACCTGAGACCCTCGGTCTGCAAGCTGACACTCTAACCACTGAGCTAAACTGAGCAGGGCTATATGCATATATTTTGAAGTTATAAATTAAGTAGCTGTTGAGGTTAAAAAAATAATTTTTTTTAACTAAACTTGTATTTCCTATACTTGCATAAAGTCTATTGGATGTTTAGGCATGAAACCACAGCTGTTTGGGGGGATTTTAAGTTTCTAAAAAGTCTATTACAAGAAGAATTATTTATCTTCATGATGGCTTTTTAGTACTGAGTACTTGAAACAATGGCTAAATCATTCAGGTATTGGCCACTTTAACATTCTTCCTGAGGAACACACCCAATAACTGTTGGCCTGCTGGGTCTGTTGTTCTGTCATTACCTCAGCATGAACATTTTAAATGAGATTAAGGTGAGGAAGGAACTACAGATCAATTTCTTTTTTATTTGCTAAAAAGGGCAGCATTGAATAGATAAGGATCAAAGGATCTTCTCTGACGTATAAAATCAGTGTTCTTGAAATAGGAAGAAAGAGATTTCAATTTACCTTTTTAAAAGGTACATTTCAGCCCTGGCTGGTTTGGCTCAGCGGTTAGAGCGTCGACCTGCGGTCCAGAGAGACCGGGGTTCGGTTCCCGCTAAGGGCATGTACCTCGGTTGCAGTTTGTCCCCGGACCAACGGCCCTGGTTGGTCGTGCGGGAGGCAGCCACTCGATGTGTCCCTTTCACGTCGATGTTTCTCCTCTCTCTCTCTCTCTCTCTTCCTCTCTCTCCCTCCCACTCTATCTGAACAAAAAATGTCCTCAGGTGAGGATAAAAAAAAAAATGAAAAAAAATAAAAAATAAAAGGTACCTTTCAGCCCGGCCTTTGTGGCTCAGTTGGCTGGGCATTGTGCTGTGCACTGAAATGTTGCTGGTTTGATTCCCCACCAGGGCACATGCCTGGGTCACAGGTTCAACCTCTGGTGAATTGGCTGCAGGAGACAGCCAATCGATGTTTTGCTCTCCCCTAGATCTTTCTCTCTCTCTCCCTTGCCTTTCCTCTCTCTCTAAAAATCAATTAAAAAAAATATTTTTAAAGATGCATTTCAACTGCAATCCATCCTCAGAGGGATGAATCACCTTTCCTTCATATTCTGAAAGTAGAGATGCCCTGTAATGTGGCTTATGAGTACAAGCACACATGGAAACCACTTTTGTTTCTATTTTTGCAAGCTAGCTAGTATTGAGATATAAACTTTTAAATATAATATCATTTAGAAGCTGCACAAATTTTTTTTAATTTCAAGTCAGAGGAGCCATGATATCCTTAAGACACTGAAGGCTCTGACAAGTCCTGCAGTGCCGACCCTCTTTCACCATGATTTCACCCAGAGCTTCTAAAAAGTAAACGATCACGGAACATTTTTACCCGTCTAGTATCCACAGTCGGAGGAACTAATGATCCATTTAACACTGCAGGAAAGCCTACCAAAATAATCTGCAGACTTAGAAAGCACAGCTCAAAGGTCAAACTTGACAGTTGATCTTCACACCGACCCTGTAAAATACCCAACTGATCTTTGGCTCACAGAAACCAGGTGAATGGATCTTACCTAAAAACGAAGTCAGATTTATCTATTTCGGCTCCGCAGAGAGACGTGTTCAGAATCCCCCCGTTTCCAACCACGGCACACTGATTGTAAGGGTGCTCCACAAAGGGCTGCGACTAGCAGGGAAAAGGGAGAAGCACCGTGACACAGCTTTACTTTAGAACCATAAACATCATCAGCTTAATTCAAGGAGCTTCATGTTCACACATGCTAAGGAAAGAAAAGGCAAAAAAAAAAAAAGGGGGAAGTAGCAATACCATAACACGTCGATCAACTTAGGACTTAAATAAAAAGTCCTCTAAACCTGTTATTTCTCTGGAGAGAAATACACAGCATATCACCTACCATATAATGTAAAAATACAAAACATAATATATTTGTATAAGACATGCAATATAATGCAGTTAACATCGCATAATTAAATAAAATGAGAATGGCAAAATCCCACATTGTGCCTTACCCACAGGAACAATTCCAGCAAAAGAGAGCAAAGCAATTGGAAAGTGGTGTAAAATCCTCTATGCTGGGAAATAAAATTAATAGCTAATTTAGCGAAATTTCTCGTGCTTCTTAAATAGTTAGACCTTCAGGCTCAGTGATGGTAGGAGATTTATGCCTGCCATCTCTGCAAATGCCCAGCCATGGCATTTCAGGGAGGCCTCCCCACTCTGCGGTGGCATATTTCAAATTAATTTCCCAGGCCTGAATCTTTTAAAATTTTTCCAAGGACCCAACTTGCCTATCCCCAAAGGCTCCCACTTTCGCCCAGTCCTCCCCAGTCTGAAACATAACGTTTTGGTTCCACACCACACTTTCCCTCTGCTGGTCACTTTCCCTAGAGGAATGGCGTGACCTTGCCCAACAGCAAGGTTGCCAGCTCACAGTCCACAGGGACAGGTCCTGAGGAACCTATTTTTCTCTGTAGAATTTGAGTGTAAGTCCTCAGGGCAGAGAGTATGTTTATTACTTTTCATTCTCCCTCGTCTTTCACTGCTGACCTAGCACAGTGCAGTGTACGCAGTGACTTTAAGTAAGTGACTTTAAATCAGTGTCCCACCCTGCCCTGGCTGGTTTGGCTCAGCTGTTAGAGCGTCGGCCCGCGGACCAGTGAGTCGCGGGTTCGATTCTGGTCAGGGGCACGTATCTCAGTTGCGGTTCATCCCCGGCCCTGGTCGGGGTCGTGCGGGAGGCAACCAGTCGATGTGTCCCTCTCACATCGATGTTTCTCTCTCTCTCTCTCCCTTCCTCTCACTCTATCTAATGATAGATGGAAAAATATCCTTGGTTGAGGAGTAAAAAGAAAACTCAGTGTCCCAGCCTGGTGCAGCCCCAGCGTTGTGTCCTACTTGTAAGGAGCTTGTGAGAGGCAACAGGTAAACATTCAGGAATTTGTGAGTGGATGGTTAAACCATTGGTAAATTAAAATTGACCACAGTAGGGGTGTTTACATCACTAAAATCAGCAAATGCTACAAGTCAGGGCACCCAACCCCCCAAATCCAGTTTGCCCGCACTACTACCAACACCCCAAGGCCGGTGTGGTCTGGGCCGCCCGGCAGACCCTGAATCCCTGTGACTGCCATCTGCTCCTGCTGGTGCGTCTGGGAGATGCTTAACAAGCAAAGAGAACTTTCTTTCAGCACTTCTGGGCTTGTCTTTAAAAATTAAAAATCATAAAGTGCTTATTATGCAAGGCTACCACGTGCATAACTTACTAAGGCATTTAATCCACACAACAATGGTACAAGTGTTTTACAGATGGGAAGCCGGAGGCCTGAGTTAAAACTAGAAAGTGGCAGAGCTGGGATTCAAACCCAGGCAGTCTGCACCAGGGTCCTTGCTCTTAACCCCTATACATTACACAGCTTCTCATGTCTGATGCATAAAACGTTAACTTAAGTATGCAACTTTTTTTCTCTCTGTATCCGCAATGCCTAGCAGATTGCCTGGCTCTTGAAGGAATGGTTCCCAAATACCTCAGGGAGCTTCAAGTCACTAAATTTCTGGCTCAAGATATCTTCAGACAGTGTTTACTAACCACCCAATAACTAATACAATAAATTTTGAATTTTATAGATAGCGTAGAATGCAAATAGGCTCTTTATGGCACAATAGAGAGGTTACCGAAGGAAGCAGATTTCCAAGTAAGCAGTCAAAATAATGTACGTTTTTCTCTGGCTTTTTGGTCAACCAGGGGAGAACATCCATATGCTTTGGGATCTCAGTGTTCAGGAAGAATTTAAATAAATTACAAGCATCAGCATTCCCTAACATAAACCTCCTAAGAAAATGCAAATTCGCACAACTCCAGTGTCTGCACATCGCTCACTCTGGTTGAAAGCCAAGTTGGTCTTCCTTTGCAAGTTACTTAGCAAAGTTTTTGGAGAAGGTGACTTCGCCACGTTTCATCAAAAGCATCTGTTGAGGTCTCTTGCTGCGCTGCCCAGCAGTTCTGAGCTGAGCGCAGCAGAGCCGAGCTGAGCAGGGAGGACAGGGAGGACGGGCAGGAAGCAAGGTGGCAAAGAGGTCGGCACCCCCAGGAGCCACATCCTTGGAACCCGGAATGTTTAAGCAACACAGAAACTGCTACTAGCATTGCAATTGTTACTGGATTAGCTTCAGAAATGTCTTGCCCCAGTTTTAAAAAATCAGTTACAAATTTGGAAAATGAATATTGTTAATTGCATGCTGAATTATCCAGCCTCTGTTGAGTTATTCTTTTCAAGGTGCCAATTAGAAGCAAACAGATACCTGCTGCTCCTCTGTTCTGGTCAGTCGAAAGCAAGAAAAACACTAGCAAAAGTTGCATGGGTGAAAGGGTTGCTCCTTGGGGAACTCTCCCCGGCCTTCCTTGATAGGGAATATAAATATTCTTTAGTTATTATCTTTCCAATTATTGGTAATTCAAGGCACCACGAGGGCATTTTAGAATGTTTTATGAGTTATTTTTTTGCCCTCCTTTTCTTCCCCAAAAATATGTAATATTTTTTCTATTGTTTTCTATTTGTTTTCATTTATTCCCAGAAAAATATTCTTTCTTTGAATTGTAATACTTAAAAAAAATGGAGCAACTTATATGATGAACAATAAATTAGTTGTAAGAAGTCAAATGTTCAAAAAAATTAATTATAAGAAACTAGTAGTCTATAGTTGGTAAACCACATATATAAAGTGATCCCATTTTGACCATATTGACTTGGCCTAATTGCTTTTAATCAAACAATTAAAAAAGATTCCTGGGAGGGTATGTTTCTAAGCAATGCGATGTTCTTCATGACAAAAGTTTCTCCCAACTTTGGATTTAGATTAAGGGACAGGTTTCTTCTTGTAATCACACTGTATCATTCATTACTCATTAGTTACTTTAACAAATATGTGGTAAGTGCATTTATGTACTAGGGACTGTTCTAGGAGACTGGGATACATCAGTAAATACATGAGGCAAAAATCTGTCTATGGGGGTTATGTCTATTGACCAAAATTCTTATATATTTACTTCCCAAAGATTAACTGCATAAACCTACAGTTTTTGTGTGTGTGTGAAGGAATTGACTCAGTCACTAAACTGACAATTGGAAGACTCTTATTCCAGGTGAAAAATGGTCATCTTCCCAAGCCCCAGTAATTACTGTGCAGAACGCCCAAGTAGCTCATCTCGTTCAAGGATGAGTCATGGAGACTCAAGAAGTGGGAAGAGCTTATCATTTAAGACATAAATATCACCCCTGCAGAGCCACCATGCATTCAAAATTGCCTTTTTAAAATGAACTGCTATACATATCTTATACAACAGAGCATGGTCTTTTAATTAATTAACTCCTCCATTATTAAGAGTTATAACTGGAAGTGAGAGAAAATTCACCTGGAACGATGACACAAATAAACCACAACAAATCTTTACTCACCACTGGAAACATATTAAAAATGTTCTTTCTAATTAGGATTGCATTTTTATTTTCCACCTCGTAAGTCATGTTAGTCCCAACTGGAGTATTATTTTGAGAAACAATGAAGTTTTGGACAGCATCACAACAGGAAGCAAGTTTCGCTCTGCAAAAAAATAAGAATAAAAGTGAGCCACGGAATAAGATTAAGAAACCAAAGACACAGACTACCATGGGAAATGCAAAAGAGGATGTTGCCACATTGACCTTCTGAAGGAAAAGAAATCATTCACAAAGAAGACATTCTTGTCTCATCTCATTCTAACTGGCCCTGCACGGCGAAATGGCGACTTGGTGGATAAAATAGCAAAGAATGTCAACAGGCTTACATATATGTAGGTAGGGACCCTCTCACCAATAGAAAATACTCATTAAGCCCAGTTGGTGTGGCTCAGTGGTTGAGCGCTGACCCATGCACCACGAGGTCGCTGGTTCGATTCCCGATCAGGGCACATGCCCAGGTTGTGGGCCCGATCCCCAGTGGGGGGCGTGCAGGAGGCGGCCAATCGATGTTCTCTCATCGATGTTTCTCTCTCTCTCTCCCTCTCCCTTCCTCTCTCTAAAATCAATAAAGAAAAAAAATATTAAAAAAAAAAAATAAAAGAATAGTGTTACAAATAGTCACCAAAGCAATATGCCATCATTTATTATGAGACAAATCCAATGAAAAGAATCATTACAGTGATTTTTTTTTCAAGCTCTAGGGGCATGATTCACAAACACAAATTGTATTTAAAGTGTAAAACTTTATGTTTTGATATGCATATATATTGTGAAATAACCACCACGATCAAGCTAATTAATATCCCCATCACCTCACATAGTTATTATGTTTCATATATATTTTCGTGAACACTTAAGATCTTCCCTCTGAGCAAATTTCAAGTATTGCTAATTACAGTAACATTGCTGTACATTAATACAGTGAATTTTTAAGTGAAACAAATTTAAAGTTGCCATTCATTATAGAAAGCCCAGAAAAAAAATGTAACTCAGTACCAAGCTATATTTCAAAACTATTACTGTGGAGTGAAATATCATCATTAGAATGAAGACCCAGGGAAGTCCTTGTTCCGAGTTTGCCCCCACCCTCAGGCTTCATATTAGGTTTATTTACATAATCCTCCAGGGATGTAGAGCCCACAGCATCTCTTGATAATTATCCCAGACTTTAATCAACCTTGAAGTCAAGAGATTCTTCCATTTGCACAACTGAACTAGTACTTCACTTAAATCCATTTCCCTTGTTAGTTTTTATAGCATCTCCTCAGGAAAACACTTCATGTAATTGAAAATGGTAAGCAGGCAAAACCTGGGCCTTTTCCATTTTAAAGAGTTTTGTAGAATTTCCTCTTCTCTCAGATTTTCCTCGGAGGAGCGGTTTTTCGTAATTTTAGTCATCTTGTTCCCCTTTACTCATTTCTCCACTATTCAGTGGGCAGAGCTGACCGTAGGCAGAGCTGACACCCTGGATTCATTTACTTTTTTATGGCTTTCTGGTATACCTGAAGGGTCTACTTTTGTATATGTTCCTACTGAATTTTGTCCCTTTGTAAAAGTACAACGTTCTAATCTGTCCTGCTCATTTTGAGATATAATCCAGGTTTCCTGAATTCCAATAATTCTCATTATATTTGTATCTTAAAATCAAGATTTTCAACAATACTTTTTATCAGTTCATTTAAAATAGTACCTTCTTCTTAACTGAATCTTATCACCTACTTATCATCCCTCTTTGTATTTCAGAATTTAAGAGATTAGCAAAAGAAAAAAAACACCTGAAAATGAAGTGATGTATAGTCAAAACATAATACTAAGTAATTTTTAATCATAAATTTAATCATAAGTATTCACACGACTCATTGCAAGCTCAGAAATCCTTACGTGTTTTATGATTTCACTTATATGTGGAATCTAAAGAACAAAACAAATGAACAGACTCATAGATGCAGAGAACAGACTGGTGGTTGCCAGAGGGGAGGGGGTTGGGGGTGGGTGAAAAAGTTAAAGGGACTAAGAGGTACAAATTGATAGTCACAAAACAGTCACAGGAATGAAGAGTACAGCATAGGGAATATAGTCAATAACGTAATAACTATGCATGGGCCCAGGTGGGTACTTGAAATACTGGTGGAAATCACTTTGTAAAGTATAAGGTTGTCTAACCACCATGTTGTACATCTGAAACTAATACAGAATCATATTGGATATAAACTATAATTTTAAAAAAGTAAACCTTATGTGTTTATAATTTTAAATGTCTCTTTTAGGCCTCATTTTGAGAAAAGGCAATGGATTTAATTCTCATTTAGCTTTGACAAGTAATTTAATTTTTCTAATGATAGTCTGTGCTTAAAAGAATATTACATTACCACCACCACCACCACCCCTCCACACACACACTAACCAGAATACCCTTTGTGGTTTTTTAATATTAATAGATTTTGTTCTGAAATTGTATTTTAACATTGTATTATAAAATTTTCAAATCTACAGGAAAGTTGAAAGAATTGGACAATGAGCATTTAAATAACCACCAGCTACACTGGACAATTAACTTTTTACTCTATTTGTCTTATTGTGTATTTATCCATCAGTCCATTGTTGTAGTTATAACAATTCAAAGTAAATTGCAGGTGTCAGTACCCTTTACCCCTAAACACTTCAGCATGTATTTAATTATTTTGTTTCTATTTTGGAGTAAATTTTACATACAATAACATCCTAAGAGCATTTGGTGAATTCTGAGAGATGTATACACCCCTGTTACCCAGTCCCCTATATCAATATATATGATATTACCAACCCCCAGATAACTCCCTCATATCCCTTCCTAGTCTGTCTTCAGCCCTCCCCCACCTTGAGGAACCACATTTGTGATTTTTTTTTTTTAACCAAAGATTAGTTTTGTCTGTTCTAGAATCTATATAAGCAGAATCATATAGTATGCATGCTTTTGAAAAAGACCTTTCCTCTTGACATAAATGTTTTGGCAATCTGTGTATGTTGGTGTCTGCATCAGCAGTTGGTACCTGTGGGTTGCAAGAGTGGCATTCCATGGCACAGTGTGCCAGAGCTCGGGACCTCTCATCCTTGCACTTTCAGCGCTATTTACAACAGCTAAGATCTGGAAACAGCCCAAGTGTCCATCAGTAGACAAATGGATAAAAAAGCTGTGATACATATACATAATGGAGTACTATGCAGCTGTAAGAAAGAAAGATCTCTTATCCTTTGCGACGACATGGGAGGACCTGGAAACTATTATCCTAAGTGAAACAAGCCAAGCAGAGAAAGACAAATATCATGTGATCTCACTTATTTCTGGAATATAATGAACATAACAGTCTGAGGAACAGGGTAGTCCCAGAGACGTGGAAGTAGGGTACAGACTGACATTTGCCAGAAGAGGGGGTGGGGGAGGGGAGCGATGAACACAGAACTTGTACGCATGTACTCATAACCAATGGACATGGACAACAAAACTGGGGATGGGGCAGGGAGGGAGGAGGAGGAGGGTGTCAATGGGGGAAAAAAGGAGAACCATCTGTAACAAAAGTAAATTAATAAAAAAGAAAAATCAAAATTAAACACCTAGTCACTTATAATAGCCTCTCAGGAAAAAATGGCAGAATAATTATCCAAGCTGTTATTTCTGAAGCCTGCCTTGTTTCACTAACTAATGGGACTTTGTTTTGTAAGCCTTTATATTCAGTGGCAGAATTATAAATGTGTGCTCTTTGTCACTTCCCAGCTCATCCATGGGGTAGGGACCCCTGTAAGAACCAGTGTCGGCATAACGCTGAGCTGCTCATAACAAACAAACAAAAAAATGGAATTTTATCCCTGTTATTCCATTTCCCATCATCCCCCAAAACAGTCCGTTCTGATCCTTGGTGACGAGATATGTTCACAGTAAAGGGCGTGGCAATATTCCCCCTCTGTGAAAAGAGCAGGAGACATTAAGAAATGCGGGACACGGTATCAACTAGACGTGATGGTTAATTTTATGTCAGCTTGACTGGGCGGAGTCGATGCCCAGATAGCTGGTAAGACAATACTTGTGGGTGCGTCTGTGAGGGTGTTTCTGGAAGAGATCAGCATTTGAATCAGTAGACTAAGGAAAGGATATCGTCCTCACCAATGCAGTGGGCATCATCCCATCCACTGAGGGTCTCAATAGAACAAAAAGGCAGAAGAGGGAAGATTCGCTCTCTGTTTGAGCTAGGACATCTTCTCCTGTCCTCGGTCCCTGGTGCTCCTTGTTCTCAGGCAAAGGCTTACCCCATTGGCCCTCCAGTTCTGGGACCTTCAGACTCACACCGGCACTTACAGCATCAGCTTTCCGGGGTCTCCAGCTTGTGGATGGCAGATAATAGGACGTAGCCTCCATAGCTACGTGAGCCAACCCCTTGTAATAAATCTTTCTGTATGCCCATACATATCCAAGGGGTTCTGTTTCTCCACACAACCCTAACTAAGAGATACTGGTACGGGGGTGTTGCTGCAACAAATACCTAAAAACGTGGAGGTGGCCTTGGGACTGGGGGATAAGTAGAGATCGGAAGAGTTTCGCGTGCGTGCTAGAAAAGGCCTAGACTGCCATGGAAAGAACTGTCAAGGTAGTTCTGGAGAGACCTCAGAAAGGGAAGACGAGAGCTGGGGACAAAGCCTCCTTCCTAGAGAGAACCTAAGTGATCCTGATTGGAAAGAGCACTGTCGATACCTGGAGAGCGAAGGCCATTCTGATGAGGTCTCACGCAAAATGATGAACGTGTCACTGAACAGCAGAGAAAAGGCCACCCTTGTCATAAAGTGGCAAAGAACTTGGCTGAATTGTGTTACAATTCTAGTGTTTTGTGGACAGTGGAAGTTGTGAGCAATGAAATTGGATACTCAATTAAGGAGGTTTCTAAGGCAAATGTTGAAGAGGCAGCTTGGCTCCTCTTGACTGCGTAGAGTAAAATGCAAGAAGAGAGAAGTGACGTGAAGATACACCTAGTAATACAAAGGGAAGCAGAATTTAAAGATTTGCACATTCTCAGCCTATACAGATGGCAAAAATGAGAAAGTATGCTCAGGAGAAAACACTAAAGGTGGGACCAAGTTTACATTTGGTAAGGAGATTAAGGTGGGTGTGAACCCTGAATTTAATCAGTCACACCTGCAGGAAAAATGCCAGTTTGAACTGAAGAGGAAGGAGATGGAAGGGAATGAAGGAAAGCTGTCGGAATTCTTGGATTTTATAAGGATGGGATTACAAAGTGACTTGGACACCAACGTGCACTGTTGTTGCAGACAAGGGAAGAATGACCACAAAGGTGATTCAGAGATCAACAGGGCTGCCTCCTCAGTTACAGCAGGGGCCACCTGCTTTCAACAGGCCCCAGGGCCTCTGCCCAAAGCCATGAGGGCAGGGCCCCCGAAAACATGGGGATGGGAATGCCCGGCCGGGCTGCAGGGCAGGACCATCGCCACAGTGGGTCTGGAGGGCAGAGCACGGAGCCACAGAAGATGATCTTGAGAACTGGCATCTCATGAGGTTTACTTTACTACATTTGGACGTGCTTGGGGCCGGTCAGCCTTCCTACTTTCCTATTTCTCCCTTAGGTGTAGGAATGTCTATCCTATGCCTGTCCCTCATTGTATTTTGGAAGCACATAAATTGCTTGTTTTCACGGGCTGACAGCTGGAGAGGACTTTGCCTTAGGATGAAGGTACCCGAAGTCTTGCAGACACCTGATTTGCATGATATTTAGATGAGATTTTGGACTTTCAACTTTGGAATTGGTGCTGGAACAAATTTAAGACTTTTGGGCTGAGGGGATGGAATTGTGTGAGAAGGAAATTATTTTGGTGGGAGGGGGCAAGGGCAGAATGTCATGGACTAAACATCTGTGTCCTCCTCAAATTCATATGTTGACACCCTACTTACCATGTGATTGTGTTAGGAGATAGGGTCTTTAGGAGGTGATTGGAATTAGATGAGGTCATGAGGTGGAGTCCTCATGAATGGGATTAGTGCCCTTCTAAGAGTCACAAGAGAGTGTGCTTCCTCCTTCTGCCACTGAGGACACACAGAGAAGGCTGCCATTTGCATCCCGGAAGAGGGTTCTCAATGACACCCAATCAAGCTGCCACCCTGATCTCACACGTCCAGCCTCCAGAACTGTGAGAAACACATTTCCGTTGTTTAGTAGCCGCCCAATCTATAGTACTTTGTAATAGCAGCTAGAACCGACACTGGGAGACTTGCTGTGACCACGACATCTAAAGTGTCCATAACGTGGTTTCACATTCCACAGTAGTAAGTGTCCAACCAGATCAGTGTGCACGGACCTGACACTTGTAACACACTGTGCACTTTCCAGAGATTGTCACACCCATTACCTCATCTGATTCCCACAACAACCAGGGACATAGAAGATACTAGTATTCCCATTGTAGAGATGAGAAAACGTGTTGAGAAAGGTGAAGTGACATGACCAAGGCACACAGGTCGTCAATGACTGGAACCTATGTCGTTTTGACATTCAGTTCTCTGTAGTTTACACCAGAGTCTGTTGTAGTTGGGGGTGGGGAGTTTAACACCCTCGCCTAAGCTTCTTCCTTTAGGATGCTTTCCATAATGGCACCACAAGAACACAGTGGTCCCCAAAATCACGTGGGTAGCACCTTGCTGACAACTTGCCCAGACCAACTCAAAGGCTGCAAAAATATATATTACATAAATGTTTCAAACCCTACATATAATTGAGACACTCAAGGTTCTCATTCTATGTGGAGGAGCTCCGAGATCCCCCCGGAGATCAAGGATGTCAAGTGGCCCGGCCAATGTGCCCCAGGATTAAATGGAAAAGAATCCTCTGGGCTGATGATGACCTAGTTCTCCCTGTGCCATACCTTCAGCAACTTCCTCATACAATCCAGTTTCAAAAAGTGAATACCGCATGCTCCCCTCTACCCCCACAAAAGAACAGGGACCCTCTGTACTGCATTGAGTTCCAAAATTGAAAATAGTTCACATACTTTCAAAAGTGCTTAACTCTCAAGAAGTAGGCTGGTCCTGGGAGAACTGGATTTAATATGTTTCACCTGGATTTGTAAGGATGGCCTCAAATGTGCAAAAACATCTTTGCATCACAGTTGGTGTAATAAATCGACTTTTGAGAAAGGGATTTTTGTTAAAATTGTGAAAATTCCTTTTTCTCTTGCACCGTAGGTGCTATTTCCTTTGTTTCTATTTTTATTTCTTTTGTTTTGCTTTCTCGATTCATTTCAAGTCTCAGGTCAAAATTCGTCCTCAGTTCTAAATGGGATGCTTCCTGGATTTCCATGAAATATTGATGACCGCGTAAGGCTTACAGTGTACACACTATAGGACTCTCTGAATATTAACAACCTGACCGCCCCAGCCCGGAGCTCACGGCGTCTCTCCTGCTCCAGCTCTCCGAGACTCTCTAATGAGCTGTGGGGCAGTCAGGGCGAGGCAGAGGCTACAGGCCCTTCCTAAGTATAAAAGAGCTACCTTTGGGGGGAACCTTCTCTAAGATTATAATAAGGTTCCTAGGAAAAAGAGTGTTAAAATACAAGCGCTTTCAGAAATTCAAGGGACTTATTTACCACCCTCATCACTTCTAAAACAGTCAAATTTATTTTTCTTCACCAAAACCACAATGCTTAGGCCAAGCAATACACCCACTACCTCTCTCTCATGGGTGCCCCCTTTTTGCCTTTCCTCAGTCCCTACCCTATGGTATACAATTCATTGATTGACCAATAATAACAATATCAAATATTTAGTACATTGTCCTTATGTGCTAAACATTTTTCATATATTATCTCTTTGTTTTTAAAGGATTTTTTTGTTGCTGTTTAAATATTTCTTTATTGATTTTTAGAGAGAGAGGAAGGGAGAGAGAAATAGAAATATCAATGAGAGAGAACACTGACTGGCTGCCTCCTGCATGTCCCCCACTGGGGATCGGGCCCACAACCTGGGCATATGTCCTGACCAGGAATCAAACCGGCGACCTCTTGGTGCATGGGTCGACACTCAACCAGTGAGCCACACCAGCTGGGCCATACATTATCTCTTTTAAGCCCCACAATAACCCTACAAAGTAGATGCAGTTGACGATCATTTTACAGCTGAGGACAACTCAGGCTTATAAAAGGTAAGCAGGTCACCTCTCACATCATTCACTAATTCATATTTATTTAGCAGCTAAATAGATGCTAAGCACTGTGAGATGTGTTGACTCTACATTGGTGAGTAAAATACACAGTCTCTGCCTTTATGGTGTTTCTGATCTAGTTAGGAAGAAAACAGAAAGGATCATAAGGATAAATTTGAAGGTTAGCAGAATGTGCCAACCACCCTCAATATGCCACTTGGGTATATTGATTATTTTGAGCCCTAGGCACTAAGAAAACAGCAAAGGCAGAAAGAGGTTTTCTCTGAACTCTCCCTATCTGCCTAAAGACAGATATTCCCAAAGGAGCTCAGCTGTTATAAATCCTCTGCTGAACAGTTTCATCAACCAGGGAGGATGGGCTCTGATCACAGAGGAGACGAGAAGTCGATGCCACACCCAGACAGACTTTGTCACAAATGATCATGCCCCCCACCTATTCTTCTAAGGACCCTCCTCTTCCCCCAAATCACTGACTCTCCTGTAGAAGACCCATATCCCTCCCTCTCCTTTCCCTCCTAGGGTGGTACTTACATCTGAGTTCTAAGCCACCGTGGGGAGTTCCCCGTCTTTCCCTGGGTGCCTCCCATGTACACTTGAGGTCTATGTGTCAATTAACTTCTGCGCTTCTCTTGTTAATCTATCTTTTATTAGAGTGTCTCAATTAAGGACTCAGAAGGGTAGAGGCAACATTACTTTTCCTCCCCTTCAAACTGTAGGATAGTCAGTGGTAAAGCCAAGAGCAGACCTAGGGTTCGAGCCCCGCTCTGAAGCCCACTCAGTGGATGCCCCACAAGGCAGCGTGGCGTGCAGTGCCCCCTCCAGAGGAATTGGGGGGAGATTAAATGAGTAAAATGTCATTGCTTGAACGACCGTATCTTACCGCCCAACAGACTTTTCTAGCATTCTCAAGTTCCTAATTGGAAGCACGTTTAAAAATAAAAGTGAGAGTGTTGGTGTCACACCATGGGGGAGACCCAGGCAGCCTCTGTGCACAGTCTTCGTGCCCCGGTGGCACCACACTCTGGGTGAGTGTGTGCTCGCACGTGGGCCTGTGTGTGCCGCTCTGCAGAGCGGGGGCACGGACAAGGGGAGAGAAAGAATCATCTCGTTTGGGACATTGAGAATAAGTCATCCCTGGCCAGAGGCCATTTAAGGAGCGAACAAGATCTGCAGGCTTTATTTATTTTTCTTTATTTATTTAGAGAGAGAGGAAGGGAGAGGGAGAGATGGGAACATCAATGAGAGAGAACACTGATTGGCTGCCTCCTGCATGCCCCCCACTGGGGATTTGGCCCACAACCTGGGCATGTGCCCTGACCGGGAATCGAACTGGCGACCTCTTGGTACATGGGTCGACGCTCAACCACTGACCCACACCAGCCGGGCAAGATCTGCAGGCTTTAAATTGACTTGACATAACTCAGCAGGGTGCACAGGCCTTCTAAAAGTCAAATGTGATCAACACAATTGAAAGAATAGTGGCTAGAAGAAGCGGGGAGAGAGACATTCTACTCTGTGTTACTCAAACTAACACTTAGTGAGCTTGGGTCTGTTGCGGAAACTTTGCTTTCAAAAGTATATTAAGAAACCAGGGCCTGTCAGGGGGAAAGATCTGTAATGGTAGAGGAATTGAAATCCATGACAGATGAAGACGGATAATGCCCAGACCAGCGAAGGACAGATTCAGGGAGATCAATAGCTATCTTCAAACACTGTACAGACTCAGGAAGAACTAGATTAAACTTGTGCAACTTTGAGACACAGCATTGGGACCGGTGCCCAGCATGACTCAGCACGTATTTCCTGAGCACCCATGGAGTAATGATCGTGGTTCACGGACATGAGGATTACAACTTACAGATTATTAAATACACATGTGAGTAAAGCGTGGCTGGGCCCTGCCCTCCAGGAGCTTGCCAACATTCGGAAAGATAGACACAAATATAACTGGTATTTCAATTTATTTTCAATATGGTATTTTTAAGGTATGAAGAGGTCATGGTAAGAGCCCAGGGAAGGACTCGGGGGTCAGGGGAAGATTTCATGACGGTGTTAGTCCGGTGCCCAGCACGTAGAAGGCACAGGATAAACATCTGTTCAATGAACGAGTTAACCTGTTCGGTGATAATCACTCGGATAATGGAGGATGGACAGCAGCCAAAGGAGACCGCAGAGAAGCGGGACTGGAAGTGATCGAGCATCTGTTGCAGAGTTTGCCTAATGAAGAGGCAAAGGGCCCACATCGAGCAAGTGATTTCAGAGTGGAGAGGGCAGGCGTGGGCTGGGGTTGGGAGATTTGAGATCTGTCTAGTAGGAGGTGAAAGAACAAGAATACGGGATAAACAAGAGCTGCCAGGAGTTAAGACATGACGCTCTGCCCAGTCTCCCCCTAACCGTCAGCGTCCCCCAGCGGGACTCATTAATTTTACCAGCACTCACCAAGAGCACACTGTGCTAGACCCTGGGGCCATGTCAAGGGGTAAGAGACCCTGTCACCGAGCTCATCTCACTCCTGGGCAGCACAACTGGAGAAGCAGAAAAATGGTAAAAGGCTTCAGAATAAAGCAATAAAGGTGGTTAAAGGTCTGTTCACTGTGTTCGACAAGGAAAGGTCAGCAACATAAGGGAATCTTTTTCACATAAAGGGTCACTGAACTGCAAGGGAAGAAAATCAATACAACGTTGTATAAGCAAAGAACAATAGAACACATTGAATCCATAAGGTTCTAAAAGTTTGAAAAGAACAGGAACTATTTCATGAATTCAGAAAAGAAGTTTTAGTCGTGAGTTTTTATACTGTGGGTAACTGCAGAGGAGAAATGGAAAGGTGAAAGCTGAAGACAGAGAGACCCAGAAAACAAAACAAAAAAACCAGATGGACATGGCAGGGGGCAGAGAAGAAAAAGAACAGAGACAGACACATCAAAGCGAAACCCAGAGGAAGAAAACCCTGAGGAAGGCAGAGAGATGAAGACAGAAGGAGAAAGACAGTCACACACGAACTACCAGGACATAGAAACCCGTGGAACATCCAGAGAGAAATGGGGACACTCATCCCACAGAGCATTCGGCAGAAGGGGCCGGAAAGAGGGCCATGAGACAGAGCCCAGACAGGAGCATGAGGAGCAAAACGTGAGTTTGAAGTTCAAGTACATTATTGCATACGTAATAACCACCAACGCACACACGGCTCTTACTGTGTCCCACACACTCTTCTAAGCACTATACATAGTAACTTACTTAATCATCATCACAGCCCTACAAGGAAAACACTATTATTATCAGTATTTTTTTTTTCTTTATTGATTTTAGAGAGAGGACGGGAGACAGAGAGAGAGACAGAGAGAGAGAGATAGAAACATTGATGAGAGAGGACATCGATTGACCACCTCCTGCATGCCCCCCAATGGGGATCGGGCCCACAACCTGGGCATGTGCCCTGACTGGGAATCGAACAGGCGACCTCCTGGTGCATGGGTCAATGCTCAACCACTAAGCCACACCGGCTGGGCTTATCAGTATTTTTTTATTCTCATTTTGCAGCTGTGGCAGCTGAGAGAAAAAGGCTAAATTATTTGCACGAGGTCACACTGCTAATAAATGACACGATGACTGAGATTTGAACCCAAGTCTAATGTCTGTGAGTTCTTAACCACTGCCTGTCCTCCCTGCAAATGTTGCTTCATTACACACGAGTAAACCACGCAACAGAGACACCCCGAGGGAATAACGCTCCGACACAGCCCCACCGCCTCTGTTACAGACCATGTAGATACACTCCCTGACCTTCACGGGGAAATGTCTACATTTGAGACATTTTCAAATTGTGATGAAAGATTTTCTAACTGTGCTGAATTTTCATAACTCTATGCATAGCGAGTGAAACAGCATCCAACCAAGACAGCTCCTGGGAGAAAAGACAGGGTCAGACACTAAGGAGAACGGATGGAACAGCCAGCGCCAGAGGGGCGAGCCGAGGTCCAGTGCAGACACACAGACCAGTGTTCAGGTGAACTGAAGGCTTCATTCATTCATTCGTGTGTGCCTTTATTCAGCAGATCCAGCTCCTCACGACTGTCTCAGTATTAGGGATGTAACAACAAGGACAGAAGGGCCGAGTGAAGGCCCATGAAGAGCTTGTCGTCCGGCAGGAAAGAACAGCAAACAAGGACATCAGTCCTCAGTCCTGCACTGCAAAGAGGGACCAGAAAGTGAGGAGCTGGGCTAGGCCAGGCCAGGCCAGGCCTGCTGTATACCACTGACACACAAGAAATAAAACCCGCAAGGGTGCAAGGGTGACGCTGTAGCCCAGCGGGAACCTCCTTTTATGATGACAGAGTGGGCCTCTGAGACCCACACACCTGCCAGTGCAAGGAAGGGAGCCCACTTTTGGGGTCTGGGCCCTTACTCACTCCCCAAGGGCTGCACACACTGCAGAACTTCAGCTGCTGCCCTGAGCGGAACATCCACTTGCTTGAATCCTGTATCTCGGATTTATGTTTTCTGGTTCAGTAATAAAGCAAAGTGAAAGCCAGTTTAACGGGGTCCAGTTCCACATTCGTGCCAACTCAAGGACCCGAGTCGGCGCTGTGGGCAGGAGCATATGGGAAGGTATCCAATCCAAACTTGGGGTGTCAAGGCTCAGTTCCCCAGAAGAAACAAAGCTTAAGCTGAAAACAACAACAAAAAAGATGAGCAGAAGTTAATCAGGCAAGGCAAGAGAAAGAGGTAGAGGGTGAAGACTGAGAAAAGGTGAACAAGGAGTGTAAAAGCCGTGAGTGGGGAGGGGAGAGAAAGGAATGGTGAAAGAAAGTCTGTCTGCATCAGCAGGCAGAGTACCAGGTGGGGGACACTGCAGAACCGTATCATGAGGAGTCTTATAAGTAAGACGAGGTAAATAATTAGACTTTCTTCTATGGGAAAGGACAAGTAACTGACAGTCTTAGTTACGGGTAGTGACACAATGAGATATGTATTTTAGGATGTGCACCCTGGCTTCAGGGAGGAGCACAGATTGGGGGGTGGGGTCTGAATAAAGGTGGTGTGGTCAATCCGGAGAACAGGGCAGGGACCTAGTGTTGTAGATGGTCTCCGAAGACGGCCACATCAATTCCTTCTCTCCCTAGACACACAAGCTACTCCTCATCAAAACTGAAACAAACTTGCCCGGCCGGTGTGGCTCAGTTGATTGAGCGTTGTCCCATGGACTGAGAGGTCCCGGTTGGATTCCCGGTCAGGGCACATGCCTGGGTTTCAGGCTCCATCCCCAGTAGGGGGCGTGCAGGAGGCAGTAGATCAATGTTTCTCTCTCACATTGATGTTTCTATCTCTCTCTCCCTTCCTTTTTTTCTAAAAAATAAATAAATAAAAACATTTTTTAAAAAGGGGAAACAAACTCACAGATACAGAGAATAAACTGATGATTGACAGATGACAGCGGGATTGGGGGGATGGGTGAAAAGGGGGAAGGGATTAAGACCTACAAACTGATAGTTACAAAATAGTCATGGAGATGTCAAGTACAGCATAGGAACATAGTCAATGATATTGTAATAACCATGTGTGGTGTGAGATGGGTACCAGATTTATCAGGGTGATCAGTTTGTGAGTTATATAAATGTCTAATCACTATGCTCTACACCTGAAAATAATATAATATTATATGTCAACCATAATTAAAAAATAAAAAGGGTTTTAAAAACAAAAAAACAAGTGTTACTCCTCACATCAAGTAGCGCAATTTAAACTCTTCCCCTGGAATCCGGGCTGAACTGCGTGACTACTCTGAGAGAACGGCACAGAACTGCTGCTCTCGGGCTTCCAAACCTCGGTCACAGAAAGCCTCGGGGCTTCTGCCTGGCTCTCTTGAAATATTCACTCTTTGGACGCTGCCTCGGAGAATCCAGCCACCGTACTGTGTGAAGCTCAAGTCCCATGCAGAGGCTTTGTGAAGATGCTCTAGATGGCAGCCCCAAAAAGGTAATGTCAACTGCCAGCTACGTGAGTGAGCCAGCTTGCAGGTGCGGCCCAGGCAAGCTTTCAGGTGACTCCAGCTCCCTCTGGGCTGCAACTGTATGAAAGTCCCCAGTTAAGAGCTCCCCAGCTAAGACCAGTCAGCCCCCAAAACTGTGAACGAATATTAAATCATTGCTGTAAGCCATCACGTTTTGGGACAGTTTATTATGCAGCAATAGATAACCAGAACACCAGTTACGAGATATTTAGATGAGAGTTAATAGATCAGGTAGGTCTATATGTCAGAGTTAATATGTCAGGTAGGTCTCTCCAGAGAAAAAAACCAATGGTCTACCTACCTCTATCTATCTATCTATCTATCTATCTATCTATCTATCTATCTATCTATCTATCATCTATCTATCTATCTATCTACCTACCTACCTACCTACCTACCTACCTTCCTTCCTTCCTTCCTTTCTACCTATCTAATCTAAAGACACTTACTTTAAGGAATTGGTCCACATAACTGTGGGGGCTGGCAAGTCTAAAGCCTGTAGGGCAGGCAGGCTGGCTGGCAACTCAGGCAGAAGTTGATGCCGCAGCCTTGAAGTAGAATTTCTTCTCTTCTGGGAAACCTCCATTTTTTCTCTTAAGGATAGCTATCAGCCCAGCTGGTGTGGCTCAGTGGTTGAGCGTTGACCCACGCACCAAGAGATCGCTGGTTCGATTCCCGGTCAGGGCACAGGCCCAGGTTGTGGGCCCGATCCCCAGTGGGGGGCATGCAGGAGGCGGCCAATTGATGTTCCCTCTCATCAATGTTTCTATCTCTCTCTCTCCTTCTCCTTTCCTCTCTCTCTAAAATCAATAAAGAAAAAAAAAAAAAAAAGAATAGCTATCAGCTGATTGGATGCGGTTCACCCACATTATCAAGGGTAATCTCTTTTACTCAAAGTCAACTATCAACCACGTCTACGACAGTACCTTCACAGCAACACCTGGATTAGCACGTGATTCAATAAGTTAGGACTCCAGCCTAGTCACACAGACACATAAAATTAACCATCACAGTAACTTAGACTAGAGTAGTGGTGGGGGATAGAGAAAAGCAGATAGATTTGAAAGATGTTTAGGATGTGAAACTGCTGAAGTTTGGTGATGGACTGGAACTGGGCACTGAAGGAGATGTCAAGGGTCATACCCAGGATTCCGATCCTGGCCTCTGGGAGAGGGCGGTGCCTTCTCTGACACAAGAAAGGAATGGCCTCTTCATAACGAAGTGGTGACCTGTTACAGTTTTAATTCATACAAGGAAAAAGGGATCACACTGCAGCAGTAGGACTAATCTGGAAGTTAGATTGTGAAAAAGTGAGGTTGTGAAGCCTCTGAAAACTGGAGTGCTGTCCGACCACCTGGCTGGCTGCAGCTGCCGTTCAGAAGGAGCACAAAGCTGACTGAGCTCTCAGCGTCCCTCCTGGCGTTCCACGTGCATGAATAGGCCCTGCCTTTTTGAAGTTGTTAAGTTAAAATCAGTTGTGCATTACATAAGTGTGGAAAACACAAGTTCTAAAAATACAAAATCAACTGTTAAGATGAATGCTAAGATTTCTGAATATATTTTACTTTGCAAATAAAAAAAGAATCCAGGTCACTGCCGTTATTGTTCAGTGTGTGAAGAGAATGCAAAGAAGTAATTTATACCAAATCTTTGCTGGCAGAGTTTATATTTCTCCTTAGTTAGACATTTTGAAGGGGAGGAAAGGAGGAGAGTAAGAAACTATATTTTTTCCACACGTTGTCTGGCAACATATTTAAGATCCTGAATTAACACTCTGAACTCTACGAAAACAGACTTTCATCATTGCAATGCTGAATCAATCTTATGCGTAATTGCACCAACACGCCGCTCTGTGAAGCATTTCCTAAGGGACATGTTTCCAGTGCATTTGGTGTTTACACCCCTTTCTTTTATAAAGGGTCTCATTATTTCATGATCCTTAACTTACCAAACCAAAGCTTACTTGTATTTTTCAGTAGAAAGCAATTCGTATGTATACAAAGGGCTCCGTCTGTGCTAAGGATGGGTCTCTGTCCTGCACAGATGGAAAGGCAGACAGGAGGCCAGCTCTGCTCACATTAATTTAATGAGCCTGGTTTACGTGCACAAATGGGCCCTGAGTGCTCCTAGAAAGCCACTCCGGGCCAGCTGCATCTCAGGCACTTTTCCAGGACATCTCTCAAAGCTCACTGTGGAATTCATCTTCTTTTGCTTTTTGGCTTCAGCCCCAAACCCAGCTTCTGCTTCTGCCTGGACTCTAGGAACCGTGCAATCCTTTTCCTGCCTTTGGCCTCTGGCTCCCCTCCACATCCGGACTTTCATTTCTGGCCTCAGGCTTTGCCCCACAGATAAAAATGATCTGGTCCCACCCTGAGCTGTCAGCCCTTAGTTAGTGGCGGGGAGGTGGGGGTAAATAATCTGAAGAAAGGGTGGGATGTGAATCTCTTTGCTCTGTCTATAATCATATTGATTAATCTTCAGGCTACTCCGAGTCATTCCACCTTGGACCTCAGAGCATGCTGCCAAACCCGATTTGACCAGCCATCTTGAAAGGGGGTGGGGTGGGGGTGCTGGGGCAGAGACAAGCCACAGATTGCTCAGATAAAGGTAAGCCCTTTTCTACTGCAAAGGATATACAGGAAGTCTGCAGCCTGGAAAGTGGAAGCTTAATATTTTCTGTTCTCTGCAACCTATTTTCCATCCAGAAAAGATCAAAGAAAGTTCCAACAGAACAAACTCAATAGGAAGTACTTGTCCTTATCAAACGCATAGGATAATCCACATGAAATGCACCACAAAAGCCAAACTGGGGCTTAGAGATGTTTACATGCCTCCCCAGGCAGAGGACTGGAACTGAACTGATTACAGCTTTATTGCTACTCGGGAACTCGCTTTATTAACGATGCCTGGAGTTTAAACTAGTTTCAGTAAAATATTAATTGTAGCTTAAGAAAAGAATATTAAACTGAACATAATAGTAGCAATAGTTTATTGAGACTTTAACATATAACAGACTCTGCATTGAACATTTTACATATTGAGTATTCATTAAAAACTCAAGGAGGAAGTCTCATCTCCATGCTACTAACAAAGAGACTGGGTGGGTGAAGTGACTTTTGCCTCATAATAATAATGATGATGCTACCAATGACCAACCCAAATGCTTCTTGTCAAAGGTAAAATGATGCCTTTAAGATGTTCTAGTAGGAACTCAGCCACTCATGGGGGAGACTAAACTTAAAATGAAATCAACGACTATGGAAAACAAATAAGAAAGGTCAATAATGAGAGGCATGGAGCCAATCTGAAGCTGAGCTTATGCCCCTGAGCAGAAACCTGACTATGCTTTCCAACCCCTCGTGAGCCTTGATCCATTTTTAGAACCATCTAGAAAGATTCTGGGTTCCTCCTGCTGAAAATATTTTCCCGTCATTCTTTTGCACTCTTTAAACTACCTGGCTCACAGATTGTCCAGGTCTTCAATGACTCACACACACAGTGGAAAGTCACCCTGTGATCAGTGTGATGAAGAAGAATCCCATTCCAGGACAGCAGCAGGGACTTGACCAGGTTGTCAAGGGATGGTGTTCCCGAAGAAAGGGTAACTGATTTGGGAACCGAAAGATTAGTGCGATTAACTAGGGGGGCTGGGGAGGCAGGGGGACAGTATTGTCAATGCTCTGCGGCTGACGTAAGGACAGCACACTTGATGAAGTACAAGACCAACAGGGGTGGAGCGAAAAGAGCCAGAGGAGCGTCGTGTGTTCGGAGAATCGGGTAGTGGACAGGCAACAGGGCCTTGGGGGAGTTCAGTTTTGGTTTTAATGCAATTTAAAAAGAAATAGATTCCAGATTGGTTGGGGTGGAGATAACAGTGATGGACGCTGTAACCACAGACTGTAGTCCAGTTTCCATTTTTTAAAAATTGCACCTGGCTGTGGTGTGGAGAATGGATGGCGATGACCCCAACATGATGCATGGTGACCAGAGTGCAGGTCACCATAGCAACCCAAAGGAGAGGTAAGGATGAAGCAAATTCCAGCAACCACAGTCAGTCATGGACACCACCTATGCGGCAGCAGAGAGTCCCATGTTCTAGAGAGAGACTTCTAAAGTACAAACAGGACTTGAAGATGGATTGAGGTGGGCATGAGGAAGAAAGAGCTGAAAGGTCAGGTGGAGTGATTTGCAAACCAAGTATGAGAATCTTTCAAGCAATGGAGAGTGGTCTATAAATTCAAAATCCTGATACGAGGTGAGAGGCGGAGCAAAACGGGAATGGAAGATGTCCTCTGGACTTAGCGATGTGGGTCACTGGTGCCCACAGGTGAACTGTTGTAGTTAAAGATGTGGGTGGAAGACAGAACAAATACGGACAACTTGTTCCAGGGTCTGGCTATGTAGTGGAAGAGAAAGAGTGGTGCAAGAAGTGAAATGAAGAATGAAATCAGATGGCAAGCTAAAATACTGACATTTTAGAATTAATTGGCTCACAGTGAATGTGTATTTCAAACTGAAGGAATAGTCTGTTATTAAGAATACAAACGATCAAGGAATTTCAGTGCTTTACAGGGATTCCAAAGGCATGAAAACACTGTTTCAGCCCCCAACAGATCAAAAGAATTAAGGGCTTCAAATAGACACCACCTCTTTTTAGCAACATGCTTGTGCCTAAATTAAAATACAGCCATGCGCCCTGGCTGGTTTGGCTCAGCGGTTAGAGTGTCGGCCCATGGACCAAAGAGTCACGGGTTCAATTCCGGTCAAGGGCACATACTTTGGTTGCGATTTGGTCTCCAACCCTGGTGGGGGTCATGTGGGAGACAACCAGTCAATGTGTTTCTCTTGCATCAATGTTTCTCTCTCTCTCCCTCCTTCCCTCCTACTCTATCTGAAGATAAATGGAAAAATATCCTCGGATGAGGATTAAAATAAATAAATAAATAAATAAATAAATAAATAAATAAAAATACAGCCATGCAAGAGATTGAACTAGCCACCTAGAACATTGAGGAAAATTCCAGCAACCTGGGCCTTCTGTTATCGGTGTGTGAGACTGTTGGGCTGGCATCACAGTGAAATGTAGGCTGGAACATTGATAGTTATCCCTGGCACAGGTTAATTTAAGACACTAATCACACAGAGAAGCTTCATCTTCAGCTTCCTGGCTCTCTCACAAAATTAGGAAGGCTGACGGCCTATATATTCAGAATTTGGAAGTCAGACTTCGGTGATTATTCTTAATGAATCCAGTTAGAACAGAAAAGCCATTGGTCATTCACATCTTAATATGAATTAGTACATCGCATGCCAGTGGAGATCTGGCACAGAGGAACTGGAATTCTGAGGAAGGATGAGAAAGAAAACATTGCAGAACATGGAAAGGACATCATGTGGTGTTCCTTGTCCTTGGCGGCACTGCATTGAAAAGAGAGGTGAAGAAGCTGGGCATTTACAGAAAATCAAAAAGGCAGGTGGGGGGACCCAGGCACCTGCCTCCTGAAATATATGTGAAATATAAAATAAGTGAATAATCATTCACATACTTCGCACATTTGCTGAAGGTCTATATCTCCACCCACTCAAAGTTCTGCTTCATAACCTGGCAGTCACAGAAAAGCCCAGGAGGGTATGTGATTCACCATTCCGTATGGAATCAGTACAAGATTTCAGGCTAAGGAAGAGAATGAATAAAGACCAAATTCGGTCTGCAACTCAGATGACTGAGTTTTTCCTTCGTTGGCTAATACGTGTGTACTGATATTTTTAAGTTAATAAAAGATCAGCCCATGTATTTGAGTAAAATGTAAAAATTAAACCAAGGTAAAATAAAATATAAAAGAACATGATTGTCACCCTGGCCAGTTTGGCTCAGTGGTTAGAGCATTGGCCCATGGACCAGAGTCACGGGTTTGATTCCTGTCAAGGGCATGTACCTCAGTTGCGGTTCAGTACCCGGCCCTGGTCGGGGTCATGCGGGAGGCAGCCAATCGATGTGTCTCTCTCACATCGATGTTTCTCTCCCTCTCTCTCTCCCTCTCTGACTGAAGATAAATGGGAAAATATCCTCAGGTGAGGATTAAAAAAAAAAAAAGAACATGATTGTCAAAGCAAAGGACTGGAAGGCAATTGACATGTAAATTCAGAAGTAAAGGAGCAATGTTGAAACTGGAGAAAACTCTCTGCTGAGACTTTGGACAGTGTTTAAACCCTGTAAGGTAACAATGAAGGCAAAGCAGGCAACGCAATAAGGAACAGAGGGTTTAAAGGCAGCGCAGACTAGGAGGCGCACCTGACCTGGGAGCATAAAGCAATGTAGTTAATATTGCATACAGCGTGGGAGATACGTATTGAAATAAAATTTAGAAGGTCAGTAAATCCCATGTGGGTTTGATGCATTTCTATGGTAGACTTTATACCATGAGTACTATGA
Source organism: Tadarida brasiliensis (assembly GCA_030848825.1). NCBI lineage: Eukaryota > Metazoa > Chordata > Mammalia > Chiroptera > Molossidae > Tadarida > Tadarida brasiliensis. The sequence continues at coordinate 103,997,742 of CM061257.1, read as the reverse complement.
GTACTAAGATAGGTATCAGTCTGTAAATGTACGAGAGCCAGTTTCTGGGATTAAACACGGCAGGCATGGTGGCATGGCATGGTGTTTGTTGCTTTCTAAATACACAGGCATGCTGTATGGCATGACAAATAGATGAGATGGCAGAATATTAACAGTGAAAAATGGTCTGGATGCAGAGGAAACAAGGAAAATAAGCTTCTTAGTCTGACCACTGACCCAAAACACCTATCATAAAGTGCACACATCTTAAATTAAATATATATATGTATTTGTTTGCACCATCACCATGGTCACCCTATATGAGTCATAAATAGCAAATATTTAAAGGGTCTGAGGAGTAGGGGGATTCTGCTCAGAAAAATAAACATGGTCTTATAAAAATCAAAAGAACCGCGTAATACAGATGATTTTTGCTTCTCTCCAAGAAATCTGTGCTATAAAATAAAATGCCTGAAACATAACAGTGTTCAATAAGTGTTGACTGAATGAGAAAAAAAAAAAAGTGTAATCTCACAAAATGCTAACCCAAATCAAACTAGGACTATTGCTTTTGGAGAGATATATCTGAGGATATTGTTGGTTAAACAAAGTTTGGTTGATCAATTCTGTGATTCTCAAAAAATATTAACTTATTCATCTGTTTACTGGCAGAATTTGTATCCCTTTACACAGCCAAATCATTAAATGTCACTGTTTTAATCAAATCAATGTCATGTAATAAAAATTAACATATGTGATATAGAATACAAGTATGTTTTGTTTGTATTATATATTTTTGTAAAGAGCTCAAATAAAAATGAAGGGAACACATGGGCTGTTACTTTAGAAATATCCATGAATCTACTAATACAGCATTGAAATCTTTTCCTATATATTGAACACAAAAAAAACCCAAAGGAATAACTTTCGAGAAAGTGTAATGGAATCAAACCTGAGGGGATAATTCAAGATTTAATAAAACTGCTACCATGTGATAATTATTTATAACAAAGTAATCAGGCACAAAACACCGGTATTACAAAGTAATTTGAAAGGCATCTCATGCATGAGTCTTAAAACACATGTGTGCATTTACATACTAGCATTGTTTTCTGCCACTGTTTTCAATAAATATGTGACTGATAATAGTCAGTCATTTTTGGATTCAAACTCACATGTCTGAAACATGGGGACATCTAAAGAAATCAAGTGGTATTAGAGGGCCCAAAAGAGAATAAAAAACAAGCGCATGTTATGAGCACTTCCGGGAAACGGTGAAAGTAAATGAAAATTAAGCCCTGTTGCCTGTGTGCCTATTAGTTTTCAGTAATTGATTACACAAATGAACACATTTCTGTTAAGTTAGAAATCAATTCACGAAAGCTAATGCAGTAATTACCGTGTAAGTTACCTAGGGGATCTAAGACTAATCATTGAAGCTCAAAAGTCTTCTGCTTAGATAAAACCTGCTTACCAGACGTTTCCAGGGCTTCACAAGGAGCTTTCAAGGTGAAATACAAGTGAGAAAGAAAAGTGAGGGACAATACATATCACATTTAATTTAAATTTAAGCATCTCTCTGGAATTCTCAAACACCTGAATTCAAACAAATGATTTTCCACCGGTTTGTAAAAATGAGAGGAAGAGAATGTGGGGAGCAATAATTTCTTTAACTGAAGGGGGTCAAGAGGTAAAAAAAAATAAAATAAAAAGAAACATGAATGGCTAATAAACACATGTAAAGATGCTAAATGTTACCAGTTGTCAGGGATCTAGAAACTGAAAACACCATGAGATAGCAGGCTCAAGTTCAAAGGTCTGACGACACCAAGTGGTGGTGCGGACGTGGGAAAACAGGAATCCGTATACACTGTTTCTTGGAGTGTGAAATGTTACACTTACTTCGCAAAACAATTTGGCAGTGTCTTATAAAGTTAAACACACAACCACCCTATTAAAAATTGCTTGAACTGAAATCCAGGTAGATTTTTCATCAATTATTCTATGTATATCAGCAGCTTGTGTTTAAGGGGAAAAAACTGAAATAGAATCAATTATGATTTTAAAAGCAGAGGTCGGACATCTCAACATTCTTAACTTTATACAACTATATGGAAATGAAATTAAATGACAAGGAAAAACGGTGTGGGGGAGGTAGAACATCTTCAACTCTTACTTAAATCCCTCTGTAACTAGGTTCAACTAAGATCCACAGAAACACCCACTTATTACTGAAACTTAGAATGCCCAGAGTTTATGGAGGGATAAATCGGAGGGAGGGCCATCCTAAGCTTATGATAACCGTGCTTACAGGGAAGGCAAAACACGCAATAAAATCCCAAGTAAACGGGGCCTCCGGTTCCAAAGAGTCCTTAGAAATATTTTAGTCCTTTTGGGGGTCCTAGGCTCCTTGAGAATCTGATGAAAGTTAAGGATCTTTTCCCAAGAAACCTATGCTATTTCACATACAGTTTCAAGGGCTCCCTGGAACCACTGACATGGACCTCAGCTGTTTCCAGGGAAAGGCTGTGAAAAGTTAGGGACACGAACCCCCGCTACAAATTCTCAGATGCACAATTAAGTGCTGAATGAGTAAAAGCTTAATAATCTATAAAAAGGACAAACGCTGTTGAGTGGGGGAAAAGACTGCTGAGAAGACAGGCTTTTAAAGGGCCGTATTTCTTCCATAAATTAACTTTAAACAGCACTCACGTTCTTTTTCAGAAAAGTCCATTTCCTTTTAACATTCATATATACCCCAAACAAAGAAAACATCTTCTGCATCAGGTTGTCCCAACGGCAGCTCAAACACAGCCCGTCCAGAATGAGCTCATCTCCAAAGCAATTTCCTGTGAAATCTTTCTGTCAGCGGCACCACTATTATCCCGATCAACCGGACGCAACAGTTCCATTGGTCTTTAACGCTTTCTTTTTCTTCTCTTTCAGTTAGAAAACTAGGAATTAATAACCAAGTAACTCCTGCCATGCTTCAGTCACGTATACTCTAGCTATTTCGTGGTACCACCTGTGTAATGGGTGGGCACTGGAGATACAAAGATGAATGAAACACACCATGACCCCAAGGAGCTCAGTCAAGTGTCCCTTCCTTGATATTTTTATAGCTACGATTGATGTTTTAGATCTTCCTCATTCTGTAATCGCCTTTCTACAATCTGCCCCTGACTGCCCTTCCTTCAGTCTATTCATTTCTTTCCAAGACTCCAATTTAAAAAACATTTTGCTGAGCAATATGGTCTCTAAAATAATAAATTCATCATGTGATTCCCATGCTAGAAATCTGGGTCTCTACAGAAAACCTGTGGGCTTTACTCTGATCATCGGAGCCCTATTATCTTCAGGAGCAGCTCGACTGACCTTCAAGGATCCCCTGTATCCCAAGCACCCTCTAGAATAATTTCCCTGCTTTAGTAAAGCAGGTCCTGAAACGTATGTGTGTTCATTCCCAGCCCCATCACTCCTGCATTGCTCTCTCCCTTCCTTTCTACCCATCCTCAGAGTGACAGCACAAGTCCCACCCCTTTCCAAAAAACGTTCCAAGAAATTATATCTCATGGTGATCATGCATTGATATAGTCCAGTATTTGCATAAATCACTCCTCTTGGCACTAAATCATACATATTCGTAGTTTTATTTTATTTTTGTCTCTCCAAACTAACTACAATTTCTTTGCGGTCTATAAGAAAAGCATGCATCTTTCTTATTTACTTTCATGCATCTGTTCATTTAATATGTATTCACTGGGGCCTTACATTGCACCATGCACTGTACCAGGCTGAAGGGGTCTCCTGTGCTTTGACATGGTAAGCCCTAAACAAATATTTTTTGATAAATAAACTTGATCCCTTCTGCTAGCAAGTGGCATATTTAAGAAAAATAATTCATACAAGGTCTCTTATTTTTACATCATGTGGCCACAGAAATCTCATAATTTTCAAATAGCCCCTAGGTATCAGCTGTTGAGAGTTGCAGCAATCAGGTTGCAGATGGATTTAGAAAATATTCACTTGCTTCTACTATTTAGAATTTTATGTAACTTTTGTACTTCCTACTAGAAGACTATTACCCCCTTTTTAAGGCTCGCATTTCACTTTTCTCCAATTTGGTATAAAATGCTGAACATAAATAAAATCGAAAACAATTTAGCTACTTCGCATCTATAATAATTCCAGAGTTATAAATAAGCCAGAAACTCCCCGGATTTGGCCAGCTGTATTAGTAAAAATTTAGGAAAGTGGGCGGTTTATTATGATTTACTTGCACAGACTTCTGTTGAGGGTTTATATAATTTAGTTTACTAATATGCCCATAAAAAGAACATTACAATAAAATAAATATTCAAGTAAATAAATAAATATCACTCTGACTGTTCTCTTGAATAACAATAAGCAATAAGCATTATAGTCCCAGATGTTTACTTTAATAGAGCCTGAAGAGATAGCTAGGCCATTGGGTGATCATCGCGGCTCCTGACGCACTTTTTATACCGAGATGATACTAAACAGAAAATGGCCATTCTGTCTGCAGGCCATCCGTCATCCGTACAGCTCCTATCCATCACAATTTGCACCACTGACTCTCGTGCAGTTTTGGATTTGAAGAGACTCCTGATTTTTATTTTAAAGAAATAAATAAATAAAAGGAAAGAAAGAAAAAGCCTTTGAAGAGAATTCTGTTTTTAATTGAGCCAGACATTATGTGTGACGACCTGCGGAGGAAAAGCAGCGGCAGATGGTGGGCTCACCTCCCTCGGTCTCCCCTTCTTCTGGATCTTCTGTAAATCCTCCCTGCCTTGGTAGTAGCTCACCAGTGTCCTCAAGCAGGTGTTGAGTATACTTTGTTTCATTTGTCTTGTTCACAGATGCTTGTTCTGAATTAACTTTAGCTCCAGACTTTGATTATCAGAGTCACTACTCATCTAGCCTTTCTAGCTAATTACCTTGGATTGATTCTCAATAGCTCAACACTCAATATCTTCTTTTTCCTTTTTTTGTCTATTCTGCACATGTAGAAAGTCTCTCAGAACCAGACTCTTTTGCCACTCTTTGACCCTGTGACCTTTTAGGTTATAGTTGCCTGTGCAACTTTCTATCTGTTCTCCTTGTCACTAAGATCTCTCAAATCTAGTCTTGAGTAAGACTATGTCTTGGTCTGTTTGACCTGCTGTAACAGAACACTATGCCTGGATGGCTTATAAACAACAGAAATTTAAATATTAATTTATTGATTTGAGAGAGAGGGAGGGAGGGAGACAGAGAGAAACATCATTTTGTTTCCACTTATTTATGCATTCATTGGTTGCTTCTTGTATGTGCCCGAACTGGGGACCGAACTCGCAACCTTGGCGTATCAGGATGATCCTCTAACCAACTGAGCTACCCGGCCAGGGCAACAACAGAAATTTATTTTTACATTTCTGGAGACTGGAGCTGGCGGATTTGGTATCTGGCAAGAACCCGCTTCCTGGTTCCCAGACGTCGGTCTTCTTGCTGTGTCCTCACATGGTGGAAAGCTCAGAGGGGGGGGGGGGTGTGTATGTGTCTCTTATAAAATCATTCATCCCATTCATGAGGGCTCTACCCTAATAACCTAATCACTCTCAAAGGCACCACCTCCAAATACTATCACATTAGGGATTAAGTTTTCAACTTATGACTTTTGAGAGGACACATTCAAAATAAAGGGTGGGGCAAAAGTAGGTTTATAGTTGTGAGTCCATACAAGTGTTTATTCTTATATTGTTATTTATTAATTATTTTATTATTTTCCATTTGAACCACAGTAAACATACTTCTGCCCCACCCTGATAACAGACTGTAACATAAAACATCCTGGAAATGAAAGAGTTAAATAGGAACCCCCTTTGCCATCCCTCATCCTGAAGTGGCAGGAAAGATGCTTAATGGTATCCTATAGAAAATTACAACATCCACATGTCTACCCATTGGAGGGAAGATATTCATTTTTAGCTTTGACCCAATCAGGAAGTTACTTTTTCACTCAATGGAAGCTGACCAGAACCCCTCTCAAAATGGCAGTAGAATCAGAGGCAGCTGGTCCAATGACTCCAGTGTGTACTGACTGAAGGTGGGACAGGCAGAGTCACAGCACCGTGCAAACAAGAAGAGCTACCTTGCCCAGCTGGTGTGGCTCACAGGTTGAGTGTCAACCCATGCACCAAGAGGTTGCCAATTGGATTCCCGGTCAGGGCACATGCCCAGGGTGTGGGCCAGATCCCCAGTGGGGGGCATGCAGGAGGCGGCCAATCAATGTTTTCTCTCATCAATGTTTCTATCTCTCTCTTCCTCTCTCTCTAAAATCAATAAAGAAAAAAAAAAAAAAAAAAAGAGCTACCTTCCCACCGTTAAGAAAGCCAAGCTGCAGATACTTCTTAGAGAATCTTAGGGAAAAGCAAAGTGTCCTTAATACGATTTTCAAAAGACATGATGCTTAAAGTAAACTTTGAAAATATAAACCAGTAAAAATAAAAACGTATTTCTGGATTGTAATATAATTAAAAAAAAAAAAAAAACTTAGCACAAAACAAAACCTGTGTTGATGCACAGCAAAAAATCAGAATGTGGGCAGAGCAGAGCAGAGCAATGCGGACCGAGCAGGCACAGAGACTACGGCCTGGCTGCAGGTGTTGGGGGAATGGGTGCCAGATAAACATACATGCACACTCCACAGCATATTATTTTAACAGAATTTATCCCTGTCTGGGTGGGCTCCAAGTTATCCAGGCACAGGATCGCTCTGTAATCGTCAATTGTCAAACTGGTCTTGTCAGGCTGATGACTCCTCCTCAGGTTATTACCTAGAGCAACTGACACTCCTGATGTTGCTGGTATTAAAAAGGTAATAAGAATGACTGTAAGAGGCTGTGCAGAAAAGAACACAGTTTCTGTTCTAAAGGAATGAGATTATGGGTGATTTTTTTCCCTTCTATGTTTTCCAACCATTCCTAATGCTTATTACATTTTATGTACAAAATAAATAAACAAACATCAAATACAAATGGTACAAAGAAGAAGCAATATGCTCTAAAACATAATAAAAAGCATAACAAATATTTTCTTTTTAAACTTGGGGATTTTATCATTAATTCCAATAATAACAATGTGACAAATGTCTATATAAATGGTGGGATGGAGTGCCATGTGCCCCAGGAGAGGGTCTTAGAATGAAATCATCCTGAATGGCGCTTGGCTCCTTCTACTTTTGTTTCTAACAGCATGTTGCTTATTTTCCTTACAAAGCAAATGTACATTTTTTTTTTATCTCATATGATTTATGAAGAAAACGTTTACCTAAAATTCTTATATTCTTGTACTTGTCGTTTCCATGGGCAGCTCTGTATATTTCTGACAATCTGAAGATAGTCATCCTCTGAATACCTAAGAGTCAAAATGTTAATGAAGTTAGAAAATAAAGCTCTCACACACTGCTAAGCACATATATACATGTTCTAAAGGACACTTTAAAAATATACTCATTTTAATCCTCTAAGTCTTTTCTAATATAAAGGAGAAATAAGTAAATATGTACCCATTTCAAAACTTCTAGGAACATGAAATTCACAAAGAATGACTATGCTGATTTAGGAATGTGTAATCTGCACATAGCATAAGTCATGGCTGGTATTACAAGCAAGGATAGCACACCAACCCTCATCCATATGTATGGCCATTTCATCTTAGCTTCAACTCATTCACAAATAAATATATTTGTTATAGGTGCTTACCATAAATATATAGCTGATCATTTTTTCAGAGTCTAAGTTGATACATATACCTTGTGATATATAGATAAAATTTCTGCAAAATAATCATCTTAAATTTTAATTCTGAACAGTACATTAAAAAAACAGATTGGGCTAATTAAGAGGGAGAGAGAGATTGACATTAAAATCTATGGGCACAGTGGTACAGTTTGGCAGGATCTCAGTCCCTAGTAGATTTCCGTCTACTTGAAATTTTTTCAATAAGTATTAAGACCTTTAATCACAGAATAGCCTTTAGTCTTTATGCTAGTCTTTAAGGGTTATCATTTAAAATGCAGATACCCTTTTGGGTGAAAAAATCCTTGAATTTTCTTTCAATTAATATCTTAGTCATTAATTGCCAGCTATTTGAGAGCAAGGGTCCGCAATAAGAAGATAAAGTTTATGTTGGTGAGCGGGTGGGAAAGGAATAGGAGAGTAAAGAATCTTGTCAGGAAAGTCACTACCCATAAGCCCATACAACAAAATGCACATCCTCCAAAGTCATCTCAGAAAGGGCTATCTACTTGTTACAGGCAGGGACGGTAGTCAACCAAGCAGCTCCTTTGCCCCTGACATTTACCTACCTTTGCATTTCTCTCTCTCTTTTCATATTGCTGCCAAGGTTAATCAAAATTATTCTCCCCTGATTCCCATTGCCCTGCTAAGAATAACTAAAAAATCTTTTTAAAAAATTAGCTAAATACGAAAGAAGAAGCAAAGCAAAGAACAACCACAGGAAAGATTAAAAATAGTTTTTCTTGTGCCCTGGCTGGGTTGCTCAGTTGGATGTGGGTTCTATTTCCAGTCAGGGCTCATATGGAAGGCAACTTGATCGGTGTTTCTCTCTCACACTGATGTTTCTCTCTTTCCCCCTCCCCCTTCCTCTTTCTCTAAAAATCAATTTTAAAAAACATATCCTCGGGTGAGGATTAAAAAAATAGTTTTACTTAAACATAAGCTTCCAACCTTAACAGATTTAGTTCATGCCCAGAGGCTCTAACACTGCTACTACACCAAGCATCTTGAAAGATATACGCACTAGCCCTAAAGCTTTGTCTAAGTGTGACACTTCCCAGCTGGAGCAAAGACGGCTGGTCTCTACATTGTGGTAGACACCCAGAAACCCTCTGCAAGAGAGGCTGAATGAAAAGTTTACAGAGAATCATTCAATTGTGAGAAAAACCTCAAGTAGCCTGATGTATGTGAAATGATGGTCCTAGCAAGAAAGAAGGGACAAAAAAAATATATTTTCTGAAATAATTTTGGTGGAAATTTTTCCAAATCTAATGAAAACCATAAACCCACAAATTCAAGAAGCTCAACAAACCTAAAGCACATAAGAACAGGTGGAAAAATACACCAAGACACCCACTAAAATGTCTTTAAACCAGTGATAAAGTGAAAAATCTTAAAAGTAGTTAGAGAAAAAAGACACACTCTGCACATAGAAACAAAGATAAGAATTACAGCAGAGTTCTTATGAAAAACAATACAAGTCAGAAGGCAGTGAAACAATGTCATTAAAATACAGAACAGGATTTGGGGAAATTGTCAACCAAGAATTATATACTCAGCAAACCTTATAAAGAAGGAAGATAAAATATTAATTTTTTTCAGATATATGAAGCCTAGAGGATTTCATACCAGCAAACCTGCAGTGCAAGGAATGCTAAAGGAAGTCCTTCAGGCAGAAGAAAAACGAAACCAGATTGAAAACTGGATTGACACAAAGTAATGAAGAGCACTGGGAATATGTAAATATATACAAAATGCTTTTTCTTATTTTTCTAGGTCTCTTTAATAGATAACTGACTGTTTAAAGTAAATATAACAATAATATATTGGGGAGTTTGTAACATATTTAGAAATAAATGCATGACAACTGTAGAGTAAAGGCCAGAAAAGGGGTGGGGGTGACAGGTAGGAGACTGGAAGTGGTATAAAGCACTTGAAAGTGGATGGTGATGAGAACACAATGTATAGTGTTCACCTAAAGCAACCAGTAAAGACAAACAAAGCCATAAAAGGTGTTGAAATGTAATTATAAAATTACTCAGTCCAAAAGAAAGCAGAGAAAGAGGGAAAGGGAACAAAGAGCAGGCCGATAGAACATGAAGATGGTAGATTTAAACCCAACCATATGAATAATTACATTACATGTAAATAATCTAAACACACCAATTAAAGACAGAGAATGCCAGGTTGGATGTTTTAATAACAGGAACCAATTATATACCATACACAAGAAATCCATTTCATATAAATAAATGTTCAAAGTAAAATGATAGGAAAAGATGTACTACAGTAGAACTAATTAAAATGAAGCTGGAGTGGCTATATTCGTATCTAAGTAAATTTCTGAACAAGGAATATTCACATGAAAAAATAGGGTAAGAACATATTGATAAAATTGAAATCTGATTCATTAAAAATCAATAAAATTGATAAATGTTTTGCCACACTGATCAGGTAAAAGAGAGAGAATACACAAATGAGCAATATGTGACCAGTGAGAGAGACTGCAGCACTAAGAGTTCTACAGACATTGAAAGTATAATAACAACTTTATGCCAAAGAATACAACTTGAAAGACAAAGTCTACCAGAGCTCACTCAAGAACTTGATAACCTGAATAGTTCTACAGCTATTAATAAAATTGAATTTGCGGTTAAAATCCATCCTAAAAAAAAAAAAAAAAGTGATGCCCAGATGGCTTCAATAGAGAATTTTATCAAATATTTGAGAAATAGTAATATGAATGCTACACAAACCATCGTATAAAATTGAAGCAGGGGAATACTTCCCAACCCTTTTTTTAAAAAAAATATATAAAAAAGCATTGCCCTGATACCAAAACAGAAAAAGACATTAAAAAGAAAGAAAAAAATACAGACCAATATTCTTCATAAACATAGATATAAAAATCCTCCAATATCAGCAAATTGAATTCAACAATATATAAAAAGGATAAAGTATTCTAAGTGTGTTATATCTCAGGAATCAAAGGTTGATTTATTTGAAAATCAATTGATGCAATCTCCATAAGAGAATTAAAAATACTAGTAATCTCAATACAAGAAAGGAGAAAAGCATTTAGCCTAATTCAACATTCAGCCATGACAAATACTCTCAACAAACTCAGTATAGAAGTGAATTTATACAACTTGATAAAGAACATCTACCAAAAAACAAATCCTTCAGCTAGGATCATAGATAATTGTGAATGACTGAATACTTTCCCCCTAAGATCAGGATCAAAGTAAGGATGTCTTCTTACCATCTCTATAACTAGAGGTCTAATCAGTGCAATAAGGCATTTGGTAGTTTCTTCAAAAGGTAAGCATATACCTGCCACATAAGCCAGCTATTCCCCTCCTATGTATTGAAGAGAAATGAAACCTTGTATCCATACAAAGACTTGTGCACTAATGTTTATAGCAGCTTTATTTGTAACAGCCCAAAACTGAAAATAATCTTAATGTCCATTAAGAGGTGAATGGATAAACACATTGTGCATTCATAGTGTGGACTATTGTTATTTTATTTGGTGATAAAAAGGAACGAGTTATTGACACCTACAAAAACATAGATCAGCCCTGGCTGGTTTGGCTCAGCGGTTAGAGCGTTGGCCTGAAGACTAGAGAGTCCTGGGTTCGGTTCCCACTAAGGGCACGTACCTCGGTTGCAGTTTGTCCCCGGTCCCGGATGGGGTTGTGTGGGTGGCGAAGAGTCAATGTGTCTCTCTCACATCGATGTTTCTCTCTCTCTCTTCCCCCTTCTCTCCCTCCCACTCTATCGGAAGATAAATGCAAAAAAAATGTCCCTGGGTGAGGATAAAAAAACAAAACCAAACAACAACAACAACAACAACAACAACACATAGATCAATCTCACAACAACTACGCTGGATGAAAAAAGCCAGACACAAAAGAGTACCCAAAGTAGATTCCACTCCAGAAAATGAAAACTAGTCTACCGTGACAGAGAGCACATCAGGGGTTGCCTAGAAATGAAGGCTGGCATGCAGCGGCAGGGAGGGATGGATGAAAAGAGGGTGAGAAACCTTTGGTGGGTGGTGGGTATGTTCAAATTTGATGGGAATGTTGGTGTTTATATATGCCAAGACTCTCCACATTGTACACTGAAGTTATGGTTTGCTGAACATCATTTACACCTCGAAAAAACTTTCAGATGTTCATTATTGGGCTAAAAATTCTATTTTCCATGGTGCTATAACTAAGATAATGAGCAATATACATCAGCCATCGTTAAGGATCAAATATCTAAAATTCAAAATTCTAGTTACTATGAACCTACAGGATATTTAAATAAATATGCTTTTAAAATTTTATTTTGCAATTACAGTTGACATATAATAGTATATTAGTTTCAGGTGAACAACATAGTGATTAGACACTTCTATACCTGGACAGCGGTTCTCAATCTGTGGGTCGCGACCCCTTTGGGGGTTGAACGACCCTTTCACAGGGGTCGCCTAAGACCATCGGAAAACACATATTTCCGATGGCGATTCATAACAGTAGCAAAATTATAGTTATGAAGTAGCAATGAAAATAATTTTATGGTTAGGGGTCACCTCAACATGAGGAACTGTATTAAAGGGTCACGGCATTAGGAAGGTTGAGAACCACTGCCTTACAAAGTGACCCCCAATAAGTCTAGTGCCCATCTGACACCTTACATAGCTATTACCATGTTATTGACTATGTTTCCTGTGCTGTACTTTACATCTCCATGATTATTTTAATAACTGGCAATTTGTACTTAATCCCTTCCCCTTTTTCATGAATATGCTTTTTAAAAGGTTCCCTGGATAGCTAGTCAGCTGCTACTTCCTATGTGCTCTCAGTGTCTTGACCAATATTCCTATAATAGCCTTTCTCACATGGAATTTCATTTTGTATTTACATGTTGGCTTCCCCTCCTAGACTGTCCCTTTCCCTCCAGGACCCTCGAAGACTAAGCATTTCTAGCCTAACACAATCCCCAGCTGACTGTTCTTGTTAACACAGGAAATACACATTTAAATATAAATATAAAATGTAATGAGGTAAAAAACTACACTGAATAAGTTTAAAGCAACATTTACTGATTCCATGGATTACGGCTTCTACTTCCACAGTACCTTTCCCCCGTGCTGAATTCCGCTCACTCTTCCTATTCACACCTCTAGCAAAGCCTCACCCTCCCTCCTTCAGTGTATCCACTGAGAACGCTCAGCCCAGAGCTCAGTAGCCAGTCACTTCAGCCCGTTCACTAACCCACTCATCCTTCCTACTTTCCCAATTCCTTAGCATAAAATAAAAGGGGTGTGCATGTGTGTGTATCCTGGTAAACTTTACCCTCTTTTTAATGAGTAACCCATATGTTGACTGTCCCATTTTGTCTTTGAGCTCCCTCAATTAGTGATCAATGTAGAAATTGCTGGATATTTCGCACAGGAAATGGAGGAAAGGGGTTACATTATGTTGCTACATAGTAGAGATCTAACCTCTGCAACTTTTAAAAGCAATAATTCCCTATGTCATTTTGACCAACTCTTGGACTTGAGAGTAATCTCTTCTCTCAACCCTCCCTGTTGGACGGGATGGTTGTAGGAATCCTCTCTTCCCTTCCTCCATACTTTCTGTCTCATTATTGTGCTCAAGTTAGCTCACAGAGGCTTGTGAGAGCTGCTTGTTACATTCGCAAGAATGCTGTGAGCAGGTGGTTAAACTATTAGTAGTTTGAAATCGGCCAAGGTGGAAATATTTACGCTACAAGAATCAGCAAATGTTGGCATGCTTGAAGTTGTCCCAGAGGCTCCTTACACTATCTTCATTTTTTTGGATTCTTTTTTCTTTTTGCTGTTCTGATTGGGTGTTTTTTGCTTCCTTATATTCTAAATCGTGGTTTGCTTCTTGGCTTTACCTACTCTACTATTGATTCCCTGTAAATTACTCTTTATTTCAGTTAGTACATCCTTCATTTCTGACTGGTCCTTTTTTATGTTGTTGATGTTCTCACTAAGTTCCTTGGTGGTCTCCTTAAGTTCCTTGAAGGTCTCACTAAGTTCCTTGAATGTCTCACCAAGTTCCTTGAGCAAACTTATAACCAGTGTTTTGAACTCTGCATTTGTTAGGTTGCTTATCTCCATTTTGTTTAATTCTTTTCCTGGAGTTTTGTTCTTTTCTTTCATTTGGGACATGTTTCTTTGTCTCCTCATTTTGGCTGCTTCCCTGTGATTGTTTCTATGTATTAGGTAGAGTTGCTATGTCTCCTAGGCTTCATAGGGTGGCCTATTGTTGTAGGTGTCCTGTAGGGTCTAGTGGCACAGCCTCCCTGGTCACCCCAGCTGTGCCCTTGAGATGCACCCCTAGTGTGGACTGTACACCCTTCTGTTGTAATTGAGTCTTGACTGCTGTTGGCACGTCAATGGGAGGGATTTATTTGCATCGTAGGGGTGCCAGAAGAAGAAGAGAGAGAACAAGAAATCGAAAACCTATTTGAAACAATAATGACAGAAAACGTCCCTAACTTGGTGAAGGAAACAGACATACAAGTCCAGGAAGCACAGAGAGTCCCAAACAAGATGAACGCAAAGAGGTCCATACCAAGACAAATCATCATCAAAATACCAAAGGTTAAATACAAAGAGAGAATCTTAAAAGCAGCAAGAGAAAAGCAGTCTGTAACCTACAAAGGAGCTCCCATAAGACTGCCAGCTGATTTCTCAAAAGAAACTTTGCAGGCCAGAAAGGAGTGGCAAGAGATATTCAAGGTGATGGAAAGCACCAACCTACAACCAAGATTACTCTATCCTGCAAAGCTATCATTTAGAATCGATGGACAAATCAAGAGTTTCCCAGACAAGAAAAAGCTAAAGGAGTTCATCACCACCAAACCAGTATTATATGAAATGTTGAAGGGTCTTCTTGAAGGAGAAGAAGAACAAAAATATGAACAATAAAATGGCAATTAATACATATCTATCAACAATTGAATCTACAAACAGGTAGGGGCTGGGGGGCTGGGTGAAAAAGATGAAGGAATTAAGAAGTACAAATTGGTTGTTAGACTGATGAACCTCAAAGGGAAGGGGGGAGGGAGGGCGGGATGAGATAAACCAAAGGGCTTCTATGCATATATGCATAACCAATGGACACCGACAATAGTGTGGGGAAGGCAGGAGGGGGGTGGGATTGGTGAAGAGGGGGTCAATGGGGAAAAAAAGGGAGGAACATCTGTAATACATTCAACAATAAAGATGAGTTAAAAAAAAAAAAAAAGAATCAGCAAATGTGACAGATCAGGGCTCCCTCCTCCCAAGGAGAGCTGATAAAGGTGAACCAGTGTGGTGCTGCTCATCCACTCCACCGCGATGGAGCCACCTGTTGGCCTGGCTTGAAATTTTCCCCTCATCTGTTTTCATAATGAAACCTCCCCCTGTTGGAGCCTTCTGGAGGCCCGCCGCGACGGCCAGGTGGACTGTGCTGCCACCGGCTCGCCAAGTGACAGGGACCCAGGCTGGCCCTAAGCCTCAGTTAAACAAAACTACCATATTAGCTTCAAAGAGCAACTACTATCTCGGGAAATTAAAGGTGACTTTATTTCCACCGAGATTTTGCGCAAAGGCTCTTAAGTATATTATACTTTTACTCTGGCTTCCCTGAAAAAGAGAGCGTGTGTCCTTTAGAAATCACTCTTGCCTTTCCATCAAGCTTAGTCTAGAACATTCAAATTGCCATCCATTGCCAACTAGAATAAAGGTGCATCGTAAAATACAGTCTTTAAAACATTTTGTTTAGTGATATATCTCCCCTCCTATAAATTGTAGCTGGCTCCAATTTTACTTAAGAGTAAAAGATATCAATCATAATGTATCTAATTTTACCGGTAAGTTAGCCACACAAAGGGGCTTATGACTTTATGGCTTACACCGAGCCAACACATTACAGCTGACCCAGCTCTATCACAAAGAGTGATTCCGGCCATTTCACCAGGAAGACAGTACTCAAGCCACTTACTTCCTGAGGTTGCTGTGTTCAAAGAATCTTTTCAATGTCCGGTTTAGAAATAAAGCATTATTCTCTGATATAATAAAGGGAAGATTGAAGAAGAAGAAATAGCACAGGTTTTTTTATTTTGTCCTACATGCTTGCTCTTTTCTACTGAAAAACATATATCATCAACCAGTTATTTCAGAAAATTGAGATCGCCCCAGCACTGTTGTGCTTTGTCAGGTGGGACCGCGGCTGCAGGGAAAACCGTCTAAGAAGGCGAAATCACGCGTGTGCTACAGTGTGGGCTAATTGGTGGATAAACGTGTCTCTATAGAAGTTTCCTGTCATGTAAAATGCTCTCAATCACATCATACTTTCTGCAAATTTACATTTATAGCTGGTTTTCAATGACCAAGTATAGCCCTCACCTCACAATCTTGGGGGGCAGCTATTCCCATGAGATTAGCCCATGTTTATGGATGACAAAACTAAAAACTAAAAGTTCTGGGAAGACAAACAGCTTCTCATACTGCGTTGTAAGCGGGTGAGCTGAGAATTAAATTCGTGTCTTTTGATTCACAGTCTGGCTCTCTTGCCAATATCATGCTGCCTCTCATCTGTTTTCATAATGAAACTGAAAATGAATCCCATCATAAACATTTTTGGGTCCTGAGACATACAATAAATCATACTAAATAATGCAGCAAGGTATTTCCAAAAGTATAAGTAATGTCTATTTAAATCATTATTAATAATACTCAAAATGAGACACAAATTATAAATAACATACTAAATGATACTAAGTAAATACATTAAACTTTTAAATATTTTTCTAGAAACTTCTCTTTGGAGATGAAGACATTCTGTGACTAGTTCTATCTCAATTCAGATATAAATAGGGGTTTTTAAAAACTATAATATATAGTTAATTAAATTAATCATTAAATATTTATTGGGTACTTATTAGATGCCTAGAAGTTATCTTGAGGATATTAAGTCATTAGTCCCATTTAAGTAGCTGAGATACTGATTTAGATACTGATGTTTTCTATAACATCTCTTTGTGGTAAAAACCAACCTTTTTTCCTTTCCTGAAATGGGTGGGGATACCCCAATAATATTAAGATTTCTAAGTGGTATTCTGTGTAGATCAAACAATCTTTTGTAGCTAGCTTCTACAAAAGCCCTGAAGAGCTTAGGTATACATGAAAAGAAATTTTTCAAATCAATACAGTGCTATAAGATTTTCAATCAATGTAGCCAATCATTTCCACTGGGCAATATTTTTTAAAGAAATGGTTGATGAGTGTGTAACGACTAACAAAGAGAAGTATGTAGCAGGTAGACTGAGTTGAACTATGAATAGTGCTGACATACTGACATTTCGTGTAGTAAAGGTAGAAGAATTCAATTTACATTGCTTTCAACTCTGCATGGTGGTAACTTCTAACTAGAATGCTGTGGTTATTGTCAATTGGCACAGGAGAAAGGAATTGCAAACTTTTATTCCTTCCATACCTTCTAGTGTCCCTTCAACACGTTAAATATGCCAAAAGTGCTTCAGGAATTAACTCCTAAAGATGCCCATGTTCTTCTTCAGAGTCCCAGTGACATCTCTAAATTGCCATATTTGAAACAAATCAGATAATGATTAAAATAACAACAACAACCCTTTCTCTGTCTTACACAATTATCTTTGGGGGTTTTATATTAATTATATGTTTAAGACACATGCTATAAAATACTGTAAGCCCAGACTAACCTTGGACCAAGAGGAAATGGGATATGCATTTACAAAGGGGTAGGACGGGGTAAAGGAAAGGCCACACAGGTGGGGAAGCACTCTGGGGCCAGCAACAGGGATAGAGTAGGAAGCTGTTACCGCCCTGCCTCTCTCGGCTCCCGGGACAAAGCTGTAGCTGTCGGTGTAGAAGAAGGCCACTGGACAGGAGTGATGGACTTCAGTAGGGGATGCGGTCATTCCTAAAGCAAGCCCACAGAGAGGAATCCAGGGGAATAAATACCCTAAACTTTTTATTTTTCCATTTCTTATGCTCCTGTCAATGACTCCCATAGGCTGACCCTAACCAAAAGCTAAAGGTCATTTACTTTTTTATCTACTTATTTATTTTCATGTTTTTTTATTTATTTTTTTTGGAGAAAGAGGAAGGGAGAGAAAGGAGGGGGGGAAATCATGAGGAGGGTGTCAATTGGGGAAAAAGGAGAAACATCTGCAACAAAAATAAATTAATAAAAAAATTTTTTTTAATTAAAAAAAAAAGATAGAAACATTGATGTGAGAGAGAAACATCGATCGCCTGCCCCCAGCACACCCCCTACTGGGGATTGAGCCCACAATCCGGGCATGTGCCCTGACCGGGAATCAAACCAGGCCCTCTCAGTCCATGGGATGACACTCAATCCACTGAGCCACACTGGCCGGGCCAGAAGCCAAAGTTTATAAGAGTCCAACTAATGTAGCCCAAGGAAGTCAGCCTCCTCCAGCACTCAGCAAGAACAAAAAGGGTAGTGAGAAGATCTGGAAGATTAGTAAGGAATATATACCACAAATGGAACTCTCCTCATGCTTTATAATTATCAGAATTATTTGGGGTAACCGAATTTACTTCACTGGACTAGTTTTACATAATGCCCAAATCACGCAGTGTCTCAGAGCAAAAAATATGATCTTAAGTGTCTTCTTCACAAGTATGAGCAACATGCAACGACATCACCAGGAGAGAAAGAATGAATAAACAACACACGAAGCTGCTACTTAAGATTTTCATGTTTCCTCGCCAACACAATAAACATAAGATTTCTGAAGACGAAAAAGTGATGACCCACTTTTTAATTTTATAGAAAGAAATATCCAGACATAAGAGGATATCCAGAGATGAAAATACTAACAATTTAGTGATCTCACACTGTCCATTTTTAGAAATAGGATCCTATATATTGGCAGAAATCTGAAAGAACCAGTACATTTAGGGTTTCTCCATTTATTGAAGAGTAATATTTTATAGTTAGAGTGAGTCACAGCAGTGAAGGAGCATAGAGGGTATACCTGGTAAGGTTTCTAAGCCATATTTAACTCTTTGCCTTTGAAATTCTTCTGACTCACACAAGCAGAGTTGTTCTCTCCCTCTTCTGTGTCCTTTGCTCCACCCTATGTCGACTATGTATCTCTTCAGCGCTTACCCTTTTGTTCTCATGTATTTACTCAATAAGTACTTATTGGGCATCTGGTATGTGTGAAGTACTGTGCTAGTGACCAATAATACAATAACGAACAAAAGAGATTAAAAAAAACAACAACTCCATGTTCTCATAAAATTTATATTGTATTAGGGGATGATCGACAAGAAACAAAATGTATGGGCTGAATTGTGTTCTCCAAAATTCATATGTTGAAGACCCAGTACCTCAGCACATGGCTGTGTTTGGGGACAGGGCCTTGGAGAGGGGATGACGTTAAACCATTAAAGTTGCCCTAGTTCAAGCTGACTGATGTTCTTATAAGAAAAAGAAATACACATATACCGAGAGACACCAGGGGCGTGGCACATGTAAAAAGGACATGTGAGGAGCCCTGACTGGTTTGGGTCAGCGGTTAGAGCATTGGCCCTTGGACAGAAGGGTCTCAGGTTCGATTCCAGTCAAGGGCACATACCTGGGTTGCAGGTTCAATCCTCAGCCCTGATCAGGGTTGTGCATGAGGCAACCAATCGATGTGTCTCTTTCACATCAATGCTTCTCTCTGTCTCTCTCCCTCCCTCCCTCCCGCCCACTCCATCTACAAAATCAATGGGAAAACATCCTCGGGTGAGGATGAACAACAACGAAGAGGACGTGTGAGGACACAGTGAGAAGTAGCCACACACAAGCCGAGGAGAGAGACCTTGGGAGCAACCAAACCTGCCGACACCTTGATCTTGGACTTTTAGCCTCCAGAAATGTGAAAAAAATAAATTTCTGTTGTTTAAGCCATCTAGTCAGTGGTAATGTTATGGCAACCCTAGCAAACTAATACACCAAATAATGCATACATGAATAGCAGGCTGAAGTACAACGTAGTTAGTACTGTGAAGAAAAACCAGGAGAAGAGGGAAACCAAGTGTGTGAAATAGAGTTGCAGTCTAGGCAGGGTGGTCCGGGAAGGCCTCGCCTGGAGTTAGCAGTTGGGCAAAGACCTGAACAAGGTGATTAAGTCAGCTGTGCACACGTGGGGGCACGGAACGGGAAGAGCCTTCTCGGCAAAGGGAGTGACAGGTGCAAAGGCCTGAGGTCGAGTCAGCATGGTATGTTCAAGGAAAAACAAGATGGTTAGGGTGGCAAAAGATCATCCACTAGTCACTCATGAATCCATGCGTGAGGTGGCAGGAGGTAAGGTCAGTAAAAGTAACGAGAAAGCTGATGACACAGGCCTTGCTATTTATTTATTTATTATCCTCACTCGAGGACATTTTTCCATTTATCTTCAGATAGAGTGGTGCGGGGGAGAGAAATATCGATGCATCAATGTGAGAGAGACACATAGACTGGCTGCCTCCTGCATGACCCTGACCAGGGCCAGGGGCAAACTGCAACCAAGGTACGTGCCCTTGACCGGAATCGAACCCAAGACTCATTGGTCTGCAGGCTGATGCTCTAACTACTGAGCCAAACCAGCTAGGGTGCTAATTATTTATTTTTTTAATATGTTTTCATTGATTTTTTAGAGAGAGAGGAAGTGAGAGAGAGATAGAAACATTGATGTGAGAGAGAAACATCAATTGGCTGCCTCCTGCACGCCTCCTACTGGGGATCGAGCCTGCAATCCAGCCATGTGTCCTACTGGGAATCGAACTGGGACCTCTCAGTCCATGGGAGGATGCTCAATCCACTGAGCCACACCAGCCGGGCTACAGGCTTTGCTATTTAAAGTGTGGACCTGAGCCCAGCCGGTGTGGCTCAGTGGTTGAGCATCGACCCATGCACCAAGAGGTCGCTGGTTTGATTCCTGGTTGGAGCACCTGCCCAGGTTGTGGGCCAAATCCCCAGTGGGGGGCATGCAGGAGGCGGCCAATCGATGTTCCCTCTCATCGATGTTTCTATCTCTCTCTCCCTCTCCCTTCCTCTCTCTCTAAAATCAATAAAGAAAAAAAAGTGTGGACCTCAGACTAGCAGAATTAGAATTATATAGTAAGATTTTCAGATGCAGAGTCTCAGGCCCTGTCCTAGACCTACAGATTCAAAATCTGTATTAAAATAAAATCCCCAAGTGATTTGGAGGCACATAAAATTTTTTAACTATTTTACTGAGGTATGATTCATATACCATACAATTCACCCATTTAAAGTGCACAAATCAATTTTTAGAGGATTCACAGGTGTGTACAACCACAACTACAGTCAATTTTGGAACATTTTTATCACCTGAAAAAGAAAGCTTATACACTTTTATCATTATACCTTCTCTTTTTATTTCTATTAACTTTATTTATTTAGATTTTGAGAGTACGTTTATTAAAACTGGGGACAGTAAAACAAGGAAGGGCTCAGGACAGAAGAAGCACCAGGAGAGTCTCAGCGGGGCTGCTTTGGCTCACTTTGGGAAGTCAGAGAAAAGGGGCCTCGGAGACAGGGTCGGGGTTAGCTTGGAACAAACGGTGCTGCCCTCTGCTGCCCTGGCTGTACGGCTCACGGGCTCTTAGAGCTTAGGAGATGCATACCTGTTGGGGGAGAAAGGGGGAAGGAAAAGTCGCGGATGTGCTCCTGAGAGGGAGAGCACACCAATACTTTTTGTTTTAAAACTCTGTTTTGTCTGATAATGATATAAACACTTCATCTTTCTTGTGGTTGCTGTTTGCATGATATATCTTTCCCATACTTTTACATCTATTTGTATATTTGAATACAAAGTGTGTCTTCTGTAAATAGTACATAGTTGGATCATGTTTTTTAATGCAGCCTGACAATCTCTGCCTTTTGATTGCATGATTTAATCCGTTCACATTGTATTTTTTTGTTCCTCTAGTACTCCATTACATCATTATTTTGCCTAAAGTGAGTATTTTCTAATGCAGCATATTAATGTCTTTAATAATTTTTTTTAAATCCTCACTCAAGGATATTTTTCCATTGAATTTTAGATAGAGTAGAAGGGAGGGACGAAGAGGGAGGGAGAGGGAGAAACATCAACATGAGAAAGACACATCAATTGGCTGCCTCCCAGATGACCCCGACCAGGGCCATGGATAGAACTTGCAACGGAGGTATGTGCCCTTGACCGTGAATCGAACCTGTGACCCTTCAGTCTGATGGCTGACGCTCAAACTGCTGAGCCAAACTGGCCAGGGCTTTAGTAAATTTTAACTACATGTTTAGTGGTTTGCTCTAAAATTTGCCATATACATATAACATCAGAATCAGCTTCCAATTTATACTAGTTTAATTGCACTGATACACAGAGATATTACTCATATAGCTCTATTCCCTTTTTCCCCTTTTTGCGGAATTTTTATTACATAATATTACGTTAATGTTATAAACCCAACTACACATTGTTATAATTATTACTTTACCATCTGTAGCCCAATACAGCTTTGCTCCCACCCAGCTCCTTTATGTCGTTATTGGCAGATATATTTGAGAAGAGCCTACAGGGGCCTTGCAGGCTACTGTAAGAATTTTGTCCTTTGTTTTGAGTGAACTGGGA
Source organism: Tadarida brasiliensis (assembly GCA_030848825.1). Lineage (NCBI taxonomy): Eukaryota > Metazoa > Chordata > Mammalia > Chiroptera > Molossidae > Tadarida > Tadarida brasiliensis. The sequence goes on along the minus strand of CM061257.1, from coordinate 103,975,276 downwards.
AGACATTAGATCAGAGAAGTGACCTGATCCGGCATCTTTTAAAAGGTTCCCTGTGTTTACTTTGTTGAGAATAGTCTCTAAGAGAGCAGGGGTAGAAGCCAGGAGACCAATGAAGAAATGTTCGCCACAGTTCAGGAGCGGAATACAGATGGCGTGGAGCAGGGTGGAAGTGGCAGAGTTAGTAAGAAATGGTCAGCTCCTGGATATGATTTGAAGGTAGCCAATGAGATTTAATGACCGATACTGGGACGGATAAAAGGAGAAGAGTCGAAGACGACTAAGCCTGGCACTGGAAGAGCAGGCTCCCCAGTAACTGAACTGGGGAAGGCTACTGGGGCTCACAGCTCAAGGGGAAGTTCAGGAATTTCAGGGAGATGTGCTAGGTTTGAGATTTCCTATAGGTGTTGATTGTACTTACAAATCTAGAAAGCGGTTCAGGCGGGAAATATAAATTTGGGAATCATCAGTATGTAGGTGGTATTTAAATCCATAAGGCTAGCCCTGGCCGGTTTGGCTCAGCGGTTAGAGCGTCGGCCCGCGGACCAGAGAGTCCCGGGTTCGGTTCCCACTAAGGGCACGTACCTCGGTTGCAGTTTGTCCCCAGCCCTGGTTGGGGTTGTGTGGGTGGCAACCACTCCATGTGTCTCTCTCACATCAATGTTTCTCTCTCTCTCTCTTCCTTCCTCTCTCCCTCCCATTCTATCTGAAGATAAATGCAAAAAAAATAAAATAAAATAAATCCGTAAGACTAACTGAGGTGAGAATGGAGAGGACGGAGAGCAGACTAGCTGAGACCTGAGGACTGAGTTCTGGGACACTCTGTCCTCAAAAGTGGAGGGCGATGAGGAGGAATCCGCAGAGATGGATGAGGAGTGAATGTGTTGTAAATATTTGACACTTTTCATGCACTAGGAGCTGCTAAAATGTAGAAATAGTTTCTTTATCATTGTGCCCCTTACATAAGAGTTCTCAATCTCCGCTTCTCAACCATATGAACTTAGAAAAAGCTCCCAGTGGGTCTGATGCACACCTCCAGGTTGAGAATGACTGTCCCTGTGACTGTCCCAGCGCTGGGCACACAGAAGTTGCTGCGTGTTTCTGAAATTGAAACTTATATATGATCAGCACCTAAAAACACCCAAAGGTTTCAGATATTACTTTTGAACTATAATGATCATTAGCCATCGGCTATGATCTTACCGAGAGAAGCCACATTGATCCCCAAGTTGTGATTAGGGTAACGACTGTGCAAGCTAATGCTACTGGAGTATGCCTACATCACAGAAGCTTAAGTAAAATAAGCAGCAGAAGTGAGGGAAGTGTATAGTGTGTCTGGAGATGGATCACTTTCGAGTAGCTTTACATTATAAAGGCAAATGCCTTTCTCTTCTTACATTTGTGACTTGCAATTCTTCTCTCGTTAAGAGTGGTACCACAGAGTAAAAAGAGAACAGTCAGAATTTCATCCAAATCCTGGCTCTGCCATGTGTCGCTGTCTGCTGTTCTGCAAGCCATTTAAACTCTCTGAGCTCATTTCTTTCACTTGTGGCATCAGAACAACGAAACCTACTCTGAAGAAATATTGCAAGGACTACAGATGCATTTAAACGATCTCACATATAGTAGGCCCACACCAGTGGTAGTTGTTATTATCACTATTGATAATTCTGGTAATAATTAGTATAATAAACATATGCTAATGTAAAGAATTATGAATCGAATAGTCAATTAGTTATCCATGGCTATGTAATAAATTTATTACAAACTTAGTAGCTTAAACCAACAATAAACATTTATTATTGCACAATTTCTGTGGGTCAGGGATTCATAAGCAGCTTAACTGATGGTTCTGGCCCAGCAGCTCTCATTAGGATGCAAAGTCGAGATGTTGGTTGGGGCCAGAGGATTTACTTCCAAGGAGATTCACTCACACGGCTGACAAGCTGGTGCCAGCTGTTGGTAAGAGACCTTCGTTCCTTGCCATGTGGAACTCTCCATGTCCCCACGACATGGTAACTGGCTTCTCTCAGAGTAAGCCATCCAAGAGATGGCAAGGCAGACTATCAAACTCTTTATGGCCTGGTCTTAATTTGCAATAATCATCATTTCCGAGCCATCAAATTGGTCACACAGGGCAGTCCCCTTCGGTGAGGCAGGGGGAAAGCATGTGGATAACACAAGAGGCCCACTGGGCACCATCTTGAAAGTTTGGCTACCACAAGAAGTAAATAAACTATATCTTTAATATCCCCTCTTATACTATTTGAAAATGTTGAACAAGAGTAAAATTTGCTTTCTTTCTCTGTACCACTTGCAAATAAGCCCGGCCAGTGTGGCTCAGTGGATTGAGCATTGTCCCATGGACTGAGAGGTCCTGGTTCGATTCCCCGTCAAGGCACATGCCCGGGTTGTGGGCTCGATCCCCAGTGGGGGGCCTGCGGGAGGCAGCCAATCAATGTTTCTCTCTCTCCCTTCCTCTCCGCTAAAAAATCAATAAAAAATATTTAAAAAATAAATATAAAATTGTAAAGAATCCCAATTATTTCTTAATTACCTTAAATACGTATGATTATTTTTACTGTCATTCTCTTCCTATTAAAAGTTTCATTTAAATGACTAGTTATTTGGACGAGCATGAGGAAGCCTTCTGATGTGAGTACATAACCGACATTGTAGAAACTAGAAAGTCAGTGTTTTAATTTTCCTGAGGGAAAATAAAGTTTTATTTCCACTAACAAAAGTTATGATAATAGGAGAACCAGGAAGATGGCGGCGGGCAGGACTGGAGGGAGGGTGAGTGCGTGAGAGAGTGAGCTGGTGTGAGAGAGTGTGAGTGGACGTGAAGGTGGACGACCAAACTCGTGCAGTGCAGAGACGTGGAGCAGCAGGTTCCTGTGCTGTGGACGGGGAGCAGGCGGCTACCACGGTAAGCGGCCCTTCAGGGCGCTTCTCCCTGTGCTGCGGGGAGGTCCCACCATCTTGGAAGATCCAAGGTCTTCCCTGGGAGGAAGCAGTAGGAGCGGCTAGGGCCCAGCAACCTGAGCCCACCAGTGCACCTGGCACCCTCGGACCAGTGGACACCCTGTGTCAACACAGACCAGTGCACAGTAGTGGAGCTGCCAAGGTGCCGGTTGCGGAAGCCGCAAATGGCCGGGAGCCCAGCACCATCCCCCACAGTAGCAGCCGGATCAGAGTCGAGATATACCCCCAGCAACAGAGGCTGGGGAGCAGACATCCATCCCCAGGCAACAGAAGCACAGACCAGTAGCTGAGACCACTCCCCAAAAACTACAGCACAGGCTGAACAGGAGCTGAGCCCCACAGGGCAGCAGCACTCCCCAGCTGCCAGAGGCGGGACCTGGGGCTCCACAGAGGCCCCTGCGACCCAGTGGCCCACAAGAGCTGTGGGAAGCAGGGGCTCGAGAGGGACTGGTGCGATCCAACAGCCCGCAGGACCTGTGGGGTGCTAGGGCACCAGAGAAGCCTGTGTGACCCAGCGGCCCACAAGATAGGCATGGGGCCTGGTCTCCAGAGGGACGGTGTGATCCAGCTGCCCAAAAGGTCGGGGGGAGCCAGGGCTCCAGTGAGGCCTGTGCAACACAGCTGTCCAAGGTACGGGCAGGGAACGCGGCTCCAACAGTGCCTGAGCTATACAGCTACAGGTGGTACCAGTGACCAGCTGGGAACACAGCTCCAGAGGGGCCCACGTGATCCAGCAGCAGCACCTACCAGGACACACCAATACCAGCCCCCAGTAGTCAGTCCTCCAGGATCCACAGCAGGCAAGAGGCAACACGCAACAAAACAGTCTGGGAGGCACAGTAGCCTTATTTGATATACAGTGAGCTGCCTACACATCCAAACATTCCTCACAATGTCTAGAGCTACCAGACGGCTAAAATGGGGAGACAAAGAAACAACACCCAAAGGAAAGAAAAAGAGGAATCACCAGAAAAGGAACTACAGGAAACGGAAGACAGCAACTTGTCAGATAAAGAATTCAAGGCAATGATTTTAAGGGTGCTCAAACAATTTGGTGAGAACTACAAGAAACTTAATAAGAATTATGAAGAGCTCACTGGGAACTACTTCAGCTTAAAAAAGAGGTAGAAGCTATGCATAAAAACCAAGAGGAAATCAAGAATGACATAGCTGTTATGAAAAATACCTTAGAAGGGTTCAATGGTAGATTAGAAGAAGCTGAAGACCGAATCAGTGAATTAGAAGAAAAGGTAGAGAAAAACACCCAAATAGAGCAGCAAATGGAAAAAAAATTTTAAAAGCAGGAGGAAAGTTTAAGGGAGCTGTGGGACAATATGAAACGTAACAACATTCGCATTATAGGGGTACCGGAAGGAGAAGAATCAGAGAAAGGAATAGAGAACCTGTTTGAAGAAATAATGACAGAAAACTTCCCTGAACTGGTGAAGGAAAAAGTCACACAAGTCCAGGAAACACAGAGAACCCCAAGCAAGATGAACCCCAGAAGACCCACAGCTAGACACATCATAATAAAAATGGCAAACATTAAAGACAAAGAAAGAATCTTAAAGGAAGCAAGAGAGAGACAGAAAGTTACCTACAAGGGAGCTCCCATTAGACTGTCAGCTGATTTCTCAATAGAAACGATGCAGGCCAGAAGGGAGTGGCATGAAGTGTACAAAGTAATGCAAGGCAAGGGTCTGAATCCAAGACTACTCTATCCAGCAAGGCTATCATTCAGAATTGAAGGAGAAATAAAGAGCTTCACGGATAAAAAAAAAAAAGCTAAAGGAATTTACCACCAAACCAGCACTGCAAGAAATGCTGAAGGGACTGTTGGAAGAAGAAGAAGAAACAGAGAGAGAGAGAGGAACATAGGCACAAAATTAAAATGGCAACTAAAAACTATCTATCAATAATTACCTTAAATGTAAATGGCTTAAATGCTCCAATCAAAAGACATAGGGTAGCTGATTGGATAAGAAAACACAACCCATATATATGCTGTCTACAAGAGACCCACCTCACAACAAAAGACTCACACAGGATGAAAGTGAAGGGATGGAAAAAAATTTTCCAAGCAAATGGAAATGAAAAAAAAAAAAGCTGGTGTAGCAATACTCATATTGGACAAGACAGATTTCAAAACAAGGGCCATAATAAGAGACAGAGAAGGTCACTACATAATATTAAAAGGATCAATCCAACAAGAGGATATAACCCTGGTAAACATATATGCACCAAACACGGGAGCACCAAAATATATTTAAAAACTTCTGGAAGACTTCAAGGGAGAGAGCAATAGCAACACAATCATAGTGGGTGACTTTAACATGCCACTGACACCACTGGATAGATCTTCTAGACAAAAAATTAACAAGGACATGGAGTCCTTACAAGACAAACTAGATCAGTTGGACTTCATTGATATTTACAGAACATTTCACCCCAAAGCTGCAGAATATACATTCTTCTCAAGCGCACACAGGTCATTCTCAAAGATAGACCACATGTTAGAACACAAAACAAGTCTCTACAAATTCAAGAAAATTGAAATCATATCAAGCATCTTCTCAGATCACAGTGGCATGAAACTAGAACTCAATTACAGTAAAAAAGACAAAAACATTCAAACACTTGGAGGCTAAATAGCATGCTATTAAACAATGAATGGGTTACTAATGAGATCAAGGAAGAAATTAAAAATTTCCTGGAAACCAATGAAAATGAACACACAACACAAAATCTATGGGACACAGTGAAAGCAGTCCTGAGAGGGAAGTTCATAGCACTACAGGCCTACCTAAAGAAACAAGAAAAATTCCTAATTGACTTTCTAACCCTACAACTTAAAGAACTAGAAAGTAAACAAAAAGAAAAACCCAGAGCTAGTAGGAGGAAGGAAATAGTAAAGGTCAGAGCAGAAATAAATGACATAGAGACTAAAAAAACAATTCAAAAGATCAATGAAACAAAGAGCTGGTTCTTTGAAAAGATAAACAAGATCGATGGACCTTTAGCCAGACTCACCAAGAAACAAAAAGAGAGGAAGCAAATAAACAAAATCAGAAATGAAAGAGGAGAAGTAACAACTGACACCACAGAAATTCAAAGGATCATAGAAGCATACTATGAACAATTATATGCCAACAAATGGGACAACCTAGGAGAAATGGACAAATTTCTAGAAACACACAGCCTTCCAAAACTGAACCAGGAAAAGATAGAAAACTTGAACAGACCAATAACAACTAAGGAAATTGAAGATGTAATTAAGAAACTCCCAGCAAACAAAAGCCCGGGCCCAGATGGCTTCACAGGGGAGTTTTACCGAACATTCAAAGAAGATCTAACACCAATTCTCTTCAAACTACTCCAAAAAATCCAAGAAGATGGAACACTTCCAAACTCATTTTATGAGGCCAGCATAATCCTAATTCCAAAACTGGATAAAGACACTACAAAGAAAGAAAACTACAGGCCGATATCCCTGATGAACACAGATGCCAAAATCCGTTAACAAAATATTAGCAAATCGGATCCAGCAATATATCAAAAAAATTATTCATCATGACCAAATGGGTTTCACCCCAGGTATGCAAGGATGGTACAATATTCGCAAATCAATAAATGTGATACACCACAGAAACAAAATAAAAGATAAAAACCATATGATCATATCAATAGATACTGAAAAAGCATTTGACAAAATCCAGCACCCATTTCTGATAAAAACGCTCAGCAATGCGGGAATAGAGGGTCCATATCTCAATATAATAAAGGCTATATATGAAAAACCTACAGCCAACATCATTCTCAATGGGCAAAAACTAAAAGCATTCCCCTTAAGAACGGGAACAAGACAGGGATGCCCACTTTCACCACTCTTATTTAACATAGTACTGGAAGTCTTAGCCACAGCAATTAGACATGAGGAAAAAATAAAGGGGATCCAAATCAAAAAGGAGGAAGTGAAACTGTCATTATTCACAGATGACATGATATTGTACATAGAAAACCCTAAAGACTCCATCAAAAATCTACTAGACTTAATAAATGAATTTGGAAAAGTAGCAGGATACAAAATTAACGTCAAGAAATTGACAGCATTCTTATACACCAATGATGAAATCACAGAAAGAGAAACTAAAAAAAAATTCCATTTACCTCTGCAGCAAAAAATTTCAGATACTTAGGGATAAACTTAACCAAAGAAGTAAAGACCTCTTCACAGAAAACTACAGGTCATTGAAAAAATAAATAGAGGGAGATATAAAAAAGTGGAAACATATACCTTGTTCATGGATTGGAAGAATTAACATCATTAAAATGTGCTTACTACCCAAAGCTATCTATAGATTCAATGCAATCCCCATCAAAATACCAATGACATATTTCACAGAACTAGAACAAACACTCCAAAAGTTTATATGGAACCAAAAAAGACCCTGAATAGCTACAGCAATCTTGAAAAAGAAGAACAAAGTAGGAGGGATCACATTACCAGATTTCAGGTTATACTACAAAGCCACTGCAATCAAAACAGCCTGGTACTGGCACAAGAACAGGCAGATAGATCAATGGAACAGAATAGAGAACCCAGAAATTGACCCAAGACAATATGCTCAATTAATATTTGACAAAGGTGGAAAGAGCATACAGTGGAGTCAAGACAGTCTCTTCGATAAATGGTGTTGGGAAAATTGGACAGCTACTTGCAAAAAAATGAAGCTAGACCACCAACTTACACCATACACGAGAATAAACTCAAAATGGATAAAAGACTTAAATGTGACTCGTGAATCCTTAAGAATTCTAGAAGAAAATGCAGGCAACAAAATTTCAGACATCATATGCAGCAGAATTTTCACTGATACAACACCTAAGGCAAGAGAAACAAAGGAAAAAATGAACACATGGGACTACATCAAACTAAAAAGCTTCTGCACAGCAAAAGAAACAACCATCAAAACGGAAAGGGATCCCACTATATGGGAGACCATTATTGCCAATGATGCATCAGATAAGGGGTTAATTTCCAAAGTATATAGAGTGCTCATACAAGTCAACAAAAGGAAGACAAAGAACCCAATTAAAAAATGGGCAGAGGACCTAAATAGACACCTCTCCAAACAGGACATACAAATGGCCAAGAGACATATGACAAAATGCTCAATGTCACTAATCATCAGAGAGATGAAAATTAAAACAACTATGAAGTATCACCTCATACCTGTCAGAATGGCCACCATCAACAAATCATCAAACAAGTGTTGGCGAGGGTGTGAAGAAAAGGGGATTCTAGTACACTGCTGGTGGGAATGCAGACTGGTGCAGCCACTGTGGAAAACACTATGGTGTTACCTCAAAAAGTTAAAAATTGAACTGCCATTTGACCCAGTGATCCCACTTCTAGGAATAACCCTAGGAAACCTGAAACACCAATTAGAAAGAATATATGTATCCCCATGTTCATAGCAGCACTATTTACAATAGCTAAGATCTGGAAACAGCCCAAGTGTCCATCAGTAGAAGAATGGATAAAAAAGCTGTGGTACATCTACACAATGGAGTACTATGCAGCTGTAAGAAAGAAAGATCTCTTATCCTTTGAGACGACATGGAGGGACCTAGAGAGTATTATCCTAAGCAAAACAAGCCAAGCAGAGAAAGACAAATATCACATGATCTCACTTATTTGTGAATATAAGGAACATAACAGTCTGAGGAAAAGGGTAGACCCAGAGACGTGGAAGTAGGGTACAGACTGACAACCCTCAGAAGAGGGGGTGGGGGGGAGGGAAGAGATAAAGCACAGAACTTATATGCATGTACCCATAACTGATGGACATAGACAACAAAGCTGGGGATGGGGCGGGGGGATGGGGAGGAGGGTGTCAATGAGGGAAAAAGGAGAAACATCTGTAACAAAAACAAATTAATAAAAAAAAGTTACGATAATATAATACATTATCTCTATCTGGCAGCGCGGTAAAACATGTTATTAAGCAGCTCCTGTCAAATATTAAGAAATTCAGATTAGGATTATGCTGATTATCTTCCAACATCAACAACCACAAAAAAAAATGAATTAGAACAATTAAAAAAATTTTTTTTCTTTATTGATTTTAGAGAAAGAGGAAGGGAGAGGGAGAGAGAGATAGAAACATCGATGAGAGAGAACATCGATTGGCCGCCTCCTGCATGCCCCCCACTGGGGATCAGGCCCACAACCTGGGCATGTGCCCTGACCAGGAATTGAACCGGCAACCTCTTGGTACATGGGTCGACGCTCAACCACTGAGCCACACCGGCCAGGCAGAATTAGAATTAAATTGTATGATTGTTTATTTCTTACATATTCTTTGAGGTACAGAGTGATGGTTAAACCACTGTTTAACGGATTTGGCATAATTTTTGTTTAGCATAAATGCAAAAACGAGTTTTAGGGATTTCTATCATAGCCTTGATAATAGCTCATCTGCCCCAACTTAAAAAAAAAAATCTTTTTTTAATCCTCACCAGAGGATATTTTTCCATTTACCTTCAGAAAGAGTGGGAAGGGTGGGGGGGAGAGAGAGAAATACTGATGTAAGAGAGACACATGGATTAGCTGCCCCCTCCACAACCCTGACCAGGGCCTGGAACTGAACTGCAACCCATTGGGCCTGGGGCTGACGCTCTAACCACTGACCCACACCAGCCAGGGCCCAACTTAAGAGTTCATGTCAGCAAACACAGCCACTGCTTTGGTTACCAAGAAATTTTTTTCTGACTGCTATACCAAGGAAAGGAAGAAAGGCTAGATTTTGAAACTCTTAAAAGCTGATCAGAAAAGGTAAGTGAAAGGGTCAGAGGTGAGAAGACAAAGTATGGGTATTACTTTCAGAAGCAATGAAAGTAACATAGATTTAAAGTCGAGTAGAAACAAGTCATGTACCCTTCTATGTCAAGAAAATCTTCTATAAGACCAAAAATTGTTTTTCCTGACAGACAAGCTGAGACTTAGCGATGCCTGGCTTTGTGAGCAGGCTGTCGAGTGATATGCTCACATTAGGGTTTCCTGAAGTGTCATCTGCCATAATTTATACCTGTTCTTCTCAAGCTGCAAGTCAGGTCTTGGACTCTCCAAGACAATAAATCGTGAAGTGAATTCGGGGCCAGTCTTCAATTCACTTTTGCCTTTCACCCTGCAAAAGGGCACCTTCTAAGTAGCATCTTTACGGTGCCCCATTAAGATGTCACCTTTCAGAAAATTCTATTGTTCTAGGTCATTTTAAATGGTATTGCATGAAATAGGTCATCAAGCGTATTCACTCAACAGGAGTGAATGGTTCAAGCCGCATCTAACCTAGGCAAGGGTAGTGTTCCACATCATGACAATTTGGATCTTATCAAAAAGCTATCTGAATGCAAGTCCGTCTTTCATGCCTTAAGGATGGCACAGGAAGGTCAAGGGCAGTGGCTTGCACTCTATTCCTAAGAAGAAGGTCTCTAAGTCTCTTCTTTCACTGGAGACACTATTTTAACTACACTAGTGTTTAAAAGATTTAAGATTGCTGCTGTTTAGGAAAAATGTTCTCTTCCACCTTTCAGAAACACCGTAGGGGCCTGGAGTCAACAGAGTGATGCTTTCTTTCACAGCATGTAGTCGCTGCTGCAAGCGGCTTCCCAGCCAGGCACTGCTCCCCGGTGCCAACCACACACCAGCTCCACTGCCATCCTATTGGCCAACGCCAGTCACGTGACCGCAGACACTGGGTGGGCCAGTTCCAACCCATGGAAGTGCTGTGTGTCTCCTCCAAGCTGTGTGTGCTTTCTCCCAGCGCCTTCACCTCCGGCAGCAGGTCTGGGATCATCTGCCGAAGACGGCTGCACTGTGAGATGGGAAGAGCCAGGATCCCTGAGTCAATACTCGGGGGAGAGTCACCTGATCGGGAAGAAATATCTGTTTTGAATGTTGCATGAGAGGAAATGAAATGCTGTGTTATAGCACTGTGTTTTAGGAGATTTCGTTAGAGCGGTTCGTCTACTCTAACCAAATGGCCGAACAAGTATAATGTAAATATTCTCAGCATCCAGGATCATCTGGGGAAATGGAAGAGAAGCACAAGAAAGAAAAGAGCACGGACAGAGAATCAGAAAAAGCCAGGAGGGGAGGAATGAGTTCATTTCCTGGGTCAGCCCCTAGGAAGTATTTGCTCTTAGAAAAATTCGTTCATGGGTCTGAGGCATGGTGGACTGAGACGGACAGCTCGGCTATCCATACAGTGATCATTCTGCTAAAAACACAGTCAGGAAAAAATTACAAATAATCTTTGCCCTGTTGAAAATAAGCAAACCAGCAGAGCTAAGGTGGCTATGTAGCATTTTGAATATACTACAATATTTTCTCTGGGAGATAACCTGGTGAAAAGGATTGGGCTGAAGAAACCCAGAGAAACATTCAAGGGGAAAGGGTAAGGTGGGAAAACGCTGAAAAAACTGAAGATTCAAAGTAAAGGGAGTCAGAAAAGTTATAAAGTGGTTTCAAAAAAGGATTGGAAGTTTATGGATTTCAGGATAATTTTTTAAGAGCTAGAAGTCAGAGATGGTAGAGAAAATGCAAATTGGTTGTTAGACTGATGAACCTCAAAGGGAAGGGGGAGGTGGGGTGGGAAGAGATAAACCAAAGAACTTCTATGCATATATGCATAACCAATGGACACAGACAACAGTGTGGGGAAGGCAGGAGGGGGGTTGGATTGGGGGGGGGGTTAAGAGGGGGGATATCTGTAACACATTCAACAAGATAAGTTTAAAAATTAATCAGTGGAAAAATATCCTCAGGTGAGGATTAACAACAACAACAACAAAATTAACGGTAGAGTTACCCTATGACCCAGCAATCCTTCTTCTGGGTATCTACCCAAAAAATTTAAAAATATTTATTTGCAGCCCAGCCAGTGTGGCCCAGTGGTGAGCGTAGACCCATGCACCAAGAGGTCACCGGTTTGATTCCCGGTCAGGGCACTTGCCTAGGTTGTGGGCCCGATCCCCAGTGGGGGACATGCAGGAGGTGGCCAATCGATGTTCTCTCTCATCGATGTTTCTATTTCTCTCTCCCTCTCTAAAAACCAATAAATAAAATAAAAAGAAAATGCTTTAAAGACTTAAAAAGTATATGTATTCATCCATTAGTTTATTCAACAACTATTTACTGAGCAACTACTATGTGCCCAGACTGTGATAGGCACCAAGGATAGAAGAACTGTGAACAAGCTTTTTGGAATTCATAGTCTTAAAAAAAGAATACGGGGGGAGGGGGGGAGGGAGGGATTTTTTTTAAAAGAGAGAATACAAAATTGTGACACATAGTATCCTAGTCCACTAGTCCTCAGAATGGCAACTGTTTTTCTTTGCTTCAAAAATCTAGTGAAGGAAAGGAGCACTGTCTCTCTCCCACTACAATGCTTGTCTTCCTAAATTCTATGTTAGCAACCTGAAAAGGACACATTGGCTGAAGAAAGAGAAAATTCGAATACTTCAACAGACCATGACAAAAATAGAGCTAAATAATTATTTCTAAGAAAATGAAATTACTTTTTATCACCACACACTGAATAGCTTTCCTGATTGTTCCCTGTAAGTCTGTAATAGCACTGGTCGCAGAACGCACAATTCCTAATAGACAATACGACTGAAAAAATTAGTCTCCTGTGTGCAAAATAACATTCACCACAATGGACAATCCGTGCCTGCTCTCTCTGGACCTCTGCTGAACAGACTACCAGTGCAGGCTAATTACACGAGCTAGCTGAAAATTGTGTGCGTGCTGGCAAGTCATCCCCCTAAAGAAGAGCAGAGAAAAGGTCTTAGCACCAAATACAAGACGACAGAAAAAAAGCGAGACAGCAAACATGAGACTGTATGCACAGGCATTCTCATTAGCATACTGCAGTCAACCACGTTTGTGGATGTGCTTAGAGGAGTTGTGAAATTCTCTGCCTCGAAAAAGAACACCTTCCAGGATGGAGGAATGTTCCCCCATGCTGACTCAAGGGTTCTGCTCCAATGCACAGCCATGGATCAGCCTCACATGGGGGACTTTTGTCACTTGAGGTGCAAAAATAGTTCCTCTCAGAAACACAGTTGAAGAGTCAAAGGCAACTTGCACACACAGATTCACATGTTGGGCAAGGAGTAGCACTGGCTTGTCACAGGGGATGCTAGAGCGAGGGCCAATTTTTCCACGTTTACTCTCCATGGCGCGTGATGGCATTTATGTGCAAGAGGTTGAGAATCCAAGTCCCTCAGAAAAAGTTTCAGGAAGAGCCTAACAGACAACAGACAAATGGCTCCCACACGATCAGAACAGATGTGCAGCACCGTCTATGATGCATGAGCTGCTTTCAGTCCACCCCCAAATCCAGTGCATTTATTGTTCCAGAAGAGAAGCATTGGCAAGTGTTCATTCTAGCCCATCTGCTCTAAGCAGAGTCCTGGCAGGAAGGATGCTTAAAGAAGGGATGTTTCCTAAAGGCCTGGGCCAGACGTAGGGAAATCCAAGTACAGTACCAGAGGGCTATTTACAGCGTATCCACAAGCTGGAGATTCCAGGGGAGGGGAAGGAAGGGGAAGGAAGAAGCGGGGGAGGAAAAGGAGGGGAGGAGGAGGGGAGGAGGAGAGTCCTAATAAAAGGCCTTCATCCAGGATGCAGTACCACCCGTCCGTCAGTCACGGATGTAACTGACCTGGAGCAACACCAGGAGAAGAAAGCGTCTTCCCTTCTTCCCTTTCTCTCATTAATTTCTAGTGCTCCTCTCTGGGTCAAATCCAGAGGAAACCAGGTGACAAAGGAGCTACAGATAAAGTGCTTGTAGGTTGGCCTCGCAGAGCCAAGAATGACCCAGACTAACTAGTGAAGAGAGAAAAGTGGATCAGGTGTGGCAAATGGAAGGTTCTCCGCGCAGTCGATTTCTCTGGGAAGCTTAGGGCCCGTCAGCTGGCATTTAAGGAAAAGAAAACAAAAACAGAAATCCTTTTGTAATAAACTGAGCTAACATACAGGATTGGATTGTCAAACCAGACTAACCCAAATCAGAGATCTCAACCAGTAGCAGACTTTCCTACTAATTTCAAGGATTCAGTCGGTCAAGAGTCTCATCAGACAGAGCAGAGAGCAGCCTGGGACACAGGGGTGGCCTCGCGGGTCCTGCCTCCTTGCACTGGGCTCAGAATTGTAGGTGAGGTCTCCAAAGGAGGTCCATGAGGTTCCTCACAGAGCAGGAACATTTAAACTACGGAACATTTCCCTTTATACCAGAGACTCGGATGGCTTAGGAACCACTCTCCAGGGAGACCTGCCTCATAAATCCTGGGTTCCATTTACTCTACGTAATACTTTAGCTAGGGTACAGCAAATACCATTAGTCTATAACCCAGAGGTGCAGTTAAAAAGAGATTAGACCAGGTTGCCTACCTTGGTCTCTCCCTCCCACACACACACACACACACACACAACCTCCCACATCCCCAGGGAAGGGAGTGAATGGATTTTAGGCATCCTTTTAACTCCTTCCTCCCACAAACACAATGTTTAAAATTAAAAGAGGAAGAAGTGTGTGTGTGTGTGTGTGTGTGTGTGTGTGTGTATGAGAGGGGGGGGAAAAGAGAGAGGGAGAGAGAAGGAAAGAGGGGAGAAGGGAGAGAAAGAGGGAGAGGGAGGGAGGGAGGAAGAGAGATATTTTTAGGAAGAGAAAGAGAAAATATATAAAAATATGGAGGAGGGAAGGTCACTGGGTGTCCCTTGCATGAGGAAATCTGCTGTACCTCTTACTTTGAACAATCTCCCCACCTTGTCAGCAAGCCCATGGTGAAATGCAACTCCGATGTGTTCTGGGGGGAGATGACAGATGTAACCACATGCCCCACCCAGAAGGTGCCTTCTTGTCCAGACTCTCAGCCTCCGCTCTGTCCAGATACGAGCAACGCAGGGCCTCTGCCCTCAGACCCCTAGGCCACCAGTGGCTCTTCTATGTCCGAAGCTCTGTAGCTTTTAGATCTCCTTTTCCCCAGTTGGAGAGGACGGTGTCATGAACTCCCTAAGCATACAGGATTGCAAGCAGGTGTGGGGAAGTAGGGAGTGAGCCACAGCTGGGACTTGGGGTCAATCTGCTAACCTTCTGGGATTGTAAGCAATTTAATACAAGTGTGCATTTTTTAAAAAATCGGGTCCAGAATGTTTATAGGATTCTCAAAAAGATGGAAGGCCTATAAAAGTATAGAAATACACAGAGTTCTTAGTGAATGTGGACCCAGGGACAGATGAGCAGAGTCCCCGCCGGCAGGGTCTGATCCTGGGCCACACCGTTTGGCCCCTGGTCCATCCTCCTTTCCCACCGGAGCGTCCAAGCTCAAGGTCAAGCCTGAGCCGGAACACAGTCTCACCTTCCAGATGATTTCAAAGATGCTATAAAATATTTTGAATATAAAAGAGTAGAACTTACCTTTTTGTCTTGTTCAATAGTGTCTCAAGGCCAGTTTGCAGATTCGTGCATCTCTCTGTCAGCTGGAGCGACTTTTCACTCAGACAGGTGCTGTTTCATGAGAGAGGTTTTAAAGAAAGATTCATTTAAAATGAGAGCTTACAAGATGTTGTTAACAGAAATCAGATTTAATTGCTAAAGTGTGCTCAAATGAAGTCTGGTTTTTATTCCATTATTGGATGTCTCCATGGAAAAGGAAATTGATATTTTCACTTCTGATGGGTCTGAATTTAACAACAACAACAAAGCTCACACTATAATGTCAAAGAGAAAAGAAGTCCCTCTGGAAGCCTTTATATTTTCATATTTTGACGTTATTATGTACGATGAACGAGTTACTAAATAGTTTTAATCGTTGTGTGTGTGAGAGGACTTTATTTTCCCAAGACGGTGTCTCTGGTGGGAAGCACACAGACGCAGGAGATCAACAGATCTCTCCTAAAAGGACGTGCGGTAAATCTGGCCCCTGATTATTACAGTAGCTGTGATAGAAGGCCTGTTGCTGTCACTTTATGAACTTGAAAAATTGGAGTTGGAACACAACCAAATCAAAACGCAA
Organism: Tadarida brasiliensis; assembly: GCA_030848825.1. Lineage (NCBI taxonomy): Eukaryota > Metazoa > Chordata > Mammalia > Chiroptera > Molossidae > Tadarida > Tadarida brasiliensis. The sequence goes on along the minus strand of CM061257.1, from coordinate 103,959,208 downwards.
GGGGTTATGGAGTCAGGCTGCCCGAGGAGCCTGGCGGATGCACGCAGGCTAGTTAACCACTCTAGGCCTCAGTTTCCACATCTCTAGTCCTCCCCTCCTAGTGTTATTGACATGACACGCACAATGACACAGAAAAGCACTTGGTACTTGGTACCATGCCTGATACAGTAAATGCTCAAAAAAGTATCACCAGTCACTTCCCTTAGACTTCAAATTGTGGGTACAACTCCGACTACTGTCAATACATTTATTTAACCATCCTGAAGGCATCTGCTGAAGACAATTTAACACGGGCTGGGGGGCCAGGCACAGGGTGCGTAGGACCTGACAGTGGATAAGACAGACACGGTCCCTTTCCCTAGTGGAGCTTGCAGTCCGGTTAGGGAGCAAGATATATCCAACACAAAACCATGTGAATGAATGTAGTGCAGAATTATGAATTGTGATTAGGATCGTTAAAACAGCAGTAGGTGCGTGGAGGGGTGTAATGGGGAGACCCCTGCGCACGGAGGGGCCGCTGAGATCGTGTCATTTAGGTGGTGATCTCAAGGATAATCCAAATGAGCTAGCTGAACTTTGGGAAGTGTGTGTGTGTATGTGTGTGTGTGTGTGTGTGTGTTGGGGGGGGTGCATTCCAGGCAGAGGGGAAGCATGTGCAAAGGCCCCGGAATGGGGAGTGACCCCGAATGTTTGAGGAACTGAGAGAAGGCAGGCGGGGCTCACGGCGAAAGGGTGTCTGCAGCAGAAGGGGCCAGAGCGCACAGGCCTGGTAGAGCACGCTGTGAACTTCTCTGAAGGAGGAGGAGCAGTGGAAGGTTTGGGGCAGGGAGTGACGTGACCTGCTGTCTGCTTTAAGAGGTTCACTACAGAAGAAATGAAGTGAGGGGGAGCAGGACTCCAGAGAAGGCGGGAGTTAGGAGGCTTCTGGGCAGTTCTCGGAGAGAGATGGTGGCAGCTTAGACTGCACTGTGATAAAGACACCCAGCTCATGCCCTGGCCAGTTTGGCTCAGCGGTTAGAGCGTTGGCCCGCAGACCAATGGGTCACGAGTTCGATTCCAGTCAAGGGCACGTACCTCGGTTGCGATTTGTCCCCAGCCCTGGTTGGGGTCGTGCGGGAGGCAGCCACTCGATGTGTCCCTTTCACGTCGATGTTTCTCTCTCTCTCTCTCCCTCCCACTCTATCTGAACAAAAAATGAAAAAAATGTCCTCGGGTGAGGATAGAAAAAACACACCAGCTCACAGTTGCTTTACATAACAAACTTCTGTTGCTTGCTTGTGAAGTGCCCCCTGCATGACTGGGTGGCTTTCTAGGGCACTGAGCTGCATGCAGTTTAGGGATCCAGACTGCTCTGGTCTTGGGGCACCTTCACCGCCACGACCTGCTTCCATACAGAAGACTGTGCTGGCCGCACACTCCCTGTGTCTGATGCTCTGGCCGGACGAGTCTCATGCCCAACCTGATGGCAAAGTGGGAGGCAGAAGAGAGCGACCATCCTGAGTGCCCAGAAAGAGGGGAGACCGGGAGACAGACATGGGCGACGGCACCACACTGTCCATCAATCCGTGTGACGAGACGCCTACAGATTTAAGATCTATTCTGGAGATAAGACTGACAGAACTTCAAAATAAATTGGATATGGGAGGTGAGGGAGCAGGCAGTGTACGGGTCGAGATATAAACAAGAAAGTTTCATAATTGATTTTTCTACAAACACTGTGCGCAGAGTACATATGGGCTCATAAAACCCCCCTTTATCCTGATAGGGTTTCCTCCCCCTCCCCCACTGCCGTCCTCCTCCTCCTCCCTCCTTCTGTCTACATGCCTCACCTTCTGTGCTTCCTGAATGTATTACCATACTTTCCAAGGATTTGTTTATTTCTAATTGGCTGTGTGTTTTATTCCGGCAGCGCCGTTAATGAAGTGAATTACCAAGCAGCAGTGCTTTGCATTATGATGGCTTTGCAGTGTCGAACTGTAGGACTGTAACAGGCAGGCACCCACAGGATTTAATGTCGTACAACTTTCCTTAAATTGGAGAGCATCTTGATTAATAAAAAGTCAGTTTTGAACAGTGTTGCCGATTAAATCACAGAAGACCCATGGAAGGCAAATGAAGTGTCCGGGGTAAAATGGCAATGACAGAATGAAGTCATAGGTAAAACGATGAAGTCTTGGGTGTCAGAAGGACCAGCCTTTGCACCTGGGCTCCGCTCTCTGACTGCGGTCTTTGAACCTAAGGGTCGTTACTCAATAAAGTAGTTACAGGGATGTCATAGATCGAATGTTTGCATCCCCCTAAATTCAATTGTTGAAATCCCCCAAGATGATGGTATTAGGAGGGGGAGCCTTTGGGAGTGATAAGATCATGAAGGGGGAGCCCTCAGGGATGGGATTAGTGCCCTCCGAAAATCGGCCTGTGAGGTCACAGCGAGAAGATGACCAAGCATGAGGAATCAGACCCTCACCAGATCCCAGATCTGCAGCTGCCAGGACCTAGCATTTCTCAGCCTCCAGAAGTGTGAGAAATAGATGTCTTTTGTTTACACGCCCCCCTGTCTATAGTATTCTGTTACAGGGACCCAAATGGACAAAGACTAGGGATTATACAGGATATGTTTAAAAGCACCTGGTATACAGAAATCACTTAATAAATGCTGTGTTCCTATTCTCCTAAACACATCATTGTATTCTTTCCTCAAACCAGTCATTATTACCACAGGGGAAAGAAACTTCTCCCATCCACAGAAAGGCACTTCCTGCCCTGGCCAGTTTGGCTCAGCAGTGAGAGCATCGACCCTTGGACGGAAGGGTCAAGGATTCGATTCCCGGTCAAGGGCACACGCTTGGGTTGCAAGTTTGATCCCCAGCCCAGGTTGGGGTCGTGTGGGAGGCAATCAATCAATGTCTCTCTCACATCAATGTTTCTCTCTCTCTCTCTCCTTCCCTTCCACTCTATCTAAAAATCAAAGGAAAAATATCTTGGGTAAGGATTAACAAAGAAAAAAAAAATCACTTCCCAGTGAAAGGAACAGAAAGGGAGGCCCCCTGAGTTCCCTTCCTTTTCTGTTTTTCTCCTGTCCCCTTTGCAAAGAGTCTTCACAGTTTTCTTCCTTTTCACCTACTGTCATTAAGACGTTCCTAGGAAAATGTTCAAGTACTCACATGCGGAATCCGTAAACTCTAAATGTCTGTCTGCATTAGGCATCTGGCAACACAGCCCTTTCACGGCCCCTCGGACACATCCCCCAGTTTCTGTTGTTTTCAACAATGTTTGTGATTCAGTGACAGAATCCTTAATCAACAGCATGCCGTGTTTTAACGTGCTTGAGGACCTAACACGGCAGAGATGTCAGGAGTCCCTGGAGAAGGGGAAGGCATGAGATCTTCCAGGGAGAGGGCTAGGTCACCCAATTAGACTGGACAGTCACTCCTCTCTGTGGCGTCAATAAGTGAGAACTGGATGTTCATTGAATCTGAGGAGAACCACGAGGGAGTCACTTGCTCTTGAAAGAGGAAAAGAAGACCTCTTTTCAGTTCTGAGTTAAGGGAGGACAGGACCGGTGGGCAGGTCCAATTCAATAAGCTGGCACCCACCGCGGACAAAGACATTAGATTGAATCCTCCTCCACTCCTAATTTGGAGAAATCTCTCAGATAAGTCAAAGAGGACCGAGAGAACTTGACTGAGATGGAAGTAGGAATTCCAAAGACCTGGAGTCAGAGGCAACCTGGTGGAAGAAGAGATTGCACAAGATGAGTGTGGGCTGAACTATAACCCCAGGAAGGCTTACTGGGGTCAGGTTGGAAAGGCCCATCCAAGAGGACGGATATCAGGGAGAACTTGGGACAGTGGAGGACGCCTGCAGCCCATTCAGGTGAAGTCCAGGATATGAATGGAGAGGGGCCCCCAGCACTAACCGTAGTTGGCAGTCTGAGCACTCGGTCTGGGAGGACTGCCCAAGAAGCGGTAAGAACCCACATCCCTGGGGCCAGACTCTTGTGGGTTCAAAATAAAAATTATGTTTCTGTTAGTTCTGCTACTTTTAAAATTCCAACTTCCTGATGAAAACTCCTTGTAACAACATCTTACCAGAATTAACTAAAGGAGGGAAAAGGATCAGTCCTTAGGTGATCTGCCCGACCATACAATTGAGTGGTCCCAAAACAAGTCATGGAAGGAACAGTGGCCACCCTGTTGGAGACCTACTGGAGCTTGGTGGGCCAGGTCAGCGCTTGAAGTGGCCCAGCCCAGCTTGCCGAGGTGGCTCCCACTGCCCGGCCGCTGCCTCTTCCGTTGCTCCGTTAGGAGATCATTTGTAGCACCTTGCCAGCACTCTCAATTCCCAGCTCCTTTGACATTTTATCACACTCACCTGGCAAATCGGTGATAAGGGAGCAATAGAACCACCCTCTGGAATAATACATTCTTATATCTAAGCTCCCAGGACTGCTGGGGGTGGGGGGTGGGGATCACACAGTAGGTGGGTTGGTGCTTTGATAAGCTCGTGGTATCCAATTTGCTCGGCCTTTTGTTCGCCTCGACAATTCTATTACATATTGTAGCAACCTGCCCCTTCCATTTCTTCCAATAGCTACTTCCTACATTCACTGATCTGCTCTCTTCAACGTTCTGTGTTGTCCTAACTTATTTAATCATGCTTCCTATTTCAGAAAAAAAATTGATGCTGCCTGGTGTGAACTGATGTTTGGCCATAAGCCATCCTCATCTTCCACCTCAGAGATAAAAGGGTCTCCACTCTTACAAAAGGACAAGCCACCTGCCATCCTCTCCCTTCCCATCTTCTCTAAGATTCCGGCCCAACCCTTCATTTTTTTATTTTCTGAATCTTCACCCTTTCCCTTCCACCGTCTCCTCCTTCGCATGCTCGTTCTCTACCATCTCAAAGTCAGTAACAAGCCAAACAACTCATTCTGCTATTTCTACCTAAGGCCTTTCTCTTCCTGCAAACCGCAACCCAGTGCTGTCCCTTTCCTTTACCTACTAAACCATTCTTGGAAAGCTTCTCCAGATTCAGGGCAGGTCTCAGTCCTCTTCCTTCCCCCGTCAGAAGTATCTGAACCACTGACCACTCACTCTGCACCTGTTCCCATCACAGTCCTCTCTCTTTGTGTTTCTATCTCTGATTGGTCCTTCTGCAGGTTCTTTCTTGGACCAATCCATACGTGTTGTCGTCTCCCATGGTTCTTCTTTGTCTGTCTGTTACTTTAAAGCAATTGGTTGGTGTTCAGTCACAGTATTTCCCAGGACTCTTGTCTTTGCAGCTTGCTTGTTTCTCCAAACATCTCAACCAGCATCTTTTCCCTTCTGCTCCATCCTCACTGCCCCCGAGAGGAGTTGCCTCAATGCATTTGATCATGTCCCTGGTCCTAAACCTGCCATGACCCCATCTGCCTCCGGACGCGCCCCACACTCCTTAGCTGGACATACAGAGCCCCTGAGCATGACTCAGCTTTTATTAACAGTTCGCTAAACATTAAACAATACAAATTCCTCTCTCTCCATTCCTTGCAAATCACGTTATGGATTCTGACTGCTTTCATTATTGAATTATAGGATTTATTGGTTTAGTACTGGCAACCAAGCCTCGGGCACATTTTCATCACTTCAGTGTGTTGGAGGGGGAAAAAATCTTTAATAAGACTGGGGGGAAAACATACACCCCCAAAAAAGCATTTTATCATTATTATCTGCGTGGCTGATCTGCGTTTTAGACATTCTCTCTTTATAGGTCAGACTTGAGTTGAAAGTGATCAGTTTACAAAGCTACCTGGCACGATTTCACAGAATAGCAAGAAGCTAAGAGACTCCTGAAAAATAATAAAAATTAAGATTCTGATAATGCAAAGAATATCTCAAAAAACAAGTGATTCGATCCCTACAAAACAATGTCATCAATGCTTAGTGGGCACCTAAGCATTGTGGGTGATCTGCAAGTTTCAAGAACATCCAAATTCTACTCACAGGGGCCATAAAGGGGGCAAAACTAGATTGTGCATCTCAGTGAAAAGCTTAATTAATGTTATTCTCTCTAAAGAAAGAATTTCTTAACAGATGGGAAATGCAGCCCAAAAATGGAAAGCCCAGACAAATAGAGTTCTTCCATATATGTCCGCTCCTTCCCCTTGCTGACCTCCAGTAGAAATCCCCCTGTAAAGAGGTATAACAGGCTGGCCTGCCTCTAGCACAGAGGCGACAGCGGCCACCTGCGCTTGGACTCCAAGCTCATCAAGCAAATGCTAACTACAACGCGCCCCGTCCAAGTCGTTTCCCTGAGAGAGAGAGGCATGTGCCCAGCCCACTGCACAGTTTGATTACTCTCTTTAATTGACTAGTGTTTTGGTTTATAAATCGCCTGCCTAGGAGCTTGGTTAACATAAAAATCTGCCTTTGAAATACCAGTCGTTCACAGGAACTAACAAAACCAAGTCTTGGTGCCTACAGAGCTGGGCAGACCCCGGCCCGTCTCCTGGCTCCGTCATCCACCAGGTATCAATGGAATCCATACCATGGGCCACAAGGATGGTGGCTGCTGGAAACAGGACCGTGAACAAGACAGTGTCCCTGCTGCCTTGGAACAAAGAGTCTGAGAAGGGGAAGTTTGCAGGGTGAATGCTGTTATCGGCCATAATCACATTACTCTCAAGAAGCCATGAATCTGTGTTTTGGTGGATGTAATTGAATTCAAAATATAGAAACTGTTTTTAAAAATGACTACATAAAGTGCACCTTTATCCATGAACACTGCAGCCAGCTGAACTTGCAAAATATTCTGCGAATAATCTCTGTGAACTTGGTTTTCTCTTCATTTTACCTGCCTTTGGTTGCCCTTGACAAAGAATAATTAGCTAGCTTTTTACTACTAAATTAGTTACCGCAATGTATTCCAGCCCCCCTACCACTGTTGAATGATTGTTTTCAAAAGTGTAAAATCATAAATATCCTACAGATATAAAATGAACACACGATAAAGATTTTATTTTATTAATGAGGGAACCAGGAGAAGCCAAGGCATAGATGCATTTATCAGGAATACTAAGATGAATGTGCAAATAGAGGCAAAACAGGTGGGGGGGGGGGGTCAACTGGATCTCTACCAGATAGAACATAATTTGCATATTTATGGACAAGAAATATTTTTCATTGCTCTGAGTTAACTACAACTTACAGTGTTGTAAAATTGCTCCCACAGGATTAGAGGCAGATAACTTGGGATTGTGCGATCTGAACAATGCCATCTTATCCATGCAAGCACAGAATTTCCCTAAACCATTAACAGTATCACTGCCTATCATGATAATATTCAAGGAAGAATTCACAACAGTGAACCCAATAGACTCTCACTTCCTCTGAATTTCAGTCCCCTCCGCTCCACTGCTTGCCCCAAGAACGGGTGGGCCTGGCTGCATTCAGCATGAGTCTTTTGGAGCAGACCAGAAGCATTGACTTACTTGAGAAGGCTGAAGTGAGGGTTACCAAAAGGACAATTCTGACATAGAGAGTTATTAAAATTTTATTTTATTTTATTTTTTCTTTATTGATTTTAGAAGGAGAGAGGAGGGGAGAAGGAGAGAGAGATAGAAATATCGATGAGAGAGAACATCGATTGGCTGCTTCCTGCATGCCCCCCACTGGGGATCAGGCCCACAACCTGGGCATGTGCCCTGACTGGGAATTGAACCGGCGACCTCTTCGTGCATGGGTCGATGCTCAGCCACTGAGCCACACCAGCCAGGTGAGATTTATTAAAATTTTAAATCCAGGTGGGTAAGAGTAGGATCCTAAATAGGAAATAGAGTCTTTAGCAGTGTAGAGATGAAACTGAAAAAGGAGCTGACTGGGAAGAAAACAAGTGATAACCATTGGGGCGCTGGCGTCTCGTTTCACTGGTCCTAAGTGTGAGACCCTTGGCGGCTAGAGAAAAGCTCAGCAGTGTAGAGGCAGGGTAGAATTCATGTGCAGTGCAGCTTTCTACGTCCTTTTTAGTTCACTTCCAACAATACTTTCTTCCTCTACACAGCCAACACTGTTCTGAGCTCTTCTTAAAATGCTTTGAATTTGAAAACCTTGAATAAACTGAGTATATATATATATATATATTTTTTTAATTGTCCTCACCCAAGGATATTTTTGCATTTATCTTCAGATAGAGCAGGAGGAAGAGAGGGAGGAAGAGAGAGAGAGAGAGACATCAGTGTGAGAGAGACACATCGACTGGCTGCCACCCCCACACAACCCCAACCGGGGCCAGGGACAAACCGCAACCGAGGTTCGTGCCCTTAGCGGGAACCAAACCCGGGACTCTCTGGTCTGCGGGCCGATGCTCTAACCACTGAGCCAAACTGGCCAGGGCTGTATTTTTAATACCAATATCCACATTCCCTGATGCAAAAATTCTGATATACCTCCCGGTTAAGGGAGAAGATCGCAGTCACATCTGTTGGATGGGCATTAGGTGTCCAGTACTGTCTGAAACACCTTACACAGCTGTCATCTCATTTACACCTAACAATGAATGGACAAGGCAGGCACTGTGTCTATTTTATTGATGAGGAAAATAAGACACTGAAAGATTAAAGCACATACCTAAAATTACTCTGCCAGTTAGAACTGGAGTGGAGTTTCGAACCCAGACACCACGGTTGCCTAGTCTTAACCATTATGCTGTTCTACCTCCTCGTGTAGGGAAAAATGCGTCCTTCAGCAGAGAGCTATTCATTGTATACAGCCCCCCTTCCCTGTCCCCCCTTCAGGTTAACTGATTCCATGTTTGCTGACAAACATTCTCTCTTTGACCAAGCTCTGGTCAGGCTCCTCAGAGCTCTTTTTCAACTAGGCCCAATCCTCGAGCATGGCCCTAAGAACCCATTTAGCAAGAAGTTGCTAAGTCAGTTTAGCCATAATTCCTCATCCTTCACATGTGATCACCCTCAATAACTGAATGAACACCTCGTCCCTCACCATCTCCAGGTGATATCCGATCACCTTGGCCTACCTGCAGCAAGAATCCTGTCAGGCCAGGTAAGTTGAAGCACTTCTTACCCTTATGCTTCCTCTTAGTAATTTTCCATTGTTAAAAACAAAACAAAACAAGTTGCAGGCCCAAAATGGAGTCACTTATGCTAAGCTCCATGTCGGCAAACCAAGACTTAATACCTAACCTAGGTGCAGTCTCAGCCTCTAATCTTTAACCAGTCAATCTGGGGACCAACCACAACCAAGGTACGTGCCCTTGACCGAATCAAACCCGTGACTCTTTGGTCTTCGGGCTGACACTCTAACCGCTGAGCCAAACCGGCCAGGGTAACAATCTAGACTTTGAAGAAATGAGTCACTGTCTTTTGGCCAGAGTATTAGTGGGAAAAACAAAGAAACTATTTGAAAAACTGTCAGAGTAAAAAAAGCTAAGTTACTGGGTTACTATTGAGCATTTATTGTTGTTCTTGTTTTGTTTTGTTTTTCAATTTTTAGATGAAAAGCCCAACAAAGGAAATAATGTAAGAGATTTATGGTACTGAGAACATTGAACATAATTGCTTTTCTGAGTCAGATGCAGGGCTCATCCCTCTCAGAGCTCCACTACAGAGAACACACAAGTAGCCTCCATCGTTGCTAATACCTCCACTTAGCCCGCCAAGCACAGCCCGCCAAGCACAGCCCTCCAATGGGCATTGTTCAAGCACACTTGGTAATAGTTGAAGGAGGCCAATGGGTGAGTTGGAAATGTTTCTAAAATGTCAGTTAAAATTCATGTTTAAGTGTCCATATTAGCTATGCAATCCCAATAAAAAGTTCTTCATCCCAACCAAAAAACGAATAAAGGTCTCTTTCAACTAAATATTTCTTTTTTTTTTTTTTTTTTTTTTTTAAAGTTATCATTTGACTCTGATTTTTCTTTCTTTTTTTTTTTTTGGTATGTGCCCCTAGCGGGAACCGAACCTGGGACTCTCTGGTCCGCAGGCCAAGCTCCAACCGCTGAGCCAAACTGGCCAGGGCTCAACTAAATATTTCTTTAATAAGACTTAGAAAAGTGAATTCTGAGATAAGAACTTTAATGAGAAAATAACTTTCATCTGTATCCCATGTTGACACTATGACAGTGTTTGAGATAGCCATAGAGTCACTGGAATTTAAAAATTCATAAATATTTTGAACCATAACAACAGTTATAAAATAAGTTTAGTCATCAAAGAGTGAAAACTCCCTTATAACCTGTAAGTCAATAGTTCATTTTTCCATATTCATATTTCATAGTCATTTTTAAGAAAGCATTAGGCCCAGCTAGTGTGGCTCAGTGGTTGAGCATTGACCCATGCACCAAGAGGTCGCCGGTTCAATTCCTGGTCAGGACACATGCCCAGGTTGTGGGCCAAATCCCCAGTGGGGGGCATGGAGGCAGCCAATCAATGTTCTCTCTCATCAATGTTTCTATCTCTCTCTCCCTCTCTCTCTAAAATCAATAAAGAAAAATTATTTTTAAGAGAAGAAAAGAAAGTATTAGGTTCAAAACTAAGGACCTCATGTAGAGAGTTTTATGGAATCTTCTCTTTTAAAATATGAACAAACAAAATTTAATAGGGTGGTACAATGGGTTTTTGATCATCAGAGCAAGGAAAAATTGAAGCAATGAGAATCGGTCCAAGACTGGGCACCAACCTGGAGTAGCTGCTTAATCAATACGCAGTCCCCAGGGAAATTATATACTATAAAAACATAAACACTGCAAAAGCTCCTCGCCGAACACCTGTGAGCAGTGAGCAAAATCCTAATTTACTGACTTAACATTCAAAACTGGTGGATGTTTGTACGTCTTACAAAGGCTGTTTGGGTTTACCTGCGGAATTCAGGTGAGTGGCATCAGAATGAAAATCAGTGCAAAACAATCTTGAAGAAACAATGTCTAAACATTTGGGGACACCTTAGATATGAGACATGAAATAAAATCACAAGAAAATATGTAATAATAGAATAAAAATAACAAGTGGACCATCTCAACTTACTGTGGCAAGTTTATAAATGTGAAAAGAGGCAAAAAAACAACAACAACAACAACAAAAAAACCTGTCACCGATAATGATGATTTTTCCAAATTCTGAAATAAGACAGAAACTATTTTATACAGTTAACAGGAAGCACACATGAATCTCCCTTTCGATCAAGATTTTTTTTCTATGACCCATGTGTGATAAGTAAATGATGAAAAAACTATGAACTAGAATTTGTTGAAGAGCACCTCCTAGAATTTGCCCTTGACTTACTGCCGCACTGTTCCATGTCTGTCTTTGACACCATTGCGTCTTTCTCGTCTATTAGTAGCCCCCCCAACAGTGTTTTAATGCATGAATAAATAAATGATAATTGAACCTGAGTGACTTCAAGATTATACCTCATCTAGGGAAATGTAGATTCTGGAGCTGATCAGATTGAAAAGAAAGATAAAATTCTAGGGAAAAAATCAACAGGAAGAATTAGAACCAAAAGGGTCTTCTGATCAACCCCCAGCTAACTATAAGATTCAATTAACCAGAAGAATCAGTCTCTGTTCGTTCTATTTAATTGAGATTTTACTGTATTTAAAGTGCTGTTGTCCAAATGTTCTCACTAATAGTGAATGAAAGTGTAAGAGAATTGGGTAACAAATTCACTTTGTTTAGGTAAGCTGTAATTAGGAAGGGTTATGAGAGTGCCCTAAGAGACGTATCCATCACAAAATGGAGCACTGTAATTACAGACAAAATTCAACAAGGAAACAGTACAACATAATACTCTTAGAAAAGAAAAAATATGGTTACTCCCATGTGGTTTGGGTTCTAAACAGTGTAGTCAATCAAGTCTCATTTCACACAACTCAGGAGCAATAAACCTACTTAACAAAATTGAACTCCTGATTGCATTAAAGTGCATTAATCTCCTATCTGTGTTGCGTAGCCACAGATTTCTAGCTGATAAAATGTCCTGCTCTTATTTCACTTAAAATTTGGAATAATTTGAATCTAGTTCAAGCAGAGCTACTTCGTCCAGTTACAGATTTTTTACGGGGTGGGGTTGGATGTTTTCTTTTTGCTTTGCTGTCTTCCATTCATACTTGGCAGAGCCCTTGCAATCTGTCTCCATTTGCAACAGAACCTCTTTCCCAGGACATCCCAGGTTCTTTAAAGCACCGTTCCCCGTGGAGGACACCTCTTCTTGCTCTTTAACAAATCCCTAGCCCATTTCCTAGCCATGTGAAAAACTAGTCTTCGTGAGTAGGCTCACACATGGTAATGAGTTTTTAATGTATGACAACTCACAATGAACATTATTTGTATTTTTTAAATGCCTTTAAGGAGTGTTTGTTCCACCCTCACACCCGGCCCTGTTGCCTTTAAGCAGAACCAAAGAGAAACCTCCCCCACTCTGGTCTAGTGCAAGAATTGCAACCACTCTGAGCCTCTGCCCCCTTGGCCTCCCCAGTCTATGCCTGTGCCTACCCAGCTCTCAACTCCCCATCCTATTCCCACTGTGTAGACTTGCCTTTCCTGGTTTTCACCTTGGCGATCTCTCTTGGCCATGGTTAGCAATCTGTGACTGCCCTCACATCCCCAACCTTCGGCTCCTGTTGCCCTGGACAACACCTGCCCTCCCCCCACCCCCTGGCTCTGGCCTCCCAGAGCCTCCCCGATCCCATCCACCCACCACCAGCCAAGCCAGCCCCAGCCCCTCATGACAGGGGCTCAGAAAAATTAGTAGTCCGAGTAGGTTCCAACTCTGAAGCAGGCCCCACATTTTGGACAGAGATGGGCTCCTGAAGCCATCCCATGGGAATCATCATTCTTGCATTGTGTCAGACAACAGTTGTGTCCTAACAACTCCAGCACAGGGATAACCGTGAGGAAGGACAATTTGCTGTGAGTCCTCACTTTCAGCCTAGGGGCCGAGGGGGTCCAGTCGCCTCTACATCAAAATGACTGCATCAGGGTGTCCCCCTTCAGTCTGAACCCGCACTTTCCTGGCATACAGGCCTCTCAGGCACTTTGTCCACGAGAGCTTTACAGGAATGGGTCTGTCATCAATGTTAAGTGCGTATTAATACAGGAGAAGCTGAGATGAAGGCACACACAGTGGAAGCAATCTATTATGTAACACACCTCTCTTCTTAATTCTATCAAAAAATGAATGCATTTTTAATTCAAGAAATATAATATTCAGGATGACTATTTTTGTTACAGCTGTGGCTTTTTCCCTTAGGCGATGAACGCTTCCATCTAATTCAACTACTTATCTTTTTTCTCAACTCTTCTATTTCTTTCCCAGTAATGATATGTAGTTTCTCAATTTTGTCAATCTCTTTATTAGATACAATTGTATGTAATTTTGGAATTTACAAGTCTTATCTCATTCTCTTTCTGTCTGAGCAATTCCAGATATAAAAATGCAGACTGAATTTATTCCTTCAAAGTTCCTGTAACTTTTTGCTTAAGGTTCCTGAAATAAAACTTCTGGGTCTTTAACATCTTTTCCATCTATTCATTGCTGGCATCTGGGAAAACAAAACAAAACAAGACAAAATCCTTACTTATCCAGTATCCGCACTGAAACTTCTCACTTAATCATCGCCTGACACAGAAGTACTGACCATTTTGCCATAAGGGAGCACTCTAATGGCACAGAGCTAACAAGAAGCAGAGTCAACCATTTCTGATGCAATTATTCAGCCATTCATAAATCCAGTCTGTGAGTGACAGCTGTGGGAGGAATGCTTTAAGGACACCAAGATATATGAACTACATTCCTTTAGTTTACCAGGCTGATAATTCACCTTATAGTTTACCAAGTATTTTCACTTGATCCTCAGAACAACCCTGTGAAGTGAGTATTCTTATCACCACTTTCATATAATAACTATAATTTATTACTGTTGATTTAATACATTTATTTGTCCAACTCACTTATTCTAGTATGCTCCGTGCAATAATTATTTAGTCTCATGGAGAACCCCCTCCAATATACGTCTTGTATCTTCATTTCTTTCCTTCCCAATTCACACCCTCAATATGATTTTTAATTCTCCTGCTTCTCTCTCTCTTGCCCATGCCTGGCAAGCTCAGAGCCCCAAATGTATCCAACTCTCTGCCATCGGGGCCTCCCCCTGAACAGCCAAATCCTGCTGGAGAAAAACCGCATAACTCTGCTGAATGATTTCACTTTCAACTCAGCTCTACACATTTCAAGTGGGTACTGAATGATATCTGAAAATCCCATGTTTTATTAAGGAAAACTATGCTTCCCTAATACATTCCATTCTCTTCTCTCAATACCATCACTTCATTTCTTCTCTGCTCTGCTCCAACCTTCCACCCTCACCACCTCCACACCCACGTGCGGCTGATGGCTTTCCCTCATACCTGGCTGAGAAAACACAGGCCCCCAGAGGCAGCGCCTTTACGTGACTTCTTCTACACCTAACACCTGTCGGCTTGGGGGCCTGCAGACTGCTCAGGCTGCCAAACAAAATACCACAGACTGGATGGCTTAAACAGCACACATGTATTTTCTGGAGGTTAACAGTTCAGGAGCAGAGAGCCATCAGGGCTGGTTCCTGATAAGGTCTCTTGTCCCGGGCTTCTCACTGTGTCTGCAAATGGCCTCTTGTCTGTGTGTGCACATGTGCAGAGAGAGCTCTCTGGTGTCTCTTCCTCTTTTGTAAGGATCTTTTATATGAAAACAAATCCTATCAGATTAGGCCTCATCCCAAGACTTCATTTAACCTTAATTACCTTCATAAGGGCCCTGTCCCTAAATACAGTCACATTGGGGTTAAGGCTTCAGCTCATGAATTTTGGTGAAGACACAAATCCATAATAGTGCCCACCTTCTCCGCCTTACCAAGTGTAAGAAGAAATGTCCCTGCTCCGATCAAAAGACAATAGACCCACCTGGCTGGTGTGGTTCAGTGCTTGAGCATCGACCCATGCATCAAGAGGTCACCGGTTCGATTCCTGATCAGGGCACATGCCCAGGTTGTGGGCCCGATCCCCAGTGGGGGGCATGTAGGAGATGGCCAATCGGTGTTCTCTCTCATCAATGTTTCTCTTTGTCTCTCCCTTTCCTTTCCTCTCTCTCTCTCTCTTTCTCAAATCAATTTTTTAAAATAATAATAAAAAAAGACAATAGACCCAACATGCTCCAGATCCCAGCCTTTATTACCCCCTTCAGAACATCACTGACCTACTCATCCCTTCTTTCTTTTGCATAGCCAGTCTCTCTCTCTCCTCTGATCATTCTAACAAGCCTTCACACATGCTCCTCCGTTGACTCCAAAATCTTTCTCCACGTCCCAACTCGTTTTTCCACCTCCCTTTGAAACAACAGTTCTCCAAAGAATTTTCTAAAATCACTGCCTTCCCTTCCTCAACAATTTATTCACTCATCCGACCACTCAAATCTGGCTAAAACCGTTTGCCTCCAATTCCTCCACATCCACCGTGCTCCAACGTCAACGGACACTTCTCTCTTCTCACCTGACTCAGTTTTACAGGAACATTTGACCCAGCTAACCACTCTGTTCCCTAAAAACCCTCCTCTTATTGGATCCATGACATCACACTGTCCCGGTTTCCTTTAGCTGGCTTCTAGTCCTTTTTCAAACCTGTAAATGTCGGAATGCCCTAGAACTTGTTCCTGAATCATTTTCTCTTCTCCAGCTATTTCTAATGCTAAGTGATCTCATCCTACTTCCTGACTGAATACTGTCTCTCTGGTGGTGTCACCCAAATTTAGATGTGTGGCTCTGACCGCTCCCTGGAGCTCCAGACTCATTTATACAGTGCAAGTGCCTATCTGACAGTTCCCTCGGATGTCTGTCAAAGGAAGCACATCTGAAATATAGCCCTTGACTTCCTTCTCCCTTTCCAGTCTTCCCATCTCAGTGGATGGCAATGAACTGTTCAAGCCAACAATGTATCATCCTTGATTTCTCCCCTTCTTTTATCTCTGTATCTCTACTTCTATCCCTCCAGTCCAAGGCTCATCACCTGTTGCCTGGACGGGCCTCCTCACTCGGTTTTCTGCTTCCGTTCTCGTCCCACTGCCATCCACTCTCTATGCAGAACCAGAGGAGCCTTTGGAAACCTGAACTTCTTTTGTCATTCCTTTGCTCAAAACCTCGCAGTGATGTCACTTATTATTAGAATGAGACGCACATCCTCACCAAGTCTTGTGTCCCACAACATTACCTGACTTATAGATCTTTCTTAGTATTTTTCTTTCTCTGCTCCATTCCTTTTTTATTATTGAATTTATTAGGGTGACATTGGTTAATAAAATTACATAGGTTTCAAGTGCACAATTCTATAATACATCATCTGTATATTGTATTGTGTGTTCACCATCCCAAGTCTTCTTCCGTCACTATTTATCCCCCCTTTTACTCTCTTCATATTTTTCACCCAGCCACCCAACCCCCCTCCCTTCTGACAGCTGTCAGTCTTTTCTCTGTATCTATGACCCTCTTTCTGTTTTGTTAGTTTATTTTGTTCATTAAATTTGTATATAAATGAAATCATATGGTATTTGTTTTTCTCTGACTGTCTTATTTCACTTAGCATAATACTCTCCAGGTCCATCCATGCTTTTGCAAATGGTAAGATCTCCTTCTTTTTAATGGCTGAGTAGTATTCCATCGTGTATGTGTACCATGGCTTTTTTATCCACTCATCTACTGATGGGCACTTGGGATGCTTCCAAATTTTGGCTACTGTAAATAACGTTGCAATGAACACATGGGTGCATATATTCTTTCGAATTAGTGTTTTGGGTTTCTTCGGATATATTCTCAGAAGTGGAATCACTGGGTCATAAGGCAATTCCATTTTTAATTTTTTGAGGAAACTCCATACTGTTTTCCACAGAGGCTGTACCAATCTGAATTCCCACCAACAGTGCACGAGGGTTCCCTTTTCTGCATATCCTCACCAATGTTCGTTGTTTATTGATTTATTAATGATAGCCATTCTGACAGGTATGAGGTGAAATCGCATTTTGGTTTTATTTTGCATTTTTCTGATGATTAGTGATGTTGAGCATCTTTTCATGCATCTAATGGTCATCTGTATGTCCTCTTTGGAGAAGTGTCTATTTAGGTCTTTTGCTCATTTTTAAATTGGATTGTTTGGGGTTTTTTGGTGTTGAGTTTTATAAGTTTTTTTTTTTTTACAACTTTTGGATAGTAACCCCTTATGAGATGTATCATTGGTGACTATGTTCTCCCATTCAGTGGTTTGTCTTTTCATTTTGTTGGTTTCCTTTGCTGTGCAAAAACTCTGTAGTTTGCAGTTTGATGTAGTCCCATTTTTTTGTTTCCTTTGCCTAAGGCAATATATCAGAAAAATATTGCTACAAGAAATGTCTGAGATTTTACTGCCTATGTTTTCTTCTAGGACTTCTATGGTTTCGAGTCTTACAGTTAAGTCTTTAACCCGTTTTGAGTGTATTCTTGTGTGTGGTGTAAGATGATGGTCTAGTTTCATTTTTATTTTTTATTTTTTTGTATGTACCTGTCTGATTTTCCCAACACCATGTTTTTTGTTAATCCTCACCTAAGGATATATTTTTTCATTAATTTTTAGATAGCGTTGAAGGGAGGGAGGAGTGGAGAGAGAGAGAGAGAGAGAAACATAGATGTGAAAGAGACACAGCGATTGGTTGCCTTCTTCACAACCCTGGCCAGGGCTGGGGATCGAACCTGCAACCCTTTGGTCTGTGGGGCAGCACTCTAACCACTGAGCCAAACTGAACATGGACCAACACCACTTATTAAAGAGACTGTCTTTACTCCATTGTATGCTCTTGCCTCCTTTGTCAAATATCAATTGACCATAAAGGCATGGGTTGATTTCTGGGCTCCCTGTTCTGTTGCACTGATCTATATGCCTGTTCTATGCTAGTTCTGCTCCATTCTTTCTGCTTCTCAAACATGCCGAGCTCACGGTCTATCTAATCACTGCTCCTTCTGCCTTAAACATTCTTTCTTGCCCTGACCGGTTCAGCTCAACTGTTTGAGCATCGGCCCTTGGACCAATGAGTCGTGAGTTCGATTCCAGTCAAGGGCACGTACCTCGGTTGCAGTTCGTCCCTGGCCCTGTCAGGGTCATTCGGGAGGCAGCCAGTCAATGTGTCTCTCTCACATCCATGTTTCTCTCTCTCTCTCCCCCCCTTTCCCTCCCACTCTATCTGAAGATAAATGGAAAAAATATCCTCAGGTGAGGATGAAAAAAAAAACAAAAACATTCTCTCTCATCCTCCAGGTGTTAACTCAAGTGTCAAAGCGACACTTTCCCTAACCTCCATCTGACTGCAGCTGACCCACGCCAGGCACCGGCCCTGCCTCTCCATTTCTTTCACACTACTTGTCACTACTTATCTGCCCGAGAGGGCAGAGCTTTTGTC
Organism: Tadarida brasiliensis; assembly: GCA_030848825.1. NCBI lineage: Eukaryota > Metazoa > Chordata > Mammalia > Chiroptera > Molossidae > Tadarida > Tadarida brasiliensis. The sequence continues at coordinate 103,940,762 of CM061257.1, read as the reverse complement.
CGTCATGCTCCCTGTGTATCTCCAGCACCAAACACATGTCTGGCACACGATGAAAGCTCCCCGAAAGAACGAAATTAATCAGACTCCCTCCCTCCTCCGGGCTGAGGAAAGAAGCCCATAATTGCCCTCCGGTTCTCCATCTGTGCCCACCCATGTATCTCTTCAGGAGAGCTGTGTCGGCCAGACTGGTCCTGGGCGCTTCACACATCAGTCAGAGAACTGGCAGAGTATTACAGGAGAAGATAACCCCTAAAAAGCTGGGAAAGGAAAATACTTGGAGACATTGGTTGTTGGTCAAAAATAATAAAGAATAAAGATCTGGGTGCGGAGATGGGGAAGGGAGCGCTGGGGAAGGAAGAGCACCCATCTGGTCTCGGTGGAAGTGAGAGAGCTCTTTCAGCATTCGTAACATTGGAGTCTCCTTGAGGGGAAGGGAGAGAAAAAACAGAGAAGAGTAAACGGGATATGAACAGCATCGTTGAAGATTCTGAATTGGATTCTTTTTCATGCTTTTTAAGAGAAGGGAAAATAAGGATAGACATTTTTTTCCTGCATATCAAGTTGTGCTTCCTTAAACATCAGCTTGGGGTTGAACTACACGGGCCCAGGATTCCAATAGAGTTACAAATGTATGAAGAAACTGAAGTTCTGAGAGATCACAGGACATAACCACAGTCATTCACTTCATAGTGGCGAAGGGAGGAGTCACACCCCGGGCTTCTACCTATACGGCTTTGGCTTCTGTTCCTACACCACCTGCTTCCCTCCAGACAAGACATGAGGTTAATTGGATGTGTCTTGTTTCTAATAAACAACATGGCCTCCAGTTCCCATTTTCCCTTCTAATTGCTCACAGCACTTTCAGTCAAATTCACCAGTTTATGGTCTCCAGAATATATCTTTATCTTCCCTCCAACTATCAAAATAACAAGTGTTCTATTTTTAGTCTGCGATCACCTCTCCTCTTCCCCGTCATTTCGTGAGATTAGCAGGAGTGGGTATCCAATCACACGTGTAAAGAACACAGCTCCCGGCAGATCATTTGTCTCTATCTGGAGAACTGAATTTACTCCAGGTGACACGGTGATCTCCGACTAGCTCTTCACCTGTTGTGGGTTTCCATTCCCGCTCTGCTGTGCCAGGTGTTTCCTATTTGCAGATCACTGGTCTTGAAAGGGAAGTTGGAAGCCAAAGAGGAATGAAGCAGTTCTGACTCCCTCACCTCCAGAGAGCCAGATCTAATCTCCCACAAGCACTGAGCATAGCCCTTTCTTGTTTTTTGCTTAGAACATGACTGTTGAAAAAACATCAGAGGTTCATTGTTTTCTTGAAGCCTTTTTCATAACCTTCTTACATCTGCACGCCCCTCTTTTGCATACAGCTTTGTTATCCATCCTTACTTGACCTTTTCTGAAGCTGAGATCACCCAGTTGTGCTACTGGATAAGATGCTTCCAAATTTCTCCATTTGCATTTATATCATCAGAATTTTATGTTTAAAGTGTTTGTCCACCTGGCAAGGCTTAAATAGACACAGATGTTTTCCAAGCAGATAAGAATGAGGTTTTAAAATGATAACTATGATATGGTTACTTTTTTTAAAATTATAATCTCAAAGACTGAGGACTGTGAAATGCTTTGTAGAAGAGATGGTGCCCTTTTCTATTACGGTGAAAGTCATGTAACACTTACAGCACTTGTGATCATCCTCAAAACTGTCTCTGAGGGGCATCCTGGAAACAGATACTGACAAACACCTCTTGGAGTCTAATTAGATCCTTAAATATTGAAGAGTTATTTCCCAAGGAACTCAACTTCCAACAATCCCTGATACAACAGAAATTGTATAGTATGTAGTTTAATTCATCTGTGGTTTTGGCGTGTAAAAAACATCATGTGTATAAACTGTATAATTAACTCAACCAGAATGAGCAAGATCCAAGAAGTAAAAGGATACGGACAAAGTTAGAACAAGTCTTAAATTGAATTTTATTTCCTTTTGGGGACATTTCCCATAGATCAATAACCTCCAAAGTATAAAGAAAGCAGGTGGAGAAATATAAAGGCTCTGCAATGTTTCCTTTATATTGTCCTTTTCAGAATCTATTGTAGATTATATAATAGATTTATTAATTATACTATTATATCATGTATAATTTCATGGATATAGATCATTTCTATGTTAAATCTATTTACATAAAGTAAGAACATGTGGAGGAGCAAAATCTATCACCCCAAAATGTGTCTCTTTGGCAATGAGAATTATTTTAGGCTAGTTATTCCTAAGAAACGGAAGACTCAGGAAGTTTTTAATTTTACCCCCCTCTTAATTATCTAAAAAAATTTAGTGAGGGAACCTGCACCAGGAAGAGAGCTATGACCAAAGATAACTCCTTTTTACATCAGAAAGATTTTTCTGCACGGTTATGGCCTGATTGCACAATGTCCACCAAATATTTGCTCTGCCCATCTCCCTATGAACTGTCCTCCTTCCCTTTGAAATCCCAGACCCAGGCCCCTTCTCCTTAGCTCAGGTTGGCATAGAAACCTCCGAAGCCGGACTGTTCAGGGACCGCTCGTGTCCTTGTGCAGTTCCCTTACCTACGGAACTAAATTTGGTTGTCTCTTGTCTTATGTCAACTTAATTATTAGGCCAGACAAAGAACCTGGAAAGGTATAAGGAAAAATTTTCCTCCCCAACAAGCACCTAAAAATAATATTAAGTCCCTCGTTTCACTTTTAATGAAGAGAATACATCTTTAAACCAACGGGAGCAGTTTCAAGTCACACCCCACAAAGAGAAACTTGGTACTTAAAAACCAAACAAGTCCAAAAACAAGAAAAAACTTTGGGACAAACTTACATTTGAAAGGGTCTACTATATTAAAACTTCTACAGAATGTGATTTTTAATCTCCAAAATATTGAATTTATGCTCTAAATTCTCCCTACAGCAAGCCCCCACGAGTAGAATTGTTTTACGGGCAGAACGTAACCAGTCAGGGGCAATTACTGTGAATCAGAAAGACAATTTAAATATCTCTATCTGTCTTCCCACAGTACTGATCTTCTATTTACCAAGTGGCAGCCAACAGCTACTTCCATCATTAACAATGGATAACGTACTACTCCATGGCAAACAGAACCTTAAATAACTCTGCTCCTCCCTTACCACCATCCCAGGACTGAACAAGGAAAATACATTGACCTCGTTATGGCCTGAGACACATTGATTAATCAGGTAATACACATTCTAAACACTTAGTGAAATGGACTGTAAGAAAACTATTTGGCTGACTCTCAGGGGAACCATTTATCTTCTCCTACTTTAATGACAGTGCTGTATCTATGTCTTTACAGTCAGTAGTACTTAAAAATTATCTGAAATGCCAGGGTTTGATGGATTCAACACCATTTGAAGTCCACTAAATTTGGCTACAGTTTTCAACAACAACCACCAAAAAAGCAGTATTAGGATGCTAAGAGACAGAAAAGGGGATGATAGAAAATATAGAAATTGTTTAACAATATGGACTAGACAGGATGATGGACAGTGGTAATTTCACTTTGAATAGAGCCGACTGGAAAATGATAAAAATCCCTTTCAACGCGACAGGAAATAAATGTACATGGGAGCAATTCTTAATAGAACACCGTGGCCATTCATTTGGCAGTGCCGGAGACAACGAGACTCCGAGAGTGTTTGGTAACAGAAATATGTGCCCGATACATCATGCAGCCAAATCAGCAAGTAATTAGATGGAAATATTGAAACTACACCAGAAGCAGCAGCCAGCCCACAAATTCCAACCAGATAAAACAAAAAAAGCAGAAGCCTGTGAAAGTGACTGTATTTACAACTGCTCATTTCTGTTTTCTAAATCCTAATAATCTTCTCAGGGGAACCGTCTCAAACCCTCCATGGTGGACTCCCCCTTGTCATATGTTTTCATAGCACCCTATTTTATTTTCCTTCATATAACTTCGTATTGCTGGGGCCCTTTGATTAAGGTGTCCCTCCCCCAACTGGGCTGTCAGCTCCATGAGGACAGAGACCCCAAGACTGTCTGGTTCCCTGGATGCCTAGTGCAGTGTGTGGTACGTTACAGGTATTCTAAATATACTGTTTATTTATTTATTATTTTTTTCCTTTATTGATTTTAGAGAGAGAGGAAGTGAGAGGGAGAGAGAGATAGAAACATCGATGAGAGAGAACATCAACTGGCCACCTCCTGCTTGCCCCCCACTGGGGATCGGGCCCACCACCTGGGCATGTGCCCTGACCGGGAATCGAACCGGCAACCTCTTGGTGCATGGGTCAATGCTCAACCACTGAGCCACACCGGCCGGACTAAATATACTGTTTAAATGAATGAATAATCTACTGGGTACGTCAAAAGTTTTCTCTCCATTTTCTAGTCTCTTTTTGGTTGTTACTTGCATTGTTCTCTAGATACTCCTACTTTCTTTTCTGCTGAGAATACAATAGCAGACAGCATCCCTAGAACAATGTGACATTTAACAGGAAAGGGACGCCTTCCTCCCACTCCTTCATACTACGCACACCAAATAGACCACTTGCTCAGGAGCATCCGGGCCCCATCATGGATCCTGAAATACATAAGCAAGAATCTTAAAAGGAATCTTACATCTTTGTCTGCAATTATCTTCAGAACGACACAATATATATTCTACTAGGCCCTTCAGAGATAAGTAAAGTGATGCAGAAATCGCAGGTATTGACTGAGCACCTCCTCCTCTGTGCCAATAAGGACAAGATTTTCCAAAATCAACCGTTTCATTGGATTCTTATTTTTTATAATTTTTTTTTTATCCTCACCTGAGGACATTTTTGCATTTATGTCCACATAGAGCCGGAGGGAGAGAGGGAGGAAGACAGAGAGAGAAACATTGATGTGAGAGAGACACATGGAGTGGTTGCCACCCACACGACCCCAACCAGGGCTGGGGACAAACTGCAACCGAGGTACGTGCCCTTAGTGGGAACCGAACCCGGGACTCTCTGGTCTGCAGGCCGACGCTCTAATCGCTGAGCCGAACCAGCCAGGGCTCATTGGATTCTTTTGTCCAGCTACCGTCATTCTCATGCCTCCCAATTTCTTGCTTTGAAACAACTGCCATCACCCCCACCTCATGCTTTACACTGATACCTTACCCTTGCCAACTTTCATAGCCTGATTTCCCAGTTCACTTTTGCCTGACTGTCATTGTAACGGACACTGTTTTAGTTCTTCCCATACCCCCCAAACAGTGCGTGTGTGCCTGTCATCTATTCATGTATTCACTTTAAGAGTTTGCCCTATTGTCAAGTATACAGAAGAAGAGAAATTGGATTTTCATTCTACAGACATTTTGACAGGCCTAACAGGAGTTCTTTTTATTCTATTTCTTCATCGTTATTTCAATATCTCCATTTTTTACTTGCAGCTTGTCTCTACCGAGGATTCATTTGTTTCTGTTTTTCTTTTAGAAAGATATCCTACATAACATCGCCAATGTTATCATAAATAAGTGGTGATCTAAAGAACTCCCTCATCTTGCCAGACTTAAAACTGGAGTAATAATTTAGGATTTTTTTTTTTTTTTAATGCTCACCTGAGGACATTTTTGCATTTATCTTCAGATAGAGCAGGAAGGAGAGAGGGAGGAAGAGAGAGAGAGAAACATCGATGTAAGAGAGACACATCGACTGGCTGCCACCCAAGTGACCCCAACCGGGGCCAGGGACAAACTGCAACCGAGGTACATGCCCTTAGCGGGAACCGAACCCGGGACTCTCTGGACCGCAGGCCGACACTCTAACCGCTGAGCCAAACCGGCCAGGGCTAGGAATGTTTTATAAAATGAAATGACTTTCAGAAATTACAAAAATTACTGCCCGGCATAAAAGAGCTCTGGTAGCAGGACATGCCTGGTGTCTACGTACCTGCCCCCGTTCGGGTTCTCCCAGAAGCAGACCTCGAGGCAAGGAATGACATGTAAACAGAGTGTTTGGGAGACGAGCCTGGTCAGACGGGAGGGGAGTGAGACAGTCTGCAGAACAAGGCCTAAGCTGAGGCCCGATGTCATGCATGCCTCGACCTGCAGGGAAAGCTCAGGGGCACCTGGAAAGGCCTAACCGCGAGCTCCCCTCCCCATCCTGCTGCCCACAGAGGGGGCCCCCTAAGCAGAGTCCTGGCCCAGGACCAGGCACCTTTTCTGTCTGTCGCTGAGCAGGGGCTTCAGTTCCCTCCCCGTCCACGGAATGTTTCCAACAAATTAACCACATCCTCTCTGGAGAGCCCGTGGGCACCCCACCCTCTCGGCACTACAAAGCCGCCGCCCACAGCCCTGCTTGTTCATAAAGTCCCCCAGGCAGTCTGTGTGCAGCCTCGCGTGACAGGCGGTGTCCTCCTCCCCCGCGGTGCCTGTGTGACAAACCAGCCGCTGTCCGTCGCATCTACCCATGTCAGGTGTGGCATGTCTGCTCCTCTCCGTGACCCCAGGGCAGGATCCCCGCCTCACCAGCGGGGTGAAGAAGAGAACATTAAGACAGACACAGAGCCCAGGCTGATGGATGCCAGGTAGGAGGGGGTGGGGCACTGGGTGAAACAGGTGAAGGGACTGAGTGCACATTGGTGGTTACAAAACAGTCACGGGGATGGAAAGCACAGCACAGGGAATACAGTCAATAATATCGTAATAACTCTGTATGGCACCAGGTGGGGACTGGAAACATCGGGGGGAGGGTCACTTTGTAAATTATACAAATGTCTAACCACCAAGCTGTACACCTGAAGCTCATAGAAAATAATACTGAATGTTAACTGTAATCGGGGAAAAAAAATAACAGATACAGAAGGAGATGCAACTAATAAAATGTGTATTATCAGGCAAGTTACTACCGTGGCTACTCTCCAGAGGGTTTTAGCTCCAGTTATCCAGGTAAAACCAGCCTCAGAGATACCCCTCCGCATGTGGTAACAGAGCTGAGGTTTTTAAAGGCATCTCTGGTCAGGAGTTGATGGCTCCCCCAGGCCACCCATTCTCCCTGCTGTGAGCGGGCGGAGCTGTGTGTGAGGCCAGGGAGATGCCAGGGCCCCGACACCCTGGAAAGACACTGGCCCACTACTCACAATTTTTCCCACAAATTCACTAATCCTCACACAAAAGACTTCATCGTTTAGTACCGACAGAGTCCTGTGCGTGAAAAGAGGGCTTTTGCAGGAGGGAGAGCAACGCTGGATGCCGCGGGGTGACCAGGTGGAGGGACCGCACAGCCGTCCAGCCTCTGGCCTTCAGGAATGAGGTGCTCCCGGCTCTCGGGTGTCAGCATGTATCAGAGTCACACGGGGGGCTTGGGTCTCAACTTGAGTCTCTCGCTTAGTCGTCCAGAGTGAGGCCTGAGAATCTGTATTTCTAACAAGCTCCCTGGTGATGCTGACGCTGCTGGGCCAGGGACCACACCTGGCTCCAGGCCCAGGCTCTGCCACCAGGGTCTTCAGACGTGGAGCTATGGAGATCTGTGTCGATAAGGATGCCATCTAGTCAAACGATGTCAGAACAGGCCTCTTCCCCAGCGGGATGGCCCGTCAAAGCACAAGGTTAAATCACAGAAGATAAATCACCAGCTTGGACTTGCAGTATTGTGATCAGAGGTGGCAGTGACATCAAGGTCAAGGAGATGGTCTGGGTAAGGATGGCAGCTGAACCTGAGTTCACCCAAGGTCCTCTGACACGGGGCTCTCTCCTCCATGGACAGAGTGACGCCGGGTTTCCAGGGGAGACGATACGGAGAACTGGAGTCGGGTCGCTTTCCAGGCACATCTGGGCAGGTGTCGGTTGGTAAGGGGATGCCTTGCTTGCCTTTCTTCCTTTATCCCTTTAGTCCAACAAAATTCGGTTTTGTCTCGGGCAATAGCCTGGCGTCGAAACCCACTTACTTATGAAAAGAGGACAACCCTGACGAGCACTTTATCTTTCTGCCTCTGAATTCAAGTGCCCAAGAAGCTATTACCAGACCAATTATTGCTTGAGAAAGAAAGAAGAAAACCCTGAAATCTCCCCAGGAGGTGACTTATGAAAGCTCATCACCGTGGTCTCCCTGAGGCATGAGACAGCATACTGATGCAAGCCAGAGGAGGCCTCTCCACCCCCAGGTCCCTGCTGGAACTCGGAATCCAGTCCCCAGAGGAGTCTGACTTCAGAAGCTCCATCTTCCACACCATTTATCGAAAGAGCCCGTCTCATCATTCATGCAGCTTTCATTTTTCAAATGCTCTGCGTGCCCCTTCGGTGATAGGCCACTGCCTTCTACAAGGGAGTGTTCAGCACACACAGTCTGCTAGGTTTAAGAGGCCCTTGCAAGGGCCTACATATTCTAGTAGATCCGTGCAGGTTCATTCTTTCCCAGGGAGAGCAGGACCCTGATGAGCTGTGGTACGGTGGCAAGGACCCCAGCACTGAGCTGGATCCTGCGGAAACGCCTCGGTGGGAACAGACATCTGGCACTGTTCGCCAAGAGATGGATGCACAGCTTGGAACACACGGGTACGGTACGGAAAAGAAAATGCTGACGGTGGAGAACACAGGGCACAGAGTACAAGGAGGAGCAGTGAGCAGACAGGACCAGGTGAGGTGCTTGAATGCAGAACCTGGAAACTAGTGGCCAACAGTCACCCCCCAAGGTGGTGGGTGGCCCAAGGATCACAGGGTGTTTGCGGTGAGGAAGGAAGAGTCTGGATGATCTATTTCGTAATTTTGGCTACAAATCACAGGTGAGGCCCTATGGGGGTGGGGGGACCTCTTCCTGCTGCCTGCCCCCATGCAGACAAAGCCAGACACCTTGTAGGAGGCCAGTCTGAAGCAAAGGCAGGCCAAGGAGATGCGAGCAGGAGAAGGTTTCCTCTATGCCTGTGAAACACCCGTCTCCTTGCAGGAAGAAAAGAAACAAGCTCCTTTTGCTTATTGTCAGTGTTTCAAGGCACTGTTTTGACTTCATTTGCAGCTCTATTAACTTTAGTATTATCCCTACAAGTTTCCCTCTCTTACTAGTCGAGAGACTAAATCTCTCTGAATGTCCATTTCTTCAAATATGATAACACAAATACTCCGACATGTATTCCACAGGTCGACGTGATAGCAAAGCAAACAAGATGTGTGAAGTGTCAAGCTGGGCCTGTCTCGCTGAGGCTGGGTGTGAGCTGTCATCACCCCTGCCCCTCGGCTCCCACATCCTGTCCCTGTCATCAGTTGCATTGATGGCTGTTTTCTCCCTGTAGAGCTGGAGTGCATTATACATCTGAATCTACTTTCATGCACGCATTCATTCACTCATTCATTCGATGAATATTGTCTTTATTTGTGATGTGGCATTCAGTAGATGCTGGAGATACAAAAGTGATGGGCAGCCACTGCTTGTACACAGATCTCAGTCTCCCCAGGAGATGGGCAAATACAAAGTTAATGTACTCGAGTGCAATAATGAGCGATGCCAGAGGAACACAGAAGGGGAGTCAGAAAGAGGGAGGAAAGGCAGTTGCGAGGCTTTCCCAAGGGAAGATCTGAGGGTTTCCTCCAGGGAAAGGCTGAGGAATCAGCCAGGTGGACAAGGGGCAGAAAGAACAGAAGGTATGAGTATGAGGGTACAGAGGCCAGAGAGTAAGACGCCTCCGAACAGTAGAAAAGGAGCTGGGAAGGCAGCGGTGTGGGGCAGGGAGGCCGCGAGAACGAGAAAAGCAGGACAGCCACAATGCTGGCATCACGAGAGTCAAGGGAGGAAACCTTTGGAGAAGAAAGGAGTGGTCAGATCTGAGGAAGCAAGTGATACAGGGATTCAGTTCTCGTTCGCTATGTCGCTGATGACCTCAGCTAAAGGAGTGTCAGAGCGCGGCCGGGACAGCGGTCAGTCTGCCCGAGCTTGGGAAGTGAGCTGCGCTGAGCATGAACACGCCGCCGAGTGGCCCTTGGGGCCTGAGCTACACAGCCCTCCCACCACCTCCGCCGTGTTGAGGGAGTCATGGTGACCCTAGCATCTTGTATGTTTGCACAGAGGTGGACTGCTGCTGGCTTACAGCTGGTATGTCTCTTTATATGCATATTTCAGATTTTAGAGTCCAACTATTGCCCTTGCAATTTATGATTCCTGACACATTTATACAGCCAGTTTTTCCTTTGAGAGATATACCACTCGCACCACTAACTCCACTACTAATACCCCCGCATACTCCTGGTGCTTGTTCCACCTTGATCTGGACCTCACAGTTTACAGTTCAGGGCTTCACCTAGCATTTTTACTTGGTTCTGTAACACCCCACCTCTTCCGAGTGTCTACATTCTTTATAATAGGGTTATGCAAAACACTTGCTCCACGTGACCAGGGGCTCCCCCTTGTGGCAGACAGTGGATTAACAGCCCCAAAGCCATTTCTCAAGCCCTTTCCTTGGCCTTCCTCTAGCACAGAGGCTGGAAAACAGGAGCATTTATTTTTCTAGACATTCTTTTTTTTTTTTTTTTTTTTTTAATATTTTTTCTTTATTGATTTTAGAAAGAGAGGAAGGGAGAGGAAGAGAGAAATAGAAACATTGATGAGAGAGATCTTCGACTGGCTGCCTCCTGCATGCTCCCCACTGGGGATTTGACCCACAACCTGACCAGGAATCAAACCAGCGACCTCTTGGTGCACGGGTCAACATTCAACCACTGAGCCACACCAGCCGGGCTTTCTAGACATTCTTGCAGCCCTGCTGGACATGTGACAATTATGGCCCAAAGATTTGGGCAGAAATCTTGGAGTAGGAATTTTCTTTCCAACTCTAAAGGCAAAGCCTCATTAGGAAAAAGCCCTTTGCCCTCAACCTCTTCCTCCCAGCTGCAATGCAGACCATCTAGAGGCAGTCCCCATTTGCAGATGGGAGGACGAGGACCACGCTGAGGCTGGTGGAGATGAGGGATGAAGGAACCAGGAACTCTGAGGACACTGGGGACACTGAGGACACTGGGAGACTACCTAAGGACTCCTTGCTAAATGAGAGGTACATGCTCTGTTACTTTTGCTAAAGGTGATCTACTCCTGGAAGCATCCAAAGCAGACTTGGCTGGTGCTCGCTCTTCTGGGAGGCCCCTTGAGTCCTTAGAGCTCTCCCACCTCCACGATATTCTGGAATGATCCATCACTTGGCAGCTCCAAGTGTATACACATGAAAGGGCCCCTTGTTGCACTGCCGCCTTTAGTGCACCCACGGCTACTGCTGAGATGAACCATCAGACGGCCCTGAAGTCTGACTGGCGGGTTTCTGGATGTTCCTGACTCCTGGGCAAAAACCACACAGGGACTCAGAAGCATGCCTTCGTAAGAAAGTACAAAGATGCATGGGTCACACCTGCAACAGTGGGTGTATCCGCTGCCCGGTAATAGAGCAGTACTGAAAAAGAGGAGAAGTGGGAGGAGGGGTGGGAAAAAGAAGGTTCAGTAGTGGCCAGCGGAGAGCAGGCAGGATGCTGAGGCCCTGAAAACGAGGAAGCAGCCTGTGAGTGTGACGAGACGGGTGTCTGTTGAGAGAAAGTACCAGGACATCAAAGGGCAGACGAGGCGCAACACAGCTTATTTAGAAATGCAGATTCCTGGGACCAAGCCCAGAGATCTGATGCGGTAGATCTGAAGTGGGGTCAGGAATTTTCATTTCTAGTGAGCACCTCAGTTTGTAATTATGCAGGTTGGAAATCTTTACTAAAGGCTATAAAATCATGCGTTTGTGAAGGGAAGCCCAGACTGAGAGTTAGAGAAACTTGCTGAGTGAGTTGCTTCTCTGGGCCTCAGCTGTAAAACGACTAAACAAATTATTCTCAAACTCTTTTGTTGGGAAACCCTTTTTTAACTAATAAGATTTAATACAAATATTGAATATGTCAAATTGATGAAAAAAATGCATCTCTGACTGAAGCAGAGGAGGAAACCGGGAAGGCCACCTGACCCAGCTCAGCGCGTCACCTTCCTCTGAGGACGCCCAAGCCTCTGGGCACCATCAGGCCAAGTGGCCTCCTGAGTCCATTCCAGCGAAGACATGTGACTTTAATAAAATGACATATAAATTAGAGGAGACCTTTGTGGTTCTTGTTCTGAAAGTCAGATTCCCTCTTGAAATGGAGGATAAAGAAAAGAAAGTGGGGATATATATTCAAGCATATTTGTAACCTTTATATAAAAGGGATGTCTTCACTTCTAGAAGTGACCAGGCCCTGGTCGGTTTGGGTCAATGGTTAGAGGGTTTCGGGTTCAATTCCTGGTCAAGAGCATGTACCTGGGTTGCAGGTTCCATCCCTGCCCCGGTCAGGGTTGTGCAGGAGGCAACCAATCAATGTGTCTCTCTCACATCGATGTTTTTCTCTCTCTCTCTCTCTCCTCCTCTCCCTCCCTCCCTTCCACTCTCTCTAAAAATCAATGGAAAAATATCCTCGAGTGAGGATTAACAACAACAACAAAAGATGTGACCAGAATACACTGCTTTGAAAGTGGTCATTTTAGTAAACAATAAAAGTTTCATTTAATAGGGGGTGGGGAGCTGTAGTTTAGGTTTATTTGGATTTTGAAATGTACAGGCCACCCCGCTGCAATGAAGAAAGCATAAGCCAGAAGAGCGCAGCCCACTGCGAAAACAAGGGAGGGATGCAGAAAGCCCGTCGAGACCCTTTCTGTCCTGAAAACGTCCCTGGAAGGAGTCCTGGCCCAAGTCTCCAATCTTACACCTGCTACTTGTGTGACGCGAGGCCAATCATTTCATCCCTCCGTGCCTCGTTTTCTTCACTTGTGAAACAGGGATCTACTCCGTGAATGTTTATTCGGGATCTACGCTGTGCCAGGAGCTAGTCCAGGCCTGTAAATGCAGCAGCAGAGACCCTGGCCACGGGGAGCTCAGCTCCCCGCACGAGGAGACAGACGAAATGCGGGCGGAGAATCTGTCTTAGGTTGTGTGTGGAAGGCGGTATAGAGAAGCGTGAGGCAGAGAAGGGGTAGCCAGGTGGATTAGGAGGTGAGGGCTGCAGGGGTCGGTGATCTGGAAAAGGCCTAAATGAGGGGAAGGAACAGGCCAGGGGGATATTGGGAGGCGAGGGTTGGGGAGCAGCCGCCCAGGCAGAGGACACCGTCTGAGAAAAGGCACCAGAGCAGAGCACGTCCTAGAAAGAGCTGAGTGTTCTGTGAGGCTGGAGCACAGCTATCCAGAAGGAAACTTGAAAGAGATGAAGTCAAAGAGGCAGTGAGGCCGGATTTTATCGTGAGTCATGCGCCACTGCGAGGACTTTGGCTTTTGCTCTGAGAGATGGGAGTTACTAAGGCAGTGACGTGATGGGGTCTACATTTCAAAGGGCTGCTCAGCTCCAGAAGGGTTCCAGTTAGCTCGGAGGCAATCACAACCATCCGGCCAGGCAGGTGACATGTGGCCTTCCCACCCAGCAATCCTCTATGACGTAATACATACGAATCTAAGCTTCAAAACAACGCTTGCATTTAAGACTTATTATTGTCAGAGTAGGACCTTTATAGTATAAACATGCTGGCAGAAAATACAGCCAACAGCTACAGTTTTGTATTATGACCTCACAGGTGGTGATGAAGTTGCACTTTTCTGCTTGTCAAAGAATTCACACCAAATTGGTGCCATATTTCAAGCCCGCGTAATGGTCCAAGAGAACAGACGTCTGAGACTATGGACAGGTCATACCTTTCTACCTTCTTCCTAGGACTCAGGAGTTAACATTCTACATCTGGGAGCTACCATTCTACATCTGGAAAGAAAAGAGTAACCTCTACCTTCCTCAACAGGACAACAACGCATTTCTACAACTTGTCAAACGTGCACACACGTGCGCACGCACACACACACACACACACACACGTGGAAAATCTTGCTTTTATAATCGTAGAACACCAGTGGCAAAAAAAGTCATAGGGTATCAGTAACTTATTTGTAATGTCAAAGCTCTAAGATACAGCTTTACGTTCAACTATTAATAATCATGAAAATTTAAATTAAAACAGAGATGCCATTTTCACCCATCAAACTAACAAAAATAAAATCATAATAATAATGTATGACAAGGTATGGTGAAAAATAAGAATTCTTATGTTATGGTAGTAGTGGTCTAAATGGACATAATCTTTCCAGAATTGACAAGATAGCAACATATATCAAAGCTTTAAAATTATTAATGTCTGTTGACAGGAATTATCCTTCTAAAATGAACCCTAGAGAAAAGTGTCTGTAAAGTAAAAAAGGTGCAGGCACAAATATGTTCATTCATTCATTCATTTATTCATTCAACAAACATTTATTGAATATTGACCATGTGCCAGGTTCCGTTCTGGGTGCTGAGCACAGAACACTTGGGGTGGGGGTGGGGAACATTCAATGTCAAATCCTGCCCTTTTAGAGCTTACATTTTTGTAGGGTGAAACAGACAATCAATCATTTCTATCAACAAATATATAATATATCTTATTCTGATAAGTGTATGGAAGCGGAGTGGGGAAGGTAGAGGTCTGTATTATAATAATGGAAAATAGAAATAAAAGGAAATGACTCCGTTATGAAGTCTCAGACAAAAGAAGAGTAGAGTTTAAATTCCCAATATTAAGTGAGAAAAGGAAGATATAAAATTGTGTTTACATATGATATATAATACGTGTGTCATATATAATCTCACCTATATTGAGTGTACACACACGTATTCTCGAAGAAAATACACCCATGTGATAAAATTAATAAATTGTCTTTCAATGGTAAGATAATAGGTAATTTTCATTTTCTTTTTTCACAATTCCTGCTGTTGTTTTTTTTTACAATGAATTCATAATACTTTTATAATCAGGAAAAAACAGAATTTAAAAAAATACAACTTTAAAAATCACTTTAGAGTGGTTTTAATAGCATGTTAAAGAGAAAAGGATGACAAATAAAGAAATTGTTTTGCTCAGGAAAACAAAGTGGGCACACCAAGCCATATATCTCTGAGATGCCCAAACTCTTGGCTAAGCATATTTGGCTGAACAGAGAGGCACAAGCTGAAGACGAAAACTGTCTAAGCCATTCCTCTCCAATGTCTCAAGGATCCCCCAAACCTGAGATTCTCAAAGGATCCTGTTAGGACCATCGGATCAGAATTCTCTGCTGCACTGGCGACATGCAGATGGCTGAGCCCCACCTACTGAGCCCCAGCCTCCAGGAAGAGCCCCAGGCTCTGCGCGCTTGATTAGTTTCCCCAAGAGCCTCCTGTTGGGGAAGTGGACTAATCTATGCTCTAGACCTCAGAGCTATCCCTGACTGATGTCACAAATTGGAAATCCTGGGACAAAAATATGGTTCACCCTGTGTCTGTGTTTCTTTTTATTTTTAACTACAATCTCCCCACTTTTTCCTGTGTGGGCACCATTCTTTATTTGAAATGATATATATGAGAATAAGAAGACAGTTCTGACCGGAGAATCTAGTACCATTTTTGACAGTTTCTGAGACAACAAAAGAGACTAGTAGTACCATTGTCATCAACATAGTAAAAAAGCCATTTTAATCTTAGATGTTAAATTAATATAAAAACATCTATTGTACTGCAGCAAGATGCTAACGTGAACAATTCGTTCTGAGAATATTTTATTTTGTATAAAAATCTATTTTAAAATTAATATAAAAACATATAATGTGCCTGGCCTGCGTGGCTCAGTGGATTGAGTGTTGGCCCATGGGCTGAGAGGTCCCAGTTCGATTCCTGGTCAGGGCACATGCCCGGGTTCCAGGCTCGATCCCCTGTAGGGGGCATGCAGGAGGCAGCCAATCAATGTTTCTCTCTCTCATCAATGTTTCTATCTCTCTCTCTAAAAAATCAATAAAAACATATTTAAATATATGTGTGTGTGTGTGTGTGTATATATATGTATATATATATATATATATATATATATATATTGCAATAAAAGAGAAGAATCAACCTTGAGCACAAGTACTAGCATAATACACGTTTCTCTGTATTTTGGACAGTCTTTTTAGAGTGGGTAAAGTATGCCTTAGGTTGAAAATATATGCCCTTAACATCCAGAAATCGATGGCATTCTTATACACCAATAATGAACTCACAGAAAGAGAAACTAAAAAACAATCCCATTTACCATTGCAACAAAAAATTTAGATACCTGGGAATAAACTTAACCAAAGAGGTAAAAGATCTGTTCTCAGAAAACTACAGGACATTGAAAAAAGAAATAGAGGAAGATATAAAAAAGTGGACACATATATCACGTTCATGGATGAAAGAATCAACATTATTAAAATGCCCATACTACCCAACTCAATCTATAGATTCAATGCAATCCCTATTAAAATACCAGTGGCATATTTCACAGATCTAGAACAAATACACCAAAAGTTTATATGGAACCAAAAAAGATCCCGAATAGCCACAGCAATCTCGAAAAAGAAGAACAAAGTGGGAGGGATCACAATACAAGATATCAAGTTATACTACAAAGTCATCGTAATCAAAACAGCCTGATATGGGCACAAGAACAGGCATATAGATCAATGGAACAGAACAGAGAAACCAGAAATCGACCCAAGACATTACGTGCAATTAATATTTGACAAAGGTGGCAAGAGCATACAATGGAGAAAAGACAATCTCTTCAATAAATGGTGCTGGGAAAATTGGACAGGTACATGCAAAAAAATGAAACTAGACCACCAACTTACACCATACACAAGAATAAATTCAAAATGCATAAAAGACTTAAATGTAAGTCATGAAACCATAAAAATTCTAGAAGAAAATGTAGGCAGCAAAATCTTAGACATCACAAGCATCTCGCCTATGGCAAAAGAAACAAAGGAAAAAAATAATAAATGGGACTATATCAAACTAAAAAGCTTCTGCACAGCAAAAGAAACCAGCATAAAAATGAAAAGGGAGCCGACTTTTTAGGAGAATATATTTGCCAAAGATATATCGGATAAGGGGTAAATATCCAAAATATATAGAGTACTCATAAAGTTCAACAAAAGGAAGACAAAAAATCCAATTAAGAAATGGGCAGAGGACCTGAATGGACACTTCTCCAAAAAGGACAGACAAATGGCCCAGAGACATATGAAAAAATTCTCAATGTCACTAATCATCAGAGAGATGCAAATTAAAATGACAATGAGGTATCACCTCACACCTGCCAGAATGGCTGCCATCAACAAATCATCAAACAAGTGTTGGCGAGGGTGTGGAGAAAAGGGGATTCTAGTACACTGCTGGTGGGAATGCAGACTAGTGCAGCCACCAAGGAAAACAATATAGTGTTTCCTCAAAATATTAAAAATGGAACTGCCATTTGACCCAGTGATCCTACTTCTAGGAATATATCCTAAGAAGCCAGAAACACCAATCAGGAAGAATATATGCACCTCTATGTTCATAGCATCGCTATTTACAATAGCTAAGATCTGGAAACAGCCCAAGTGTCCATCAATAGATGAGTTGATAAAAAAAATGTGGTACATATACACAATGGAATACTATGCAGTAAGAAAGAAAGATCTCTTATCCTTTGAGACAACATGAAGGGACCTGGAGAGTATTATGCTAATCGAAAGAAGCCAGTCAGAAAAAGACTAGTACTACATGATCTCACTTATTTATGGAATATAATGAACAAAATAAGCTGACGATCAAAATAGATCCAGAGACATGGAAGTAGGGAAGAGACTGACAAATCTCAGAGGGAATGGGATGGCAGGAGTGGGAAGAGATAAACCAAAGAACTTATATGCATATATGACAATAGTGTGGGGAAGGCAGGAGGGGGGTGGGAGGAGGGAGGAGGGGGTCAATGGGAGAAAAAAAGGGGGAACAACTGTAATATTTTCAACAATAAAGCTATAAATAAATAAATATTTTTAAAAAGAAAATATATACCTTTTCTTACCC
Source organism: Tadarida brasiliensis (assembly GCA_030848825.1). Classification (NCBI taxonomy): domain Eukaryota; kingdom Metazoa; phylum Chordata; class Mammalia; order Chiroptera; family Molossidae; genus Tadarida; species Tadarida brasiliensis. The sequence goes on along the minus strand of CM061257.1, from coordinate 103,922,806 downwards.
CCATCAGGAAAACTCTAATAATGACATGAGGGCTGCTGTTTTGAGACATATTATTTGTTATTTAATATATAAATGTTATACTTTTTAAAAATGTGGAATGGCCCAGCAATCCGTTTTGAAATTGAAACTGTAAATATGTTTACATAAAAAGTGCATATCCATTTGGTTTAAGGTTTTGGAAAGATATGGTACAATTTCTGATTAAGCATGATAGGAAAAAATGCATATATTTATCTCTGCTACCTTCTAAGTTCCCATGAAAATGATTTTTTTAGAATGAATAATAAAAGTACAAATCCATAGAGTTATTGACTCAAAGAGGAATAACAGAAAATGAGAGATTTAAGCAGTTTTTTGGAAGATGAAGAGTAGATGGGTGAATCGCAGCTGACTTCACAAAGCAAAGAAAGCTCAAACGTATGTGTCTCCGGAGGGGAGTGTCAACAGTAAACATGCTGGCTTGAACTGCAGAATCTCAGAAAGGCGCAGGAACTGGTAATCACGAGGAACTCCAGAAAACCAGGGGGCTGGACACCAGAGAGTCAGTTGACACAGATGGACCCCAGCTCCTCTCCAGCCTCCCCTTCTGCGCATCAGCAAGAGACAGGCTGTATCATCCCTGGAGAAATAGAGCCAGAGAAGCCACAAACTTGAAGGCATCAGTGATAAAGAAAGGTGGAATGAGGCATTCTAGTGAAAACAGGGATTATGTGAGAGCATGTATATGTACAGCATATAGGTTACCCTAAACCCTCCTCCCACTAGACTCTCAGAATGCTGACAGCCAGGATTATACCCCGAGTTGGGGGACTGAAGCATCACCTAAAGAGAAAAAAAGAATAGGTCACAGACAAAGATCGAAAGGTAAGCCGTATGAATGAAGTCAGACTTTTATGTTTTGTTCTGGATACCCATAACCTAGAAGAGCACCTGGCTCGTAGCAGGTGAAGAAAATAGTTCCACAGATGTTATTGAATGAATAAATGAATGAATGCGTGAATCAAGGCATAAATCAGCAATCAGAATGGCGCCAGATTTTCCAATGACAACGTTGGAAGCTGGAAGAAAGTTGAGCAATGCCTTTAAAATTCTGAGTGACAGTGATTTCCAACCTAGAATTCTGGTCTGAGATTAACTTTCATGAAGTGGGAAGGTTGAATCAAAATGTTTTCAAACGTGCAAAGTCTCAAAGAGTTTATCTTTCTGGAAACATTTCTGAAGAAACTACTACTGGGGGATGTGTCCACCAAAATAAGGAGAGTACACAAAGGAAAAGCGTGAGGTTCAGGAAACAGGAACCTCAGTTTAAGGGAGTGACTGAGAGAATTCCCAGAATGGTCCTGAAATGAAATTCTAGGAGACATCAAGACGGCAGGCTGAGGGAGGGATGCGTCCTGACCAGCGCAGAGCAGTGGGTGAGCTCTAAGAGGGCTATTTCTAGAAAAATAAATTGAACTGATAGACTGTCTGATTGTTGGACTGTATTGAGTGGGGTTTGATAGCTCCTTTGGAAGAATGCAGAGTAAAATTTATGAAAGCAAGTCACAAAACTAAGCCCAAAAAATTAAGCAGGAAAAAAAAACAAAAAACAATGAGACCACACAGAAACTTTCACATGGATTTGACAGCAGCTTTTATTCATAATTACCAAAACTCGGAAGCAACCAAGACATCTTTTAATAGGTGAGTGGATTTAATAAACTGTGATATACTCAACAGTAGAATATTATTCAGTGTTAAAAAAAATATATATATGAGCTATCAAGCCACGAAAAGGCATGAGGAACCTTAAATGTATGTTATTAAGCAAAAAAAGCCAGTCTGAAAAGGTTACATACTGTATGATTCCAACTACATGACATTCTGGAAAAGGCAAAACTGTGGAGACAGTCAAAGGATTCGTGGTTGCCAGAGGTTAGGAGGAGAGAGGTGTGAACAGCCAGAGTAAGGAGGATTTTTAGGGCAGTGAAAATACCCGATATGATACCATAATGATGAATACATGTCATTGTACATCTGTCCAAACCCACAGAGTGTACAACATCAAGAGTGAATCCTAATGTCAACTACAGACTTTGGGTTATTATGGTGTGTCAATGTAGGTTTATTGATTGTAACCAATGTCCCACTCTGGTGCGGGATGTTAACAGCGGGGAAGCTGTGCATGGAAGGTGGGTAAGAGGTACATGGGAAATCTCTGTACCTTCCTCTCAGTGTTGCTAAGAATCTAAAACTGCAGTAAAAAATAAATAAATAAAGACTTAGGGAAAAAAAAATACAAGGAGAAAAAAAAGAAGATGCAGTCACAGTCCAGTATGAGGTTTGGCTGTGAACAAACGTACAAACTCAAAATAAACTGAATATAGAATTAATTTAAAAATTAAGAAGACTAGCCCTGGCCAGTTTAACTCAGTGGTTAGAGCGTCAGCCCAAGGACTGAAGGGTCACAGGTTTGATTCCTGGTCAAGGGCATGTACCTGGGTTGCAGGTTGGGGTCGTACAGGAGGCAACCAATGGATATGTCTCTCACATTGATGTTTCTCTCTCTCTCTCTCCCCTTCCCTCCCTTCCACTCTATCTAAAATTATAAACAAAAAAATAAGTTACCTTAAAAAAATTAATAAGACTATTAGGAAAGTGAAAAAAAATGAGCTGTGAAGAGGTATGTTTGTCTTTTTGTGAGGGAGGGTGGATATTAAGAGGACTAAATCTATTTCTTCCATAACTAAACTTTAATATATAATTAAATTTAAAATTTCAATTATAAAACTAAATTAAATGAACTTTGTAAACTAATTAAATCTTAAAAATCAAGAAACAGATGTAGAAGTACATGATTAAGAAATAGGAAGGTAAATATCAGAAAAGTAGCTAACAGGTTTGGAAGTTCTTGCCATAGGAGTGGGGAAAAGGGCAGAGAATTGCTATTTTTTGTCCTTTCATACTGAGAAATGGCACACAGCACTTGCTAGGTGACAGGCACTAACACTAGTCTAACCCACATAGAAATGCTTTAGAAAAAGTGATTTATTACAGGCATCCCTCATGTGATTGCGCTTCATAGATATTGCATTTTTTATAAATTACATTTTTGTGGCAACCATGTGCCAAGCACGTTCACTGGAGAAATTTTTCCCACTGTGTTTGCTCACTTCTTGTCTCTATGTCATATTTTGTTAATTCTCACACTATTTCAAACTGTTATGGTGATCTGTGATCAGTGATCTCTGATGTTACTTAGTAATTGTTCTGGGGCGTTACGAACTGCACCCATACAAGACAGTGAACTTATCTATAAATGTCAAGTGTTCTGACCGCTCCACCAACTGGCCACCGCCCCATCTCTCTCCCTCTCCTCAGGCCTCCCCATTCCCTGAGACACAATACTACTGAAATTAGGTCAGATGATCACTCCACAATGGTCTCTAACTGTTCACGTAAAAGGAAGAGTTGCACATCTCTTACTTTAAATAAAAAACTAGACATAATTAGTGAGGAAGGCATGTTGAAAGCTGAGAAAAGTAAAAATTGTTTCTTGTGCCAAACTGTTAGCCAAATTGTGAATGAAAGGAAAAGTTCTTGAAAAAAATTAAAACACTACTCCAGTGAACGTACGAATGATAAAAAAAAAAAAAAAAAAAAAAAAAAAAAAAAGCAGAACAGCCTATTGCTGATATGCAGAACGTTTTCGTGGTCTGGATGTAAAGTCAAACCAGCCACCACATTCCCTAGAGCTAAAGCCTAGTTCAGAGCAAGGCCCCAATTCTCTTCAAGGCTGAGAGATACGAGGAGGCTGCAGATGAAACATTTGAAACTAGCAGAGACTGGTTCATGAGGTGTAAGAAAAGAAGCCATCCCATGGCATAAAAGAGCAACGCAAAGCAGTAAGTCCTGATGTAGAAGTTTCAGCAAGCTCAGATCTAGCTAAGATCATTCATGAAAGTGGCTACCATAAACAACAGATTTTCAGTGTAGACTAAACAGCCTTACATTGGAGGAGGATGCCACCTAGGACTTTCCGAGCTGGAAAGATGTCAATACCTGGCTTCAAAGCGTCAAAGGACAGGCTGACTCTCTTGTTAGGAGCTAATGCGGTGGGTGATTTTAAATTGAAGCCAATGCTCTTTACCATTCCCCAAATCCTAGGGCCCTTAGAAATTATGCTAAATCTACTCTGCTTGTGCTCTAAAAATAGAACAACAAAGCCTGGATGACAGCCCATCTGTTTACAACATGATCTATTGAATATTTTAAGCCTACTATGCTCAGAAAAAAAAGATTACTTTCAAAATAGTACTGCTCATTGACAATGCACCTGGCCACACAGAGCTCTGCTAGAGATTAATGTTGTTTTCATGCCTGCTAACACAGCATCCTTTCTGCAGCCCATAGATCGAGGAATAATTTCAAATTTCAAGTCTTATTATTTAAGAAAAACATCTCCTAAGGCTACAGCTGCCATAGACAGCAATTCCTCTGATGGATCTGGGCAAAGTAAATTGAAAACCTTCTGGAAAGGATTCACCATTCTAGATGTCATTAAGAATATTCATGATTCATGGGAAGAAGTCAACTTATCAACATTAATAGGAGTTTGGAAGAAGCTGATTCCAACCCTCAAGGATGACATTGAGAGGTTCAAGACTTCAGTGGAGGAAGTAACTTTAGATGTGGTGGAAATAGCAAAAGAACTAGAATTGGAAGTGGAGCCTAGAGATGTGACTGAATTGCCTGCAGTCTCATGATCAAACTTTAACCAGTGAGGAGCTGCATTTTAGACATGACGAAAGTGGTTTCTTTAGATGAAATCTATTCCTGATGAAGATGTTGGGAAGAATATTGAAATGACAACAAAGAATTTAGACTATTACATAAACTTAGCTGATAAAGCAGTGGCGGGTTTTGAAAGGATTGACTCCAATTTTGAAAGAAGTTCTGTGGGTATAATGCTATCAAACAGCATTTCATGCTACAGAGAAATCATTCGTGAAAGGAGAAGTCAGTCAATGCAACAAACTTCGTTGTTGCTTTATTTTAAGAAACAGCCATCACAATTTTAAGCAACCACCAGCCTGATCACTTAACAGACATCAACATCGAGGCAAGACCCTCCACCAGCAAAAAGATTACGACATGCTAAAGGCTCAGATGATGGTTACCACTTTTTTAGCAATAAAGTATTTTTTAATTAAAGTATGTACAGTTTTTAGACATGATGCTATTGCACACTTAGGACTACAATATAGCCCTGGCCGGTTTGGCTCAGCGGTTAGAGCGTCGGCCTGCGGTCCAGAGAGACCCGGGTTCGGTTCCCGCTAAGGGCATGTACTTCGGTTGCAGTTTGTCCCCGGCCCTGGTTGGTCGTGCAGGTGGCAGCCACTCGATGTGTCACTTTCACATCGATGTTTCTCTCTCTCTCTCTTCCTCTCTCTCCCTCCCACTCTATCTGAACAAAAAATGAAAAACTGTCCTTGGGTGAGGATAAAAAATAAATAAAAAAAAAAGACTACAATATAATGTAAACATCACTTTCATATGCACTGGAAAACCCAAATATTCATGTGACTCATTTTACTATGATATTTTATTGCAGTGCTCTGAAGCTGAACCCACAGTATCTCCAAGGTATGCCTGAAGTATTCTTTGGCTTTTTTTTTTTTTTTTTATCCTCACCCGAGGACATTTTTTTCATTTTTTGTTCAGATAGAATGGGAATGAGAGAGAGGAAGAGAGAGAGAAACATCGACGTGAAAGGAACACATTGAGTGGCTGCCACCTGCACTACCAACCAGGGCCGGGGACAAACTGCAACCAAGGTACGTGCCCTTAGCGGGAACCGAACCCGGGTCTCTCTGGACAGCAGGCCAACGCTCTAACCGCTGAGCCAAACCGGCCAGGGCTTCTTTGGCTTTTAACCTATTTAATACAATACTTAGCAAACAATAAAAATTGATTTAAAAATAGGGCACGGCAATTCTCAAACTATGTAATTTAATTATACACAGGATTTAGGTGTTTATAAATTATAATATAAAGTTAAATTCTTATTAGAGCACACATCATTAATAATCTGGAACACCATGGACAGACAATAATGAGGCAGAATTTGCTTTAAAATTCTACTGAGATGCAAAGTAAAACTCATTGATTAAATATTTCCTCTATGCTGGGCTCTGAGTGCATTATGTTACCTCATTTAATCCATCTTGAGAGATAGACACAGGATGTCAGTTGGAAGGTAGATAAATGTTCCAAGGTCACACAGTTAGGTTGGTGTTATGAATGTTTGTGTCCCCCCCAAAAAAAATGAGGTCCTTGAGAAATCATTTTGGTTAGATAAGGTCATGAGGGTGGGTCCCTGACCCAGTGGGATTAGCGCCCTTATAAGAGACACAGAGAGCTCTAATCTCTCTCTCTCTCTCTCTCTCTCTCTCTTTCTCTCTCTCTCTCTCTCTCTTCCATGATGTAAGGACACAGTGAGAAGGTGCCATTTGCAAGACAAGAAGAATGTCCTCACTAGAACCCAACCATGCTGGCACTCTGATGTTGGCCTTCCAGCCTCCAGAACTGTGAGAAATAAATATCCATTGTTTGAGAAACCCATTCTGTGGTATTTTGTTATGGCAGCCTCAGCTGACTAATACCGATGGGCTGAGGAAAGGTGAGAATTTAGGCTCATCTATCTCCACTCTGCCTCTTAAGCCATTTTATTTCTCTTGACTCAAAATAATCCATCATAACACACACACACACACACACACACACACACACACACACACACACACACCATCCAGAGCTCCAACCTCTAGACCATGATGACTCCAGAAATATCCTACATAACCCCATTGACACTCAACTAGTCTCCCCCAGACATCAGCTATGAGAAGACAAAGAAATTACACTCACCTTAAGAAAATCTGAATTTCCAAAACTATGTTAAGATCTGCCACCTCGACTTAGGTCTTGGGGTTCTTTCCATGAAGGGCACCCTCCCTCCTTACAACGAACACACTAATTCAGGTCATAGGAAGTACAAGCCACCCTCACTGTGCGAGTCCCCAGAATGAGCACAGTTAGGTCTGTTTGTGTTTCAGCATTACGGGCTGACTTGTGTCCTCCAACCCTCAAAATTCATATGTTGGAGTCTTAGCCCTCAGTACCTCAGAATGTTACCTTACTTGGAGACAGGGCCTTTAAAGAGGTACTTAAGGCTCCGGCCAGTTTGGCTCAGCAGTTGGAGCGTCGGCCTGCAGACCAGAGAGTCCCGGGTTCGGTTCCCACTAAGGGCACGTACCTCGGTTGCAGTTTGTCCCTGGCCCCAGTTGGGGTCGTGTGGGTGGCAACCAGTCGATGTGTCTCTCTCACATCGATGTTTTTCTCTCTCTATTCCTCCCTCTCTCCTTCTCGCTCTATCTGAAAATAAATGCAAAAATGTCTTCAGGTGAGGAATAAATAAATAAATAAATAAAAGTACTTAAGTTACAATGAGGTCACATGACTAGGGTCCTTATAAGAAAAGGAAACGGGACACAGACAGGCAGGGAAGGCCAGGTGAAGATACAGGGAGACGATGCTCATCTGCAAGCCAAGGGGGAAGGCCTGGGATGGACCCTTCCCTCGCAACCCTCAGAAGGAACCAACTCTGCCAGCAAATCTGTCAGATGTCTAGCCTCCAGAACTAAATTAAATAAACATTAAGGAGAAAATAGATTTATTTTGTAAAGCCACCTCGTCTGGGGTACTTCCCTACAGCAAGCACAGCGGGCTAACACAGTCCACAGCTGCACGACCCTGACCAGGCCCCTCTCACCCCCAAGTCCACTGATCACCAAGACAAGGATTCAAGTGCCTCATGTTTCTCCTTAAATTCCCATCCGCTTCTATCATGTGGGCTTTAATTCAGGCCTGACCATGACAGTCCCCTGTTTGGTTTCTCAATTCCTTTCCTTTTCAATCCATCATCTGCACAGGGGAGTGTTCACAACAGATCCCAACCACACAGAAACAGATGCTGGGCCCACAGTGCAGGCAAAGTACCCACAGTGCAGGCACCTGCTCAACCAGGTGGCACCTCTGGTGACCTGGGGAGAAGGGCAGGGGGCCAGAGTCGCAGCTCAGCCACTACTTGAATGACTGGCATGGCTGTCCCGGCTAAACCTCAGCCTGCCTTGCACTGGTCCCAGAGTCTGCTCTCCATATTACAAAGCTTATCATGTCACCCCTCCAAGAAAGCCATGCAGGGGCTCCCCAAACCTGTGACATAATACCACAGTGATTTAGCTAGGACCACCCTCTGTTTTCTAGCACCTGTCTGCGTTTGCAGTCACGTGTGCAGAGTTTCAGCTTCACACACATCTTATTCATGCGTCCCAAGGTCTCTGCGTGTGTCACGAATGTCTACTTCCCTCTGTGTCTGCTCCTGGAATTTCTACTTATGCTTTGAGACTCAACACTGGAACCCTCACCTGTCCAGCTTCCCCTGGCCTGTCACACTGCCCTGGACACATGTCCATGACAGCACTTACACTGGATGGTCATTACAGATGCCTGTCACTCTCCAGGCTGGGGACTCCTTAAAAGCAGTGACGGACTCACTGACATGTATTCAGGGCTGTCACAGATCCGGGACCCCTGGCTGACCAGAGCAGGACCTAAGAACGTGTCTGGAGATGAGGATTGGTGTGCTTTGCCACAAATGCGGGGCTGAACTTAGCAACTGTCTCCCTAGGGAAAGAAGTCCGTTTTTACCCAGATCAAATCAGGCACCACCTGCATATCCCCCTCCTGGCACCCGCTGTAAGATAAGAGCACATGTTCCTGCAGCGTAACTATCTGATGAACAGATGAATGAAACCATTAATAACCTTTGACTGTGTGGGAATCAGTACTGCTGGGAAGAACATTTTCCAAAAAAGAGAAAGCCACAGCTTTGAGTGAGTCAGGATAGAATCGTTTGGATACAAGTTCATTCTTTTCTTAGGAAACTTGGTTTGAATGAATTCATGGGAAGTGTGGTGGCCGTGTGGGTTCCCTGGACCTTCCTCAATGTGCAGTGTCATCTCCCAAACATGGCCTTTGGGCGGGAACAATGGGTGAGCCTGTGCCTATGACTTCGGGGAGGACACACACAGTCAATAAACCAGACTGGGGACAGGTAAACTGTCTGAGTTGGTTACTTGCAACTTGGGGAAAGTAAATAATGGGGTCTCAGTGCACTTCCTCCGGCACCGTTGTGGTTTCCCTTGTTCCTGAGAGGGCTACCCTCTGGAGGTGGGGCCCAGAAGATGGGTGAGCCCTCGAGGCTGGGTGCAGATTCTGCCCACCCCCACAGACGGGGTGGCTGTCATCTCCCAGCCAGCCAGAAGGTAAAAGCTCCATCCTGAGAAGAGCTCTCCTGGGGGATGAGCTCTCATTCATCTTCAGGAATGGCTGGGGACTGGACTAGCACCCTGGACAGCAGGGCTGTGGGCGCCTGGCCAGCCCCTGCAGCCCCCTTCTCCGCGCTTGGTCTATTCAGCATCCTGGGGCCGCCGTACACCTGCCTTCACTAAACCTGATTTTGTCTGAAGGGATACAAAGATCTCCTCTGGGCTGGCCCCCTGCCTCCCACCATAGCGTATGGCTCCCAGGGTACCTCACCTCTACACGTCCCCGAGGCCCTCCATCCCTGCAAGTCTCATTCGTGACCACTTCCTGCCATTCTCTCCTTAAATGTCTGGAAAGATCACCTTCATTTAACAGGGGACAAAACGACTTGCCCCTGTTTCTCCATCTGGAGCCCAGCCTGGGAAGCCAATCAGCTGCCCCTTTCAGCTATGTGGCCTGGGACAAGTGACTGGGTCTCAGTTTCTCCTTCTGTAAAATGGGAATATTAACAGTCCTACAGAAGAGTGTTGCTGTGAGAATTAAAGGAGTCGTACATACCAAGCTATTAAACCTGGCACAGGGCAACAGCTCAGTAATTGCTCAACTTTTTTGATTTTGTTGAGCCTGACACAACGCCCCACACATTGTAGGTGCTCGTATCTAGGTGACTGTGCTCCACCTTAAATAAACAGTATGTCAAACTTGAATTGCTTAGAAACATGAAAAGAATGTGAAATCTGAATGCTAATGGGGAACTTCGCCCATTTTGTCTATTTCTCACCTCAGGATATTGTAATGATTGTGTAGATTACCTAAGAAGACTTTTTGAATGTGGTGCTCTTCAAAACTATATAAATCCTCTGCATCTACCAGCAACACAACGTGACTTACGTTCATCAGCTTCAGTATTCGAAACCCACCCGCACACACACACACTGCATAGAACTTACACACAGCAAAACCGTGGACGCCAACCTGTATTTTCTCACAAAACCTCCTGCATACAAAAAGTTTAAATACACAATTCCATGATATTTAGTAACTTGACAGATTGACACAGCCATGACCATAATCCAGTTTTAGATTTCCATTACCCCAAAAGATCCCTGGTACCCAGTTTCTACCGCACCCTCGCCCACGGCCTCAGGCAACCACCGATCTGCTTTCCATGTCTGATTGACGCAATATTTTGTGTCTGGCTTCTTTCACTTAGCATAGTGTTTTTGAGGTTCATCCAAGTTGTAATGTGTATTCATATTTTCTTCCTTTCTATTGCCGAATAGCACTTCATGTGTAGATAGACCGCATTGTGTCTATCGATTCACCAGCTGACGGACATCTGGACTGTCTCCATTGTTTGATGATTATGAATAACGTTGCTATAAACGTTCACATCAATGTTTATATTTATGTGGACATGTTTTTACTTATCTTGGGTAGATACCTAGGATGGAAATCCTGGATCATATAACAAATGTATGTTTAATTTCCCAAGAAATTATCAAACCATTCCAAAGCGGTTGCACTTGGACTTCCACTGATGACTGATTTAGTGCCAGCAACCTCTAAGTCTCACTCCCACCTGTGTCTGTCGCCTCCTGCACAACCCTAGTGCGACTTACTCCAGCAGCAGCACCAACCCGTGTGTCTGCAGGGGAACTGGGAATGAAGCAGCACTATCACTGTGGGGCCTGCGGAGGCTCACCCCCAGAGGGAATGCTTAATTAGAACACTAAGAGCACCAAAAAGCTTTGCAGCTGTTCCCACCCTTGAATCTGCTATAAAGATCCAGATATTCCCAGGAGCTAAAACTGAAGTGTTAACCAGCCCTAAATGTTTTACCCCCTCACCTCCTAAGGATCCCAAGGAAACGAATACACTCTTGAGCCAATGTAAAGGTCATTGACCAAGATCATGGGTCTTCCCAGTGCTCCCACATTTTGACAAATAACCAAGAGTGATAACCTAAACCCCAACAATGGCCCTGGCTAGGTAGCTCAATTGGTTAGAGTGTCATCCCAATACACCAAGGTTGTGGGTTCAATCTCCGGTCAGGGCACATACAAGAATCAACCAATGAATGCATAAATACGTGGAACAACAAATTGATCTCTCTCTCTCTCTCTCTCTCTCTCTCTCTCTCTCTCTCTCTTTTCTCCCTTCCTCCCTCCCTCTCAAATCAATAAAAATACAAAATACAAAAAAGAAAAACAGCCCTGGCCAGGTGGCTCAGTTGATTGGAGCATCATCCCATACATCTAAAGGTGGCGGGTTCAATTCCCAGTCAGGGCACATACCTAGGTTGTAGGTTTGATCCCTGGCCAGGGAGTGTACAGGAGGCAACCCATCAATGTTTCTCTCTCGCATCGATGTTTCTCTCTCTCCCTCTTTCTCTCTCTCTACTTTCCTCTCTCTCTAAAATCAACAAAAACATATCTTCTGGTGAGGATTAAAAAGACAACAATAATTAAGATTGAGACTCCTTTTACAGGAAGGCTTATGAACACAGCTGCTCTTTGATTTGTGATGGTTTTATGTCCTAATAAACCTACGGTAATTAAAAATATTGTTAAGTCAAAATGCATTTAATACACCTCACCTACTGAACATCATAGCTTAGCCTATAGCCAGTTTTTACTGAATGCGTATGGCTTTCTCCCCATTGTAAAGTAAGAAATTATTAAGTTAAAGCATCATAAGACTGGGGACCATCTGTATCATCATAGAAATGATAAATTCCCTGAGGTAGATCCTCTGAGCTATTGATCTAGTTAATATGTTTTATTCTGCCCCATTTCTCCAGCATCACAGCCACAATTTGCATTCACCTATGCGGTATCCCAATACACCTTCACTAAATTACCTGTGGGGTATATCCATATCCCCACCATTTATGCAGACCAGACCTCCATGGGCTTGTTCTGCTCTTAAGCACCCACCTATGGCCTTATCCTGCCAAGATATTCACATTATGGTCCAGACTTTGACTAACTGTATCTGGGTCACTGCACACTCGAGAGATCCACCACCTCAGTTAGATCTGGAGGCTTCATTTGATCCCCAGAAGGCTGCTCCACACCGTCTCCAGTCAATATCCCTACTCCTAGCATTCTCAAACAAGCCCGACATTTACTTGCTTATTTGGTTTCTGGAAGCAATATATTCCCCATCTACACATTTCATTAAAACCGATTTAGGTAATCACAAGAAAATCGGCCCAATCTGAACAGAGGTCATCCTAACAACAGACCCTTGAGGCCACCCAAAAAGCCACCCAGGTAAGGATGCCACCAGTTCCATCTGGTGGTTCCTTTACTGTAGCTGCCCTAGCCTCTATTTTTCATGCTTTCTGGAGTCTCCTTGCCCACGTCCATGGATCCAAGAAAGAACATCCCTTGCCTGGCCCTGTTGGCTACTTGCGGGGTCCCCTAAGTCCAGGAGAAAGGGAATGATTTGTTTTTGTTAATCCTCACATGAAGATATCTTTCCATTGATTTTTAGAGAGAGAGTGGAAGGGAGGGGGGAAGGGGGGAGAGAGAGAGTGAGACATTGATGTGAGAGAGACACATCAATTGGTTGCATCCCGCACGTGTCCCGACCAGGGCCAGAGATCAATCCTGCAACCCAGGTACATGCCCTTGACTGGGAATTGGACCTGTGACCCTTCTGTGCCTGGGCCAATGCTCTAACCACTGAGAAATGCCAGCCAGGGCAAAAGGGAACAAATTTAGTTTATAAACAACAGCACTACCATCACATTTGATGGGACCCACCAGAGAGCTTCTTCTTTCAATTCTATTACCAAGACATCCTCAATAAAGGATGGAACCCAACTGTTAGTCATTTCAACACTGGAGGATACCCTCAAAAAAGATATAGTCATTGTCCATATTTTACAGACTCCCGGGTGGTAGCTAATAGCCCCACTCTTGGTCTGATCTACAGATCAAACACAACATAGATTTCACATTCAGGGTTGTTCATGATGGGACCTTCCACATTGGGAATATATTGCTGCTCAGACCTCACATATTATAATTAAAGACTCCCATGTCTCTGCTCCCACTACAGGTCCCATGGAGGAGTCTCATTTTAATGCCGTGGCCAACCAACCTGCTCACATTTCTTAAGTGAACTCATATAACACTCCCATCCCCCAGCTCTAAGGGGCAGGTCATTGTGGCCTTTGAACCTTTAAACATGGGGCCAAACATCATGGCTTCCCAATGTCACTGGTTTACATGCCCTGTTCTATTCCAACCTCATGGCCAACAAGGATCATATCAAGGAGCAAATGTCCATTCTCTCACTAGCAAATTGATTTTATTGGACAGCTGCCCCAATATGCAGGTACAAATCATCATGCCCTCATAATGATGAATACTTATGTGGGTCTCCTCTGGGTTTACCCTCTCCAGTATGCCACTGATGAAACCAATATTGTAAGTCTCAGTAAAATTGCAGTAGTTCTTTCTGGGCCCCCAGATAGTATCTACATCATTCAGTATAGACATGGGTCTTACAGTAAGGCATCATTTGGAATTCCATTTTATCTATTGTCCACAGGCAGCAGTCCTAACAAAAAAATTCTAATAAACAGACATAATGGCCTACTCAAAGACGTCCTCTTAAAATTGCAAATTTGACAATGGTCTCCCAAATGGGTATTTCTTCTGCTCTCTGCTTGGGTTACCTTGAACACTTGACTTTTAGGTCTTACGAGATTCTACTAAAATGTAACTAGGGTCCCTCTTCTCCTCCTTCTAGCCCTAAAAGGGACTATTACTCACCTATGGATCTATAAAATCCAAACAGAATTCCCCTTTCCACTTAATAACAACCCCCCATTCTGCTATCCCTTCTCAAACCTGGAGCCCAAATTGAGATGGATAATACGGTGGGACCCACAGAAAATGAGGGCCCTAACCCCCCCCAAACAGGCCATTCTATATGCCAAAAGAAATCTGTCTGCCAAAGCCTGCTGTCCTTCCCCAATATGCCAGTTTTAAAGGCTGGCTAACTGGAGGTCTCTGTAGGAAGTAGAAGTCTTGGTGCCTTCTTTTAAACTACAACAGTGGGTCTCATCACATCTTTGGTGTGACAGACACATGTTTGGTATTTTCAGTTGTATAATACAGACAACACTCCCTATAACTGTGTGGATCTTTTGAGGAGGAATGGAAGACCTTGAATTGGTTCCTCACACCAACATTCATAACTACGATGCCAGCTCTACTCCATTATGGTGATTTGAATGGGGGGTTGCTACAAGATTCCGGATGCAATGCCCATGGCTCTCACAATAATAAGAACTAAGAAATTACTCAACAACTCCTGAAGCCAAAGGAATTCTGATTTTTAGTCACTCTTGTAATAATTGCTCAAATGTAAAACTCTGCCTCAAGGTCTTAGGGCTACTCATGGACTCATAAGGGGTCTATAAAATCCCTGCATACCCACTACTCTCTCTGTCTCAGGTCTTTTGCTGGAGAACTGTCCTCCCTTACCCCCACCTCAGGACTCCTCTGCTGTGTGAGCAATAACCCTTTCTTTGGTTATACCAAAGCACTACTGTTATGAGCTTCAGTAGAACCTAACCTTGGGAGGGAGCTGCCCCATGACATGGTGGACTTGCTAGAAAAGCCACCATAGAAGGTGTGAAGTGGTGATTTCACTGTGGTTTTCCCCTAATGATTAATGATGTGAAAATTTTTTTTTCCAAATGCTTATTAGCCATCGGTGTATCTTCTCTGGTGAAATGTCTGTTCAAATCTTCTGCCCATTTTTAAATTGGGTTGTTTTCTTCTTCGTGTTATTGAGTTAGTTGCAAGAGTTCTTTATATATTCTATATACAACTCTTTCACTGCTATATGATTTTCAAATATTTTGTCACAGTTTATCTTTTTTTTGTTGTTGTTAATCCTCATTTGAGGATATTTTTTCCATTGATTTTTAGAGAGACTGGAGGGGAGGGAGGGAGGGAGACATAAACATCACTGTGAGAGAGACACATCCACGTCCCCTTGCCCGGGAATCGAACCCAAGACCCTTTGGCCTGCAGGCCAATGCTCTAACCGCTGAGCCAAACTGGTCAGGGTAGTAATGAAAATCATTTTACAATAACTTCAAATACACAGGTTATGCTTATAAAACATTACCTTTGGAAATAATTATGCCATGAAGATGAATGTTCCCAATGACTGATTATCTACAGCATGTACAAAGTATTCTTAGTACTCCATGAAACAAAATTATGTTTCTGAAATATGAAAGTAGAGACATGATAGATTTCACTTCTTAAGTGTGTACACATAAAGATACTACAGCAATAACCATCTTCTTAATGGCAAAAGAAGCTATAAAATAAGACATCAGGACACAAGAACATTTTCCTCCAGTTCGCTCGTGGCCTCAGCGGCTCTCTAAAGAGCTTCTTATCCTGCCACCAAATGAGAGGTGATAGAACCTTTGAACCCGTCAACCACAGAGCAGCTAAGACGAGTGGCTGTAAAAGGAATCACTGTACCTGGCAGATGAAGAGATCTATTTATTTCCTTTTCTTCTCTCCGTATCCCTTCCACTGTGCCCAGGCCTCTTTTCTCACTATTTCCTGTTAGCACTTCCTCTCTCAAAATGTTTGTGCTTCTCTGTAACTCCCTCCAAAAACCATTCCCACCCAGCAGGCGGGCTTTTCTTTGTTGTTTCCAATTCATCCTGATGCCTGTTGGCTCCAGGAAAATGTCTACTGAGGGCGCCGCGAAGGGACGCACAGGCCAGACAACAGGAAGGCCATCCTGAGTTATGTTTGGAGGGGCCCACCTTCACTTTGGCATACCGGTGTGAACAGTATCATCTGCTGAATGTTTCCTCTCAAGTTATAAAAAGAAACACCCAGCCCCTTTGTGAAGAGAGGCCCTGTCAAGGAAGTAGTGGGGTCATATGAGCCCAACAGAAAATAAGATTCCACCACCAGCAACCTCCAGAGAGAGCGGGCCAATCGGATGCCATTTCTTCTCCTCACCCCTCGACCTCCCAAAGCAAAGCAAAGAGCAGAACTTCCTTTCCGTCCTTCAAGCTCATCCTGGCTTTCCTGTCCACGAGGCAATGTGCCCACAGAAGCCCAGAAGTGACTGCAGCCCCATTCTGAAGCCCCATCCCTGGGCCGGGACAATTGTGTCCTACAGCTGTCACCACAGCAGAGCAGCTGAAGACGTGACCTGGGCGCCCGAGAACAAAGGGGTGGAAAACGACACTCTGGGAGGCACCAGTGAAACCCATTTCCAAATAGGGAGCACGAGGAGACAGCAGAGCAGAAACGGAGGCCAACTACCTCTCCACCTCGAAAGGAAAGGCTTAGGGAGGAGGAAAGGAGGCAGAATGCAAGATTTAAAGCCTCATTTCAAATTATTTCAGAAGCCAGACTCAAGACAACTTTAGAGAGTACTGAATTTTTAAAAACAGGACACTAAAAGCAATGAAGTAAAGATACGAGAGTGAATGATAGCCTTCTCGAAAGTAAAATTCAACAGCCTTCATCAATTTGGAGGGTGGGGGGAGAAAAAAGGGATAAGAGGGTGAAAATCAGCTGTTTCAGTTCACACTCAATTTGAATTTTCTGAGGTTCATAGTTACGGTCCCAGAGTGAACATAGACAACAGAAAACATGTGGCATAAAACATTATGACAACGTTCACTGTAAGATAGCAGAAAGTCAACAGTGCCTGATTCTCTCTCTTCCATACTATAGTCTTCGGAAAGTACACAAGTCTACACATAATGACAGCCTCACATAGCTGCTTCAGACATGTGTCAGGTTGGGGGAAGAAACACCGTCAAGGAGAGGGCATGGGGAACCACATGGAGCAATAGCCAGCCGCTGATGTCAATATTTACCTCTGAAGCACAGCAGGTCAAGGGAGAAAAAAATGCAGAGACTTTGATCATCCTCCCACCGGCTACCTTCCTTTACTTAGAGAGCCTGCCCCAACCAGAAAATCAGGTGGAGGCTCCCACACAGGAAGGACCTGCTTCCTGGGGCTGTCTGGGTGCCCCTGGCTCATTCACTGCTCTCTGTCTACACCCTCCTGAGATTATACCTCTACTATATTTTAAAGCCACATTAAAGGGACGGAAGGGAAATCAGTCATTACACCCCAGACAGAAAGGGGGTGGCAGATATGGGGAGAGCCGCAGGACCTCAGCCCTCTCTGGATTCCAGGTGACATTGGTCATGCATCATCCCTGGCAGCTGCAGAAGTCCAGGCTGACCAGGATCTCCCATGAATACATGCGCTTTCTGACAGCCATGAGATCAAGACAGGGGAGCAGGAGGGAGCTTTGAGGCCCAGTATTTAAAAACTCAAATGATACAGACACAGACAGTAGTGTGGTGATTACCAGAGGGGAAGGTGGCAGGTAGAACAGGGCAAAGGGGGAAATAAATAGTGATGGAAGGAGACCTGATTTGGGGTGGTGAACACACAATACAATATACAGATGATGTATTATAGAATTGTATACGTGAAACCTATACAATTTTATTAACCAATGTCACCCCAATAAAGCCAATATAAATAAATAAATACTCAAATGAGTAAATTTTATGGTACCTATACTTACCACAATTAAAAAAAAACCCTCAAACTAGTGCCCTGGCCGGTTTGGCTCAGCGATTAGAGCGTCGGCCTGCGGACCAATGAGTCGCGGGTTCGATTCCAGTCACGGGCACGTACCTCAGTTGCAGTTCGTCCCCGGCCCTGGTCGGGGTTGTGCAGGAGGCAGCCAGTAGATGTGTCCCTCTCACATCGATGTTTCTTTCTCTCCCTCCCCTCCTCTCTCTCCCTCCCACTCTATCTGAACAAAAATGGAAAAACCTCCTCAGGGAGGATTTAAAAAAAACAAAAACTCAAACTAGTAAGTTTTATGTTATGTGTATTTTACCACAATGTTTTTAATTCAATTTTTTTTTAAACAGACATTGTTTAAGGGCTCTATGGTTCAGCCTTTCATGTGGTTTATTCTCCAAGAAGGGAAGTTGCTTAGACCACCAGGAGTTCTAAAGTGTCTTGTCTGAAAGCACAAGGCCAGAGTGAGGCCTCCTCATTTGGGGACATCTAAGTCAATAACAAGCCCCCCAAAGCCACAACACTCGCAAACAGATTCTATAACTTAAGGGGAGAATATTGTTCTTAAGATATGGAGAAAATGCTACTTTTGAAAAATATGTACGATAAGAAACAAGAAACCTTTAGAAAGCATTTGTTTCACATTCTCAAGAAAATATTAGGTAAGAAATGGAAGGTGAGGTTTAGAAGATTACTTCAATGCTTTCTAAGATGTAAACTGATGTGATAAGGTTCAGACTGCAAAAAGAAAAAACTGTAAAAATAAAAATGTCACAGATGTACTGTTTCAGATAGGGTAAAACAGAGAGTGGACACGGAAGAAAAATAATTCAGTAATGTAGAGGGCAAATTTGAGAAAGCATTCCAGAGGGCAGAGGAAAGGACAGATTAGGAAATTATCATTTCTTTACACAGCCAAGTAGTACAGATTAAATTCTGCACCCCTGCTACATAAATAATCAAGCCCATATATGATAAAAGAGATATAAAATAGGTCAAAAGACAGGTTTAAAAAACAACCGAATGGTATAAATTTTACAATCTTAATAAAATAGACCACATTCAGGAAAAAAATATGAATTATCTATATTAGCTCAAGAAGTATGCCAAGTAGAAAAGAAGTATGCCAAAAGAAGCTGAAAAATTCATCAAAGAATTGCCTTAAAAAAGGCCTAGGACCAGATAATTTAATTAGTACGTTCTTTCAAACTTTCCCCAAGGGGCAACCACCGAAAGTGTAACAAACTACCAGGACTTAGGAAAAGACGGAATGCTCCCAGTTCATTGGGAAGCGAGGCTACCTATATTCCAAACCTGCATAAAATCAAAGCATAGGCCAACATTTTTCTCAAAAGCTTTGTTACTCCACGATTTCGTAGTGCCTCTAATATGCTGTGAAATTCCAATAGGAGGGTTGTGGGAGGCAGTATTGTTCCAACACTTTAAAATGTCTTCTGGGGTCCCCCAAACCCTTCTTGGGACCAAGCAGAAGCCACACGAGAACCTTGAGTCATGCAATCAGAAGTTTAAGATGACCAAAGAGCCAAGAATATACAGAAGAATACATACAGGAAAAGAAATTCACAAGAGATAAATTGAAGAAAAGGAAAATATTTTGCATTATACAAAATGGCAATAATAATAGCAATGCTGAGGCATGAAGCACATTCTGCTGGTGAAAATGTAATTTGATTCAACTCTTCTAGGAAGCAATTGGCCATATGTATTTAGAACCTAAAATACACTTACTCTTTGACTTAACAATCCAACTTCTATCAGTCCATCCTGGAGAATTAATGTAATATGAAGATTTACATATAAGAATGTACTTAATAGAATTATTAATAGCAAATAAAGCAAAACAAAAACAAAACAGGAAACTATCTAAATGTCTAAAATTGGAAACAGTTAAATGAATTATGGCACATTCATATGACCAATTATGCAACAATCAAAAGCAATGTTTTGGGAAAAAATTTAATGATATAAATATGTCTAATTGTTTAGGGGAAAAGGCAGAACACAAACTACAAAGTATAATCTTAACTGTATTTTTAAAATACATGTATATAGGAAAAACTACTAGAAGAATATAGACCAAAATCTTAATACAATCTCTGGGTGAAAGGACTCAGTGAATATAATTTTTATATATTTCTCATATTATCTTTTTGCACCAAGCATGTATTATTTTTATGATCAGAAAAATTATAAAAACCATATAATTATTGCACATGGATAAAATAGTCATGTGAGTGAAAGAGACCAACTTTAAGTCTCCATTCACTGAGGACAAAAAATTCTCAACATCGTGCACAGAATTCCATCCTCCCAAATGTGACTCTTACACTGGTGCACTTTAAAGCATAAAGACAGAAGGCAAACCAACCAAATCCCTCAATAAAGACAGGCTGGAGCTGCTTCTCCTGGGGGTTTTCAACATGTGATCAAGACGGGAATTCAGCACGCATTTTTTAAAGTGCAGCTGTTTTCGGATACCCCTTCGTTCCAAGAACCGAAGGAACAGGCTTTACAGGGGAGATTGAGGAAGTGAAGAGTTACACGCTTGAGTGTACACACACACTCTCTCATTCTCTCATTCTCTCATTCTCTCTCTCTCTCTCTCTCTCTCTCTCTCTCTCTCTCTCTCTCTCTCACACACACACACACACACACACACACACACACTCAATCGTGTCATCCCAGCCAGACAACTCAAAGCTAATCTTGCAGTTGCAGCCGCACCCCTTCCCCGCCCGGCACCGCCAGTACCTGTTTGTGGCGCGCGGCAGCGGGGTCTCCGAGCTCCTGAGCGTCCTCAGCGCTGCGGGGGTGCCGTGGGTGGCCTCCACCAAGCGCCTGCAAAGCCAGGAAGAAAACTAAGTTGTTATACCTCGCGGGGATCGGTTGGCTGGCAGGCTGGGCACCGCACTCGCTGCCTGGCCGGACGTCCCTGCGCACCCTGGTTCCCAGGGAGGCTCCCGAACCCCGGCGTCTGAAGAGGCTCGTGGCGGGAAGGGAGGGAAAGCACGCACTGGGATGGGGAGCCCAGGACACAGCTGGGGAACCCGACGGCAGGTCCCGCCCTGCAGCTTCCTCGCCCAGAGCGACGCACGCTTGGGCCCTTCCAACACAGACCGGTCCCTCTCTGCCCCAGCCGATGCCCGCGCGGTCCAAGTGTCGCCCCTCGGGTACCCCACCCCCGACTCACTCTGCCCTGTCTCCTGGACTCCCCATCCCACCCCACCCGGAGGCCTCCGCTGCCCCTCGGCTCCTCCTCGCAGCCGCCAAAAGTCTGCGCGCCCAAGTCAAGCGGATCGGCGACCGGGGCCCCGGGAGCGCACAGCAGGGCGCTCGGCGGGGTGCACAGTGGGGCGCACGGAACCCGCGGTCACCAGAGCGGGGCGGTGGGTTACCTGGGGCGAGCGGGCGCGTCGGTCGAGCCCCAGAGCAGGCGCAGCAGCAGCAGGCTGGCGAGCAGGGCGAGCAGGGCGCCCCCCAGCCGCATCTTGAGCCACAGGCGCGGCCGCCGCCGTTGCTGCCCCGGCGACGCGCAGCCCGGGCGGCCCCGACTCGCGGCTCCTGCCGCGGCCGCCGCAGCTGCGACCGCAGCCACGCACACCTCCAGTGTGCACCGGCGGCGGGAGAGGCGACAGCCGCTCAGCGAGGTCCGCACTCGCGGGCAACCCGGCCCAGCCTGCACGCTCTTCGGGAGCCACGGAAGACGCCGCGTCCCGGCTCTGCCACTTCTCCCACCCTGCCCTGGCCCGCCGAGCCCGGCGCTCGGATGGCAGTGACGATCCGCCGAGCTCGCCTCCTCTCCTCCCGGAGGCGCTCCGAGCTGCTGCGGGCTCTGCTTGCCGCCGCCGCTGCCGCCGCCGCCGCGCGGGGTCACCTGAAGGTTGGGGCGCGGGAGCTCGAGTCTGTGCTGATTGGGCTCCAACTTTTCTGCGCCTTCACCTGCCCCTGAGCGCTCGCGTGCTTCTCCCCGAAGCCCACCAGCCCACCTAGGAGCACCACCACGCTGTCTGCATCCCTGCGGTCGACAGCCAGGGCTTAGAGGGGCGGGAGAGGAGAAGGGAAAAAAACGGCCCACTTTAAAAACTTTGAAAACTGTGTAGTCGCTTTGCTGGATCGTCCCACGCGTGAGGGTGCCAGGAACTTGGCAGGCATTGGATAGATTCCGGTGCCCAACAGAAGGAGTAACCTCCCCTAGCTTAAACGCAGATCAGTGGCACAGAGTATCTGTTTCTAGGGCCAGGCAATCTTCAGGGGTCCGCAAACTGCTGCCCGTGGGCCGAATTTGGGCCCCTGCCTGTTTTTGTAGTTTTATTGGAACACCCCCACGTGCATTCCTTTGTATTATCAAGGTTCTGTATGTGGCTGTATTATCTATGGCAGCTTTTATGGCACAAGCGCAGAGTTCAGTAGTGGTGACACAGATCATACGGCTCACAAAGCTGAACAAGTATGTACTAGCTGTCCCTTTTCGGAAAATGTTGACAGACCCCTGATCTAAACCGTATCGGTCTAGATTCTGTTGGTTAGCGTCTCATTTATTAATGATCTCATTGATTGCAAGAGAGTGATCCGATGACAATAGTATATTCTGGCTCTCCAATTATGAATTTGGGAGTGGGCTCTCCTCGTTCAGCCCTAAGCCATCCTGTCTACATGTGTAGCCCGCAGACTTTTCAAGCTCCCACTGTGTCACCTCCCAGGTTCTGCCCCTGACTCTGGACCCTTGAGGAACATCAATAAACCATAAACTCTATAATGTTTACATGGGGGCTCATTAGACTATTCGATCTACTTTTGTATAGATTTGAGATTTTTCCAGAAACAATCTTTGGACTCTACCATCTTGTCAATACCTTGATAAAGGTATTTTGAAAGGCTTTAATGGGTTAACTTTCCCAAGCAACAAAAATATTCACATTTCAACTGGAGTCTCCTAGGGGCATAAGGTCTTAGCCTGGAAGACCAATGTGAGAGTTTGGGGAGCAAGTAGGCCAAATGGTTCAATAAAGCTGTTGCAGCAGTTTTTTTAACTGAAAAAAAAAAAAAAAAACATCAAGAGAGAAGGAAAAAAACGGCTGCCTAGTTTCTTTTAGCTAATTCTGCATTTGTTCTGATTAAAAATATATAGTTAAAAACATACCAGAACTCTGCACATAGTAATTGATCAATAAATGTTTGATCAATGAATAAAACATCTCAGAACTAAAGAGAGGAGAAAAAAAAACACCTCAAAATTAATGCTATTCTTAAAGAGAAAGGAGCAAAACACTGAAAATAAATGTGACTAGAAATATGACGTCCTTCCATAGATCCCTACTGCTTCTAAAATATATATTAATCAATAAAGAAAATGTTGCTACTTTTATGTAAGACTGACATTTTTAAGGATCCAGCTGCTTAACTGAGTATAGTATCATAAAGTAATGCTATATTCAGTGCTAAAATAATCAAGTAGTACATTTCTACATGTTTGAAAGTTTAAGCATTCTGT
The DNA here is from genome assembly GCA_030848825.1 of Tadarida brasiliensis. Lineage (NCBI taxonomy): Eukaryota > Metazoa > Chordata > Mammalia > Chiroptera > Molossidae > Tadarida > Tadarida brasiliensis. The sequence continues at coordinate 103,899,303 of CM061257.1, read as the reverse complement.
TAGATAAGTAGGCTATGGCACAATTATCTTGAAAATGAAAAGTCTGAATTTGAAAGATAGTCTGAATGAAAAAGCTGTCTAGATTTGGAAGATAATCTCAATTTTATTTCTGTGAGAGCAGAAAAGAATTGTGCAGACAACTGACATTGAAGATGGCTTGCAGAAACAGAAAAGGGCATTATGTATCAGCCAGGAAGCTGCAAGTTTACCTAATTTACTGAAGTTTAATATTTCAACACAGCTGGGCTCAAGGCAAGAGCAGAAGAGCCAGCCTTGCACTGGGCTCCCTAAACACCCTTGCTGAAAATGAAGTAACTTTTTATCAAGCCAATGACTATCAGCGGGGGACTCACAAAAGCCCATTTTAATTGGAAAACCAAGTATAAATTTGCAATGAGAATTCTGAACTGGGTGCTAAAATTTGACAGTAGGGAACTTTACCACAAGCTTTGTAATTGACTTGGGTTGGTAACATATGAATTATCTTGCTTATCCTTGATAGATAAAAGAACTCAACAGCACAGCCAATGTGGCTCAGTGGTTGAACGTCAACCCATGCACCAAGAGGTCGTGGGTTCCATTCTCTGTCAGGGCACATGCCCAGGTTGTGGGCCAAATCCCCAATGGGGGGCATGTAGGAGGCAGCCAATCGATGTTCTCTCTCATCAATGTTTCTATCTCTCTCTCCCTCTAAAATCAGTACAGAAAAAAAAAAAATTTTTTTTAAATTCCACAAAAACACAATTGGTTCAACCATTGAACCAATACTGGAAAGCTGTACACTTGGTAACAATATTTGCAGGTTTGACCAGCACCACAAAGATCTGTGGCATGTAGTAATTTGAGATACTACTGAGGCTTAGAACAGACCCAGAAACTCAGGCTGATGTGCAGAAGCCCAACTTGGTGTGTGAATCTACCTCGCTCACCCACTCTTCCCAGCACTTGCTTCTTATTTTTCCTATGTTATTCTTTATTCACCACCAAGAATGCCCTCACTTCCATAAAATAACTTTTTTAAAAAAATGATTGGGAGGTTTTGATATATACAAAATGTTCAAGTAATTAAAAGTCTTCCTGGAAGTTGGGTTTCTTATTTTTGGTGTAAGGTTTTAAGCAATTTCCATGTGCATGATTTGGGGATTCATAAAAAAGAATCAATATCCCCTCTACACCAGTGGGAACTCTCCGTATAGGGAATGGAAGGGGTGCCGTGAGAAACAATGAAAATTGATCCACCAAAGAATCTTTTCCTTCATTTGGTTGACATTTTTACTTCCCTGTCTAGAAAGAATGGTTTCTGATGTCTTCAGCCTGTCTGATTGGTTTTAGTAATATTAGAGATTTGTGAAGACTGCAGGACAATAGCACATTTATAAATAGTATTTCCTAGGGGAGGAAATGCATCAGGATAGTATAACCAAGGCTACATATTTTTAATAAATCATAGGCTATAAATAAAAGTAGACATAATTTCAAGGACTCAATAACCTTCTATGGGGGGTATATTTTCAAATATGTTTTATTCAAATTAGATTTTGCCCATTGCTAATTGAATACAAAAATGGAACCAATTTCAAGTATAAAGTAGTTTTAAATTTATTTATTTATTTTTAAATCCTCACCTGAGGATATTTTTCTATTTATCTTCAGACAGAGTGGGAGGGAGGAAGAGAGAGGGAGAGAGAGAAAAACATTGACTTGAGACAGATACATCAACTGGTTGCCTCCCACACGACCCTGACCAGGTCCCTGCAACCAAGGTACATGCCCTTGACCTGAATCGAACCCAAGACTCATTGGTCCGCGGGCCGACACTCTAACCACTGAGCCAAACTGGCCAGGGCAGTAGTTTTAAATTTAAAGATAGCATACCTAGGATGATACATAAATTACATGTAGGCCTTATGTATATAACAAATCTAATTTGTAGAATAATTAAAATTACAGAACAAAAAAAATAAGGTTTATTATTCACATAATAAAATAGATTTTTAATGTAGAAAACATTCAAATTTCTAAAACTCCTCTCCCTGAAGTCTACTGAAAGATCATAAAGGACCAAAAACAAAAATAGAAACTATTTATCCCGAAACTATAGAATGGCCACAATCCCATTCCACAAACTGCAAGAATGCCTGCTAAAGGTGAACCAATTGGAGAAGAATGCCAAGTTCAAGACACAACTCCCCTATCTGTGGCCTTAGATTTATGGGGGGAAATGAAAAAATCTTTGAAGACCCTACTAATACTCAATTTGGAAGAGCAAAGACTGGAAGTAGGTCACCACAAAAATGAGTAGCAATCAGTGTGTATGGCCAGGGCTATGGAGTTAAAGGAGAGATGGTAGCCAATATTTCTGTCTTCAGTGAATTTAGCTTTCCAGCCAGAGGATGACCTAGAGATAATCCTAATCTTGAAGAGAGATGCTACAAACGAATTTTGTAGCTACTGATTAAAGTCAATTTACCAAAGAAAAATGAGCAACGAGTCTACATATATAATAATCAAAAGGCCCTTGAGCCATTGGTTTTTATACTGAGTTGGCCTCTCCTAGCGCCTCCTGCCTAATTCCAGATTTTACAAGACCGGGCAGAGCTCTAATTGTTTCAACAGATTGGAGGTTGGGTATTGTGTGTGCAGAGGTAACGTACCCAAAGCCATATTTTTCTCCTCAGCTTTTCTTCCCCACCCCTTAATTTCACACAACCTGAACTATAAGCAGATAAATAACTAAACAAAAAAATAGCCAATAGCAAGCCCTTAATGCAACACTAAGTTTCAACAAGTGGGTGAATAAAAAGGAACGATTGCCAAAGATTTCCACCATATTCCTGGCAAGTAGCAGAAAAAAACAAGCATGACTTCTTTCAAAGATGAGTAAGCAGGGAAAAAAAAAAAAAAAAAGTTCTGCAAAATATAAAAGAAACGTAACCAATAAAAAGGCCAGTGAAGAATGTATGTTGGAATAAGACTTACTCCAGGAAACAGTAGAAAATTTAAGCAACAATCACTTCCTACTCTCCAGGAACGGAAATATAATATAAACATATGATAGAAGAACCCAAAAAAGAAATAAGAACTGTAAGAAGCAGTAGTAAAGCAATAGAATGAAGTGAGCTGACAGTAACAAAAAACAAGACAAAGCAAACAAAAAACATTAGCTTGGCTGGTGTGGCTCACTGGTTGAGCATCCACCCTTGCACCAGGGGGTCGCTAGTTCAATTCCGGTCAGGGCACATGCCCAGGTTGTGGGCCAGATCCCCAGTGGGGGGCATGCAGGAGATGGCTAATCGATGTTCTCTCTCATAGATGTTTCTATATATCTCTCCCTCTCCCTTCCTCTCTCTGAAATCAATAAAAATTTTAAAAAATAAAATAAAATAAAACATTACAGAACTTGGAACTACCTAAGAAGCCTAGGGATCAGAATTTAGATGGCAAAAATTTTAATTGGTGTCATAAAGATTAGGCTGTTGTAAATTGCAGAAAACAGAAAGGAAAGTGTCAAAGAAAATACATTGGTTAGGAAAACAATTATATGTACCGAAGACAGATATTAGATATATATCATGTAGGTATTAGATGCTCTTTTTTAAAAGCATAAAAATGAAATAAAAACATATAAGGATATAATAGAAGAAAACTTTTCTAAAATAAAGAAATATGTGAATCTGCAGATTTTTGTGTTCTCATTGCCTGAACTCATTAGGCGAACTCATGGTGTTCCAGAGAAATTTAATAGACAACAGCTAACTTCATGATTAATTTTCTTGCAGAGATCATTCAACAACAAAGAATCCTGAAAGCATCCAGACAGAAGAAGCAGGTAAAATTAATCTTGCTTCTGAATTCACCTCAGCAACATTAGACTAAAAACAAAACTACCTATTTACAGAGTTTCAAGCAGAAAAGATGTGACTCCAAATTCTATACCCAACTAAAATAGTTTTTGTTAATAAAAGCAAATATTTTACATATAAAATTTTCAAATATTCAATAACTCAGAATATAATATTTATGTATGTGTCCTGAAAAAAAAATACCTTGAGCCATCACCCAACCATAAAACATGAATCAAAATAAAGAAGTCACAGTGAAGAAGTCTTCACCATAAAGAAGTCAGATGAGAAATAAATAATTTTAAAAAATTAAATTCAGTCTAAGTAATAAAATTTCACAATGTGTTACATTTTCCTTTAAAATTGCTCCATAAATATAAAACAATATGTTGATGTAATAAGTCTTGGAAGGAAAATTCCAGTTCATGGTAAATAATGAAACTATGTAATACGAAGAAGAATGAAGGATGCAGTAAAAATGCATTATTTTCCCATCATGGGAAATGTGTGTGTGTGTGTGTGTGTGTGTGTGTGTGTGTGTGTGTGGATTGTTAGTCAAAAAAATTGTAATTGTTTTACAAAAAAGAAAAAAAATGCATAAATACCTTTAAAAGAATAAGAGGGAAGAAAGAAAAATCAGACTTTTTAGTTAAAAACAGAAAGAATACCTATTCAAGAAATATGTGGATTAGTTACAAACACTTAAAATGTTTTATAAAACATAACAATAAAAAGGAATTCATCTATGAGCTCTAATAAAGAAAGGAAAAGCCTCAGGCACCCCATTATTTTCTAGGAAAGAACTGGAAGAAAGAGCAGTAAGTGTGTGCTCTGATGCAGCAATCACCTGGAATACATTATCATCCTGGTTACTGAAAAGCCTGCTCTCAACATCAACACGGGGAATGAAAGAGGAAAACTCGACTGCCAGTGAAACAGAGCTAGAATTAAAATTCCTGGATAAGGCTTTTTTGTTGTTAAAAGCAAAATATGTGAACTAAATTACAAAGATCCACACACCTGCACAATGACAATTGTCTCTGCCTGAGCTCAAATTTTACTCTAAAATATTAGCTTCCTTTGGGTTTGAAGTCCAGTGTTATCCTGCCTAAATAGTCCTGAAATTAACATAAAGCTTGGTCCCTGGCTAATGAGGCCCTGAGGTGCATGGCAAAAAAAAGTGATGGACACTTGGGCTGTTTCCAGATCTTAGCCATTGTAAATAGTGCTGCTATGAACATAGGGGTGCAATTATTCTTTCTGATTGGTGTTTCAGGCTTCTTTAGATATATTCCTAGCAGTGGGATCACTGGGTCAAATGGCAGTTCCATTTTTAATTTTTTGAGGAAACTTTATACTGTTTTCCATGGTGGCTGCACCAGTCTGCATTCCCACCAGCAGTGTACTAGAGTCCCCTTTTCTCCACGTCCTCACCAGCACTTGCCATTTATTGATTTGTTGATGGCAGCCATTCTGGCAGGTGTGAGGTGACACCTCATTGTCATTTTAATTTGCATCTCTCTGATGATTAGTGACTTTGAGCATCTTTTCATATGTCTCTTGGCCATTTGTATATCATCTTTGGAGAAGTGTCTATTCAGGTTCTCTGCCCACTTTTTATTTGAATTGTTTGTCTTCCTTTTGTTGAGTTGCATGAGTACTTTATATATTTTGGAAATTAACCCCTTATCTGATGTATCATTGACAAATATGTTTTCCATATAGTGGACTCCCCTTTCATTTTGATGCTGGTTTCTTTTGCTGTGCAGAAACTTCTTAGTTTGATGTAGTCCATTTGTTTCTTTTTTCCTTTATTTCCCTAACCCTAAGCTATGTATTGGTGAAAATTCCACTATGTGAGATGTCTGAGATTTTTGCTGCCTACATTTTCTTGTAGGATTTTTATGGCTTCATAAAAAAAAACCTCTGGTACATTTACACAATGGAATACTATCAGCTGTATAAAAGAAGGCTCTCTTACCCTTTGGGACCATGGAGGACCTGGAGAGTATTATGCTAAATGAAATAAGCCCATCAGAGAAAGACAAGTATCACATGATCTCACTTATATGTGGAATCTAATGAACAAAATAAATTGACAAACAAAATAGATCCAGAGACATTGAAGTATGGAACAGACTGATGAACCTCAGAAGGAAGAGGTGGGCAGGAAGAGAATAACATATGCATATATGCATAACCAATGGACACAGACAATAGCTTGGTGAAGGCATTAGGGGATGGGAGCGAGGTGGAGGAGGTCAATGGTGGAAAAAGGAAGACATCTGTAATACTTTCAACAATGAAGATAAATTTTAAAACATTTTTTAAAGTGATAATTATTCAAGTTTCATAAAAATCTCAAAGAAAAGAAATCAATAAAAAGAGCATAAAATTTAAAATTACATGCCCTGGTTGGTTTGGCTCAGTGGTTAGACCATTAGTCTGTGGGCCAAAGGGTTGTGGATTCAATTCCTGGTCAAGGGCATGTACCTCTGTTGCAGGTTCGATCCCCAACCCCAGTCGGGGTTGTTCAGCAGGCAACCAATCAGTGTGTCTCTCTTACATTGATGTTTCTCTCTCTCTCTCTCTCTCTCTCTCTCTCTCTCTCTCTCTCTCTCTCTCCCCCCTCCCTTCCACTCTATCTAAAAAAAATCAATGGGAAAATATCCTCAGGTGAGGATAAACAAACAAACAAAATTACAAAACACTTAAGGAATTCACCATGAATATGTCTCAGTAGGTACAACTAATGGAAGGACTGTTAAGCAATAATTAAGAAGAAAACATAAAATAAATTTAAAATCATTAACAATGTGAAAGGTTGAATCAACACACTGGCAAAAAGAAGTATGATAAAAGAAGCAGATTTGTTTTGAAGAACCAGTAGAACTATAGGAAAAAAAATAACCATTAGTGTAAAAATAATCAGTGGATAGGGTACCTGACAAGATTATACAATGGTAAAGAGAAAATCAATGATGTGGAAAACCAATCTGAGGAAATTATATACTGAAAGATAAAGACATGGAAAATGTGAGAGAGAGGCTAAGAGATCTATACACAAATGGTTTAAAACAATAACATTTTGTTATACCTAAAGATTTTGTGGGTCAAGAATTCAGACAGTACTCAGCTGGGTAATATTGGTGTATCATGGTGTCAAACTGGAGGGTTCAATGTGGTTTTACTCATATGTCTTTGTCCTTTGATGGGGATAATTGAAAGAAGAGTTCAGCTAAGACTGTTAACTGAAGTACCAACACATGAACTTTGCAGCATAGTGATCTCAGGGTAGCCAAACTTACTTAGAAGTTCACAGTTCCCATTAAAAATATCCTAAGAGCTCTGAGCAGAAACTGCAAGTTTCTTATGATCTAGTTTCTGAAGTGCCAGAACATTATTTCTGCTGCATTCTATTAGTCATATAAGTTTCTAAGTATATCATATTAATATATTCAAAGGGAGAAGATTAGACTCTATTTGACTCCAACTATAATGTGTGTGTGTGTATTCTTCCACACCACCAAGCAATTAACTCAATTCTGACACTCTCTACTTGGAGATAGCATCATATCCCACAGGCTAAGGACTCAGTCCTACAAGACTGTGACACACACACACACACACACACACACACACACACACACTCACGCACTTAAGACACCAATCAAAAGTCTAGGTTGTCATCTGTGCTTCTGACCAATTGGCTATAGATTAGGGGCTCCAACAGCCCCCTCCTGGGTTTCATTAATTTGCTACAATAGGTCACAGAACTCAGAAAAACACTTTATTTACTAGATTACCAGTTTATTATAAAATAATATAATTTAGGAACAGCCAAAGGGAAGAGATGCATAGAGCAAGGTATGTGAGAAGGGACACAGAGCTTTCTATGTTCTCTGAGCATGCCACTCTCCACGAGTTCACTAATCTGGAAGCTCTCCAAATCCCATCCTTTTGGATTTTTATGGAGGCTTCATTACATAGGCATGATTAATTAAGTCATTTTCCGTTGGTGATTGATTCAACCTCTAGGCCCTCTCCCTTCCCCCAAAGTGAAGGTGGCTAAAAGTTCCAGCCCTCCAATCACGTGATTGGTTCCCCTGGCAACCAGCCCCCACCCTTAAGTGAATTCCAAAAGTCACCTAAACTTGTGTATGGTTGAAAGGGATTTAATAAAAAGCAAGATAACTTTATTGCTCTTATCACTCAGGAAATTTCAAGGGTTTTAGGAGCTCTGTGCCAGAAATGGGGATGAAGACCAAATACATATAATTAATATTATAAATCACAATATTATACTCCACCTGTAAGAGAAATAACAAGTAATTTCTGGCTATCTTAAGCTACCACAGTCCAATATTTGTCTAATAAGAATTTCAGAAGGGGAGACGAGAGAGAATAGGGAAGAGGTAATATTTGAAGAGTTAATGTCTGCAAACTTTCCAGAATTAATTAATGATTTGACACTTCTATGTAAAAGTGTCAGCAACTCCTGACCAGGATGAATAAAAATACATCCAAATCTAAATACACTATAATAAAACTTCAGAACCCCCAAAACAAAACAAAAGTCTTAGAAGCAATCAAAGAGGAAAGAAGTGTAACTTTAAGAAATAGTAATTTCATTACACCATATTTCTCAGCAGCAAAAATAGATACCTAAAGTTAACTGAATCTCCAAAGTGCCAGGGGGAATACAATAATTCTTAAATTTTATATCTGGCTAAACTATCATACAAAGGTGATGGTAAACTAAAAAGTGTTTACAAAGATTGAAAAAGTTTACCACTCACAGACCCTTGTTGGAAAGAGAAACTGTAAATGGTACATTCCAGGAGAAAGGAAATTGACACCAGAAGAAAGGAGTGAGATACAGGAATAAAGGTGAAGAAGGAAAATGGCCAACCAACATTGACTGTGTAAAACAAAATAATGACGACTGATCTGTTAAGGGAACTACAAAACAAGATTGAACTAAAATAATAGACAATAATAGCATGAAAGACAATAGGAGCTGTCAGAGTTAAAGCTCAGAGAGGTCCTTGTCTTATTCAGGAGGTCAGTAGAAATAGTAATTACCTTTATACATTGTTAAGTCAAACATGCACTTTTAAATGTTAAGATATCCACTACAATATGTGGGGTGATGGATATGTTAATTAACTCGATGGTGGAAATCCTTTCACAATGTATATGTATATCAAATCATTACATTGTGTACTTTAAATATATCACAAATTTATTTGTCAATTGTAACCTCAATAAACCAGTGGAGGAGAAAAGAGATTTTTAAAACCAACCCATTCACTAGAAGACAGAAAAGGAGAGAAGGGGAAAGTAAACAGAAGTCAAAAATAAAGAATAAAATAAGATGGTATAAATAAAATCAAATACAGTAGTTACCATACTGAATATAAATAAAATAAACACACCGGTTAAAAGACAGAAATCCGCCCTGGCCATTTTGGCTCAGCAGTAGAGCGTCGGCCCACGAAGCCAAAAAAAAAAGGACAGAAACCCACAGATCAGATTTAAAAAATAAAATGACACAGAAAAGATGAAAATAATGATACGTAAAATGATATACAAAGAAAATACCAAGCAAAAGAAAGTTAAAACAATATTAGACAAAACAGACATGGAGGTGGAAAGCATTATTAGAAATAAAAAAGGTCATTTCATAGTAATAAAAGGCCCAACTTACTAGGTAGAGATAAAAATTCTGGATCTATATGGAACAGCCAACATAGTCTCAAATTACACAAAACAAATTTGATAGATTCAACACACCTTGCTCTCAAGGAGACAAATAAATTGGAAAAAATAAAAAAAAAACAAGAATTGAACAAAACAATTCAAAAAAAGACATTTTTCTCAAACTAATCTGGAATACCTCTTAAAACTGGTCATATTCTCCTCCACAAAACAAGCCCCAACAAATACTGCCAAGTAGTTATTATAGAGACTGTATTTTCTAATCACAAAGCAGGAAAATTAGAAACAAATAAAAAGATTAATAAAACTGTTCCTATACTTAAACACACTTTTAAATAATTCATAAATCAAAGAGATCATCTTCGTTCAATTTAGAAAATATTTCGACAAAACCAATAATAAAAAGACAACATACCAAATTGTGGGCTATAATGAAAGCTAGAACATTTATAGCCTTAAATGTAGATATTAAAAATAAAAACTTAAAAATCCTCCTTAAGATACTGGGAAAACAATGCAGAATAAACCCAAGACTATGAAATATACCACACTGTAAAGGTAAGAAAATTGGGAGATCAATTCAAGGACTCTATTAACCAAATAATAGGCCATCTTAGCCCAGGCCTTCCTGCTTAATCTCTAAAAGCAAAACTGAGACAGGGGCTTTTGTGCAGGAAGTTTGTTTAAAAATAAATCTGGGGGTGCAGGAGTCATAAACTGGAAAAAGCAAAGCAGAGGAGAGAAAGCCAGTGCAAAAGTACATCATTAAATTGGACACTTCTGTGGATGTTGTGCTTCCTCATGCCAGGGACTCTCTGATGCATCTCACAGACTGTAGCTTGGTATTGTCTGCCTGAAGGAAGGCTGGCATTTCTTCATCAGTGCATTTTCAGGTTGCACAAGAATGAATGGCAGGTCCTGCAGTGGTACAATAACCCCACATCAGACTTCAGTTCACAGGACAGTGCTCCTTTGTGAATAAATTCTTCCCTCTTTAGTTGTGTATTCTGCCTTGTCTGTTCCAGCACCTCCACGCGCCCCCACCCCACCCCAGATGTGTTCCTTGGCTGCCAGTGGGTACTACAATTGGTTTGATGTGTATGTTTTCCCCCTGGAGTACAGACTGTATTTTCTTGTTTAAGCCATGCCATGACCTGGCCCTCATTATTAGTCTGGAGGTAATGAGGGAGATGGGGGTGGATGTTGATGAAAAATATCATAACAAGAGGCATCTACCTCCTTTGAGTTCTTTGCTTGTATCTGAGCAAGGTAACGATGCTCTGTCTTATCAAGGGGTTGGGGGACTGCTTCTGCCAGCCCAGAAAGTTTAGAGGAAACTGGGGGTTCAAGATTATCAGGATTATCCACCCAAATGCCCCCATGACAGGTCTCAAAGTCCTACTCCTTTTCTATCACAACTTTGGCATTTGCATAGCAGACCTATCAAGGCTATAAACTCCATCTTCTTTGTAGTTCTGCCACCCACGAAATTCAACCCTAGGCCAAAATGGTCTGCAGCCACAGAGATGATATCTTCCGTAAATGCTACTGTAGAGGTCCTCTGTCTTTCAAAGCCTGCTTTGAGTTGATAGTTAGTTGAACTAAGCCTGTCAATTTTCTTAATGTAAAGCTTCTAAAGCATTAATCAAAACCAACAAATCTGTTATCTTCTTCCTCACTGTTGCCCCATACTATTCAAAGGCCTTGCTTAGCTCTTACCTGAACACTTCATCTTCACCTCCACCTCACCCCAATCCACTGTGGGGAGAGCTCAGTAACTGTGATGTCAAGGCTTCTCACCACTCCACCCACCACCAGCAGTGGGGTCCTTGCTACTGTCTGACTGGTAAGTGATTCAGTTCCAGAACCCTATCTTGAGGCTCTGCTTTCTAGGGCCACCTCTCATACCAACTCTTGACCTACCCACCGTTGCTCACCCCCAAGCAAAGCCTGAGGCAAAATCTTGAAAGTAGGACCCTTACTTAAGAAATATTCCCCAGAAGCAGCACTGAGGGGTGTGGAAAGGGAAATCAGGATTTGGTTGGTCCATTCTATGGGAAGCTGGAGCTCTGTCCCACTCAGCAACCTCTAAGAAACCATCCGGAGTGCACCTCAGAATTGTTCTTGTGAAGGCCAGGCAGGAGCGTTTACCCTCCAGCTTGTGTCCCCCTCTGTCAAATGCTGTTGCCTCCTGTGCTGCAAACTCTCACATTTTCAGGTTGCACATGAGTGAGGACCAGGTGGGTTTCTGTAGGAATAGGACCATCACACCGTGAGATCCAAGAAGCCCCAGGAAGAAAGGAAGAAAGCAGGAGATATATGTGGCAACTAAAGGTTACACCTGCACTGATATGGAAATCTCATCAGTGGAAACCAGATTTAAAAAGAGGTCATATACAAAGGATTAGGAATTAAATTGTCATGAGAGGGTATATAATCTAATAGTTGAGAAGGAATTTTCAAGGTATATTACCTGGGCTTATTTATATGCAGGCCTTCCCATTTACCTGCTATAGAATTTTGGGTAAGATACTTAGCCATTCTGTACCCCAATTTCTTCATATTTAAAATGGTAATAATAATAACAGTATCTGCATCATAATGCTTTTATAAATATTGAATGAACTATTTTATATTAAGAGATTAAGACAGTGCCAGGCACATAATAAACATTATGTGTCTCATTACATTCTTTACACCAATGGAAGCTAGAAGACAATGGAACAACAACTTCAAAATTCAAAGGCAAAATGATTTCCAACCTAGAATTTTATACAAAGAAAGTAGAAATTACCTAACTGCCCTTCAGTAGAATGATAAATATTTTGTCACTCATTCAGCAATAAAAATGAATGAACAAGGCTACATACCACAAATCTCAAAAACTACGTTAAAAGAGCCATTAGCACTGTATGATTCCAACTATATGACATACTGGAAAAGGCAAAACTATGGAGATGTAGCAAAAAAAAAAAAAAAAAACAGTGGTTGCCAGGGGTTGGGGGTGGGTAGGGACGAATAGGCAGAGCACAGAGGATTTTTAGAGCAGTGAAAATATTCTGCATGATACCATGTATAATGATAAATACATGGCATTATACATTTATCTAAACCCATAGGATATACAACACTAAGAGGGAACCCTAGTGTAAACTATGAGCTTTGGGTGATTATTATGTCAGTGTAGACTCATCAGTTGTAACAAATATCATGTTTTGGTATAGGATATTGATAATGGGGGAAGCTATGCATGTTTTGGGGGCAGGAGTATATGGGAACTTTCTGCTCAATTTTGCTGTGAATGTAAAACTACTCTAAAAAAAAATTAAGTTTTTAAAAATAAATAAAGTCCTTTTTTTAAGGAAAAAAGGACCACTAGTATTTATTCTCATGATGCAAAGATAGTTCAAAATAAGAAACCTAATTTATCATATTATTTGACCATTCCAGGAAAGCCATAATCATCCTAGCAAAAGAAAAGAGGCATTTAATAAAATTAAACATTTCCTAGATTTAAAATATCCTTGTAAAACAGAATTTAACAGCAGCTTCTAAATAAATAATAAAAAAATAGACACCTCGAATCAAAAGGCAACCTCATGCATAATTAATTATTTCATAAAAACAATTTTTAGCAGGAACAAGACAAGCTCTCAATAAATATTTGTTGGGTGAAGTGTATCCATGGTTCCTAACAGGTTCTTGACATTTCATTTGACTCTTCAACATGCTAAAAATAGTTTTAAAACTTTAAACCCAAATGAAACCATGTAAAAATACTCAACACTTTCATCCATAGTTTAAGAACCAGTATAATGCAAGTTGTCAATTGTTTTATTTCTACATTTAACACTCAAAGTGAGAATTGGATTTACAGCTATCTCTAAAACTAGAGAAGAGAAAATTAGAAAATAAGTCTGATTTTACAATTAGTAACAATTAATCAGAATGATATTCCCCACTATTCATTTATATGACCAATTTAATCCCTAAATGCATGTAGATTTTAGACTTAGTCAAAAGTTTCTACCTTCATTGGCACAAGGATTCAATTTTTGTTGCCACTTTTAGGGTACCTTTCTCCCAGACATGTGTCTAGAACATGATATTACAATTCAAAATTCAAGAAAAATATTTAGAAATATTTTGAGATCAGGCATAAACCTGAGACCATTTTCTTCTTGCCTTTTTTCTAGAATTATTCTCCTACACTGTGAGGAAGGGAATCTATGATGCACTTGTGAACATGAGGTCAAATGACTTTGTAGAGTGAGACTGACATTCTACTGTATATTCCTTTATCTTTTTAAAATTAAATATTAGGTACATATATTAACTAGTCTCATTAATTAATTGCATAAAATATCTATCTCACAAAGTTGTTGCAAAAAAAAAAATCTCACCATATAATTGGTTTTCAATAAATACTAGTAAAAGGGGTTCCCTTCCCCTTTGCAAGCAGACGGAAACACTCATCTGAAGTGTCATATGAAAGCTAAAGACCTAGTGAAAACCCTACTCATCTATGTGAGGTAGCCCATGTATGTGAGTGTGTGTGTGTGTGTGTGTGTGTGTGTGTGTGTGTAAGTCCCTCATACCAATAGTAAATAGGAATCAGACTACTTGAACCTATATCCTATCTAGTTGAAACTGCTGTACCATTAAATCATCTTCCAGAAAAAGTTATGAAGCATGAAGGTGCTTAGGTTTACACTTCAATCTGTAACAGTTTAATTTTTAATGGGTACAAAAAATAAACATTAAACATTGAACAAGTAACCTTGACCCCTTTTATTCCTGAACATTGATACACAAGGTGCAGGTGCTCCAACCTGAGCCAATCATTCTGAAAGTGGGAAGAAACTTCTAGCACATTTAGAATAACCCTTTATTTTTACACATTAGGAAACAGCTGCCTTTGACAGGTTTTCTAACTCAATAACCATCACCTGCTTAAAGCCTGCCATGTATTATGCACACTTAGCTCCCACAAGCCACTTCAACCCAGTCTCTAAATCAATAGCATGTCTGTTCACCTGTTCATTTTTCCAAGAAGAAACTGTACATGGATGGAAAGAAAGGGTCTTTTGGAAGGGGGGGGAGAAATCTATTAAACTAGAATAACTCGTAAAATACGGAAGCCACTGCGATGTACAAACCGTTCGGGGTTAGAAGTTCATTAGAAACAAACACATGAAATATATTGTGGATCTAAATATATAACGTATATTGCACAAAGGTATTTCAAAGTAACAGAGGCCCAGGAACCTATCAAGTATTTATATTGTTCTAAATACATATTTTATTTACTATAAAATATATTAAATATTTACTTTTTTTCTAAAAAGATACTTTAAATTATTCAAAGTCCGGTACATTTTACCATTTCTTTCCACAGGTAAAATAGATGTTTTTTTGTTTTGTTTGTAGATCAGCAACAACATTTTAAAAAAGCAATCCTGAGATTTCAGAAAAGTACAGTTCAGTAAAATCAAACACCCACGTAAGAGACTTAATTGTTCCCAAAGCTGAATAAGGAAAAATTGGATGTCCATATGGCAAAATCTAAGGTTGTCATTTGGGCTTTAACAAATAGCACTAGTATGATTGAAAAATACACAGAAATTAAATATCCATTCTTCTATACCCTATTAGGGTAGGAGATAAAAGACTGAGATTTTGGAGGCATTTCTTATCTAGAATAGAGTCAATGAACAGCACTGGAATTTCTATTTAAATCAAAACCATTTTGATAATTAAGAAAATCCCTGATAAATAAAATACTTCATTTCAAGCCTCTTATCTCTTAGTCATTGTCTCTTCTTTTATACACAGATGTGTATATGGTAATCCCCCAGATTAGTCACTGCTCTGAGTCACTGCTCTTTAAGAGGATATTTTCTTACACTCTTTCATTCATTGAATTCCTTAGCATCACTCCATACCCAACACATGGATCACCGCACCACTCCAACTCACGTATGTCATAAACCAGAATTCTTATAGAGTCTACATGATGTGTCAGCGATAATTTCACTTCTTTTATTGTTGTTAATCCTCACCTGAGGATATTTTCCCCAAAGATTTTTTAGAGAGGTGGGAGGGAGAGGGGAGAGAGAGAGAAAGATAAACATTGATGTGAGAGAGACGCGTGGATTGGTTGCCTCCTGAAGGCCCCTCGACCTGGGCCAGGGAATGAACCTGCCCTTCAGCGCTCAGGCCAACACACTAACCACTAAGCCAACCTGGCCAGGGCGATCATTTCCCTTGAAAGTTAGGAGATAACCATGTTTATCCATCTTAATTAATTTTTCCCTGGAAAATGTTCCTTTAATTATGTTTTGCATATTTGAATGTGTCCCATTTTCCACCTGTGTTCAAAAGCAGCCAGCTCTAATGGATTGATTGTCTAAGTTAGAGAAAAGAGGCCTTTATATTTCACGTACTTTGATAAATGGACCCTATGTGTTTGCCCTAGCTGACATTTTGTAACCTACTCTATCACCTCATGAACTCTAGTAAGGCTTTCCAATGATATTTAACATCTTATGGATATGTAACTAAAATATGAACCTAATCAAATCTATATTATAGTGCCAAGACAACTCGGCCTTCTCTTTGTGGTTTCTCTGAGACGATTGTATTACTAACGCTGACCCTCTCGCCGCCAGTTATCTTCACTGTGTTTCCCGCACAGTTTTCTCTCTCTCGGTTTTCCTTTGACCACCACTTTGCTGGCTTCAGTCTCGTTTCCAACATGCACATAAAGTAAAAGTTGGAAGGATCAGTTGAGCCAATATCATGTTAGGATCATTGGTTCAGATGATTTGAGCCAATATCATGTTTTGCATTTGGATCATTAGAGTAAAATCAGCGGAGCGAGGATTGTCTTTCCTGCTTTACCCAATTAACAGCCTAATTGCCCTTTCTATGCGGGATGTGAAGGCCCAGCCAGTAGGAAGTGATTTTTCCCTAATCCCAAAGCAAGTTATTAGCAGCTGTGGACCCAGGAATGCCCCCCCCCCGTCTCTGTGGGTGCCCGTCAAATATTACCCCCTGTGCCACTGAGTTGAAAGAAGATGTTTTTCCTTCCACCTTCCTGAGAACAGCTGCAAAGTGTTGCAATAACCAATCCCAATCCACCTTGAAATCATTGGTTTCGTCCTAATTATTTTAAATTTGTTCCAGAAAATAGTTGAAATATGTACAATTACAGTAGTACTGTGACTGGGGCTTACATTTTCAGAGAAAATACCTTAAAAACTAAACAATTTTTACTTGGAGTTTCTTTTAAGTGGGTATAAATTATAGGATTTGTCAGTGCTCTAGGGATAGAGATAAGGTCAGTGTCTCCAAAAAAAAAAAAAAAAATGTTTAGGTAGTTAATCAAAAGCAAGGACAGCTAGAGAATTAAAATGTAATACAAGAGATTGCAAATCCCAAAATTAAGGACAAGTTGCCATTATAGGGACACATCTTTTTATAGAGTCAGTCATCAAGATTCATAGACAACAAAGCCGGGGATGGGGTGGGGGATAGGGAGGAGGGTGTCAAAAGGGGGAAAAGGAGAAACATCTGTAACAAAAACAAATTAATAAAAATAATTTAAAAAATAATAATAATACAAAATTTTTTTTAAAGATTAAGCAGAGCTGAACAGATGGATATCTTTCCCAGGTAAGACAGATTCCTCCACCGTGAAACTCCACCACACAATAGACACCTGACGGAGGCAAAACTCCTCATGCCTCTTTCTTGTCAGTTAATTATTTTTTCTTTCTTTCTTTTTTTTTAAATTCCTCACCTGAGGATATTTTTCTACTTATTATCAGATAGAGTGGGAGGGAGGGAGAGAGAGAGAGAGAGAGAAACATCGATGTGATAGAGCCACATCGACCGGTTGCCTCCTGCATGACCCAACCAGGGCCGGGGACGAACCACAACCGAGGTACGTGCCCTTGACCGGAATCGAACCCGAGACTCATTGGTCTGCGGGCCGATGCTCTAACCGCTGAGCCAAACCAGCCAGGGCTCATCAGCTAATTTTTAATAAAGCACTTTTTCAGAATGTATCATGTTTCAGTGCAGACATTGGAATAATCTGACTCAATCTGAGCCCCACACATAAGTAACCTATGATTCTCTCACACATTTTTCCCTTTAGTTAACCTTATTTACCTGGTTTTTACGTTTTTAGGTATTTAAGAAATTTAAATCGTCCCATGTTTCTTATTTCCTCTTTAAGAGTTCTTCTCTTTCAGGGAAACACCAAAAAACTCATAGTTTTTCCGTTTGTAAGTCCAAGCTCCCCGAGGACAGGAGCGTTGCCCGCCTTGTTCAGTCTCTATGCTCAGCGCTCAGAAACGCACTGCTGCTTACGTAGGTGACAGCGAACTTTGCAGAATAAATGAATGAATGACACACAGTGACATAAGTAAAACACAGATTAAGAGTTCACTTATAGAACATGCATTATTATGTCTTTTAAGTATAAAAAAAGCTCTCTTCCAAAAGAGAGCTTTTGGAAGCTCTCTTGAGCTTCCAAAAAACGTAAGCAACTTCTTGAATTTGAAATGGTACATCTGTGTAATTCACTAAAGCAGCAAACACACAGAGCAAGATATTTTCTTCTGAGACCAATGGCAAGCCAGACTAAAATGTCACTTTTACTGGGGAAAAGAGACAAGTTCTATTTTAGAAGTGATGGCGCCAACAGCAGCAGTGTTGTCGGGAACAGGAAAGCCAGAAAGTATAAAATGAAAACTTGTTGACGAAGACCCACAGCTGTAACAAGTGGACCCATCATTGAATCCACTCCTACCCACACCTTATACAGAAACTAGAGGGTTTCATTATCAACATCTGACAGTGGCCTTCACGATAGCTATGGTTATGCTACCTTATCCTGAAACCCAAGTGAGTCACATTATAATCAATTAAAGGTTCTGTTAGTCCCATTAGTAGTTTATGTGTCTTGGGTTTGGGGAGTGGGAGAAAGGTTGAAAAACATTGAAAAAAACGTGTCAGCATTTTTTCTTCAGTTCTTTCTTTCAATCCTCAGTTCTTTCCCCTCTACTGCGATCCTCTAGGAACATACCCACATGCATGGGTGAGCTCTGTTGTTCCTCAATTGGATGACTCTTAAATTTGACCTCCAGCTTTGTCCTTCCTCTCTAGTGAATAGAAAGCTCATTTCCACCTTGACTTCCCACCAGGTGTATCTGTTCTTCCTTCCAAACCATGTCTTCCTCATGGTTTCCCTATTTCCTGTAAGGATACTCTCCAACTATTGTCAAGCCACTCAGCTCGATTTCCCAGACTTACCTCTAATTTCCCCTCCTCCCTTCTCACCTCTTCGGTATCAGAATTGGTCCCTTGACTTCATCACTTCGTTTTTTCCTATCTTTATCTACGCTACAGAATATTTTCCCTTAAATTTGCCATATATAGGTCATGCCGTACTGCCGTTCCAGAATATAATCTTTAATGTTTCTCCATTGCCTCTCAATTGAGATGAAATTCTATGATTGACACCCAAACTACACTCCCTGTTGTTATCAGGACCTAGACACCGGGGTTCAATATCCTGGGTTTGCCCCTTACTATCTGTGCAACCTCAGCCCTCCTCTCTCCATGCCTCAGTTTCTTCACCCAAAAAGTCTCCTCCTGAGGCTGTATAATGATTAAATGTACATTAATACATTCAGCCTTTAGAACAGGCCAAGCACTTAGTATGTATTTTATCGGTGTTTCTTGTTATGAATGATCTTATAACCTAACAAATGGAACCACTCACCATTTCCCAAAGATGTCTTCCCTTTTATCATTCCTGATCTTTTGTTCAAATTGTTCCCTCTGCCTTACATGACCTTTTCTCCACCAAAAACCTACCCATTCTTCAAAATCTAACTCAAATACCAACTCTTCCCTTGAAACTTTCACTTAAAAGATTTGTCTTTTTCTGAATTGAAGATCATGTATCTACCCTAACTAGCTTTAGTCATAATAAATGAAATAATATAGATTTTAGTATTTTTAAATCTTCATAAAAGATGCTATCCTATAGAGCCATTATGTTCTTAAACTGACCTTCTTATTACAGCCATACTACAAATATTTTTATTGTTATTTTATACCATTTCTTTGTAAGTGGCTTTGAATCTGAAATCATTTTCAATCGCAAAACCCAAAACAAAAACACAGCTTAAGGAAGAAATAAATTGGAGCTTTCTGAAAACATGACATTTTAGGCTTTAGGAAGATTTTTAGGAGAAAAGATTTTAAACATTTTTGAAGTATAAATACAAAGCATTTCTGAGGACTCTGAAGAAGCAGATAAAGCATTATGCCAGTATTATACCATTTACTATTATTTCACAGATGAATTTAAAATTGGGATGACTTTTTTTCCCCCTTCAACTTGACTTTTTTCCTGCTGTATTTGATGCATTTCAGGATTTTAAAGGTTGCCCTCTCATGGAGACAAATTAGATCTGAGCAGTTTAGTCCAGGTGCAGCCAATTACTGGCGGAGTCAGAAATTCCCCCACCGTGTACCCTGCGCAGGGCTTCTGCTCACGTTAGGCTTCTTCTCACATGATGCAACTTCACTTCCATGAGGGGAAAGTGCCCCCATGTGGTTTGCACTGGGCCTTGGATTTTTTTTTTTTTTTTTTTAACTAAAGATGATGGGCTTCCCTATGGAAAAGCAGGCAGAACTGAGAGGATGGTGGTCTCCCTGGCCTCCAGCGCTCTCCCTTCGGGATTCATATCAGTAGCAGATCTTCCATCAGGTGGTCCCTTCACCCATCCACCTGTCTCAAGTCAGTGGCTGCCCATCCGCTTCCACCCATCCGTGCTGAAATGTTCTGTGACTGTTCCTTCGGGGCCAGGACCCCTTGATGGGCCATTCCATTCTAATGTTTCATGAAGGAAACAAAAGACACGCTCCAGCAAAGGTCTGCACTGGGCCCCTCTCCTTTCATTTGCTGATTCCCTTTGTTTCCCATCTCCACTCTCATCCCTCCAACCCCCCACCCCCCACCCCTGCCACCTTTCTAGTATCTTTGATGAATATTCTCTTATCTGTGTTTATTCTTATAAAATGTTTATTTTGGTTTGTGTGCAGCTCTTAAAGCCTGACGTAAATGGTATTGAGCTATGGATATCAATCTTTCTTACTTTAGATACTCAGTACTGTGTCTTTAAGATACCCAGGTTGCTGTGTGTACATTCAGTGAACTGCTTCTGACTGCATTCCATGTAATATTCCATACAGAACATTATGTTTATCCTCTACCTCAGTGATAGACAACCAGTTGCCTCCAACTCCCACAAACAATGCTATTATGAACGCCAATGTACATGTTCCATTGTGGGCCTGTGTGTGAGCTCCTTTGAGAAATACCAAGGAAGAGAATTCCTGGATCCTAGGATATGCACATACTTAATTTCATCATTTCCTGCCAGAGTACTCTCTAGGATGGCTGCACCAGCCCATACTCCCACCAGCCCTGCGTGAGGGTCCACTTCTCTCGCACTCTGCCAAGTTAATGTGTGTGAAGTGATATTTCATTGTAATTTTAGCTTACATTTCTGGTGAATAATTCATTTGAGTAGCTCTTTGGTGTTTGTTAACCTTCTGTAAATTAGCGATTCATATTCTTAGCCCATTTTTTTATGTTGGGGTTTCTACTTCTTCTAGTTAATTTGAAGACATCCCCCCCTTTTTTTTAATACGTTAGGTTTTAGTCCCTTGTCAGTTTTAAGCACTGTCAAATATTTCTCCCTATCTGTCACTTCTAACCTTGTCCGTGGTATCCTTCTTCCTTTTTTCTTTAATTTATCTTTATTGTTGAAAGTATTGCAATGTCCCTCCTTTCCCCCCCCCCCCATTGATCCCCTCTCCTCTCCTCCACGCTCCTCCCTAACCCTAACCGTGCCCCTGCCTTCACCCTTCACTGCACTATTGTCTGTGTCCATGGCAATGCATATATGCATATAAATTCTTTGGTTAATCTCTTCCCACCCACCCCAGCCCCTTTCGCTCTGAAGTTTGTCAGTCTGTTCCATACTGTCACGTCTCTGGATCTGTTTTGTTTGTCAGTTTATTTTGTTCATTAGATTCCACAATAAGTGAGATTACATAGTGCTTGTCTTTCTCTGACTGGTTTATTTTGCTTAGCATAGTACTTTCCAGCATGGTATCTTTCATTGAATGAAAATCCTTAGTTTTGCTTAATGGTATATGCTTGTGACAGTATCAGAAGTCCTTTCAATCCCATATAAGAAGATATTCTCCTACATTATCCTCTATTAAATTTTAATGTACACTTTTCACATTCAGGTCTTTAATCCATCTGGAGTTCACATTTGTATATGGTATTGGATAGGTAGCAGTTTCATTTTTCTTTATATGGGAAGTCAGTTTTCCCAACATCATCTACTGCAGTGCCATCTTTATCACATGTAAATTCACAGAAATGTTTATTCCATTTCAGTGGTCTATTTTCTTGTTCTTATGCCAATATCACTTTTTAAAAATCACTGTGGCTTTGTAGTATGTCTTAATGTCTAGTAGGGCTAGAACCCCCTCTTTTCTCTTTTTCCTAAAGACTGATGTAATTACCTTTATTCTTTCACATAAACTTTATAGTAAATTTAACCAGGAATTTGATTGAGATTTCCCTTGAATATATAAATTAACTTGGTAAAAACTGACATTTTTATAAATATTAACATTCATCCAGAGACATTGAAAATTTATTTATTCAGATTTACTTCTGCATCCTTTATTCAGTTTTATTTTTTTCTCAAAAAGGTTTTATGTTCTTTTAGAGTTCCTAAATACCTTTCAATTTTATTGGACTTATGAATCACATCTTATTTTTTATTGTATTTTCTAAATAATTAGTACAATTATTTTTTTAATCATTAACTTTTTAATATATATATAAAAATTAACATATCCAGAAACCTTACTAAAACCCCTTAATTGTTCTAGTAGCTCGTTTCTTTCTAGGTATAGTATATCACCTACAACATTGACAGTGCCATCTCTTTTTCTTTTTAATCTTTTTTTTTCTTGATTGATTTTAGAACGAGAGGAAGGGAGAGAGAGAGGGGGATAGAAACATTGATGAGAGAGAACATCTACTGGCCGCCTCCTGCATGTCCCTCACTGGGGATTTGGCCCACAATCTGGGCATGTGCCCTGACTGGGAATTGAACCAGTGACTTCTGGTGCATGGGTCGATGCTCAATCACTGAGTCACACCAGCCGGGCATCTTTCTTGACCAAGCATTATACACACCATCCCTTTTTCTTTTCTTTTTTTTCTTTATTGGTTTTAGAAAGAGAGGAAGGGAGAGGGAGAGAGAAATAGAAGCATCTATGAGAGAGAATATCCATTGGCCGCCTCCTGCATGCCCCCCACTGGGGATCAGGCCCACAACCTGGGCATGTGCCCTGACCGGGAATTGAACTGGTGACCTCCTGGTGCATGGGTTGATGCTCAACCACTGAGCCACACCGGCCATGCTCTTTTTCTTTTCTTATAGCATTCACTAGAATTATGTTAAGCAGTAATAGAGCTAATGGACATTCTTGTCTTTACTCCCTATCTTGAAGGGAGTATTTTTGGTTTGGGATTTATAATAATGGCAAAAATACTCGCTTTTTTTTCTCTCTTCCATTTTGTTATAGAACTTCTCAATTGTGGGCTGGCCTCACATCTATCCAGAATTAAGACTATCTTTCCCAGCCTTACTTGCAGCCAGACATGGCCTTGTGGCTAAGTTCTGGTCAATGGGATATGAATAGAAGTGATGTGTTCATCTTCTGGTTGTAACTTTAAAAAAAGCAAAGGGCATGGCTTCTCCTTTCTCATTTCTGATGGCCGAAATGTAAAGATAGTGGTGAAGGCTAGAGTAGCCACAGATCATACAACTAAGGCCAGCAGAGTAGGGATGTCACACTAATATGATAGAAGGAGCCTGCGCCCCCAAACCATTAAGTTGCCCTATCGGCCCTGAACTGCAATTATACCACCTACACACTTGGAAGAAGTAATTAAAAATTTATGTATACCTTCATTTCCAAATGTCACTAGAGTGGGATATAAAAGTCTTGGCTTAAAATTTATTTCTTTTTAATGCTTTAAAAATATTAAGCCATTGTTTTCTGGTATCTAGTGTTTCTGGTATCTAGTGTTTTTGTTTCTTTGTAGGTGATCAGCAATTTATCTCTAGAAAATTTTATAATTCTCTCTTTGTCTTTGATGTTCTTAAATTTTACTCTAGCATCTGGGTGTGAGGGGTTTTGCTTTTAATTTACTTTTTAACATATACATCATACTGACACTTTATGAGACCCCTGTTGTGGGCATTGTGATGAGGCAGTCTCCCTCCTGGCAATCTATCAGCCCTGGGGGTTTAACGGAACAGACGTGAAGACAATGCTGGCACTCCTTGTCTATTTTTGTAAATTCCTCACTCCTGTAAAGCTTATGCTCTGCCTTAATATTACACCAAAGGCCTTGGCACCAGAGTCCTGGATCATAATAGTTTACTTCTGTGGTGAAGGATCTGTCAGCTATTGACCTAAGACCATGTAAAGAAACAGCAAGAACAGAGCACAAAAGCTGTTCTCCAACCTGTCCTCTCACTGCACCTGCAGTGTCTCCCTCCAGCTACCCATTTCCCTCCAATCCACCATCTACCCTGACCACCACCCAAACACAGGAGGTCACTACACTATTCACACTCCCCAGGAGCTTCCTACCATTTTTCTTGATTTCTCAAACCCATGCTTTCTTTTCATTTCTAGTTTCTCTATGGCTGATTTGAGAAAGCTAGCAACCTATCCTAATTTCCATCCTAATAGGAAGTCAAAATCAGATACAGGAATTTTTTAATGGCCTTATGAAGATATTGGTGTACTGTAAGTGAAACTTTTAGACCTGAAAGAAAGGAAAAATACCTTCACTAGAGCCTGGAGGGGAAGATAAATTAAGCCAAATGGGACCTGGTTGGACCACCCTATTCACACCCTATAGAGGCTACAAATTACTCTAACTATCCATGAGGAAAGATATGACCTAAAGTAACGTTTTGGAATTCCGCAAAGACTTACCTAATCAGGCATTGCCTTGACTGGTCCTAATGGTGAACAGGTAAGAAGAGAGGTTAAATAAAGCTTTCTTTCCCATCACCCTTCAGAATATCTCAGAAGCACTTTGCATATTAAACACAAATGAAATAAGACTGTCCTGGGTGAGCTTTGTTTTTGTTTTCTGAAATCTGCATGAATTGTTTGTTATCTAAATAAGGACTATGTTTTATCCATTTTGAGTTTATTCTTGTGTATGGTGTAAGTTGGTGGTCTAGCTTCATTTTTTTTTTTTTTTTTTTTTTGCATGTAGCTGTCCAATTTTCCCAACACCATTTATTAAAGAGGCTGTCTTTACTCCATTGTATGCTCTTGCCACCTTTGCCAAATATTAATTGAGCATAATGTCTTGGGTCAATTTCTGGGTTCTCTATTCTGTTCCATTGATCTGTATGCCTGTTCTTGTGCCAGTACCAGGCTGTTTTGATTACAGTGGCTTTGTAGTATAACCTAATATCCAGTATTGTGATCCCTCCTCCTTTGTTCTTCTTTTTCAAGATTGCTGTGGCTATTCGGGGTCTTTTTTTGGTTCCATGTAAACTTTTGGAGTATTTGGTCTAGTTCAATGAAATATGTTGTTGATATTTTAATGGGGATTGCATTGAATCTATAGATTGCTTTGGGCTGTATGAACATTTTAATGATGTTAATTCTTTCAATCCATGGACAAGGTATATGCTTTTACTTTTTTATATCTTCTTCTATTTATTTTTTCAATGTCCTATATTTTTCTGTGGACAGGCCCTTTACTTCTTTGGTTAAGTTTATTCCGAGTTATCTTAGTTTTTTTTGCTGCAATGGTAAATGGGATTTTTTTTAGTTTCTCTCTGTGTGAGTTCATTATTGGTGTATAAGAATGCTGTCAATTTCTTGATGTTAATTTTGTATCCTGCTACTTTGCCAGAGACATAGAAGTAGGGTGCAGACTGACAAACGTCAGAGGAGGGGGATGGAGGGGGAGGAAGAAAATAAACCACAGAACTTATATGCATGTATGCGTAACCAATGAACATAGACACCAATGCTGGAGGGTGGGGCGGGATCAGGAGGAGGGTGTCAATGGTGGGAAAAGGAGAAACATCTGTAACAAAAATAAATTAATAAAAATTGCAAAAATAAATAAATAGGGACTGTGTTAGGAATTTTTAGGGATGTCATCATTTAGACTGCTTTTAACATGTAAGAGTGCAGGGTAAAATAGTCCAAGGACTATTTATACCTGCATAGCTCAGTGCTGCTGGGTCAACATGACTTTGATTGAACCTATGGACCAATTAAAAATCACAGCTTCTGGGCATTCTTTTAGCCCAGTGTCCAAAAGAAACCATCTGGAACTACTGTTAAACTGATAGATATCAGAAATGAGAGTAGAAGTTTTCAAACCTTGCATGAGAAAGTTGATGGGTCTGAGTCTGTGCTCCTACCTTTTCTAAAGAAAAAGTACAGATGCCTACCCTTTTTTAAAAAAGTACTTCAAAGTCCCAAATCCAAACCAAGAAGGGCCATTCTAAAGAGCAAAATAAGGAAAATATTGACAGAGGATAATATTGTTGGCACTCAAACTAGATTGATTCAGAAATAATACATTCACACACTACCTTTATTATCTGCTTCTCGGGCTTCATTCCCTGTAGCATCATCCACCCCTAGAGACAGCTTTGCCCATTAGTATTAATTAAATGTGAATGTTAACATGTAGAGAGATTTATAACTTCCTTGGCCTGACAGCTGTGCGTTAGCTAAAGTGCATCAAAGAGGATGAATGACCCAGTCTACCACATATGAATTATGATTCACTTCTCCAAATTGGCCAGAGTGTTTTGAAAGTATTTTGGGGAACTTGCCAAGCAAGCCTTTCCCATCCCTCCTCCTCACCCCTATTCTAACCGCTGCTACCATTATAAAGGGACCACATCGATATAGAGCAGTGCATAAAGTTGGGAGCCAGACTTAAGAGTGGGAGGGGAGTGAGGGGGAAAGACCTAGTGATGAAGTGATGAATTTCAGGTTGGAAGAAAAATAGTTTGCCCAGGAATTCCCCCTATTTGAATCATAGCAAATAGAAATATATAGCATCTGTCTGTACAGATTTAAGATGGGTCAAAAAAATTCTTGTCCTGTTTTAGACTGTGGGGCAAGATAAAGAAAAGAATAGACGTCAAAACGCATCTGAAATTTCAGAACAGAGAATAGAGAAAACACATTGGAAACTGACAATCATTTCTAATCATGATATTTCATATATTTTTCAAATTCAACTTTTCAAAAATTCAAAAATGTATCCATAGCATGATTTGTGGGAATCACCTGAGGATTTTAAACTCTGATTTTATGTATTCAATTTACTTATATAATGAGAGTATCTACAGTAACATTAACTTTACTCTCCCATTGTCTGTAACTTTATTAGCATAATTCTACTATTCCAGGACACTCTTGCCTGAAATGACTTCATTATTAACCAAACAATTAAGGTTGTTACCCAACCTTAATCAAGCCTCTGCTTTGAAGGCCCCCCCTTAAAAAGAAAACGCTTCAAATTTCCAATAAAATCTGACTTGTCTTCTCCCTCAAGATGTGCAAAACTCTATTGAGGTGGTGTCCCCTTTGCCGTGGAGTAAGCAATAAACTCTGTGTTATCGACAGGCTGTGTTGGTGATATTTAGGGAACATTTGACAGAAGATAATATAATATTGCTACATATCCATTAAAAGCACTTAGAACTTACAGTAAAGAGAATGATGTAAATGACAAATTATTCTTCACTTTAGTAAAGATTTATCTGGAAGAGAAGCTGGTGGAATGAACTTTAAGTTGTTGTAAATAGTAAATGTGTGGGTCTTGTACTACATATGGTTATATGTACCCTACACAGTAGCAACCTTCTGCCCCAGCACTCCCCATTCTCCACGTTCAGCTGCCTTTCTTTTTGGGGGGTGGGGTTCAGCACTCATTGTCATCTGACATACTAAACACACATACATACAAGTGTGCTTATTTGTTTATTGTCTGTCTCTACACACATCCTAACTCAAATGTAAGATTTATGAGGGCCTGGTCTATTACCTGTTGCATTCCCAGCACCTAGAATGTGCCAGACTTAGAATAAATATTTGTGGAAGGAAAGGAGGGAGAAAGGAGAGGAAGGGAGGAGGGAAGGAAGAAAGGAAGAAAGGAAGAAAGGAAGAAAGGAAGGAAGGAAGGAAGGAAGGAAGGAAGGAAGGAAGGAAAGAAGGGAAGGAGAAAGAAGGAGCAGAAAGGAGAAAAGAAAGAAAAAAAGCTAAATTAAATGAGGCAAGTTAGTCCAAATGTCAAATGTTCAGATTTGGAAATTAGAACTGAATTGAAATGTTTTCAGCAAATTATTAGTCATATGATTTCAAACAAAATACTATAATTCTTTGAGCCTCAAGAATTTCATGTATACAATGGAGATAATATACTGCACAGTTGGGAGAATAGAAAATGAATACAACATCTGAAATGTGTCTAGTATAGTGCCTTGCAAGCTGCAAATCATTAGTAAATATGATCCATACGTAAAGAGAAAAAAATGAGTGGTTTTTTCTTTTAGGAAAGAATGATAGCTAATCTTTGCATTCTAAGGGAGGAAGTACATTTGCCCATTTATTTTAGTGAGAAATGGGATTTTAGTTGGAAAAAAACACCTTGATGAGCCTTTTGGGTTTAGAAATTAAGGCATTGGGGGCAAGTCGAAGGGTGGAGAATTTTTTTAAAAAGTATTCACTTGTTTTGTGTGTAGTGCCATGAATGGAAACCTTGTGTTTTCCGTGGGAACTCAGCAGAGAGCAGTGCTGTTCCGAGTGGGGGGCTGAGGGACAGAAAGGGGGTGTAGTCTAGAGCAGGAAGTGAGGCAGAGCAAGGAAATAGAGCCATGACATCTATTATTCAGGTTTCAGTTTTTCTGGGCTCTGTGCTATCCTCTTCCATTATTTTAACCCTTCTGTAAAAGTCAGCCACATGCATTCGTCTTGTGTTCGGGCAGCCTGGGCAATTCAGGTATGAGCAGCGAAAGGAAGTGCCTGTCCTTTGAATCATCCAGATGTGGATGGTGGTGTGGCTGTGGTCCTATATCACAGGGCGGGGGGGTGAGGGGCAGCTTCAGTGTCTACTCTGGAGCAGATGGGAGCACACCCCACGCCGCCAGGGGACCCTCAAAGGCAGCAGTGGGAGAGAACGCTGCTCTGTAGATCCTGTGAGGGGAAGGCAGATGTGGTGAGAGAGGAAGGGAGTCTAAGTGACCACAGCTGGCCTAGACTAGGGGGAGACCAGGGGGAGGTACCTCAAAGTGTAAGCGCTCGCCACAACACTCAGTAATCTAGAGAAATAACATTTTCATATGATATTTCAATAAACCAAAATTAATGCAAAAAAATCCATGCTGAATAAATATCAAAATCTGAAATAACAACAGGATTATTATGACTGATTTTTCCTTTTCCTCAGGCTCCAGTATGGCTCAGCATGGCTCTGTTACTGATTGTGATTTTATCTAAAATTTTGACATTTTGTTCTTCATGGATATTTTTGCATTGACTTTGATTTATTTAAATAATGTGTTGAAGTATTATATTAGGGTTCTCTAGAGAAACAAACCAATACACACACACAGACACCAATAGGATATATAGATATATATGTAATACAATAAGGTTTTATGTTAGGTATTGGCTCACAGGATTATGGACGCTGAGGTGTCCCATGATCCGCCATCTGCAAGCTGGAGACACAGGAAAGGCTGTGCTCTAGTTCCAAGGCTGAGAGAGGAGAGCTGCTGGCGTAGATTCCAGTCTGAGTCTAAAGGCTTGAGAACCAGAAGCATCAAGGTCGGGTGAAGATCGATGTCCCAGCTCATACACTCAGGCAAATGGGACCAATCCAATCTTCCTCCACCCTTTTGTCCCATTCAGGTCCTCAGTGGATTGGATGATGCCAACCCACATTGGGGAGGGCCATCTGCTGTATGCAGTCCACCAGTTCACATGTGGATCTCTTCTCATAGACACACCGGAAATAACACATCAGATATCTGGGCATTCCATGGCCCAGTCAGGGTGACACACAAAATCAATCATCACAAATATTACTTATCTTGATGACTGAGGGGTATCTGGCAACTTCTTAGGTTTTGCACAGAAAGTGAATGAGGCCCTGGACCACCCTATCTCCAGCTTGGACCACAGGTATTGCGTTATCACACATGTGGATCTTATTAAGGCTCAAAAATTTTAAGAATTATTTACTGAATACCTACTAATGGGTTTAATTCTAGTGTTAAATAATAAATAAGACAGTCAGCCCATATCTTCATGAAACTTATTGTCCAGTGACAGAAACATACATCAAACAATCAAGATGATGTGTGTTAGGAGAAGGATAAAAAACACTGGAAACCTGCAGCAAGAGGCCCTCACCACAACAAAGGGTCAGGAGAGGCCTCTCTGCAGAAAAGCTACTTCACCTCAGTCCTAAATGATACACAGGAATTGTCTAGATTAATGAGGAGGTAGAGAGCAGATGAGTGTTCTAGGAAGAGAGAATAGTGTGGAGAAAGGCCTGGAACCAAGGAAGCTTGTCTTTGTACAGGCAAGGCAGGAAAGCCAGTGTATGTGAGGCATAAAAAATGTTAGGTGGGAGCTGGGCTGGGTGGCTCTGTTGGTTGGAGCATTGTCCTGTACACCAAAAAGGTTTGGGGTTCAATTCCCATTCAGGGCACATACCCAGGTTGTGAGTTTGACACCCAGTTGGAGTGCATATAGGAGGCAACCTATCAATGTTTCTCTCTCACATCAATGTACCTCCCTGCCCCTATCTCTGTCCCAGAGAGTAAATCTTAAAAGTTCTCATCACAAGAAAAAAATTAAAACTATGTATGATGATGGATGTTAACTAGACTTATTGTGATGATCATTTTGCAATATATATATACATATATGAATCATTATGTTGTACGCCTGAAACTAATATAAGGTTATATGTTAATTATATCTCAATAAAAAAAGTTAGACCAAAGCTACAAAGATAGATAGGTAGAGGGTGGAGGACTTTGAAGGTCACACTAAGGGTTCTGGATTTGTACCACAAAACAATGAGAAGTCTTTTAAGAGTTTTAAGATAAGCCCTGGCTGGTTTGGCTCAGCAGATAGAGTGTGGGCCCGCGGACCAAAGAGTCATGGGTTCGATTCCCGTCAAGGGCATGTGTCTCGGTTGTGGTTCAGTCCCCTGCCCTGGTCGAGGTCATGCAGGAGGCAACCAATCGACGTGTCTCTCTCACATCGATGTTCCTCTCTCTCTCTCTCTGTCCCTCCCACTCTATCTGAAGATAAATGGAAAAATATCCTCAGGTGAGGATTTTTTTTTAAAAAAAGGGTTTTGAGATAAGAAA
Organism: Tadarida brasiliensis; assembly: GCA_030848825.1. NCBI lineage: Eukaryota > Metazoa > Chordata > Mammalia > Chiroptera > Molossidae > Tadarida > Tadarida brasiliensis. Next base: position 103,868,165 of record CM061257.1, on the reverse strand, counting down.
GGACACAGTGCCTAGCTGGTATGGCTCAGTGGTAGAGCATCAGCTCATGCACTGAGAGGTCACAAGTTCGATTGTGAGGACATTCCTAGAGGAGGACAAATGTGTATATTACAATGGCGAGGCAAGACAGAGCTACTAAAGTAGCTGCAAGGGTTAGCAAGAAGTAAAAATATATATATTCTACAAGGTCGCCAGTGTGATTCTTGGTCAGGGCACATGCCCATTTGTGGGCCAAGTCCCCAGTGGGGAGTGTGCAGGAGGCGGCCAACAGATGTTCTCTCTCATTGATGTTTCGTTCTCTCTCTCCCTCTCCCTTCCTCTCTCTAAAGTCGATAAAGAAAAAAAAGTTTTTAAAAATATTCTAAAGACATTTATAGATGGAATAATCAGCATTTGATGACTCATTTAAAGGAGTAGTGCTGTAGAAGAAGGAACTAAATATGAGACCTCGTTTTCTGGCTTGGGCAATTGAGTGGTTGATGGAGTCATTTTCTGGAGATTGATCATATTAATTAAGGTGGCATTAGCTATATACATAGTAAAAGTTGTTAACTGAAATGATTTCATATGCTGCTTATTGGACTTACGTACTCCCTAAAAAGAATCAGATACTTTTTAGACAAAGAAAGTTAAAAAATATATAAATCAATTACATGAGTTAATTGTTATACCATGTGATAAGAAATTATAAGTTATCTATAATAATCATTTTGAATAGAAAATAAGGGATGTAAGATTTAGGCAGTCACACATTATATAGTAACAGAAAAACAATAAGAGGATCTTGAAAATGTAGAAGTTCCTTTTATTTTATCTAGTTTGTGTTTCTGAGCTTATTATTTATACATTCTGTAAGTTTGAATTTCTGAGAAGCTTATCATAGGGAAAAGGGCATAATTCTCAGTGTTTATTTTAAAGAGAATTGGAATGATTTATTCCAAAATATTACAAACATAGACAAAGCAGCATTCTCTCATAAGACCCTTGATATTTTCCAAATCCTGTTCAATGTTTTTCATTGTATTTTCAAACGGTATCATGTTTGTTATCCGATATGTTTAAGGGAGGGGCGAGGAAGAACAAAGCCACTACAAAGAAAAACAAATAAAACCTCACCTTGGATTTTACTTGTTTGAAAATATTGACAGCAGCACCTTTGCTCCCAAATTACCTGTAGGCAGAAATATAGCAGCGTGGCAATAACACAGTTTTTGAATCTCCCTCAATCGCCCTCCACAAACATAGAACAATTGAGATAGCAAAACAAGAACCCATGGACATCATTTATGACAAAAGTGACGAGATATTCTCATAAGCAGGACAGGTCGAAGCACTGGCAGCAACAAGGGGTTGAAGGACAACTGCAGGAGGAAGTGAAAGACACGGATTTCCAATGACTAGCCCAGAAATTGAATTGCCGACAGGAATCCACTCACATAGGGAAGAGTCCACTCTCTGAACGAAACGTTCCTCAGGCCAATCCAACAAGAGCAGCCAAAACTGGGAAGAGGCTTGGCCCTGCAGACTCTCAGATTGGTCAGATCACAATGCATTTAAAAAGAAACAAGTTGCCTGGCCGAAGTGGCTCAGTGGATTGAGCATCATCGCATGGACTGAGATGTCCCAGTTCGATTCCCGGTCAGGGCACATGCTCAGGTTGTGGGCTCGATCCCCAGTGGGGGGCATGCAGGAGGCAGCCAACTGATGTTTCTCTCTCCCTTCCTCTCTCTCTAAAAAAAAGCAATAAAAACATACTTTTAAATAATAATAATAACAATAAATAGAGAGAAGTCTTTCAATTCTGTAAGCTACCATTCACATAAGGATACAACAGGTATTAATATTTCTGCACTCCAGTCCTCAGCACCACCTTCATAAAGCAGAGGCTGCAGGAGAACTCCTCGGACTGAAGAGCAACTCCTGGGCACTGGATGTAAATGGAACAAATCAGGGACACAAAGGCAAAGAAAGAGAAGAGCCATACTAAGGTGGGAGGAGAGCAAAGACCACATATGTCAGACAGTAGAGCCGAACACACCACAGAAACAATAGAAAATGGAGCCCCCGGGTAGTGAAGCTGTTGTGATAAAATTACGAATCAGACAAATTTGAACACTAATTGAATAGCTGACAATATCAAGAAATTATTGTTGTTTTAAGGTTTAATAATGATGTTCTGGCCCTGGCCGGTTTGGCTCAGCGGTTAGAGCATCGGCCCGTGGACCAGAGAGTCCCGGGTTTGATTCCTGCTAAGGGCACGTACCTTGGTTGCAGTTTGTTCCCAGCCCGGTTGGGGTCGTGTGGGTAGCAACCAGTTGATGTGTCTCTCTCACATCGATGTTTCTCTCTCTCTCTCTCTCTTCCTCCCTCTCTCCGTCCCATTCTATCTGAATATAAATGAAATAAATAAATAAATAAATAATGTTCTGGTTGTGTTTTAAAAGGGTCCTTATGTTTTAGGGATGTATACTAACATATTTTTGGACCAAAAAATATCACAAGATTTGCTTCTATAAAAAAGTAAACTTGCCTCAAAATAATTTAGCAAGGGAGAAAAGTATAAATGAGCCAGGTTTGACCTTCAGGTGACAATTGTTCAAACTGAGTGGTGAAACTTGGGGTTTCTTGTATTATTTGCTAGACTTCCGTAAATGTTTGAAATTTTCCACCATGAAGAGTTTAAAAAAAACACAGAGTCATATTTTGTTTTGTTTTGTTTTTTGTTCCAACTTGATCTTAACCGATCCTTCTACAATGAGCCTGTTAGATTAACTTTCCAGGTTTCCAAGCCATTAGAAAATCTGTTCTAAGTTGAAAGAATAAATCAGACTATAAGTGTGATACATTTCCCTTGATGTTGGTGTATATCATTTGTCAATGAATTTTAATAAACACTAGGTGGCACAGTGATTGCTTTATACTAAACAGGCAAAAGAGAAAATGAATTATCTCACTGGAATGAATAATGCCATCTATCATTGCTATGGCATGGTGACAACACTTTTTGAAATTGTCCTATTTCTTAATAGACGAAAATACCTTTTATTTACTTCAAAATTATAATTCTGCCTCTGCATTACAAGTTCACCTAAACATAATTTATTATAACTTCTATTTACATAGTAATTTTCATTCTTGCATTTTTTTCATCTTTCAGTTTATTTTAACATGGCTGTGCCCTGCCAGAAAGGAGCTGAAATTGAACTCTGCATGGTTAAGGAGGTGGAAGAATTTTGTATTCTTCAAACTGGACTGACACAAAGTATTCCATATGCTGCAAAAATTAATATGAAGTAGCCTTGAGCCTTTTCTCTAGTATCTGCCTATTGCCTCTAGCTTCTCATTCTTATGTCAGTAATTGGTCTCAAATCTTATTTTAGCTATATCGATGTTCCTGTTGGCTGTTTTTTTTTTTTTTTCTTAACCCAAATCACATATCATTCTATTTTGTCAGTGCATGAATAATTTAAGGAACCACTGAGATTTTAATTAATGGATTACAATTCAAGTATTAAGCTTCAAAATCCATTATTTTGGACAGAAAATAAACTTCTTCAAAATCCATTATTTTGGACAGAAAATAAACTTCATACCCAATGGGACAGTAGAAAGAGCAGTGCATTTGGATGGGTGGTGATCCACCGTGCCACTTGGCGGTGGTCCACTCAGTTCATCTCTCTGCATCTCAGTTTCCTTCATTCAATCTTTTATTGAGTGAATATTTATAACTGGCTTTGTGCTGAGGCAAAGAATACAGTGGTAAATGCAATATATCACATCCCCACTGTGGTGTTCTCATTGAGACAGAAAGATGTTTAGGAGTTATCAGAGTGAAGAGTTGGGGACAAGAGTGTTTGAGCAAAGATGACAAATTCAGTGGTGCTCAGTAAAGGAACCAGTATAAAATAGAGAAGCATGATTTTAGGACAAAGGGAGAAGATAAGAAAATAGAAGGATGCACCTGCTAAATGGTGGGATTGAACAAAATAACCCATTAGATCTTTCCAGTTTTAAGTGCTTATGTAATTGGGTAGCAGTTGAATCAGAGAATCTTGGCTTTAACCATTTATTATCGCCATGTTCATAAGCAAATTATTTGCTTCTCTAAATCTCAGTGTCCAAATCTATAGAATAGTGAGTATACCTATCTCAAGACTGTCTGGGGCTTAAATAATATATTTAAGGCCTGTGTCTAATATTCTTGAAGCATTCTGTATATAAATGGTAATGATGATTATTAGCTTATACTTGGCCTTTCTTGAAGAAGCTCCTGCATCTTTTATCTGATTTTATTCCAACAAAAGTCCCAGGAGAGATTTATGACAGTATATTATTTCTGTTTTACAAATGAGAAAACTTGAACTCGAGAGGTAGCTTAGGAAATAAATAAGAGAACCTGGTCTGGCTTCCTGTTCAGCCTTCTTTTTCCATCGGACAATAATACTCTTCTGACTATTATGGCTTCCCTTTGAACAGATACGAAATCTTAACAAAGACTGAGGACTGGTACTGATTTGTTTATCTTGGCGCTCAAGATTTTAGGCTTTCCTTTGGGTTTTTTTTATTATTATTCCAACAGATCAATCTTACACAGAAGCTATTCCTCTCAGGCTAAGCCTTCTTTTTGGAGTGTTAAGGTTATGAATGTCTTGTCAGTCAATGACCTGTTAGAATGAAGACCAGCAAGTGTTTTTAACGATTTTTATGTGCACCATAGTCTTGTCTCTGTCATTCTTCCGTTACTTTGGATTTGTGAGCTAAAGCTTTCTTTACAAGCTATTTCTCAAGAAATCAGTAAAGCTTCCACTAGAAATTGCCTCAGCAGGATGACATACTTCAAATAAAAAGTCACATTCTCTTGGGCTGTGATCTCATCTTCCCTTGAAAATTCAATAGAAGTAGGGTCATTCCTAGCCTAGTTTTTACTTGAATTGCCGATAATCAAAAAGGCTATCATTACTGTATGTTTTGGGGAATGGAGGAAAGTAGGAAGATGGGCACTAAGGGACATATTGCAACAGTGTTCCCGACTTTTAAATACTTTTTGAGCTGACATCTCTTCCATTTAAAAATTATTACATGGAGAAAAGGGAACCCTAGTACACTGCTGGTGGGAATGCAGGCTGGTGCAGCCACTGCGGAAAACACTATGGAGGTTCCTCAAAAAATTTAAAATTGAACTGTCATTTGACCCAGTGATCCCACTTCCAGGAATATATCCTAAGAATCCCAAAACAACAATCAGAAAGAATATATGCACCCCTATGTTCATAGCAGTGTTATTTACAATAGCTAAGATCTGAAAGCAGCCCAAGTGCCCAACAGTAAATGAGTGGATAAAAAAGCTGTGGTACATTGACACAATGGAATACTATGCAGCTGTGAAAAAGAAGGAGCTCTTACCCTTGGAGACAGCATGGATGGACCTGGAGATTATTATGCTAAGTGAAATAAGCCAGTTAGAGAAAGACAAATATCATATAATCTCACTTATATGTAGAATCTAATGAAAAAAATAAACTGTTAAACAAAATAGGACCAGAGGAATGGATTTAAGGAACAGAATAACAGATCTCAGGTGGGGGGCTAGGACTGGAAGAGATTAACCAAAGAACATATATACATATATGCATGACCCATGGACACAGATAATAGTATGGAGAAGGCTTGGGATGGGGCTGGGGTTAGCTGGAAGGGGGCATAAGAGGGAGAAAATGGGACACATCTGTAATACTGTCAACAATAAAAAATTTTTAAAAAGAAAAAATTGTTACATGGAAGTTCATCTTATTAGCTGCTGCCTATTTTGTTATCCAGGTACAATGACTCCAACTTGGTTCTCTTCCGGGCAAAGCTCGTTGTTGATCCAGGAAGAGGAACAAGACATTTTCTTTCTGACAGCAACTCAAAAAGGATATTCAACTAAATGAACACACAACAACACAAAATCTATGGGATGCAGAGAAAGCAGTTCTGAGAGGGAAGTTCATAGCACTACAGGCCCACCTCAAGAAAGAAGAAAAATTTCTACTAGACTATCTAACCTCACAACTTAAAGAACTAGAAAGTAAACAAAAAGAAAACCCCAGAGCAAGTAGAAGGAAGGAAATAGTAAAGATCAGAGCAGAAATAAATGACTTAGAGACCAGAAAAACAATTCAAAGGATCAATGAAACAAAGAGATGTTTTTTTGAAAAGATAAACAAGATTGATGGACCCTTAGCTAGACTCACCAAGAAACAAAGAGAGAAAATCCAAATACACAAAATCAGAAATGAAAGAGGAGAAGTAACAACTGACACAACAGAAAAACAAAGGATCGTTAACAAATACTATGAACATTTATATGGCAACAAATTCGACAATCTAAGCGAAATGGACAAATTTCTAGAAACACATAGTCTCCCAAAACTGAACCGGGAAGAGATAGAAAACTTGAACAGACCAATAACAACTAAGGAAATTGAAGATGTAATCAAGACTCTCCCAGCAAACAAAAGCCCAGGCCCGGACGGCTTTATGGGGGAGTCTTACTGAACATTCAAAGAAGAACTAACACCCATTCTCCTCAAACTATTTTAAAAAATTCAAGAAGAAGGAAGACTTCCAAACTCGTTTTATGAGGCCAGCATAATTCTAATTCCAAAACCAGAAAAAGACACTACAAAGAAAGAAAACTACAGGCCAATATCCCTGATGAACATAGATGCCAAAAATCCTAAACAAAATACTAGCAAATCGGATCCAGCAATACATCAAAAAAATTATTCACCATAACCAAGTGGGATTCATCCCAGGGATGCAAGGCTGGTTCAATATTCGCAAATCAATAAATGTGATACACCAAATAAACAAAATGAAAGATAAAAACCACACAATCATATCAATAGATGCTGAAAAAGCATTCGACAAAATCCAGCACCCATTTCTGATAAAAACACTCAGCAATGTGATAATAGAGGGATCATATCTCATCATAATAAAGGCCATATATGAAAGACCTACAGCCAACATCATACTCAATGGGAAAAAACTAAAAACATTTCCCTTAAGAACAGGAACAAGACAAGGATGCCCACTTTCACCACTCTTATTTAACATAGTACTGGAAGTCTTAGCCACAGCAATCAGATGTGAAGAAAAAATAAAAGGAATCCAAATTGGAAAGGAGGAAGTGAAACTGTCATTTTTCGCAGATGACATGATATTATACACAGAAAACCCTAAAGACTCCATCAAAAATCTACTAGACTTAATAAATGAATTTGGCAAAGTAGCAGGATACAAAATTAATGTCAAGAAATCGATGGCATTCTTATACATCAATGATGAACTCACAGAGAGAGAAACTAAAAAAACAATCCCATTTACCATCGTGGCAAAAAATTAAGATACCTAGGAATAAACTTAACCAAAGAAGTAAAGGACCTATTTGCAGAAAACTACAGGGCATTAAAAAAAGAAATAGAGGAAGATATAAAAAAGTGGAAGCACATACCTTGTTCATGGATTGGAAGAATTAACATCATTAAAATGTCCATATTACCCAAAGCAATCTATAGATTCAATGCAATCCCCATCAAAATACCAGTGACATATTTCACAGAACTAGAACAAATACTTCAAAAGTTCATATGGAACCAAAAAAGACCCCGAATAGCCACAGCAATCTTGAAAAAGAAGGACAAAGTAGGTGGGATCACAATACCAGATATCAGGTTATACTACAAATCCGGAAATTGACCCAAGACATTATGCTCAATTAATATTTGACAAAGGTGGCAAGAGCATACAATGGAGTAAAGACAGCCTCTTTAATAAATGGTGTTGGGAAAATTGGACAGCTACATGCAAAAAAAATGAAACTAGACCATCAACTTACACCATACACAAGAATAAACTCAAAATGGATAAAAGACTTAAATGTGACTCATGAATCCATAAAAATCCTAGAAGAAAATGTAGGCAACAAAATTTCAGACATCATATGCAGCAGAATCTTCACTGATACATCACCTAAGGCAACAGAAACAAAGGGAAAAATGAACACATGGGACTACATCAAACTCAAAAGCTTCTGCACAGCAAAAGAAACAACCATCAAAACGGAAAGGGAACCCACTGTATGGGAGAGCATAATTGCCAATGATACATCAGATAAGGGGTTAATCTCCAAAATATATAGAGTGCTCATACAACTCAACAAAAGGAAGACAAAGAACCCAATTAAAAAGTGGGCAGAGGAACTAAATAGACATCTTTCAAAAAAGGACATACAAATGGCTAAGAGACATATGAAGAAATGCTCAACATCACTAATCATCAGAGAGATGCAAATTAAAACAACAATGAGGTATCACCTCACACCTGTCAGAATGGCCGCCATTAACAAATCATCAAACAAGTGTTGGCAAGGGTGTGGAGAAAAGGGGACTCTAGTACACTGCTGGTGGGAATGCAGACTGGTGCAGCCACTGTGGAAAACACTATGGTGTTACCTCAAAAAATTAAAAATTGAATTGCCATTTGACCCAGTGATCCCACTCCTAGGAATATACCCTAAGAAGCCTGAAACACCAATCAGAAAGAATACATGTACCCCCATGTTCATAGAAGCACTATTTACAATAGCTAAGATCTGGAAACAGCCCAAGTGTCCATCAGTGGATGAATGGATAAGAAAGCTGTGGTACATATACACAATGGAGTACTATGCAGCTGTCAGAAAGAAAGATCTTTTATCCTTTGAGATGTCATGGAGGGACCTCGAGAGTATTATCCTAAGCGGAACAAGCCGGGAAGAGAAAGACAAATATCACATGATCTCACTTATTTGTGGAATATAATAAACATAACAGTCTGAGGAACAGGGTAGACCCAGAGATGTGGAAATAGGGTACAGACTGACAACCCTCAAAAGAGGGGGTGGGGGGTAGGGAAGAGATAAACCACAGAACTTATACGCATGTATGCATAACTGATGGACATGGACAACAAAGCTGGGGACGGGGTGGGGGGATGAGGAGGAGGGTGTCAATGGGGAAAAAAGGAGAAACATCTGTAACAAAAATAAAGTAATAATAATAAAAAAGGGATATTCAACTTATTGGTTTCAATAACTGTATTTAGAAATATTTCTTCTCTTATTCACCTAAAATTTGCTTGGGTGTTAAATTTGTAGTATAGCTGAAGGTGTTTCTCAAATGCTAGATATCCATTTTAAGTGTACTGACAAGTGTGACAAAATAATTTTACTGATGTTCTTGCTCCTGTTTCCATAGATTAAACTTCTCGCCACTTTTACATAGCTTTTCCTGATTCTCCCCCAATCAGATGGGATCTTTCCTAGGACTGGAGCAACTCCCCCACCCCCTCCCTAACCCCTGGCCATCTTTACCTCTCTATAGTTATGGTTGTTTTTGTTCTCCCTACAGCCCTTATTAGACTATACACTTCCTGAGCTAAGCCATTGTTATCTCACCTACCTGTGGTACTTACCCTGTCTTCCTGCACAATGCAGATAGAATCTAGGAAACGCACAAAGAATTAAATTCTCCTACCTCAAACCAAAAGTGCTTTATGCACCAAAAAGATGATGCTTAGGGAGAAAATGCATTCCTTTGAAGCCTTTGAAAAAAAGATATTCACAATGATACAGTATGCTTCAAATTATCTCAGACTACTAAACTTTTAATACAAGCCACAAATCTAGGCTTCAAATTGTTCTTGCTACAAAGGGAATGAGTGAATGAAGTCTGGGTGGTATGCTGCTGATTTGGGTTGTTTTTCTGATGGGAGGATCTATCAAGAGACTCAGAGTGCTGCATGCAGCACAATCATCACCACTCAGTATAGAGGTGACAAAGGCCTTATTTGAAGTGTGTTTCCCTGAAAATTATCCCTGGCCATTTGCCTTAAAATGCTATACTTCAAAAATAAGACCTTCCTTGAAATAACTGAAGACAAAAGGCAAGAAGGAATGCATACTAATGAATGATATCTCACTGGTAAAGATTCACAGCATAGGCATGGTAACACACTTGGTTTTACAGGAATCCTGTCTCTTTCTATGGACTTTGGAATTATTTTTACTATAAAATCAAATTCATAGTTAGGATACCATCATCAGTAGGGTTAAATGATACAAGTCAATAGATAAACCAGCATGTTTTAACTTTTCAAATGTTTTAAATTAAATATGTAAAGTTAAATATGTGCATAATAAAAAACTCATGAAATACTAAATGTTTAAAAACTGGTGATTCACATATTATATCTATAGTCTTTCTGTGAGGTGCAGAATGAGAATGAGACCACTCCTGTCTCTCTTGACCTCTCATTATACCCTGAAAAGGGCCAGGCATGACAGACTAATTTATTTTCTCTTCTCCCTGACTCTCTACTCCACTTGTCTCATCGTCCTTACACTGTTTAAAGTCCTGCGCCGTCTCCATTAGTCTCAGTGGAGAATTAGTCATCCAAATCTACACAAATGTTTTCCTTCTATTACTAAAACCAGAATCAAATGTCTCATTTAATTTAACTTGTGTGTGATAACTTCCTTCAAATTCATAGTTGCCCTGTTTCTCCTTAGGAAATGATGTGGGTAATAGGGATGGATCATGGATGATATGAATTTTGTAGCAGTATGTGTTTTCCTTTTTGCTTTGGCTTCCTGGATGCTCAGAGTCAAATTGTAGCCCAATTTAGTACTGCCTTAAATTGCTTAATAATATTTTTCAACTTGTCTTATCTTGCTAATGTACCTGTATGTTCTATGGACTTTATCTTTTTTTTATTATGCTCTAATTGTATATTGCCTTTAATCTATAGAAAGATCTTTATGGAATAAATAAGGGTATAGACATATAAATGATTATTTGTTATAGAATGCAATTCAGAAAGTCAGTCTTTTTTTAGGAGGAGATAATGAAGACAAAAGATTTATGTCTCTTTAGACATTTATATATGAGGTAAACTAACATCATGCCTAAATAATTATCATCTAGTTATTTACCTCCAATCTCACCAGACTTTAATCCATCTGTCATCTTAAACTTAATCATCTCCCTTAAACACAGATCAGATTGTATTACTTTCCTGTTCAGACACCACAGATGGCATTATCTAGAAAATAAAGTTCAAGTATTTCCCAGGATACTACCATCTTACCTGTCTAGGCTTATCTCCCGGATCACCTCCGATGTACTCTGTATTCAAGCAAATCTGAACAATGCATCCCTGGACAAGCCTTGCCCTTCCTTCCCAACCTTCAGGAATTTTCTCCCTCCCCTCTTTCCAAAGCACACAAAAAGTACTCTTGTTTCCCTTCTTTCTGATCTAACATACTTCCCAACCTAGGTTAATTTTAAGAAAGTCAATTTGGCAGATGACATGATACTGTATATAAAGAACCCTAAAGATTCCACCAAAACACTACTAGAATTGATAAATGAATTCATTAAAGTAGCAAGATACAAAATAAATATCCAGAAATAGGTTGCATTTGTATACACCAATATGAACTATCAGAAAGGGAAACTAAGAAAAAAAATCCCATTTACAGTTGCATAAAAAAATATATATATACCTAAGAATAAATTTAATCAAGGATGTGAAAGAGCAGTACTCAGAAAATTATAAGAAAGATATTGAAGAAGATATGAATAAGTGGAAGCATATACCATGTTCATGAATAGGAAGAATTAACATCATTAAAATGCCCATACTACCCAAAACAATCTATAGATTCAACACAATTTTTATCAAGATACCAATGGCATGTTTCACAGAACTAGAACAAATATTACAAAAGTTACTGGAACCACAAAAGAACCTGAATAGCAACAACAATCTTGAGAAAGAAGAATAAATTTGGAGGAATCACACTACCTGATATCAAACTATACTACAAGGCCATAGTAATAAAAACAGCATGGTACTGGCAAAAAAACCCAGACATATAGATCAATGGAACAGAATAAAAAGCCCAGAAATAAACTCATGCCTTTATGGTCAATTTATATTTGACAAAGGAGGCAAGAACATACAATGGGGTAAAGACAGTCTATTCAATAAATTGTGTTGGGAAAATTGGACAGATATGTGCAAAAAAAATGAAACTAGACCACCTTCTTACACCATGAACAAGAATAAACTCAAAATGGATCAAAGACTTAAATGTAAAACTCAAAACCATAAAAATCCTAAAAGGAAACACAGGCAGTAAAATCTCGAACATTTTGTGTAACAATATCTTTTCTAATATATCTCCTCGGGCAAAGGAAACAAAAGAAAAAGTAAATAAATGGGACTGCATCAAACTAAAATGTTTTTGCACAGCAAAGGAAATCATCAACAAAGTGAAAAGTCAACCCACCAAATGGGAGGAAATATTTGCCAGTGATATGTCTGATAAGGGATTGATATCCAAATCTTATAAAGAACTTATACAACTCAACACATACACACACACACACACACACACACACACACACACACACTCCAAATTAAATGGGCAAAGGATCTGAATAGACACTTCTCCAAAGAGGACATACAGATGGCCAATAGCCATAAAGATGAAAAGATGCTCAACCTCATTAATCATCAGATAAATGAAAATTAAAACCACACTAAGGTATCACCTCACACCTGTCAGAATGCCTATCATCAATAAGTCAACAAATAACAGGTGCTGGCAAGGAGGTGAAGAAAAGGAAATGCTCATGCACTGTTGATGGGAATGCAGTTTGGTGCAGCCACTGTGGAAAACAATATGGAGTTACCTCAAAGAATTAAAAATGGACAGCCTTATGACCCAGCAATTCCACTTCTGGGAATATATCCAAAGAAACCTGACATACTAATTTGAAAGAATAGATTGCACTCCTATGTTCATTACAGCTTTATTTACAATAGCCAAGATTTGGAAGCAGCTCAAGTGCCTATCAGTAGATGAGTGGATAAAAAAGCTGTGATACATTTGCACAATGGAATACAACTCAGCCATAAAAAAGAAGGAAATCTTACATTTTGGGACAGCATGGATGGACCTGGAGAGTATTATGCTAAGTGAAACAAGCCAGTCAGAGAAAGACAAGTACCATATGACTTCACTAATATGTGGATTCTAATTAACAAAATAAACTAACAAACAAAATAGAAGCAGACTCATACATACAGAAAACAGACTGACAGCTGTCAGAGGGGAGGAGGGCTGAGGGCTGAGTAAAAAAGGTAAAGGGAATAAGAAAAAAAATTCATAGACACAGACAGTAGTATGATGATTACAAGAGGACAAGGGGGTGCGGGAAGGTAGAAAAGAGTAAAGGGGGTATAAATGGTGACAGAAAGAGACTTGACTTTGGATGGTGAACAAACAAAACAATATACAGATGATGTATTGTAGAATTGTACATTTGAAGCCTATATAATTTTATTAACCAATGTCATCCCAATAAATCCAGTAAAAAAATTTTTTTTAAAAAATAAGTTTTTATAGAGCAACTAATTTTTCCTTTAGGCATAGTGTTTTGCAATTGAGATGCAATGGTTAAAAAAATGAAAAGAAAGTCAACTTGTTGCAACAACATGAATAGATCTAGAGAGAGTAATGTGCTGAGTGAAATAAGTCAGACAGAGAAAGACAAATGCCATATTATTTTACCTATATGTAGAATCTCAAAAACAAAATGAACAAACAAAACAGAAATAAACTCATAGATACAGAGAACAAATTTATGTTTGGCAGATGGGAGATGGTTTGGGGGATGGGTTAAAAAAATTGAAGGGTTGCCCTAGCTGGTTTGGCTCAGCAGTTAGAGCATCCGCCCGCCAGGTTCAATTCCAGTCAAGGGCACATACTTCGTTGTGGTTCGGTCCCTGACTCTGGTCAGGGTCGTGTGGAAGGCAACCAATTGATGTGTCCCTCTCACATCAATGTTTCTCTCTCTCTCCTCTCTCCCTCCCTCCCACTCTATCTGAAGACAAATAGAAAATATCCTTGGGTGAGGATTAAAAAAAAAATTAAAGGGTTAAAAAGTATAAAAATTAGTCATGGGGGTGTAAAATACAGCATAAGAAATATAGTCAGTAATATTGTAATAATTATGTTGTGCTACGTGGGTACTAGACTTATTAGGGGGATCACTTTAAATGTTTTATAAATGTCTACCTACTATGATGTACACCTGAAACTAATACAATATTGAGTGTCAACTGTAATTGAAAAATAAAAATTTAAACTGAAAAAAGAAAGTCAACTTGTGAATGATTATCTTTATGAGCATTTTATTTTATAACAACAAAAAAACAATTTTCTTAATTTTTTATTTAACATTGAAAATTCTTGTTTCACCACTTCTTCCCAAGTTCAATTTAAGAACTGTATCTTTTAGCCCAAAATTATCTTCTGTCTATGATTAATGTTTACTCTCTAACATATTTGAAGCATGGACCTTAATGATGGAGAGGTTTGCCTTTCAACTCAACTAAATTTGGGTTCAACCACTTACTTAACTTATCTGTAAAATAAGATATTACTCACTGATGTTTTAAAACATGTCCACAAATTTTTGACAACCCTCTAATGAAGAGGCAAAGTCTACATACTCTCCTCTTGAAATTAGGTGCATTTGTGACTTGTTTGTAACAAATAAGAACACAGGAGAAATGATACTGCGTAGCTTCTAAGACTAGGTCAGTAAAAGTTATTCAGCTTCTGCCTTGTTCACTGAGACATTCACTTTTGGAGCCTTGAGCTACCATTAAGTAGGTCAACTATTCTGAGGCCACCATGTTGTGAGGAAGTCCAAGTCACATGAAGAGGCCATACATTAGGTGTTTCAGTTAGAAGTCCCAGCCAACAGACAGCATCAGTTGCTATACATGTGAGTGAAGACACTGCCAGATGAGTCCAACGCTCAACTGTCAAGTTGTTGTCTGCTCATTGAACTTTCCCAGTTGAGGGCCCAGCCATCATGGAGCAGAGACAAGCCATTCCTGAGCTGTGGGATAAATGAGCATAATAGAATCATAGTTTTAAGCTGTGTATTTTGAGAGCAATTTACTATGCAGAAATAATAACTTGAACAGAAATGTGGTGCCTAGAAGTAGAGTGCTACTATATATATATAAAAAGAAAAACCTAAAGTGTGTGACATTGGCTATGAGACCACTGTCTGACAGCAGCTGAGAGGATCTTAAGGAGGCAGTTAATGGAATCCTTACAAGGCTAGAGGCTACTGTTAGTGAGGATTTGAAGAAAAACAAGGGAAAATGTTATAAGAAGCTAGAGGAAAGCAATATCTTATTATCTAATGGTGCAAGGTTTGCCCAAATTGTCGTATGTAAAAATGTAAAAAGCTGGAAATATACCTAAGGAATTTGACAGTCTAGCTTAGCAGATTTTCCTGTAAATATTTAAAAAGCCACCTGGCTTTTTATAGCTGCCTATGATAAAATACAAGTGGAAAGAGAGATGAGTTAAGAAGCAAAGTGTTTAGTTTCAAGCCAAATTTTGAGGAAACACACAAGAGCTAGAAGTTGCTGGGCTGAAGACTGTTTCATTTTGAAATGACAAATGAGTTCCAAATTAAGAAGTATTTCTAGGGCAAAGACAAATCTAAAGGGGAAGCCATAAGGTTATTTGTTCAGGCCTTAGGAAGATCTAAGGTTGTGCCTCGTAGAACATTTCAGACATACAAAAGAACCCCTAAGGATATTAAAAGTACCTCTCATAAACCCTCCCTCTTAGGGCTTCCAGTAATCTTGTCATTCAGCAACCTCTCAGGGACCCAAAAATAAAGAAAATCTTGTTTTAAAGACATCTGTGGTTGTGGCTTTTGTCTAACGAAGTAAATCCCAGTAAGATTCAGAGAAAACCCACAAAGTTTTAAGGAAATTGTATTGATGTGAACATGTCAGCTTATACTAAGAGGGATGGAAACAGTGCAAAATGAAGGGAGGCCTTTGTACTAAACCCCCAAACTACTATGGGCAGGAAACAGTATGAGGAATTTACTCAGCTACAAACATGGGCCAAATCTTATGAAAAATGAAGGATGACTCAAAAGATGGAACCAAGCGCTCAGAGGAATGAGTCAAGAGCCACAGAGGAAAACTCCTAAGAAGTAAAACTGAGCTCTAATCAAAGGTCTGACAGCCCATGCCTGACTGGATTTCAGAATTGCTGTGGACCAGCAACTGCTGTGTGCTTCCCATCCTCTACTCTTTTGAACCAGAGTGTATTAGCAGTTATCACATACCTGTTCCATCTTTGAATGGTGGTGAGTTGGTTGGAGAGGTGAGTAAATAATTTGTTCTTTTAGTTCTAAGAGCTTCAGATAAAGAGAAACCATACTTGAATGGCCACACCTGAGAAATTATACACAAAGAGTCTTTTCTACATGTAGACTTGATGTTGATAATGAGCTACTGGACCTCAAGCCTAAGACTGAATATATTATACATGTCACATTTAGAGGATCTTGGGAGGAAACTGATGTGTTTTGTATGAGAATAGACTGTGGCTCTTTCAAAATATGCCTGCTAATTATTTGACGTGTCTTCAAGAGGTGGTGAGGGGAGGGCATCTATGTACCCTCCCACTGAATATAGGACAGGCTTACAATTTAATTTTAAATAAGAGAATGCATTGAAAATAATGCTGAATGACATGCAAGGCTATTTATAAAAGCCAATGTAGTTTCCTTCTTTTTAGCTAGGATACTCATTTTTGGAGGGCCTGAGGCAACGATGTTATAAGGAAACTCAGGCTACATGGAGAGGTCAAGTATAGGTGACCCAACCAATAACCCCAGCCAACAGCTAGCATCAACTGCCAGATAAGTGAGTAAGGACATTTCCAGATGATTCCATCCCCAGCTCTCAAGTTGTCATTGCTGAGACATGAGACTTTGTGAATTATAGACAAGTCATTTTCAATATGCTCTGTCTAAACTCTTGACTCAGAATCTGTCAGTATTATAAAATGGTCATTTTAAGCGGCCAAGTTTGGGGATTATTTGTTATACAGCAACAGAACTGGATCAGAACTTCAAAGGATTATTATGAGCATTAAATTAAATTAAATTTATTGCATGTACATAAAGCAACAAGCATAGTATTTGCCAATATAAATACTCAGTGAATGGAACTTATGAACAGCCAACTCTTCTACTTATCTGGCTTTGCTCAGAATATTTAGCATTGTATTGGGGTATGCAAGAGATGCCTAATATATACTTGTAGACCTAAAGTGATTACAGACTGGAGGACAAAAAAGATGAGACTGCAGAGAAATCACAACCTCTTTTTCCTGACCTGAGAGGAATTGTTTATTAATGCTATTAAAAGAAACTGAAGTTTTTCCAGTTGCAGTCTATCAAATTCTAAAATTTCTCTCAGTGACAAGTCAGTTAATTAAATGCATTTAATTCCTGACTTCTCAACCTAGTCCAAGGCAGCAAAACTGTAGGTACTTGGATTCAGCAAATAATAGTTAATTTGGGAAATGAGGGATCTTAGCTAGTAATAGAGGGATATGGATTTTGCAGTGTCCACATCTGTTCCAACCTCCCAGCAGTTCTGAAGTAAGTCAGGTTTACTCCTGCCCTCATCTACTCTTCCATTCCCTCAAACTCTCTTCAGCACCTAGCTTGTCATTGCCATCCTCCATACACTACTGTAACTTACTGTAACTTATGGTGTAGTCAAATCTAGAAAAAAAATTTGTACCTAGAGCATTTAAAATTTTTTTCCAGAGACAAAACCCCACCTGGAATTTTGGGATATATGGATCATAAGTAAGAAATACTTTAAATCATAAAATCACATTGAATTAAAACAGCTCCTAATTTCTCACCTACTTTGTTACTCTTGGTGTGAGAGATAAGACAGAATGACTAGTAAACTTTGCTTGGTTCTTAATCTGTAGAGTCTTAATCTTTCCATGGATGAGGCCAAATGATCACTGCAGCACCTTCCTTGGAAGGAATCTAAAGAGCTATATCAGATAAGGGATTAATTTCCAAAATATATAGAGTGCTCATACAGCTCAACAAAAGGAAGACAAAAAACCCAATTAAAAAATGGGCAGAGGAACTAAATAGACACCTATCCAAACAGGACATACAAATGGCCAAGAGACATATGAAGAAATGCTCAGCATCACTAATCATCAGAGAGATGCAAATTAAAACAACAATGAGGTATCACCTCACACCTGTCAGAATAGCTGCCATCGCCCTGGCCAGTTTGGTTCAGCGGTTAGAGCGTCGGCCTGCGGTCCAGAGAGACCCGGGTTCGGTTCCCGCTAAGGGCATGTACCTCGGTTGCAGTTTGTCCCCGGCCCTGGTTGGTCGTGCGGGTGGCAGCCACTCGATGTGTCCCTTTCACGTCGATGTTTCTCTCTCTCTACCTCTCTCTCCCTCCCACTCTGTCTGAACAAAAAATGAAAAAAAAAAAATGTCCTCAGGTGAGGATTAAAAAAAAAAAAAAAAAGAATAGCTGCTATCAACAAAGCATCAAACAACAAGTGTTGGCGAGGGTGTGGAGAAAAGGGGACTCTAGTACACTGCTGGTGGGAATGCAGACTGGTACAGCCACTATGGAAAACACTATGGTGTTACCTCAAAAAATTAAAAATTGAATTACCATTTGACCCAGTGATCCCACTCCTAGGAATATACCCTAAGAAGCCTGAAACACCAAACAGAAAGAATATATGTACCCCCATGTTCATAGCAGCGCTATTTACAATAGCTAAGATCTGGAAACAGCCCAAGTGTCCATCAGTAGACGAATGGATAAAAAAGCGGTGGTACATATACACAATGGAGTACTATGCAGCTGTAAGAAAGAAAGATCTTTTATCCTTTGCGACGACATGGGAGGACCTGGAAACTATTATCCTAAGTGAAACCAGCCAAGCAGAGAAAGACAAATATCATATGATCTCACTTATTTCTGGAATATAATAAACATAACAGTCTGAGGAACAGGGTAGTCCCAGAGACGTGGAAGTAGGGTACAGACTGACATTTGCCAGAAGAGGGGGTGGGGGAGGGGAGCGATGAAGCACAGAACTTGTACGCATGTACTCATAACCGATGGACATGGACAACAAAACTGGGGACGGGGCAGGGAGGGAGGGAGAGGAGGGTGACAATGGGGGGAAAAGGAGAAACATCTGTAACAAAAATAAATTAATAAAATAAATAAATAAATAATAAATAAATAAATAAATAAATAAATAAAGAGCTCTAGCTCAACCAGTAGCAACGTTCTGATGTCTGTATTCCGTGTCTGATTAATGGTCTTTACCTTGATTCTTAGCTGGAAAAACTGCCTGGAATCTTAGCTCTTCTTAGACTAAGGTCCTGCCTTGTTGCTAAACAATGGTTTAGAAAATTCTAATCTCCCTCTTAACCAACTGAGTAGTGGCTGGAGGCCTTGCTAGACTTCCCGAATTCTAAGGGTCCACAATTAAGGCTCCAGAAATAATCTGTGAAAGTGTTCCCCCTCATCAAGCCAGGCTAGTCCTTTGGAGCACTCTAACACTTTTTCCAAACTCCCCCAACAAGTAGCCTGCCTGATGCCAGCTAATATGCCCTCTGAATACTGCATTTTGCCTCTACCTGAAATGTTTCCAGCATCTGTCCCAACAGGTGGATGAAACTAGTTTTGCTCCGGTTAAGCAAGTCATATGGAATGAAATGACAGTAATATAAGAATGAGAACCTTCCCAGTTTTTTAAATGGTTCTGTTTACAGTTATAACATGACAAATTAAATATGCAAATTCCTTTGTTCCTTGAACTTCTCCTTAGAGAAACAGAAAGAGGTTTTAAAATATCTGTAAAATAAGGTGAACGGACATAGCTTTCAGTCACCTGAGTAATGAGTTCCCTGCTGAAAAAGGGGTACACAGTAAAGAATTCCATTTTATTCAATACTAAAGATCCAGAAAATATGTCTTTTTAATTAGTCTCTAAAACCCTGTCCAAAAATTCTTTAGGCTCTAGAGCAAATATTCAATAGAACCAAAAAACAACAGAACAGGAGGTTAGGAAAGAGGAAGAAATAGTTTTCACCCAAAGACTGATGTCATGTTTTGTTTTGTTTTTATCTTTATTGTTGAAAGTATTACAGATCACCCCCCTTTTTCTCCAATTGACCCCTTCCACCCCACTGCCACCTCCACCCCCAGGCCTTTACTGCACTGTAGGTTATGCATATATGCATATAAATTATTTGGTTAATTTCTTTCCACCCCCCTCTTCCCTCTGAGATTTGTCAGTTTCATGCTTCCATGATTGGAGGAGTACTCTCTGAGGAAAGGGGGCAAGGAGGAAGGGTCGACTGTTAAGGTCTGTAGTCCTTTTCCTTTTGGAGAAACTCTGAGAGATACGAGACAGAAATGCTTGACAGGTTTCCCCAAGGACAAGGTTCCTCAAGTCCCAGCTTCTAAAGTACAAGAGTAAGTTTCTTAGATTTCTCACCCATTAAAATTCTAGGTAAAAGAAGCTAATTTTGCAAGTAGCCAACTCTTCCTGGTATATGTGCTTTATGCAAAATGACAAGGAAAGGATAATATGACAAGAATACTGAATAGCCACAACAGTTTTTCCAGGTACTCGTAGAGATTTGGTAGATGGATTAGGATGAGACACAGGGAGAGGAGGGGCAGACAATGCTTTTCAAATGCCAACGACTTGAATTAGTCACCATTTAGGATGATGAATATTACAGTTCCTCTTATAAGAGACTGTATTAGTCAGAGTTCTCCTGAGAAGCAGAACCAATAGTCTCTCTCTGTCTCTCTCTCTCTCCTTTCTCCCTCTCCCTCTCTTTCTCTCGTCTGTGTGTGTGTGTGTGTGTGTGTATAGGTAGATATTGATTTTAAGGAATGGGTCACATGATTGTGGGGGCTGGCAAATCTAAGATCTGCAGATGAGCCAACACACTAGAGACCCAGGGAAGAACTGATTTTTCAGCTTGTTCCAAAAACAGTCTGGAGGCAGAATTCCCTCTTCCCTAGGGGACCTCAGTCTTTTTCTCTTAAATCCTTCAAATGATTGGTTGAGGCCCACCCACATTACAGAGGGTAATCTGAATTACTCAACTTCTTCTGACTCAGTGTTAATCACATCTAAAACCTACCTTCACAGCAACAACTAAACTGGTATTTGACCAAAAATCTGGGTACCGTGGCCTAGCCAAGTTGATACACAAAATTAACCATCACAGAAGTATAATCACAATGGATTATTTAAGTTTTAGGATACAGTCACAGACAGGGGCTACATTTTGCTCCTCTGGGTCAAAACCCATCTCGGCCTAGAACTAGCCACAGAGGAGAGCAGAGCAATCTACTATGCAGGTGGTCAATTCTGATAATGCAGAACTGCCATAGAGAGCGCACTGAAATCCCTGAGAGCCATGTTTCAACAGCCAACTCAGGGCCATGTAAGGCTTTGAGCCTTGAATTCAAAACTGTTGAAATTCTGCCTTCTCCTCTCTCGCTGGCATTTACCAAGAACAGGAATCACGCATGGAACCATAAACCATGGAACTATGACAGTGCTGCTGCCATTGCAACACAGCACATGTATCTAATATAATTTAATCTGAAGAAAGAGTGCATAAAACCCAGAGTGGAATCTTCCCCACTCACTCATAAATGTGTTTCTCCTGATAAGCTGCATCTCTTGGTAGTGACCCGACAGCTCTTTCACTGGATGCCCACTTGGGGTAAGAGTCTTTCAATAGCCAGGGGATTTCCCAGTTATAGGAAACACATCACCTTCTGCGACTGGGCTGTGGGGACCTAGGTCAAGGTCCAATTTCCAGAGTCAAACAATAGGACTTATATAGTTATAATGGTAATCCAGCAAATAATATTTAATTTTATAAGAGAAGAGCCTCTCAGGTCTCCTTCAAGAGAACCTGCTGCAGAGAGCCTCTAGCTGTCACCTTCTGGGACCCAGCAAGATGCTCATGCTGAAGACAAGCTTCCCATGTGTAGTTCCCACAGCGAAGGGCCAGAGCTAGCCCATTCTTACCCCGTGGGGGGACTCCTCCAGCAGTGGCCTCTACTTGGGGATCCCATCAGCCTGGTGAAGTCTCTCTTCTTATCCAATCCTCCTCCCTCCCTCCCTTCTCTTTTATCATAGGTATCAGATCCGCTTCTCAGTCTGAAGCTCTCCCACCTCCTCCTGCTTCCTTCCCCTTCATCCTTCACAGGAAGGTCGCCCAATAAACCAACGAAACAAACAAAAAACTAACTCATAGATACAGACAACAGAGTAGTGGTTACCAGAGGGGAAGGGGGGTAAAGGGAGGACAAAAAGGGTAAAGTGGGTCATATATATGGTGATGGGAGGTTAGGCACTGGGTGATGAGCACACAATGGAGTATACAGATGTCATATTATAAAGTTCTACACCTGAAATTTATATAATACTATTAACCAATGTTATCCTAATACATTTAATTAAAAATAATAAAAAATAGTCCGGCTGGTGTGGCTCAGTGGTTGAGTGTCAACCCATGCACCAAGAGGTCGCTGGTTCAATTCCCAGTCAGGGCACATGCCCAGGTTGTGGGCCAAATCCCCAGTGGGGGGGGGGGGGGGCGGGTACAGGAGGTGGCCATTCTCTCTCATCGATGTCTTTATCTCTCTCCCTTCCTCTCTCTCTAAAATCAATAAAGAAAAATTATTTAAAATAATAATAATACATAAAAACAAATTTTAAAAAATATCTGACACATCTAAGCTCATGTTGGGACCTACTTCTCAGAGGACTTGAACTGGCCTGACCTATTTATATCCTGTTGCTTTTATGACATCCAGAGAATAATAATTGCTGTTGCAACATCCTTTCTTAGATATAACTAGGAGGAATATCCTGGTTTGCCCAAGACAGTCCCAGTATAGTTCTAGTGAAGCATAATTATTAATAGCTCTCTACATATTCTCAAAGACTTCCACTTTGGATACTAAATTATATGGTTACCCTACCTGTAGTTTGTATTTAGAGGTTAGTCTAATAAAATGGTCCCCAAAGAGCATTGTGCGGAACACAACATTTATTTATGTTTTTCTTTATTGATTTTAGAGAGAGAGGAAGGAAGAGGGAGAGAGAGACAGAAACATCAATGAAAGAACATCGATTGGCCGCCTCCTGCATGCCCCCTACTGGGCATTGGGCCCACAACCTGGACATGTGCCCTGACCAGGAATCAAACTGACGACCTCTAGGTGCATGGGTCAACGCTCAACCACTGAGCCACACTGGCTGGGCTGGAACACAACATTTAGAAGATTCTCTAGGGAAAAGGGTTCACTGTATGAATAAACTTGGAAAATATTCTTGTAAAGTTCACAATTAATATTAATGTGTTAAAATCTCAAAGAGGTCCTGCAGTAAAAAGCCTTGTTCAACTTTGTTTTACTCGGTGTTTCCCAAGCTTATTTGACCACCGCGTTTTTACCTGGAATACATAATACCATGGAGTGAACCACGGCCAATAATAAATTCTCTCTACTCACAGCAACCCCTGAAACAGCTCAACGTGTTAGCGAGCTCGAGGGCAGCAGCTGGTTCACTGAGAGGTATTGGCTCCACGCAGGAAGCAACTGGGCCCAGTCTGTTCTGGCTCCTGACTCACCTCTGAGTACAGTTTACATTAGCAACTGTGATCCACAAAGGCATTTGGCCTCTGGTTATGTGAAGTCATTTGGATCTAAATGTTGCTTTTAATGGCTTCTAATTTTACTCATAAAATTTTTCAATCATAAAACTCCTCAATTTTAGTACCAAATTGGGAATTTTGTTAGCAAATCACTTGATCCAGCCACTTAGGTGATTTCAAAGAGCCCTTTCCATCTGGCCAGTCCTCCTGCTCCCGGCCCTGCCAACCCCATGCTGTAAGTCAGCTTTTCAATTTGGAATACAGGGGCTGGCTTCTTCCACAGTTAGTGCACGTTTGTCTCGCCGTGTCTCTTCCTTCACCTTCCTGAGCTATGTACATCCATGTCTGACATCTACATATTTTGGCAAAATGCTTAGAGCCTGGTGCTTAGTGAAAGAAAGGAAAGGAAAGCAAAAAGAAAGACAGAGAGAGAGAGACAGAGGGAGGGAGGACAGAAGGACAGAAGGAAGGAGAAAAGGAAGGAAAGAGGAAGGGAGGAAGTAATGATTTTACCAACACAAATGAACACTGTAGACCAGTGGTTCTCAACCTTCCTAATACCGACCCTTTAATACAGTTCCTCGTGTTGTGGTGACCCCCAACCATAAAATTTTTTCGTTGCTACTTCATGACTGTAATTTTGCTACTGTTATGTCTTAGGCGACCCCTGTGGAAGGGTCGTTCGACCCCCAAAGGGGTCGCGACCCACAGGTTGAGAGCCGCTGCTGTAGAGGATGGCTTTGTGTTTGTACTAAAAGATGAAATTGACAGTTGGTCAAAAGAGTGCTTATGTTCTGTTAATGCCTCAAAATATTTTACACACTATAATGAAAACCTATTTTTTTAAGAGTTCATAAAACAAGCACTGTGAGAAAACAAGGGAAGTGATAAAGCACAAGTTTCTTCTGTGTTTTTGTTGAAGAAATCCTGATTTAATTCATTGTAGCCTTAGGTTATCTTTTGCAATCTCCCAACCAACTGAATTAGATACTAACTAATTATGAACTAAACTGAAAGCCAAATTGAAGACTCCTGATATGCAGAAAGAAAAAGTACCTAAAAAATAACTATTTTAAAATCCTTAGGTAAGGCCCAGCCAGTGTAGCTCAGTGGTTGAGCGTAGCCCCATGCACCAAGAGGTTGCTGGTTCGATTCCCAGTCAGGGCACATGCCCATGTTGTAGGCCAAATCTCTAGTGGGGGGCATGCAGGAGGCAGCCAATCGATGTTCTATCTCTCTCTCCCTCTCTATTCCTCTCTCTCTAAAAAGAAAAAAAAATCAATAAAGAAAAAAATAATTAAAATCCTTAGGTAAAGATATAGTTCTATTGTTACTCTATAAATTCCAAAACCCTTGTTTTTAAAATATGATACCAAATTCCCTGATTTGGGAAAAAAAAAAGTCTGTTATATTGAAATTAAATTTATTATTTTGGGTTCTGAATTATCTAATGAGATAAAAGAGAAGTTCAGTTCATGCTAAATACTGATACACTAAGACAGAAATTTTAAAGACTAAAGAGCTTGTTGAGATCTTACTTTTTGTTTTAGTTGTTGGGTTTTTTATTGATGGATTGATTTGAGAGAGAGAAAGAGAAGCACTGGTTTGTTGTTCCACTTATTCATGCATTCATTGGCTGATTCTTGTGTATGACCTGATTCTTTCATGTACCACAACCTTGGTGTATTGGGATGACACTCTAACTAACTGAGCTACCCAGCCAGGGCTGTAGAGTTCTTAATTTTACTTTTCTGTTGTTGAGTTCTTAATTTTTTATCTTTAAAATTTTGGAGAAATTATTTAAAATATAGTATCATTTTTTCATGCATTTCTGATTAGATTTAAAAACAAATGCTCTAACAAGATAGTGATGATAATATATTTATGCAGAATCAACAAAATTTAAAAATTGTTTTTTAAATCAGAAAGTAAGAAATGTCACTACTGGTTCTGACTACTTTCTGGAAACCACTGAATCAACTTTCTGAACTTCCCTCATGCTATGAAACAACAGAAGACAAACACCAGTATCGCCATGAAACTTAGTACTGGAGATCATTTCAACTTAATATAAGTCCAATGGAATTGCAAACAAAATGACCAGACCTACTACTGAATACAATGCAGAAAGACTATTTCTGCCTCAGGATCATTTCCTAGATCTGCTGTACAGGACCTGAACCATCTAGGAGAGTGGGCAGCTGTTACTATCTTGTATGAATACACATCTGAGACACTCAGAAGGCTTTTGGTCTTTCCCCACCGTCATCGTACCCCCGTCCCCAGTGTCATCAGTTCCTCTCTTCCGGAGTCCACTTGGAGATTGAAATCACCATGAACTCAATTGGGTGGAAAAGCAGGCAGAGTTCCAGAAGTGGTACTTTTCATTCTCGAATAGGACTCTGCCCAGGTTGAGTCAAAACCGAAGTATCTATACACCAATAGCCCAGACCTTTCCCCTCACTCCAAACTAATTGATAGCAGAGCATTTGGAGGTCCTGCGACATCCTGAGTCTAGTGTGAACTCAAAACTTCCCCCCTCGAGGTGGCTAACCCTCCAGCGTACCCTCTCCCAACAAAGGGCAACACCATTCACCCCGTTAGTTATCCTAGACCACTGGCAGTGAGTTTTGATTCTTCCCTCTCTCTCGTCCACATCCAGGTCTGTAAATTCTCTCTCTTTAATATTTCTTGAAGGTATCCACTGCTGCCCATCACCACCACCACCACCCCACAACCATCCTCTCTTTCCCTCCGCAGTAGCCTCCAAAACATCTCCTCACTGCCACGCCCGCCCCTGCTTATTCTAATTTCCACAGTGTCTAGAGTGAGCTTCTCAAGGGCACATTCGATCACAGCACCACTCTGCCTGAAAGCCAGAAGAAGGTTTTTATTTAGTTTAGGAAAACATCCCAAATCATCCACAAAGGCTGCGTGGTCTGCATGCGCTCCTGCGCTTGGCTTTAGCCACTAAGACTTCTTTCAGCCCAGATGCTTTGAGCTCTTTCTGGCTTCAGAAGCTTTGTACATTTTGTTTCCTCTGCCTGAAATAGTTCTGTTTCCACCCAGTATAAAGCTACCTCTAAATCATCCTTTATTGCCTCAGCATGAGGAAATGTCCACAAACCCTCAAATCTTGGACAGAGGCCCTGTTATACATTAATCCTACATTTTTCTTTCAGACCACAGTGTTACAGAAGTTACTTAAGTCATAATCTGTTTAACATCTATGTCACAACTGGCCTGTCCTAGGAGCATCTCCAGTGCTTACAGTGACCACATATAAAAGCCCTCAGTAAATCTTTAACAAAAATGAATGAATATGCTGTCTTCAAGAAATCCATATACATAACAGGTAAACGATCAAAGAATAGACAAAGACAGTATTGTGTGTTAAAAAACAAACAAAAGGAAATTGCTTAAGTACCAGAACATAGTCCCGCTGCAATGCGTCTCCCTTCGTATTAGAGTTAATTATTAAATTTGAACTTGGCTTGGGAAAGTGTAATGTTTTGTTTTAAAAACCTGAATTAGCATTTTAATACATAATAATATGTTATTTCTAATAATTAGGTTGTAATATAAAAACTATTTGATTTATTCATATAATACCATGTATGCCACCTGGATTGAGGAAGGGAGATAAGATGCAGTGGGATGGTTAATTTTATGTGTTAAGTTCGACTGGCCATGGAATGCACAGATATTTGGTCAATAATCATTCTGGGTGTTTCTATGAGGTTGTTTTTCTTTTTTAATCCTTACCTGAGGACGTGCTTAAAGAGAGGAAGGGACAGAGAGAGACATCGATGTGAGAGAGAAGCATCAATCAGTTGCCTTCCATATGTGCCCAACCTGGGATTGAACTCATAACCCAGGCATGTGCCCTGACTGGGAATTGAACTGTCACCATTTTGGTGCACAGGATGATGGACACTCAACCAAATGAGCCACTCCGACTGGGCTGTGAGGATGTTTTTAATGAGATTACCATTTAAGTTGGGAGACAGTAAATCAGATTGCTCTTCTTAATGTGGGTGGGCCTCATCCAATCAGTTGAAGGCCTGACAAACAAAGGGCTGATGTTCCCCCGAGGAAGGGAAATGTCCTCTGGCCTGACAGTTTTCATACCAGGATATCAGCTTTTTTTCTGCCTTCAGAGCAAACTGAAACATGGGCTTTTCCTGGGTCTCAAGTCTGCCAGCCTTCAGACGAGCGGTGCACCAACACTTCTCCGGGTTCTCAGGCTTTCAGACTCGGACTGGAAATACACCATCGGCTCTCCTGAGTCTCCAGCTTGCTGACTCATCCTGCAGATGTTGGGACTTGTCAGCCTCCACAGTCACAAGAGCGGGTTCCTCATACTAAATCTCTTTTCTAGATACATATTATTGGTTTGGTTTTTCTGGAGAATCCCAATATATGCAGGGCACCAGTGAAACTAGAAAGGCAAGAAAAATAGTAAAAAAGGGAAATATTAGTAAAACTAGTAAAGTGTCATTGTCAAGTGCTTCCAGGGAACGCAGAGAAGACAGGGAACAGGGAAGGTTTGGGGGGGCCGGGCTGCATTATGCCAGTGAGGCATACAAATAAGTGAAATAAGATCTTTAATATGACTTAATTTTACTCAGAGTCCTGGGGAAATCTGGGCTGCATATTAAAATATCTGTCACATTATAGCTTAATAAGTTTTCGCATTCTCACTTTTGAATATAACCTCAGTGGTTCAATTATTTTAATTGGAAAAAAGCTAATAAACCAGATATCTGTGTGTAAGTTACTCTTTCTATTGTTTTCCACCTAAATAATATTTCCAAACTCTGTTGTAAGAAGCGGCTGAGGAAATAATAAAATGCTAATTCCTGGGCCCACCTTCTGGGGATTCTAATTCAATGGGCCTGGGGTATAGCCTAAGAATCAGCATTTCAGCACACTTGCTGGAGTTTCAGATGCAGATGGCCCACTGACCACAGTCTGAGAAACACTGATGTAGAACCTGTAAATAGACCTGTGAAAACTATGCTTTAAAACCACTGCACAGTCCGGCAGGTGTGACTCACTGGTTGAGCGTCAACCCATGTACCAAGAGGTCACCGGTTCGATTCCCGGTCGAGACACATGCCCAGATTGTGAGCCCCATCCCCAGTGGGGGGCATGCAGGAGGCGGCCAATCGATGTTCTCTCTCATCGATGCTTCTATCTCTCTCTCCCTCTTACTTCCTCTCTTTTTAAAATCAATAAAGGAGCTCTGGCCGGTTTTGCTCAGTGGTTAGAGCATCAGCCTGCAGACCAGAGAGTCCTGGGTTCGGTTCCTGCTAAGGGCATGTACCTCGGTTGCAGTTTGTCCCTGGTCCCGGTTGGGGTCGTGTGGGTGGCAACCAGTCAATGTGTCTCTCTCACATCAATGTTTCTCTCTCTCTCTTCCTCCCTTTCTCCCTTCTGCTCTATCTGAAGATAAATGCAAAAATGTCCTCAGGTGAGGATAAAAAAATAAAATAAAATAAAATCAATAAAGGAAAAAAAATTAATTAAAAAATAATAAAGCCACTGCATATAGGATATTGTGACATTCAACTGTAAGTAAAATAAACTTCCAGAAAACACATAAAATACAGTGAAAGAGTTCTTAGCACTCTTAGTTTTCTTTTGTCTTTTTTTCAACTTCCTGACCTTCATGTTGAGATGCAAGTTTTTAGAATCAGACAGCAATGTTTTCAAAATTATGAGAATATGCTATACTGTTCTTAGCATATGTTTTTTAGTTTTTGGCTCACTCACATTAAAAAGGAAACATTGGAAATATTCAAAGGAAAGAATGCTAGAATATTAGAGGTGGTTCTAGCCCTCAGTGAAGAATCAGATCTTTTTTTTTTCTTCCTTTACTTTTCAGCACTTCACTCACTCTTTTGGTGAAAGAACATTAACTTTATTTCCTTAAAATAAGAATCTTCTCTATTCAAAAAGTTCTCTTCCCTTCTCAAACCATTTCATAAAGTACCTGACAGTTCTGACAGAACTAATACCAAGTCTCCGAGTTTGGGGGGAGACACGGGGGTAGCTGAAAGGTGAGTAAATGTGAGGATTACACATATGGGTTGGTGTGCAGATTAGAAGTTAGAGGATCTCCAGACACAGAACTGGCTGTCCTTGCCTCCCTTAACAACGCTTAACAACAGCGCCCCAGGGAAACCGGGCATGGGGCTGGGAGGCAGAGAGCAATGCAAATACTTACACTCTCACCCATTACCTCATTGTTCAAAGGTCAAGTGTAGTAGGAAATTTGAACACATCTGTCCTAGTAAGTGGTAGAATAAACAGATGCAAAATAGGTAAGAATATAGAAGATTTGAACAATGCTATTCCCTATCTCTACCTAGTCAGTGTTCAGAGAGCACCCACCACGTGCAACAACTGAAGAAGACGTGTTTTTGCAAGTGCGTGAGGGACAGTTACCAAATTATGCAAATGCTTTCCACAAAGAAATTTCTTGATAAATTCAGAAGATTGAAATCATAGAGTATGCTTTCAGATCCCAAAAAACTGAACCAGAACTCAATAATAAAAATAAAGTAACTAGAAAATCCCCCAAGTATTTGAAAATGATGCAACACATTTTTTTTTAATAAGCCATGGATCAAAGAAGAAATCACAGCAGAAATTAGCAAATGTTTTGAACCAAATGATAATAAAAATAATATCTCAAAATCCATGGTATGCAACTAAAGCAATGCTTAGGGGAAAATGATATCGCTTTAAATGCATATATTAGAAATGAAATATTCAAAGTCAATGACCTAAACTTTCTCAAGAAGCTAGAATCAGAGCAGAAACTATAGAAGGAAACTCCTAGGTAAAAGAAGAAATTCATGAAAGAGGGAAAAAAAGCAAATAATAGAGAAAGTCAACAAAGCAAAATTTGGTTCTTTGAAAGATTATTAAAATTTATAAACCCTAAAAGAAAGAGAGAAAAAACACATAACCAAGATCAGGAATGAATAAAGGATATCACTGTATCCTATGACGTTAAAGGAATACTAAGAGGACATTATTGAAACTTTCTTCATAAATTTGAGGAATTCCCTGGAAATGACAGATTCCCTAAAAAATAAAACTGTGTGAACATGGCACAAAAAAGAAATAGACACTCTCAAGAGTAAGATCTGTAAAAGAAATTGAACTGCCTAATTAAAAACCTTCCCGCAAAGAAAATTTCAGGTCCAAAAGTCATTTATAAATTCTACTAAACTTTTAGGGAGAAATTATAAAAATACATAGATTCTTTCAGTGTATACAGGAAGGATGAATACTTAGCTCATTGTATATGGCCAATTTAATACTGATACTAAAACTTAACAAGGACATTACCAGAAAAGAAAACTACACACTAAATTCCTCATAAAACATGAAAATCTTTAGTGAAATATAAGCAAATCAAATTCAGCAATACATGAAAAGGACACTTCACTAAAAAGTGAGGTTTATTCCAGGAATTCAAAATTGTTTTAATTAAAAAAAAAAAAAAAAGGCAAACAAATGTGCAATTCTCCACGTTCACAGAATAAAGGAGCAAAATATGGGATTAACTCAGTAGGTGAATAAAAACCTCTTGATAAACATCAATACTGAGTCATATATAAAAACTACCAAATTTTCTTAATTTGATAAACTGTCTATACAAAACTTGCAGCTAGTATAATTCTTAATGATAGACTCTCAAATGTTCTCTTCCTAAATTGGGAACACAGGAATGATGTCCACTCTTACCACTTCTATTCAATTTTGTACCAGTGGTTCTAGCCAGTGCAATAAGGCACAAAAGTCCAGATAAAAGGCATAGCAGTTGGGAAAAGAGAATTAAAAGTCTTTTTTACAGATAACATGGTTTTGTACATAGAAATTCAAAGGAATCAATAAATTGTTAGAACTAATTGAGTTTCACATGATTGTGGGATACAGGTCAATACAAAAATTCAATTGTATCTCTATATACCAGCAACAAACAATTGAAAATTAAATTTTTAAAAGTTATCATTTATAAAAGCATCAAATAACATTAAGTACTTTTCAATAAATTTAATAAAGTGGTGTAAGACCTGAAAACTACAAATCATTGCCAAAATAAATTAAATGAGACTTAATGAATGAAAAGATATACAATTTTCATGGAATGGAAGCTTCAATATTATTAAGATGACAGTTCTCCCTAAATTAAATCTTTAGATTCAATGTGATCCCAGCAGATTTGGGGAGAGGGGTGGAATTACATTGCTGATGAAAGTTTAAAATGACATAATCTCTTTGAAAAATCGGGTTGGCAATTTCTAATAAAGTTAAACATAGAGTTACTCAATGATGCAGGAATTTGACTCCTAGGTACACCTAACAGCTTTCAGATGTGACTGCAGTCAAGAAATTTTAAACAAAATGAAATCTCCCAACTGGTCAAATAGAATGGCAGACTGAAGCAATTCCGTTTCTGCGCCTTTGTTCTTACAATCAGTGTACTATCATTCTTTATTTTTAAGTTATTGTTTAAACACAAGTATATGTAGTACCACAGTGTTTGGACATATAAACTACATCTGAGATGAGATCCGGCAGTTCCAAAGGATGGCAAATTTACTCTCAAAACAAGCATGTGTAGTTGATTCCATGTGTGTGTGGGCAAGAGGGGGGCAATTATATAACTGGGCGTTCTCCAAATTAACTTCTTGTAGAATCCAATGCATATTAAAAGTATGAAGTTAAAATTTTCCTATTTGAAGCACACCTATATAGCATTAAAACTCAACAGTAAACCACAGCAACTGTTTAGAACCTAGACCAATAAACTATTGTTGGGGGAAGGAGTAGTTTCCCAATGAATCAATGACATTGTTTAGAATTTCTCTTCCATGGTGAAATAAAAAGAAACCCTTTTTCAGTCCATTTTATTTTTGTTTTCCACTTCTCTACAAACAACACAACCTCTTATTGACCATTTCCTGGGAGTGGTTGCTCCCACTGCCCTGCCCTTGATCTGCTACTGAACTTCAGAGAACGTTTTACAGGACCCTCCCCCATCCTTCAGCCTCAGTTTCCCCTGACATTCCCAACCACCTGGCCATGTGGAGAGCAAATCAAAGCCCCTGAGCACAGAGTTTCACGGCCCAGAATAGTTGGTGCAGGGAGCAGAAGAATGCTGAGGAGAGAACAGGGTGGTAAAGATAAAGTGTCAGGAACCCTGTGTGACAGTGCAGGACAAATGTTGGGGGAACTCAGGACCTGAGCCCTGCAGAGTGGTACCTACGATCATTTGAACAGAAAATGGAACATGGAATGGGAGTAAACAGTGATTCAGACTCTGATTCCAGATACTGGAGAACTCAAAATGAAAAGAGAAAAACAAGTATTTAAAAATGGCTTTGTACAAATAATACTAATTACAGTCATTCATGTGAACTAATTGCCATTTTCCCTAATCACCATGCAGCATATTGACAATAGTCCATACCACCACGTATGTGTCAGATTAACTAAGTGTAATTGGACAATGTGTACCCTATCATCACAGTTTACAGCTCATGTAGCCTAACCTAGCCTATCTGCCCATCGGGTTAAAGAATTTAATGGAACATTTGTTCCATGATTTATTTTTCTCCCGTAAAAGCTGAATTCTAGGAAGCTTTGGGCCTTCCACAGTTGGGAACATAATCACTGCTCCCCGCTTCTATTAATGCCTCTCTGCATGGATGTCTCTCTGCGTGGCTGTCTCTCTGCGTGGCTGTCTCTCTGCGTGGCTGTGTCCCTGCGTGGATGTGTCTCTGCGTGGCTGTCTCTCTGTGTGGCTGTCTCGCTGCATGGCTGTGTCCCTGCGTGGATGTGTCTCTGCGTGGCTGTCTCTCTGCGTGAATGTCTCTCTGCGTGGCTGTGTCCCTGCGTGGATGTGTCTCTGCGTGGCCATCCACAGCAGCTGCTGTTGTGCTTCCATCTGTCGGGATTCAGGCTAACTTCGGAAGACAAAATGGAAACTTCCAGTCTTTCAACAGGAAAGTGTTTGGCATTGTTTCATGGTAATTAATCAAGAAAGCAAAAACAAGGAGCTCTGCCCTCTGCAATGCTTAGATTATTATCCACCAGCTAATGGGATTAAAAATTATCCCTCACTGCCCTGGCCGGTTTGGTTCAGCGGTTAGAGCGTTGGCCCACAGACCAGAGAGTCCCGGGTTCGATTCCCGCTAAGGGCACGTACCTCGGTTGCAGTTTGTCCCCGGCCCCGGTTGGGGTCGGGTGGGTGGCAGCCAGTCGATGTGTCTCTCTCCCATCGATGTTTCTCTCTCTCTCTTCCTCCCTCTCTCCCTCCTGCTCTATCTGAAGATAAATGCAGGAATGTCCTTGGGTGAAGATAAAAAAAAAAAAAATTATCCCTCACTGAGCCATATGTATGACAACCTTAGGTTCCAGATTTCCCAAAAGTCCTGATTTCAAATATGCTGTCCCCCAGTTTGGGTTCAGAAAATATAGTCTCTGTATTCAGGGTCCATGACTGTCTATCTGCGTGTTACCTGAGACAGCAACGAAGGGTTTCCGTGTGTTAGGAGCTCAGTGCTCTGTAGTGCTGTCAGTGGTGAGCCTCCCTTGAGAGTAGAATGGAATGCTAGTGACAGTGGGCACACCGCCAGGCCCCCGACAGTCCACATCGTGGAAGCTGGTCACACTCTGCAGCCACGGACCAAACTGACATACAGATCTGCAACGATGACTCAATTGCCGTTTCAGGATGTTTGCAATTTCGAAACAAGAAAATGATTTGGGAAACTATGGTCCATTATGACAACAAACAGGTAATAATTTTAAATGATTGCATTAGTTCCCTATCACTACTGTAGCAAATTACCTCAAAATGAATGGCTTAAAACGAAATCTATTTCTTATTTTCAGTTCTGCAAGGCAGACGTCCAAAGCGGATTGGTAGAGGCTCTCTAGGAAAGAAGCTGTTTCCTTGCCCTTTCCAGCTTTTAGAGGCCACCCACGTTCCTCAGTCCTTGGTCCCTGTCTTACGCTGACCTCTGCTTCTGGTCACGTTTCCTTCTCAGATTGTCCCTCCTCCTTTCCCTTATATAATGGCGATTGTAATTATATCAGACCCATCCAGATAATCCAGGATATCGCAGGACAATCTCCCCATCTCAAAATGCCTAACCTAACTGCCTCTGCAAAGTCCCTTTTGTTAAATACAGTAATACATTTACAGGTTCCAGGATGGAGACACCTTGCAGAAGAGGGAGGTGAATGTTTTGCCTACTGCAATGATCAGGAAATTGATGCCAGAACAAGGAAAAACTTTTTTTATTTTTAAATCCTCACCTGAAGATATTTTTCCATTTTTCTTCTGACAGATTGGGAGAGAGGGAGAGAGAAAGAAACATTGATGTGACAGGGACACATCAAGTGGCTGCCTCCCACATAACCCGACCAGGGCTGGGGATGAACTGCAACTGAGGTACATGCCCTTGACCGGGATCGAACCCATGACTCATTGGTCCGTGGGCTGATGCTCTAACTGCTGAGCCGAACCGGCCAAGGTAAAAAAAGCATTTTTTAATTGATTGATTTTAGAGAGAGAGATCAATTTTTGTTGTTCCGCTTATGTACGCATTCATTGGTTGATTCTTATATGTGACCTGACTGGGGATCGAACCCCTAACCTTGGCAAATCAGGACGATGCTCTAACCAACTGAGCTACCTGTCCAGGGCAAAAAGCATTTCCAATACAATGTTAACTGAAACAAAATACACAACTGATTCTGTGGCATATAAAAATGTACTTATGGACCCTGGCTGGTTTGGCTCAGCGGTCAGAGCGCCACCAGCAAACCAGAGTCTGGTTTGATCCCCTGGCCCCAGTTGGGGTCATGCAGGAGGCAACCAGTCAATGTGTCTCTCACATCAATGTTTCTCCCCCCCCCTCTCTCTCTCTCTCTCTCTCTCTCCCTCTCCCTTCCTCCCTCCCACTCTATCTAAAAATCAATGGAAAAGGTATCCTCAGGTGAGCATAAATAAATAAATAAAAATGTACTTATGGAATGTAAAATCAGGGTTAAACTTGAAAAAAGTTCTGTAAAAATAACAGGATTATGGATGATTTTCTTCCCCCACCACTTTACCTTTAGCCAATCATTTTCTTTGATGGTATATTATTGGGGGTGGGGGTGGGGGAGATTTGACATTTATCAGACCACACAAAGAAAGATAGTAATTAAAATTGAGAAATACTATATATATATATATATATATATGTATCTCGACAAATAGCTACAAGTCTCATTTTCCTTTCTAATTTGTAATAAAATAGGAAATAAATGAATGAATGAAAGCAAAACCCAAAGTAGCATGGTCAGATGGGAAAGTAATTATCTTCACTTTTATATGAAATCTTCAATTTCACTTTCTTGATTCATTCAAGTAAACAAAGGTAGTATAATTATTCATAGTATTAAAAGAGAAAGAAAATGTGTTAAGTGAATCCAGGAACTTAACTCTGCTACAGTTCTTCAGAAATTATGTTTTTATAGTATAAATTTAATTTTATCAATTTTTATAACAGCTTTCTTAAGACACATTTCAAATATCATAAAATTCACAATTTTAAAGTATACAATTCGTGGGTTTCAATACATTCACAAAGTTGTGCAAACATCATCACTATCTAATTTCAGAACATTTTCATCACCCCAAAAAGAATCCCCATATCCATTAGCAGCTGCTCCCCATTCCCCATTCCCCAGCTCCTGACAACAACTAATCTACTTCCTGTCTCTATGAATTTTCCTATTCTGGACATTTCACATAAATGGAAGCATACAATATGCGGCCTTCTGTGGGTGGCATTACTTAGCATAATGTTTTCAAGGTTCACCTGTATTGTAACATGGATCAGTATTTCATTCTATTTTTCATCCTAATAATATTCCATTGTATAAATATAGCTCTTTTTATTTATCTATTCATCAGTTGATGGACATTTGGGGTGTTTCCATTTTATGGCTATTATGCATAATAGTGTTATGAACATTTGTGTCCAGTATTAGTGTAGGCACAATTTTAATTTCATTTTTACTTAGTGAAATTGCTAGGTAATATGGTAACTTTATGTTTCACATTTTGAGGAACTGCCAACGTTTTCCAAAGTGGCTTCACCCTTATACAATCCCACCAGCAATGCATGAGGGTTTCAGTTTCTAGACATCCTCAGCAACACTAGTTATTGTCCACTTAAAAAACTATAGCAATCCTACTGAGTGTGAATTGGTATCTCTTTATGGTTTTGATTTTTATTTTCCTTATCGTAATGATGTTGAAACATCTCTGCATGTAGCTCTTGGCCATTTGTTTATCCTTCTTGGAGAAATGTCTATTCAAATCCTTTTTTTAAATTGAGTTATTACTCCTTGCATTGTTGAGTTGTAAGAGTACTTCATATATTCTGGACACCAGTCCCTTGTTAGCTATATGATTTGCAAATATTTTTCCCATTCTGTTGCTATGTTATTACTTTTTCAAAGTCAAACATTCTCTAGGCACTCTTATTCAAGACTATAACAATTCCAGGAAACTTAAACTGGATATTATTTCTTTCACATTGTATTTTTCTATTTCTTGCTTCCCTGTTTAAAGTCCAATGTTATCATTATAAAAGTATTTAACACATGATTATCAAAGACAAATATTACCTTGACATTGAATACATAGTGGAACTTGTCTCTATAAAACACTTGTTCTTTTTTATCCAGCACTACAATTCTCATTTCTTTGTATCTATAACAGAGAGAAAGGGGGGGGGGGGGGGGGAGAGAGAGAGAGAGAGAGTTTTCTAATAAATTCTCTCATCTCTTATCTCTTACTTATAAATCAAAGCTAATATCTCATCTTGTAGCTCTAGGCAGTCCCCACGAGTTGCTTCTGTCAAAATTCAGAACTAGTAAGGATGAACTTCCTGCTCTGTTAGGGCTGTTTTTTTCTTTCCTGCTGTCAGTACTTGCTACTGTGCTTTTCAAACATGAAAAATGTTTAGGAAGCCATAATGTTTAATTGCACAAGTGATAATCTCTGTCTAGGCTGTCTCCAAATTTTTATAACACAGAAGTTTATATTAAAAAAGGAATATCAACCAAATAATTGTCCTGGAATAGAATGATTTCAGGTACTACTTTTTTTTCTCGCCCTTTTTTTTTTTTTTTTTTGACTTTGCCCATTATTCTTTGCTCTATCTTTAGAAAGCTATTGACATGCTATCAAATCGTGTCACTTATTTCTTTCACTAGCTTTTCCTGTGACAAGATAGCTGTAAGCTAACCTGAGATCTTCATTCTGCTTCTAATGCTTTTTCACCCTTAGGACCTTTCTTAAGACTCAGACGTTAGCATTTAAGGTCCTCTCTCAATACTCTTAGGAGGCACTTTGATAAAATGGTTTCCATAGCAAAATACATTATCACTATTAAACGGGAGTTGTGTGTAGCCTTTGGTGATCAAGCAGCGCGAGGGAGTAACATTTGATAAGGCCAAGTAAGTCTTCTCTGTTGTAAAGTTATTGTGAGTAGCTGAAGCTAAATTTCTCAATTGTTTATAGGGGTTTTAGGGGAGGGGAAAGTACTGCGAAAGCCTAATAGCTGATTCCATTGTTATTTCTGAATATTTGACTCTCATCCATTTAAAATTATCAGGAAGTTCCATTGTGGCTTGTTAATTTAGTTAGCTAAATTATCAATGAGATGATTATGTGGATTATTGGACATCACATAATGGAATATTACATAGTTGGTAAATATTTATAAAAACTACTAATAACATCTGGGCAAAAAAGGTGAAGGGATTAAGAAGTACAAAGGGACAGTTACAAAATAATCATGGGGATGAAAAGCACAGCATAGAAAATATAGTCCATAATATTGCAATAACTATGTATGGTGGTGGGGGGTACTAGATTTATCTGGGGGATCACTTTGTGTTATATAATTGTCTAATCA
Organism: Tadarida brasiliensis; assembly: GCA_030848825.1. Lineage (NCBI taxonomy): Eukaryota > Metazoa > Chordata > Mammalia > Chiroptera > Molossidae > Tadarida > Tadarida brasiliensis. The sequence continues at coordinate 103,829,461 of CM061257.1, read as the reverse complement.
CTATGCTGTACACCTGAAACTAATATAATATTGAATATCCATTATAATTGAAAAATAAAATAATAACATGAAATTATGCTCATGTTAAGTGAGAAAGCAAGATAAACAATTGCAGGTTCAGTGTAATTGCAACTATATACATAAGAATGCTTTTAAAATTGAAAGGACATACACCAGCGTATTAATATAATTCTCCCGCCTCGGACACCAGAGCTCCTGGTGCTCACGCCTTCAGATTAGGACTGAATTATACCATCAACTTCCCTGGTTCTCCGGCCTGCGATGGCAGATGCAGGACTTCTCAACCTTCACAATCGCTTGAGCTAATTCCTATATATATATATATGTATATATGTATATGTATATATGTATGTATATATCTCAATCCATCCTGTTGGTTCTGTTTCTCTGGAGAACCCTGAGTAATATACCCTTACAAATGTAAATCCATTCTTAGTTTGCAGGCTGTACAAAACAGACAACAGGCTGGATTTGGATCATAGATCATAGTTTGACAGCTCCTGTTCTAGATGGCCCTGTGTATAGCTACAAACCTGGAGCTCCATTCCCATGAGGACTGGGGGTGGGGGGAGGGGTTACAAATATACTGAGGAACAATGAGCTCTCTCTGTCATAGCGTATATTCATGTTATGATGTTTAAAGTTTTGAGACTACCAGTTATTGGAAATAATAGAGAAAATGCTCCTGACGTAAGTTTAGAAGGCAAATACAAAGTTTATTGTATATTTTTAAAGCCCCAAATAAACAAATTAGACATGAAAAGAAACCTGTAAAAAAAAAAATGAACTAAAACATTAAATGGACTCTCTCTTGTTGATTTGCTTCTGGGTTATTTTATACAGTTTATCTTCCTATTTGTCTGAGCTGTAACAATTTAATTATAAAGAGCACATATTACCATTCACATACACATTTTAAGAGTAAAAGTGCCATCAATAATTTAGACTATCTCTTCTTTCAATGATAAGAATAATCCCATATTTTTCATCGAATGTGATTTATGGCATAGTGATATATTAAAAGTGAAAAAGCCATAAAATTTCAGAGCTGAGATGCACTTTGCAATCAACTTCAACTCCTATATAAAATTTTAAGTTTACAGCAGTTTAGTACTAGACAAAGATGACTTGTTCTTCAGTTATTATGTGGAGAAATTAGATGTCTTTTTTTTTTTTTTATCACAGGCTTGAAGGCAAAGAGCTCAACAATGAAGAAAATAATTTTCTAATCACTGGTTTTCAACAAAGAACGCACTCTAAGTTTTGTGGGGGAAATCAAAGCGGGGGAGCTTAACCTGTCACAGCAGTTGGGGAACACAGCTGCCGCGGGTGGGCAGGGATCAGGAATGCTGGAACTCCTCCAATTCGGGGAGTCCAGCCTAACCTAGAGCAACCCTACGTCTCGCATGACTTTCAGATGGATGAAAACCCATTGATAATTACATGAGCTGAGAACTTAACTCAGATTTACAAAAAAGCAAAATTATTTTTTGCATACAATTATACATTTCACTCTTGAACTGTGTAGGTCTTCTTATATGTGGATATTTTTTCGATAAATATGTACAGTACTGTAAATGTATTTTGTTTTATGATTTTCTTTTCTCTAGCTTACTTTATTGTAAGAATACAGTACATAATGCATATAACATACAAAATATTGGTAAGGCTTCTGGTCAACAGTAGGCTATTAGTTGTTAAGTTTTGAGGCAGTCAAAAGTTATATTTGAATTTTTGACTGTGTGGAGGGTTGGCACCCCCAACCACTGTATTGTCCAAGGGTCAACTTGTACACTAAATTTTCTAGGACAGCAATTACCGCATTTTAAGAAAATTTAAAATGTGTTTGTTTTGGAATTTTGTCAAGAATTGTTTACCATTTTAGCCCAGCTGGTGTGGCTCAGTGGTTGAGCATCGACCCATACACCAAGAGGTCGCTGGTTTGATTCCTGGTCAGGGCACATGCCCAGGTTGTGGGCCCGATCCCAGGTGGGGGGCATGCAGGAGGCAGCCAATCGATGTCCTCTCTCATCTGTGTTTCTCTCTCTCTCTCCCTCTCCCTTCCTCTCTCTAAAACCAATAAAGAAAAGAAAATTTTTTAAAGAATTTTTTACCATTTTAGAAAATCATATTATTGATAGCAACACCATGCAGATTATTTGAGTCACAAATGCAACGCAGCTGAATCTAGCTATGCTGGAGCTCTCATATCCATGGTGAGCTTGTATAGGGGGCAAACATCTGATCTCATTATCTCTTCTAATATAGTCATGCATTTGAAATACATATTATTTAAATTATGCTTTTATTTATTCTGATCTTCTGATCTGATGTAGGAAAACTGTATAAACTGGGAATGGTTTTTGATAGAAAATGTTCAATTATGGGTCCCTCACTGAAACCCTCAAAAAATTAGAAGATAATTTGGGAAGATGAGCTCAAAGCGAACTGATTTTTATGTCTGTGGAATTTTATTTCTACCAGTTTTCCCTGGGCTCAATTATGTTACTGATTTCTAATGAAGAATTGTCTGAGCTGGAAGAGCCAAGATGCAAGGCGGTACTGCCTGTGGGCTGGAAGGCTTTGCTTTCCTACCAGGTAGCTTCTCATTGTCCTCCCCATGAAATTGATTTCATTACATGTCTCAGGGTAATGTTCTCAAGAATGAAGGCAGAAACTGCAGGGCCTCTTCAACCTAGGATCCAGAACTCATACAACATCACCTCTGCCACTTTATTTTTTGTTGTTTGTTTGATTAAACTAACCGGTGCCAGCAGGGAAGAAAAACACTCCACTTCTGAGAAGGGGGAATGGCAATGTCATACTGCACAAGAACACATACTAGGGTGGGTGAAAACTGTAACTGTTTAACAATCTATTCAAAAAAATTTTTTCTGCTTCTAACTCTCCCTTGGTCTTTGGCCTTTAATCAAAATCATATGAAACAAGGCAAATCCTTTTTCCAAACATCTTTTCACCTGTTTGAAGAGAGCTATAATATGACTCATAGATCTTCTTCTCTTTGTCATTTCTCAACTTGACTTACTGACTTTACTCTAGAATTATAGAATAAAACAGAGCAAATACTTCCACTTTTCTTTGAGGCATGAATACATTCAGTAAAGAACGTTAAGTGTACGTCTCAGTGAAGGCTTACATCTATTTACATTTACTTCATTGTGACCCAGGTCAAGATATACACGATTTCCAGAAAACCAGAGGCTCTTTTACGCTATTCCCAGTCAATTCTACACTCCCGGCAATGGCAACCACTACTCATCACTGAGTGGTTTGTCTGTTCTTGAACTTCATATAAATGAAATGAGACTTTATTCTTCTGCGTCTGACTCATTGTATTCAACATAATGTCTGTAAATGTCATCCACGTTGTTATGGGTAGCAGTAGTTTATTCTTTGATATTGCTGGGTATAAATTTTATGTGGTATGACTATGTTTAATTATTCTTCTATTTCCTTTTGATGGATATTGGGTTATTTTCAGTTTTAGACTGTGACACATGAAGCTGCTGGAAATATTCACATATATGTTTTGTGGTGGACATATACATTCATTTCTCTGGAGTACCTAGCCAGGAGCCTTTAGAAAACACTGCCAGTTCTACAGAGAGGTAGAACTCCCACCAGCCATAATGAGGGCTTCAGTTGCTTTATATTGTCCGTCTATGTTTTAGCCATTCTGAAGGTAGCAAATGCTTATTCTGTATGTATGTAGATGGTCGTATGGTTTTCCTCCTTTATTCTGCTAATGTAGGGGATTACACTGATTGATTTTCAAATATCAAGTCAACCACGTATTCCTGGGATAAATTTCATTTTTTCATAGTGTATTATGCAAATTCAACCTGCTAAATTTGTTTAGGATTTTTCTCTGTGTGTTCATTAGAACGATTAACCTATAATTTTCTTTTATCAACATGTCTTTGTCAGATTTAGGTGATAAAAGTTGTGTTGGAAAATGTCACCAATATGGCTGGATATGAGTCTTCTGACTTTGATTGTCGACAATTTGACGATTGTGTGCCTGGACGTATTTTTTTGTTGATGTTGCTTTTGTTTGATTTTATTCTCTTGGAATTTGCTGAACTTCTTGAATCTGTGGTTAATATTAACCTCTAATTTTATGTTATTTATTTTTAGATTATTTTCTGTATTGATTTTAGAGAGAAAGGAAAGGAGAAGGAGAGAGAGATAGAAACATCAATGAGAGAGAACATCGATTGGCTGCCTCCTGCATGCCCCCCACTGGGAACCAGGCCCACAACCTGGGCATGTGCCCTGACCAGGAATCAAACCGGCGACCTCTTGGTGCTCAACCACTGAGCCACACTGGCCGGGCCTAATCCCTAATTTTAGAATAATCTTTGACCATTATCTCTTCAGATATTGCTCTTGATCCATTCTCTCTCTCCTCTTTCTCAACTACATGTTTTACTATTTTTTTTGTTTACCACTTATCTATATATTTTAATATTCTATTCTTTTATTCTTTCTTGCTCTCTGTTTCAGTTTAGATATTTTCTATTCATTTGCCTTCAAGGAACTAACTGTGTCTTCTACTGTGTCAAGTCTTCTCTTACACCCATGCAATGATTACTTAATTTCACTTTTTAAAAAAAAATTCTGGAATGTAGATTTGATTCGTTTTTTTAATAGATATCATTTTCTTGTTGAAATTCTTCATCTCTTATTCCATTTTGGCCAACTTTGTCTTTATTTTCTTTAACTTGTTCATTTGTTTTCTTAAAGCCCCCAACAGCTAATTCTAATATATGCTTAATCCATGGGTCTCCTGTTGTCTGCTTTTTCTCTTGATTATTGGACATATTTTTCCACTTCTTTAAGTGGCTTTTTAAAAATGTTATGCTATACATTGTTTATAAAAGAACAGTAGAGATGAAAATTAATGTTATTATATGTTAGATTTCCCTGTTTGTACTTATCTCTGTTAGGCAGATTTCATCCTATCTTTCCAGCCCAGCTTTTTTTTCTTTAAATCCTCACCCAAGGATTTTTTTTAAATTGATTTTAGAGAAAGGAAAAGAGAGAGAGAGAGAGAGAGAGAGAGAGAGAGAGAAACATTGATCGATTGCCTCCCATATGCACCCTGACCTAGGATCAAACCCAAAACCTGGGTATGTGCCCTGACCAGGAATAGAACCTGCCACCTTTCAGTATACAGGACAACACTCCAACCAACTGAGCCACACCAGCCGAGGCTCCAGCCCAGTTTCTTGACTCCCCCTGCAAATATCCTCAAAGTAAAACTGGCTTTGTGTTTGGGGTACCTCTATAGTCCATTCTGTCTTGCAAGCCTATGCAGCACTCAAAATTTCACCAGTTTTTTTGTTTGTTTGATTTTTCCCCCACCAGTAGCATTTCCCTGCCTAGGCCAAGCCAAATCTGTAGTCTATGGTCAGACTCAACAAATGTCTTTCAGGAAGACAGGCCAGCAATCTCTGCTTATTAGGAAGGGCTCTTCCTCTCTGAAATTTTATTTCCTCTAATCTAGTGTGGTACCCAGATCAGCAGCTGTAGCAGCATCTAGGAACTTGTTAGAAATGACAGTTCCTTGACCCCAACTCATACCAACTGAATCAGAAACTCTGCAGAGTAGAAACCAGTAGTCTGTTTCAATAAGCCTTCCAGATTATTCTGATACATGTTAAAGTTTAAGTAATAGTGGCCTAGTCCTTTTGATTTGATCAGCTTTCCAAAGTCTTTTAAAATATAATTTTTGTAATTTATCTATTGTTCTCCCTAATTATTATGGCAGGAACGGTAACAATGATGCTACTTACTATATCCTATCCAGAAACAGAAGTTCCCTGCACTGTTCTTGTTACTTTGTTAGCAAGGTAAGTAACTGGAATGTTGCTATGTGATAGCCGATATTATCTCCCTTCTCTTTGAGGACATCAAAGTGTCTTGTAGGAAATTGTTCCATCAACCACATAGTTTGGGTGATGTAAACTTCATCTGCAAGTGCAGGAGTGGACCCTGACTGGCAGAACCAATCAGACTATTCCATCTATTCATCCGTGATAAATGGCTCAAGAGAGGACACGTAGCCCACCAAATTCAGTGATGCCTGAGTGTTTCTAGAAGACAGACACTTTCTCCACTTCCACTTTTTTTTTATGGAGCGAGGACATAATGTTTGAAGCTTGACTTCTTTTATCTAAAAATAAGGAGCCTGAAACTGTCAGTGGCCACCTGGTAAAGCCTGAGAATACAGCCTACTCTACAGCAGATCTGAGAGGTGGGAGCCAAATAACATTATTTGAACCCTGAAGCAAGCCACCCCAGAACCCTACGCTACATATGGACTTTTCATATGCAAGTAGTATGACCAACCATTCTAGTTTGCCTGGTGCCGAGGGGGTTCCAAGGAACGGGGATTTTTAGTACTAACATTTGCAAAGCCCTGGGCAAACTGAGGTAACGTATTCCCCCTAGATCCTAGAGATATTTAGAAGTAATATATCTTTATATGTTATCATTGGGAATAAGATGCAAATTGTCTGTGATGTAGTTTTTTCTCACTCGATTTTTATTTCATTTTGTTTCGTCCAAGACTTAGAAAAGATGATGCATTTTAAACTTAAGTCCCAGCATGTCCATTTTCTGCTGCAAAACTGCTACGGGGCTTTAAAGAGACTAAGCCATATATTAATCTAAATCCATTAATCAAGATGATGCATGAGTAAGAACGCATTTTTAACACATCATTAATAAATAGTTTTCTGGAAGAGTACTGGGCAAATTTGTTTCCCTGGGAAATAGTAAACTAAGAATAATCAAAAACAAAGTTAATACTAATAATTTGAATATGCATAATGTCTCACAAAACGTGCTTTCAAAATGCCTGAAGAAATGTTTGTGAATTACATAGACATAGTAGAAGCTTTACCGCTTGTTAAATTAAAAATTAGGGATATAATATATAGCACAGGGAAAAAATAGTCAATATTATCATAATAACTTTGTATGGTGACAGATGGTTACTAGACTTATTGTGGTGATCACATGATAAGGAATAAAAATGCCAAATCACTATATTGTACACCTGAAACTATAATAATATTGTATGTCTACTATGCCTTAATAACAAAAAAAGATTAAGGAATGTAATTCCAATTTTTATTCTGTTGGTCCATATGACTTAAACTTTATCTGCATTTGTATCCTCAGATGTTCAGTAGGAATAATGCCAATGACCTATTGCATTTGGTCACAATGAGGAAAAAAATTAAGACAATGTACTCTAAAACACAGATGAATATAAATGACTATCTGATGAATAATGAATGTCTTTCAGCCAGGTTACTTTCCCTATCCTAACATCTAAAGTTTCCAAAACTGCCCAGCCAATGTGGCTTAGTGGTCAAGCATCGACCCATGCACCAGGAGGTCGCCGGTTCAATTCCTGGTCAGGGCACATGCCCAGGTTGTGGGCCAGATCCCCAGTGGGGGGCATGCAGGAGGCAGCCAATCGATGTTCTCTCTCATCGATGTTTCTATCTCTCTCTCCCTCTCCCTTCCTCTCTCTCTAAAATCAATAAGGAAAAAAAAAAAAAAAAAACTTGACAAAAATAAAAATAAAAAAATAAAGTTTCCAAAACTAGGAGGCTTTTGGTTCCTTAAAAAACAATAGCAAACTAACTCAAAAGTGTGAAGTTGCAACACCCATTATGTTAAGAGCATGATCCTAAAATAGTGGCACAAAATAAACCCTTACCTTTCCTCTTCTGTGACACAGCTGTCATCTTAGCTTTTGATCATGGCTGTTAATTTAGTCTGTGACTACTTCAATTCCAGCTGAGCAAAAGAAATTGTAGTTCATTAAAATCCATTTCTCAGTTCAAACAACTGCCAACCATACGAGCTGCCCCTGCAATTAAGGAAATGTAAAGTGATCCCCCACAGAGAGGAATGAAGTCAGGTCAGAAGCCAGGCCAACAAATCATTTTCTCCTTACAGCTTCCCAGAAAAGCTTTGGCAGGGAACATGACCAGACCATGAACTAGAATAAGTGGATGAAGGCTTGCTTGTCTCATGCCTCTGTATATTCACCACACGAAAGAACTTTTCCCCCTGGACTGCACTAGATCCTAGATCTTGTTCAGATGCTATGTGCTTTCAATAATTCTGCTGCAAGCAGAATTATCAGGAGATCTGGAGAGTCTTGAGAATGATCACAGCATTGGATGGATCACATCTACACTGCTTTCCTCCTGAATTTCCCTCGTTATAAATTCAAGTGAGCCTCAGGCAGCTATAATTCTACTTTTTAGTGCATTCTCATAACTACACTATAAATTTCCTTGCACTTGAAGTAATTCTTTGTTGTCTTTCAGCGTAAGAAAATATGAATTCTGCAAACAATTATGGCAGTGTTTATTCAAAATGTCAGTTCTCCTCTGTCTTCCTGAAAAACAAAATGATTTTACTGAACGCCACACTGCTGTCCTCCTGATAGCATTTTTGCGTGACCTTAATTTTAATGCTTCTCTAGGTTGTTTGCTTGATTAGTTTTAGGGAAAATAGGAGAACCTGAATATAGTTCATTACCATGAATGACTCATTTTGAAACCTTGTTTAAATCAGATATGAATAATCAAATACCAAGTTATGCTCTATCGAGTCTCACGATTCAGAAGCTGCTTGGAATCCATGAAGTCAATAGAGAAATAATTATAGTACAATACAGAATAATTATTGCATAAACCCCAAACAATTTATCAGCTCACTGGTTCTATGTCAGTTCCCCCACAATTTCTCACTACCTCCCTTTGTCCTTCCTCACTCCAACCTCTCACTGCCATGGACACACAGACACCCCCGCAGACGCCTCCCAGGCACTTATCTGTTATTTGAGACATTTAAATCAAGCTAAGAAAAAAATCAAATGCAGAAAATTAAATGGTTGGTTTCTTTTTTCATCATACACACTTCGTCTCCCACCTCTGTAGTATCTCTCAGCTCTCTACTGTGCAGAATTCATACAAAGATAAACATGCAGCCCAATGAAATAAACACAAATCCCCAAACAGATCCTACATGGATTTCTATGTTTTCAAACAACTGAGAGAAACATCACAGAAGAAACTGTAAACAGCTTGTATATACCAAAGCACTTGGCGTCCATTGGAAAGGGCGTGTGGGAAACCTAAAATTATAAGACAATAGAGAGGAAAAGAAATTGCAGCAAAACAAATAAAAGATAAACATCTCTACCAGATAAACAGTTCTTTCAAATTTGTAAAGAAAACATCAAGAATTTCATAGATTCAAACAATAAAAATGTTCATCTTAATAATCAATATTAAGACAACTCTGAAATATCTTTTTACACCTATTAAATTAGTTTCAGAAAACGTTTCATAAATGCCGGTGAGGCTGGAATAAAAGGGTAAAGTTAATAGCATTGAAAATTAGTATAAACTTCTGGAGAAGCAACACGATGAAAAAAATGCATCTAGAATTAGTAAAATATTTGTACGACTGAACCCAGTAATACAACTGATCTATTTGTATTACTTTATTCTAAGGAAATAATTCAGTAGAAGAAAAGACTACCTGCTGAACTGTGTTCACATCAGAATTATTTATTCAATAATGCAACTGTATAATTATAAAAACAATCCAACAGATAAAAAAACTATCTGCAGAAGTTGCTCACTGCATCCATATGTATAGAAGTGGGGGAGATCCCAAGGATGTAAAGCACAGCTTAGGAAATATAGTCAATAATATCGTAATGACTATGTGTGGTGCCAAGTGGATATTAGACCTATCGGGGGGATCACTTTGTAAGGTGTATAAACGTCTAACCACTGTACTGTACATCTGAAACTATTATAATATTGAATGTCAATAGTAAATGGAAAAAAATTAAAGAAATGGGGGAGGGAAGCCTAGAATCAAATTAATATCTGAAAAAGAGAAATTATGTAAATAATATCAGTTCTGTGACATATGATGTGGCTATTTTAAATGATCATTACAATTGCTGTATATCAATCTGAGAATGATATAAGTAAAAAAATTATGTGACTACGAATATATTATAAAGGGAATTATGGGCTTTTTTCCCTTCAAATTTTCTTGATTTTTTTGTTGTTGTTGTTAATCCTCACCTGAGGATATTTTTTTCCATTGATTTTTAAAGAGAGTAGAAGGGAGGGAGGGAGGGAGAGAGAGAGAGACACTGATTAGTAGCCTCCTGCATGAGACCCCACCAGGGTCGGGGATCGAACCTGCAACCCAGGTATGAGCACTTGACTGGGAATTGAACCCTAAGCCCCTCAGTGCACGGGCCAAAGCTCTAACCACTCAACCACACTGGCCGGGGCACATTTTCTTGCTTTTTAATTTTTTTTTCTTTATTGATTTTAGAGAGAGAGGAAGGGAGAGAGAGATAGAAACATCGATGGGCCGCCTCCTGCATGCCCCCCACTGGGGATCGGGCCCACAACCTGGGCATGTGCCCTGACTGAGAATCAAACCGGCGACCTCCTGGTGTGGGTCGACACTCAACCACTGAGCCACACCGGCCGGGCTTAAAATATTTAAAAAATAAATAAAAATGGGGGCCCTTTTATAAATAGGTACCAGTCCATAGGCACCTTGTAGTAAAAGCAATTTGTGATAGGTCTATTTCCTTTGAGAAATAAGAAAGTTCTTCATCAACTTGTTTCCTCTCCCTCCTGGGCACCAGCATCCTTCGCAATTTGCTTTGGCTCTGTGACTGTTGTTGCCAGTGGAAGATCGTGAATGCCACTGTCACATCTGGCCCATCAAAACTTCCCACATGTCAAATCTGTGTGTCTCCTGCTCTGCTCACTTGCTATAGACAGGCACGCTGCCCTTGGAAGTCATTTGTGAAATATGGTTATGCCATAGGATAGAAGGAGCCTGGGTCCCCGAATCACCCGAGTGAGCTGCACACCAATCCAATTTTGACTGTAAGGTGATCTGCTGAGACTTCTGGATATATTGACATTGGTTAGAGTAGCTAGCTTTACTCTACTGCTCCCTGACCGGCAGTGTGATGATTTCCAATTAGTTTTAGCAAGGAATTAAAGGAAACGAGCCGAAGCTCAGTCAGGCAAAAATTCCTAGTTAGAACTTTGCAGCTCCCACGCAGATAACCCTGCTTCTTTGTCTTTCAATAAAAACGGTTCGTTCCCTCATCTGTCACCCCCACCCTTCTTCCTATTTAGACTATTTTTCATGCAAGGCAAAAACTCATAATTTTGGTGTCCAATTATCATATCAATAAGCGTCTCCAGCCAATTACATCAGGTGGGTGCTGGGTGGACATCAGTGCAGCCGAAGATTAAGCCAAGGAAAAGGAAGTGTAAGAGCTTATGGATAGCCTTGGCCGGGTGGCTCAGTTGGTTGGAGCGTGGTCTGGTACACCAAACGGTTGTGGGTTCAATTCTCGGTCGAGCGCCTCCAGGGGGCAACCAATGAATGCTTTTCTCTCTCCCTTCCTCTCTCTGTCTCTTAAAAAAAAAAAAAAAAAAAAAAGCTTATGGCCATGGGGTACATACATATGCCAAAATTTAGTCTCTGTGTAGTCCCTGTGTCTCTTATGCTTCAAAAAGTTTAGAAGTCAATGTGGTTACATTTCTAGGGTCCAAAGACTTTGGGGAGAAGGTGAAGAAGACTTGTTGAATATCTTGCCACGACCACCAGTTTGAATTGTCAGGGTATATCTTCATCATCAGGGAGGGCAACACTTAGAGACACACGCCAACCCTGGCTACCCCAAGCCCATGCAGGTACCACTAATGATCTTGGCGTTCTTTCTGGCTGATTTTGAATCCTGGGCAGTGTCCTAGCAGCTGCTAACAATCAATCAGTTGGTAGGTGACATCAGAGATTCTTGTCCTGCTACAAAGGCTGAGAATGTCTCCAAGGATCTTGCGATTGTGTTTCAAGGCCACTTGCCCTCAGACAGCAGGAGGGATTTATGAAGCCACCAAAATGATTTAAGTGCTTGGAAAAAGGAGTAAAGAATCAGACATGTGAACTCTTGAACAGAAAAAAAAGTACATATTTTTTAGATCTTGAAAGTCACAAATTGGCCCTGGCCGGTTTGGCTCAGTGGTGGGAGCGTGGGCCTGTGGACTGAAGAGTCTTGGGTTTGATTCCTGGTCAAGGGCAAGTACCTTGATTTCAGGTTCAATTCCCGGCCCCGGTCAGGGTCTGTGGGAGGCAACCAATTGATGTGTCTCTCTCATATCCGTGTTTCTCTTTCTCTCTCCCTCCCTCCCACTCTGAAAAAAAATCAATGGAAAAATATCCTCAGGTGAGGATTATTTTTTTAATCACAAATTGTACCATTAACTTCACTGATACAAATAAAACAGAAGTGTGTACATTTCAGTCTACAGTTATCAACCCATATAATCTAATCAGAATTGATGTGTGATCAGAGCCAAAGTCTTGTTTGTTCTTAAGCTTAACCTATATTTCTTGAGAGCTTTTTAAGAAAAGCTACTATTAAATGACACCTGAAATTAAAAGTAAACTCTCATAAGGCAACATACATACATTGTCTGACCCTCTCCTCCTGACAGGTCCCCATTCTATCACAATGTGTCCCTACTGGAATGACCATCATACATTTGTTTTCTATCTTCTTCTATGTTTCCGTCTGGTCCTTGCCTGTATTCTCATCTTTCATCACTTTTCAGAAGATACCTTGTGTACCAGCCATGCAGAACTACCTGGAGTTTCTTTTTTTTTTTTTAATTAATTTATTTTTGTTACAAATGTTTCTCCTTTTCCCCCCATTACCACAAACTCCTCCAGAACTGCCCGCCTCTGCCCAGCGCACCCTGCCCCACCATTTCCACTCACACCGAATCCACGAATCCACGTAATCCTTCAAGCCTCACCTCCAGCCTGGCCTTCTGTGCAGACTCTTGCCTGGGAGAGCTGTCCCTCTTCTGTGATCCCATAGCATACATACAAAGCCCTCCGCACACACATTTTTAACTGCAGGTTGACTTGTCTTTTTTTTTTTTTAACAGACTGTAAGCCCCTTGAAGGCAGAAACAACCTTGCATATGTGCATGCCCAGAGCACAGTGTAGGCATTGAGGTAGCTGTTTCATAAATTTGTCAGACGGTTCATGGAGTGAATTCTGTAGCTTACAGCTACATTGAAAAAGAATGCCAAAATCACTTGTTAACTTAATCCCACACCTCAAAGATTTTTAGTTTGCTAGAATGCAGTTGAGTAGCATGGTTACTAAGATATTGCAGAGATTATATTTGTAGAAACGAGGCTTCTTTTTGCCTGGTTATAGTTTACAAATTGTTTACCTGAAATTCCTAACAAGCTACTTGCCTCTACATACCAGTTGCTATATTTACAAGCACATATTAACAATGGCAGCATCGCCTGGCCAGTGTGGCTCAGTGGTTGAGCATCGACCCATGCACCAAGAGGTTGCTGGTTCGATTCCTGGTCAGGGCACATGCCCAGGTTGTGGGCCTGATCCCCAGTAGGGGGCGTGCAGGAGGTGGCCAATCGATGTTCTCTCTAATCGATGTTCCTATCTCTCTCTCCCTCTTCCTTCCTCTCTCTCTAAAATCAATAAAGAAAAACATTTTTTTAAAAAAACAACAATGGAAGCATCTAGTGCACACTCGTGGAATTCAGCCTCCTGTTGATAGGAACCACTCATGTGTTCATTCACTCATTCGGTAAAAGGTGCCTCCCCTATGTGGATCTGTTCTAGATGCTGGAGATGCAGCAATAAAAGAAAATAAAAAGACCAATAAGCCTACCGTCATTGAATCTGCATTCCACACACGGGGAGAAACAAACTGTACCAATTGAATTTTGTCAAGTGTTAAGAAAAATATTAAGTAGTGGATCCAGAATGTAGTGAAGGGAAGAGGGGTAGTAGGGGAAGGCCTCTCTGATGAAGTGATGTTTTGAACAAAAACCTAAAGGGAAGGGAAGGGGTACAGCAAGTGCAATGGCCCTGAGGCAAGAGCGCGGTTGGCATTTTCCAGGAACAGCAAGGTGTCAAGTGTGGCTGGAGCACAAAGGCAACATCAGGCAGAAGGTGATTGAGGCAGTGGGGGAGACAGGAGCTTCTGCAGGGCTGGTAGGCGATAGGCAGAACTTTGGCTTTTATTCAAAGTGGGGAACTGCTGGAAGGTTTTGAGAAGAATGACATGATTTTATGACACGATAACTCTGACTGCTGTTAAAAGCAGGTGACGGAGCCAGGGACGAGTTGGGGAAAGCGGTCGACCGCAATGATACAGGCAAAACAAAATTGTGGCCAAACCCAAAGCTATCAGTGGAGACATGAAATGTTTGTATTCGGGATGTTTTTGAAGGTCAAGTGAAGAAATTGTGAGGTGTGAGAGAAACGATGCATCAATGACAACTGCCGGGTGAGGAGAATAGAACGAATTCCCCATTTACTGAGGCGTGGGATTTTATTCATGTGTGTCCTTGGGGAAAATACAGATCATGTCTTCTGTGTTTTCTTTATCTGTTAGGTAAGGTCATATTTACAAGTTATATGCTTAAATTTCTGAGGATTATTTGAGGGTGTATCTTTCCCTCCTCCATTTTTTCCCAGTCACCCAACCTTGAAGTCTGTCCCTCAACATCTCAAAATGTCTCAGACACCTTGCCCTTTCTCTCACATCCCCTCAGTTAGGGCTCTCCAGACTTCTGCTTCCATAATGCAGCAGCCTACTAATTGGTCTCTAGCCTTCAGTCTGACGTCTCCAGTCTCTCCCATGATAATGGAGGCACAGATAGAATTGTCCCCATCATGTCAAAAAAATCTGAAGGCCACCTGGCCGGTGTGGCTCAGTGGTTGAGCGTCGACCCATGCACCAAGAGGTTGCCAGTTCGAATCCTAGTCAGGGCACATGCCCAGGTTGTGGGCCAAATCCCCAGTGGGGGACATGCAGGAGGCGGCCAATCAATGTTCTCTCTCATCGATGTTTCTATCTCTCTCTCCCTCTCCCTTCCTCTCTCTCTGAAATCAATAAAGAAAAAAAAATTTTTTTTTTAATCCAAAGGCCTTTGCATGCTGAAAAAAACATGTCTCTCCACTGGGCAAGAATCCACACCATGTGCTTTTTTGGCCTTGCAACCTATGACATGGCCCACCACGTGTCCCTGGTTTCTCTTGCATATTCTCCTGGCTTTTCAGTTCTATTGGCTTACATTACTCCCTCTTCCAAACGTGCCCCAGCCCCCTTCATTTTTTTACCAAAAAAAAAAAAATTGTTTGAGAAACAATTTGAGAAAGAGGAAGGGAGGGGAGGGAGAGAGAGAGAGAAACATTGATCTGTTGCTCCACTTACTTATGCATTCATTGGTTGATTCTTGTATGTGCCCTGACCAGGGATTAAACCCAAAAACGTGGTGTATTGGGACAACGCTCTAACCAACTGAGCTATCTGGCCAAGATTCAAACTCACTTCTCACTGTGCTTGCTGGAATGTTTCCAATTCTTTACTATCCATTATTCAAATGAAACCTTCAAATTTCATCCAACAAGAACTAATCTTTCCTCCCCTACAGCCTCACACCCTTTGGGCCTCTGTTTGGCACTCTGTATTGGTAATTTATGTGTGTCTCTATCTCTCCTTTTGGACAGTGGCCTACTGTGTGAGAATGCAGATTCTTTTTTATTAACCACATCTCTACAGTTCTCAAGAGAGTCCTGCTCAGAATAGTTCACCAATAAATATTCGTAGCAGGTTTAAATAGCAAATTGCTACTGCAATGAGAACTGTCTTAATTGTGAGAAAAGATTTGCAATACACACACACACACACACACACACACATTATTTTTAAGTGCATTTTCTTTTATAGAATATTATTATCATAGTCTCTTCATAACAACAACTTCACCAAAACAATGTATTTTAAAGGTCATGTTCAAATACTCACCATAAATATCAGCCTCTCTGGAGTAATATTTAGAAAACATTGTGAAAGAGATTAGATGTTTTGCTCCTCCGAGGCCAAGTATGTTTTCATTTTTGTGTGCAAATAAAAAAATATTGATTTTTCTTTCTCTTTACTGCAAAAAAATCCTTTGAAACTCTGGAGGCAAACTGCTTTTGTGCTGCAGAAAGCCAGATGTCCAAGGGCACGGAAACAGATACATTAGTATCTCATAACTTAGGGATATCTGAAGGGAAAACTGATGAATGCTGTGACTGGACCCGCAAGGCGAGCTGGGTGTTCTGCTCAGTATCACACGTGCCTCCAGGACCCACTTCCCTGCCGTATATTCACACCACTGGTATAAATGTCTTTTCCTGCTAAACTGCTGCCCACAGAGCCACTTTCCGTGCGCCCGTGGATTAAAATTATTGGTATAAATATATGTTTCTTCACTAGATTATAAATTCCTTGAAAGGTATATTCCCTTAAATTATTGGTACTTATAGATGTGTTTTTTCCCCCACTAGACTTTAAGTTCCTGAGGACGGGAACTGTCCTTCCTATGCCACCAGCTCTCACCCTCAGGCTTTGCACATGGCATTCACTCAACAAACGGGACATTCATCTTGCCCCTTGGCTAACTACTCCGGGTGCCTTCCTTTCTTTGCTGAAGGATACTACAGCTCATCCCTGATTCAGAATCCTCTATTCAGAAGCTAGCAGCGAGTTCCAAGATAACAGTAGTTGAAATAGTGCAGGGGGTAAGCTTGCCAAGACTTAACTCCTGCAGTCCAGCCTTCCTTCGCAGGGCTCTGGGCCGCCGCGGTGGCGGTCAGGATGCGCACTGCGCACCCCCTGGGTCCCGTGCACCCCGTGGCCTGTGGGCGTGGTGCCTGCTGTGCTGGCGACAGGGACAGTGCACAGCCGTGCTCAGCACCCTGCGGCTGCTCCATGGCGGCAGAGATCCGTGCTACTGTTTCCTATTGCCCCACCGCTCCTAGGGAGTTCCAAGATCCATCACGTCCCAGACGGGTCACTGCCACCACATCCACGTTCCGTTCAGGGCACACTTCCTGGAAGCTGACCTGTCACCGCCGCCCGCATTCCACCTCCAGAACTGTCACACAGCCGCGCCCAGCTGTCGGGGAGACTGGAGAACAGCTTTCTTCTCGGGCCAAGTTGTAACTCAAGGGCTCCACTACTATCACAGAGGGGAACGGATTTGGAAGACAACCAGGAGTCTCTGTCACAAACCAGAATGCCACCTTTCACTTGGTCACTTGCATTTCTATTTCTGAAATCTTTATTACAACAATCGCTTCTCCTTTATCCCTGATATAATCAGGAATACCTTTTTGTTGTCTGAATTTCTGCAATATCTGTGAATAGTGATAGTTTTGTGTCTTTCTTCCTCATCCTTACACCCCCCCACCCCCCACCCCCGCCACCTTATTTCGCTGGCTCGGAGCTCCAGAACAAGGTTGAACTGAAAAGGTGATAGTGATCACACTAGTCTTGTTACGACGAGAAAACATGCACTAGGCCACCCCGTAGTATGTCCGCTGTAGGCTCTTTGTACACACTAGTTATTACGTTAAGGAAATCCCTTTTATTCTCCATGTAAAGGACAGGGCTTCTATAAGCAAGAGTTTTTGAGAGATTAAGTATCTTGGGACCAGCATTACTTTTTTTACCCGCTCTGAGTCCCCAGGTGATGAGCTGACATCAGGTGGAACAAACAAAAAGAACTGTCCAGCTGAGCTCGGTTAACTCAGGACAGTGAGAGAGAGTAAAATGACTGTTTTATTTATTATTTTTTTTAAAACATGTTTTTACTGATTTTTTTAGAGAGAGAGGAAGGGAGAGAGAGAGAAACATTGATGTGAGAAACATCGATCGGCTGCCTCCTGCGTGCCCCCTACTGGGGATCGAGCCTGAAACAGGGCATGTGCCCTGACCAGGAATCAAACGGGACCTCTCAGTCCATGGGACAGTGCTCAATCCACTGAGCCACACCAGCTGGGCCAAAATGACTGTTTTAAAGCTGCTAAGTTTTGCAGTGGTTTCTTAACTCAGAAATGTATTATAAAAAAGTATTTCTCATTCACATTACAATTCACTGCACACAATCATGCTTCTGCCACCAACACTCCAAAGAAGCTGTTCCGGTAAAGCTCATAATTTAACAAATCATTGGGAAACCTAATAGACACCTTCCATTCTTGCCTTACTGAAATCCCTGCCACGTTTGATTACTGACCACTCCTCCCTCTTTATATAAAAAAATATATAGATAATACTTCCACACTGTTCAAAAACTAGAAAGTTTAAAATTGTCACCGGCAAAACATCTCCCCTCCATTTTTTCCCATTCCTGGTTGATCCACTCCCACCTCTGCCCTCAACAGGTAAAAAATTATCCTTATTTTCTTAGCTATCTTTCTAGAGTTTCTATATATACATACAGGTATACATTTCTCCTACTACCACTTTTTAAGCAAAATATGCATCTTATACACACTGCCCTCCCCCACCCCCCACCCCACCCCCCTTGGTTCTTTTCCCCATGAACAATATATCTCAAGGCCCTGGCTGGTTTGACTCAGTGGTTAGAGCATCAGCCCTCGGACTGAAGGGTTGTGGGTTCGATTCTTCATCAAAGGCACACACCTGGGTTGCAAGTTCAATCCCTGGCCCCAGTCGGGGTCATGTGGGAGGCAACCAATCTATGTGTCTCTCTCACATTGATGTTTCTCTCTCTCCCTCCCTCCCACTCTAACTAAAAATCAATGGAAAAATATCCTCAGGTGAGGATTAACAAAACAACAACAATATATCTTGGGGATTTTCACATGTAGAAAACTCAATTTTAAAATCATATTCTTAAAAAAAACCAAAAAACTTCTACCATATTGCTAGTTCTTGGTTAAAATGCTATTTGTTCCACTAAAGGATTTCTACACAGCCCATCGAAAGGTAAGAAATTTTAGAAGATATGTGGTTCCTTTTCTTCTCTAGAAAGGGATTTCTAGAGAAGAAATGGCATTTCTTCTTGGCATTTCTCCTTGAGGTCTGCCCTTATAAGAAGAAAAACTAATCAACAAGTAGATCAGAAATGGATTTTTCTTCTTTCACCTTGTAGTGGAAGTGCATGACACTTACTTCTGGTTGTCATGTTAAGTGACTGACATTAAGCTTTTGGTTGCTGCGGCTCCCATTTCAAAGTCACCCATCTCGAATAAACACCTGGCCACCTCACCCATGAAGTTCCCCTTTTACTAAGCCCTGGTGACTCAGATAACGGATCGGATCGTTTGACGACTTGCTTCCCCCTTCACGTGCTTTCATTCCTGCTCTTGTTTTAAATTCACCAATGAAGAGTGAACCCTCAAAATCCTAGGGTTCTAGGCAGAACCCCTGGTCTGCACTCTCCCTCTTTACCCATGACCCTCCTGGGTGGCCTCCAACACCTGTGAGTAATGAACATTGTTTTTTCAAGCTTCCATAATGGTAGTTGCTGAGGGGCAACTTGCAATCCTAAAAAACACTTCAAGGGCCTGGTCCAGCCACAGCCCTGGCCCTGGGCAGGGTACCTGTGGCTCAGTGAGTGCCCCAGGCATTCCCAGCTGATAGCATCACTCTCCATAGGCTGTCACACAAAACACACCTTCACCAAACAAATTTCATTTTCAAATGAAGGTAGATTCGTGCTTGTATTTGAAGAGACTTGGGGACAAAAACTCGAGGAGAGAATGGGAAATGAAACACACAAATCCCCTACACCTGCGACAAGTCCAAGACTCTCTTCCTTTGTCTCATAAGAGTAATTGTATATCAAGTAGCCTTGGAATGAAAGGTACCCCGACGCACGTCACAGGCAGCATCTCACCTTAGCAAGAGAAAGGCAGCATTCAATATACTGTTAGAATAATATGGAATTCATACAAGCAAAAATAAATAGATTCCTACCCTACACCGTAACACTCAAAATTTCAAATAAAAAGAAAGTTACACAACCCATAAAAAATATAGAAATAAAAGAAAATGTACTTAAGATTTTGAGGTAAATAAGTCTTTTTTAAGCAACCTACAAAATCAAGAAAATGATGGGCATATTTTGTACATGAAAATTTAAATCCCCTGTAAGACAAAAGCCATCATAAACAAAGGTAAACGTAAGCACTCGGTGGGAACTTCAATGACAAAGCATGTACATACATTCATATACATGAATACAACTTTATGCAGCTACAAATCAATAAAAAAGACGAACATTTCCACAGAATACTGGGAAAACAGTATGAACAGGCAATTCACAGAAAAAATACAAATAACCAATAAGCATGCAATATATTCAATTTCAGTAATCAGGTGAATACAAATTGGACAGTAGTTAAAAGATTTACACTATTTAGTGTAACAATGTAAGAAAACAGGTGCCCCCCCACCTTGGTGTTACAATTGGATTGATATAGCTTTTTGAAACACAATTTAGCAGCATCTACCAGAATTTAAAATGGGTGTTCCCTTTCACCTCATACTCACAAATCTCTCTTACATGTATACATCTGTACAAAGGTACACTGTACTTGGGCCTGTCATTAGCCTGTCTGAAACTAGTCCTTCACTGGTAAAATGTTTTTTAAATAGTGTATCCTTTATTTGATGGTTAATCGTAAATGAGACAAATTAGCACGTGGCCTGGCACATACTAACTTTCAATAAATGTTACCCATCGATATTAATATTATTATCACTACCATTTTATTATGACATGGTTATAATTATAGACAAAAATGTCCATTGACAGAGAAATACAAAACATAAATAATATGCACACACATATACATACATGAATCTCCAAGACACTGTGCAAGCAAAATCATATAAAGTATGTATAAATTATTTCCATTTATTTAACTGTGTGTGTGTGTGTGTGTGTGTGTGTGTGTGTGAGAGAGAGAGAGAGAGAGAGAGAGAGAGAGAGAGAAAGGGAAAGAAAAAGGATGAATGCGTGTTGTATAAAGGTCTGAAGATACTAAGCAGTTATTAATGCCTGAAGCATTGGAACAAAGGAAACAAGGGAAGAGAAACTTCATTTTTCACCCTGCATCATTCTGTATTGTTTGAATTTTTACCTTTCTGATCAGTGAAAAGAAGCTGCAGAGTTCCTTCTAAAACCAGTGAACTTGCCTCATCTGAAACCATAACAACTGGACCATATGACTTCAGTCAGTTCTAGCCAATTTGGCCATCTAGTTTTTCAGATTAAAAATGACAGAAGATAACATGATCTACGTTGGGCACACCATTTAGGATAACAGAGGTGTACATCTAATTGTTTTTAAATGGGGACATAAGATGAGCTTGAGTTTTTTGTAAAGTCATCTTATTGCTAACAATGGCAGATTAATGAGGCATTTCTGAACAAATTTATTTCATCATATTTTGATTAAGGAATTCACTTGAAAAACCTATAAAACTTTTATATTCTTCTATTAATAGGACACATAAAACTATTAATATCACGCTGACAGTAGAATTCTCTAAAAGGATCTCCTGTTGTAATGACAGTGGTCACATCCTCCCATCCCAGATGCTCCTCTCCGGGGATCTGGGAACCCTCTTTTTTCACCGAAAGCATGCCAGGGGCCCGGGCTGCCTGGCAAGTTTCTCACCACAGCCTCTGCCTTGTTGGAAACACTATCAAAAGACAAGATCAGCCCTGGCCGGTTTGCTCAGCAGTTAGCGCATCAGCCCAGGGACCAATGAGTCGCGGGTCCGATTCCGGTCAAGGGCACGCACCTCGGTTGCGGTTCATCTCGGCCCTGGGTGGGTCGTGCGGAAGGCAACCAGTCGATGTGGCTCTATCACATCGATCTTTCTCTCTGTCTCTCTGTCTCTCTGTCTCTCTGTCTCTCTCTCTCTCTCTCTCTCTCTCTCTCCCTCCCTCCCTCCCTCCCACTCTATCTGATAATAAGTAGAAACATAATCTCGGGTGAGGAATTAAAAAAAAAAAAAAAAAGACACGATCCTCAGGATACCACATATATTCTAAAGGAGACTGATTTACAGGTAGCTGCTTTCCACCGTTCTACTACGAAGAAAACTACAGCCTTGGATTTCAAGAAAAATCGTTCAATATAAGCAATCTTTCCAACTGATTAGAGTAGAAAAAAAAAATGTAGGAAAAGAAAATTATATGAAAACAATTCTCTACGAGTGATATTAAATTGTACTCAAGAAATAAGTGGGTATGGTATGATTTTAGAAATTTCACCTGGCATAATATAGTTGTTATAAAACCATTAAAGCAAAAATGTCATTAATAGCTAACATTTATTGAGTACAGCCGTCCCTCGCCACTTCGCGCTTCGACTTTCGTGGCTTCACTCTATTGTGGTTTTTTCAAATATATTCATTACAAAGTTGATCGAGACAGTGAAAATGATACAGCGCTTGCTCGGTTGTCTGAGTCGATTATACACCCGTGTATTACAATTAAAATTAAAATTACTGTACGTATGGACTGTAGGCCTATGTATTCGAGCACCCCAGGAATCCTTCAACGCCAGGTGCAACCGCTAGAGTCTGGAATGGACTAACCGCGATAAACGAGGGACGATTGTACTTAGATTTGCCAAGCTCTATGCTGTACAGATACAGATGTTATCTCATTTGCAACTCTGACATCTTACTCCATGTTACAGATGAGGGATCTGAAGCTGAAGAAAGTTAAGTACTTTTCCCCAAATTAGCACAGGTCTCATTCCCAGACCCCAGTTCTTAACCATTACACACATCACCATCCCACCACTGAATGTGACTGATGAGATGGAATTCTATGTCATCAGAGTCGAATATATTAATAATATCTTAAGATATTGTTTATGCCCTGGCTGGTTTGGCTCAGCAGTTAGAGCATCAGCCCATGGACCCAAGGGTCGTGGATTCGATTCCCGGCCAAGGGCATGTACCTGGGTTGCAGCTTTGATCCCCAGCCTTGGGTTGGGGTTGTGCGGGAGGCACCCAACCAATCGATGTGTCTCTCTCACATTGATATCTCTCTCTTTCTCACTTCCCCTCCCTCCCTTCCACTCTATCTAAAAATCAATGGAAAAATATCCCCAGGTGAGGATTAATAAAACAAACAAAAAAAGATATTGTTTAGAATTTTTATTTTGCTAGTATTTATCAATAAATAAATCCATATACTCTTTACCGCTAAAGAAAAATGTATAGCTTTAATCTATTTCACTCACTACAAACTAGAACTGGTACTAAACAGCTCAGTCTTAATTCCACAAAACTTTCAAAATAAATGTGGTAATATCTTTTCTTCTCTTAGTGTTTACCCAACAAAAGCCATATTTTAAAGTAAGAAACTCAATGAGTGCTTGAAAAGTATATATGCATGTAAAGTTAATTCACAGAAAGTATTTTCAAAATACTTTCTCAAAAACTATCTGAACTCATAAAGCAGTTAACCCCATAAGCATAATAACCAGGAATTTTCCAGGGCCAAAAAGCCTTCATCACTATGAACACGTACAACCTGTAAAGTAACATTTTCACAATATGATCTTTAAAAGTCGTTTTTCTAGCCATGCCCATACCTAACTTACACTCCCCTTCACACTGTAGCTCATGCTGCTTGCTCCGATCTCAACTCCTCTGCAAAAATATTCTGAACTTTCTGAAATTTTAATTTTCATAAAAATATGTATACTTTGAATGCTACAAACTCAGTTTCCATGTAAATTATCTCATATATGTTGATTTTGGAACTGAAACAAAAAAAGTAACAACAGAATTTGGAGCAAACATTTAAGTTGTAGCTTTGAAAATAATTTAATATTTGAGGCTTAAAAATCTACACTCTCCCAGCTGAAAATCGTTTTAAAGTATTTTTTTCTTCTTGAATACACTTAATGTAATGTAATCTTTCATTTCCTCAGTTCTTAAAATTAATTTCTGTTAGAAGGGTTTTAATAAATTTCAGTTAAAGTTAAACTCAAAAAAAAATCTTCTGAACATATTAATTTGGGCACAGATTTATTTTAGTCGACTTAGGATTCAATTAAAAACCATTCAGGCAAATTATAATTACTTCCTGTCATGCAGATTTCTCAAAAACTGGATCATGTATGTTTTCCACAATCTTGAGTTTATTCCTAAAATATGTGTTTTATTTTAAAACATTTTTTAATGTTTTTATTGATTTGAGAGAGGAAGGGAGAGAGAGAGTGAGAGGGAGAGAGAGATCAATGTGAGAGAGAAACATCAATCAGTTGCCTCCCGCACACACCCCAACCGGGGATGGAACCTGACACCTGGGTATGTGCCCTGACCAGGAATGAAACCGGTGACCTTTTGGTGCATGGGACGACATTCAACCAACTGAGCCACACGAGCCAGGGCTATGTTTTATTTAAAAAACAAAACAACAACAAAACACTAAATGTTCTGTTCAATTAACACTACTACTAAAGAAAAATCTTTTAACATAGTTTCTAATGGTAATGCTGTCCATTTATTCCATGTCATTAAATTCAGCACAACAAAAAACCTATTAATCTGGATTTTACTACTGTTATCTGTCTTATTCTCTACATTACTTAAGTAAATGGGCAGATCAATCAGATGGCTATAAAATAATATATGCTTTAAAAACACATACAAAATGGGTTCATACTATGCAAATATCATTTTCCAGTTTTGTAAATTTAAAGCTATGGTGTTCATTTTGACTGGACTCATATAGGATGCTGATACTTTTTCAGTTCTGTAAGTACACTGAATGTGGGATCTGTAAGACGTCGTCTCCCTCCACCCTGTTATTATGCTATGACAGTATTTCTCCAAGGGTGATGAAACAACTAAACTGCCTGCACCAGAACTGCCTGGCACCTTGTCAAAGATGAGGAGTTGGCAGCCCCACAGCCACGGATGCAAAATCTCTAAGGGTGGGACTCTGGGGTCCTCAGATGACTCATAAAAGCTATGGTCTGAAAACCATTGTTGTGTATTATCCTCAATGTAAAGCCACAACGTGTTAAGTGAACTTAAGAATAATTTTTCATTTTCGAATTGTACAAATTGCATTTAAAAATATAGGGGTAGCCCGGCCAGTGTGGCTTAGTGGATTGAGCATTATCCCATGGACCGAGAGGTCCCAGTTCAATTCCCAGTCAGGGCACATGCCTGGGTTGCGGGCTTCATCCCCAGTAGGGGGCGTGCAGGAGGCAGCCAATCAATGTATCTCTCTCACATCAGTGTTTCTCTCTCTTTCTCCCTTCCTCTAAAAAATCAATAAAAACATATTAAAAATAATATATAAAAATATAAGGGTAAGTCACCATCATAAATCAAGAAATGAGATGTATTTTTACAGCAACCTCAGTCTTGCATTATGTATCATTTTAGTAAAGCGGAATACCATGATAAAGTTATATAATAACATAGTACAGAATGCTGTAGTTAAGAATTTTAAAGCAAAACCAAAGTGTATTAATTATTCATGGAATTTTACAGTCTAGCAGCATAAAGCCAATTATCAATGTGAGTTAATAATATGCCTAGAAATTGCATGTGTAAAAGAATTTACTACTTTTTAAGCATTTAAAAAGACACTAATCTTCATGTATCAGAGCACAGGTATATTCAAGTAAAAAAAAAAAAAAATCCCAGTGCCTTATGCCAAAGCCAAACTCCAATGAATTAAATGAAAAGAGAAAAAGGTGAAGGGATTTAGAAGTACAAATTAGTAGTTATAGTGTATCAAGGGCATATAAAGTACAGGATAGGGAATATAGTCAATAATATTCTAATAACTATGTATGGTGTCTGATGGGTATGAGATTTTTCAGGATGATCACTTAGTAAGTCTTACAATGTCTAATCACTGGAGTGTATACCTGAAACGAATATAATATTGTATGTCAACTGTAATTGAAAAATAAAAGAATGATTTTTATTTTTTTAAATATTTTTTCTTTATTGATTTGAGAGAGATAAAAACATCAATGAGCAAGAACATCAATTGGCCGCCTCCTGCATGCCCTCCACTGGGGATCAGGCCCACAACCTGGGCATATGCCCTGACCAGGAATCGAACTGGTAACCTCTTGGTGCATGGGTCCATGCTCAACCAGTGAGCCACACCGGCCAGGCAAAAGAATGATTTTCAAAAAGGCCTTCTATAAGCAAAATATTTGCAACCAAAATATTTGCAACACAAACCCCAAAACATCAGTTAGTATCACCAGGAGATGGAACAAACCAAGATTCCTGCCCAAGAATGAATAAATTAAATCTAATGATGAGGAGACATCAACCAAACTCAAATGGAGGGACTTTCTATAGAATACCTGTACGGTACTGTTGAAAATGTCAGTCCTGAAACATGAAGAAAAAAACAAGGAACGGCTCCAGGCTAAAAAGAGACAACTAAATGTAATGCCTTAACCTGGACTGGACCTGGACCCAGAACATACATGTGTTCAGAACATCATGCTGATGAGATTTAAATAAAGTCTGTGGTTAGATAAAGGTATTCTGTCAATGTAAATTTCCTGATTTTGATCATTGTACTGTGGCTATGTCAGAGAAT
The DNA here is from genome assembly GCA_030848825.1 of Tadarida brasiliensis. NCBI lineage: Eukaryota > Metazoa > Chordata > Mammalia > Chiroptera > Molossidae > Tadarida > Tadarida brasiliensis. The sequence continues at coordinate 103,802,854 of CM061257.1, read as the reverse complement.
TTCCTTGTTCTTAGGAAATATACACTGAATTAGGGGTCAGTGTTTTCAGCTTCTCTCAAAATACTCACAGAATATTATAAATATATATGGAGAGAAAGCTACAGCAAATGGAAGAAAATGTTAACAGATAGGAATTCAAGTGAAGGCCTTCTACATCTTAGCAACTTTCCTGTAACTTTGAAATGCTTTCAAATAAAAAAATGATAAGAATATTTTTCTTTTTTTTTAATCCTCACTTGAGGATATTTTTCCATTTATCTCAGATAGAGTGGGAGGGAGGGAGAGAGAAGAAGAGAAAGGGAGAGAGAGAAACATCAATGTGGGAGAGACACACAACCCAACCAGGGCCGGGAACGAACCGCAACTGAGGTACGTGCCCTTGACCAGAATCGAACCCGCGACTCATTGGTCCACTGGCTGACGCTCTAACCGCTGAGCCAAACCGGCCAGGGCGATAAAAATATTTTTAAAAGCTGTAACAAGAACAGTAAAAATATCTGAAATTTTTAGAATATATGTTTATGCTTCATATCTAGTATTACTTATGTCTATTTAAGACATTTTGTAAATTTAGCCTAAAAATATGAACAAGTTGAACTTTCAATTCCATTTAATGTTTTCATACTAGAAATTATGTAACTGTGTTGCTCATATTCTTATCCTATCAATTACACGTATATTCCAGATCCACATATATTAAAGAAAAACACTTCTACATTTTGCACATCCATTTGAAAAATATTTTGTGTTGCTTTTTATAGTTTTTATTTAAATGATGCCTTAATGATTTATCAGTTTTATATCAAAAATTGTTTTTAGTTTGTTTGAAAGTAGTTTTAAACCAGAATGTGATTTAGTGGTGCTCTGATACACTTATACATATATAAGTAACAACCCTGCAACCATCAGATTACCAATGCATTTTATTTTGTTAAAGCACAGATAATTATTTTGCAATGTGATTTCCTACCCAATTTAACCTGGTAATTGTGTCAAAGGTTTGTGTAGAGAGAGGAATGACAGGAGGAAGAAGGTAATTTCCCTACAACAGTACTTTGCACACAGTAGACAAAATAAATATTCGTGGTGGGAAAAATCAGATTATTACCTAATTCCATATCACTTGCAATATATCATCAGAAACCATGAGAGCTGACTAATAAGTAGACGCTTAAAAAATTCTAAACATGCTTTCTCCCGGACAGATGTGCTGGCGGAGGCAGTTGTTCCTTTGTAAGCTCTTTCCCCATGGAGCCGGCAGACAGCCGCCTTTTCTGGGACTCCAGCAACCTGGCTCATACAGTTTGCTCTGCCCTGGTGATTCCCTGAGGCCCTGTCCCACCCAACTTGCAGACCCACTCAAGCTGTTTCCAGTGACTTTACCATAGGATTGGCCTGTTTTGGCTCCTACTTTAGATTTTCCTAAAATCTCTCAAACAAGCAGCACCCGGCCCCAGTGAGCCCCATACCTCTACTAACTGGCCCCAGGCCTGGCACTAGAAGCAGCCAGCCTTGGTTCACAGCTTGGCTTTTCCTGGGCACCTCCAAACCCAGCACAAGCAGCAGCCAGCTGCAGATCGCTCTGTAGCTTATGCTGGGTGGCTCCGGGTAGAATATGAGCAGTGACTGACCTTGCCCCAGAGCCAGCACACCCAGTGGACAGCTTCAGACCATGTCGAAGCACCACCACCCAGCCACCTCCACAGGCAACACACTCAGGACTGGACTCAGTGGGTACCAGAGCCCTACTGAAGTAAGTCTTGCTCTGTGTGGTGGGCCCCTGCACATCTGGTCCTCCAAGGTAGTCAGAGGTCGGTGGTAAATGGGAACAGCCAGTCCTTGAAGCTGATCAACCTGAGTAAATCCCTCCCATTGACATGCCAACAGCAATCAAGACTCAATTACAACAGAAGGATGTACAGTCCACACAAGGAGTGCACCTCGAGGGCACAGCTGGGGTGACCAGGGAGGCTGTGCGACTGGACCTTACAGGACACCTACTACAGTAGTCCACCCTAGGAAGCCTAGGAGACACAGCAACTCTACCTAATACATAGAAACAAACACAGGGAGGCAGCCAAAATGAGGAGACAAAGAAACTTGTTCTAAATGAAAGAACAGAACAAAACTCCAGGAAAAGAACTAAACAAAATAGAGAAATGCAATCTTAACAGATGCAGAGTTCAAGACACTGCTTACAAGGATGCTCAATGAACTTTGTGAGGGCCTCTCAAGAGTAGGAAAAAGGATGAGTCAGAAATGAAGGATACACAGTCAGAAATGAAGGAGGCAATAATTGAAATAAAGAATAATTTACAGGGAATCAATAGTAGAATAGGTAAGGCCAAGAAGCAAACCATAGATTTGGAATATAAGGAAGCAAAACACACCCAATCAGAACAGTAAAAAGAAAAAAGAATCCAAGAAAAAAATGAGGATAGTTTAAGGAGCCTCTGGGACAACTTCAAGTGTACCAACACTCACATCATGGAGGTGCCAGAAGGAGAAGAGAGAGAACAAGACATTGAAAACCTATTTGAAAAAAATGACAGAAAACTTCCCTAACTTGGTGAAGGAAACAAACATAAAAGTCCAGGAAGCACAGAGTCTCAAACAAGATGAACCCAAAGAGGCCCACACCAAGACACATCATAATCAAAATGCAAAAGGTTAAAGACAAAGAAAGACTCTTAAAAGCAGCAAGAGCAAAGCAGTTAGTTACCTACAAGGGAGCTCCCATAAGGCTGTCAGCTGATTTCTTAAAAGAAACTTTGTAGGCCAGAAGAGTGTGAGTGGCAAGAAATATTCAAAGTGATGAAATGCAAGAATCTTCAACCAAGATTACTCTTTCCTGCAATTATTTAGAATCAATGGACATATAAAGAGTTTCCCAGACAAGAAAAAGCTAAAGGAGTTCATCACCACCAAACCAGTATTATATGAAATGTTGAAGGGTCTTCTTGAAGAAAACGGTAAAAAATATGAACAACCAAATGGCAATAAAGACACATCTATCAACAATTGAATCTACAAACAAAATGAACAAGCAGAACAGAAACAGACTCATAGATACAGAGAACATTTTTTGGTTGCCAGATGGGAGAGGGGTGGGGGGAATGGGTGAAAAAGGTGAAAGGATTAAGAAGTACAAATTAATTGTTAGAATGACAAACCTCAAAGGGAAGGGGGGCAGGGCGGGAAGACATAAAGCAAAGAATTTATATGCATAACCAATGGACAGACAATAGTATGGGGAAGACAGGAGGGGGGGCAGGAGCAGGGAGCAGGGGTCAATAGGGGGAAAAGGAGAGACATCTGTAATACATTCAACATAAAGATAAGTTTTAAAAAATTAAAAATAAACAAGGTTTTAAAAAAATTTAAACATGCAAAAATAATGTTTCTGAAAATCTACAGATAATCAAGTAATAAAAGCTTTTGGTGAAAATGACTTTTTAAATATTTGACATCCTATTTTTATGAAGCTATACCTATCAGAGATGTTGCTGTATTAATATCAAATTAAGATCATGAAAAGTAAAAGGCACATTGTATATATTGTATACCAAGCTATAAATGTATTAAAAATTTTAAACCAGAATTTGAAGGAAGTCCAATGAAAGTTGCTAGTATTAAAGTGTGTTGATATATGTTTTTCAAAAGCTAAATAGTCTACAGGATTGAATTTAGGTTCTACTTGATTCAAGCCCTGACTCATCTTCTGAAAGAACACTTATGGTGAGGTCAGGAGCAATCCAAAAGAAGATAGTCACAGGAAACAAGTGCAAAGGACTTCCAAATACTTTCTCTTTTTAAAATCAAAGTAGCATTTAAGCACTTCATCTTCTACACAAAGAATGGTTTAGAATTAGTTGAAATAAGAGATACTGAAGATAAACCAAACCTAAAGTTATGCATAGTTATGTGTACTTTGAGTATATTATGTCACTGAATAGTCTGATGCATTTCCATCATTCTGTGTTAACTTATTGAATACTCTTTTACACATACTGCAGTGTAGGCATACAGATTTAGTGTAAGACATGCCCAATCTCAGTGAGTTTGTACTTTTAGTTTTAAATTTAATTTTATTGAATTTATTGAGGTGACATTGGTTAATAAAATTATATAGGTTTCTCGTGTAATTTTTTTTTTAAATCCTCTCCCAGGATATTTTTCCATTGATTTTTAGATACAGTGGGAGGGAAATAGAGAGGGAAACAGAGAAACATTGCTGTGAGAGACACAGATTGGTTGCCTCCTACACGACCCGGACTGGGGGCCAGGGATCAAACCTGCAGCCCAGGTAACAGGCCTTTGACTGGAAATTGAACCCAACACTCTTTGGTCCTCGGGCCACGCTCTATCAGCTGAGCCAAACTGGCCAGGGCAAGGTGTACAATTCTTTAATACATCATGTGTATATTGTGTGTTCACCACCCCAAGTCAAATCTCCCATTACCATTTATCCCCCCTCTTTACCCTCCTCTACCTCTCCCCACCCTCCTTTCCCTCTGATAATCATCACGCTGTTGTCTGTGTCTGAATTTTTTTTTTTTTTTGCTAATCCCTTCACCTTTTTCACCAGCCCCCTAGCCCCCTCCCCTCTGACAGATGTCACAGTCTGTTTTCTGTATTATGAGTCTATTTTGTTTGATAGTTTATTTTATTCATTAGATTCCACATATAAGTGAAATCATATGGTACTTGGTGTTTCTCTGATTGGCTTATTTCACTTAGTATGATATTCTCCAGGTCCATCCATATTGTCCCAAAAGGTAAGATTTCCTTCTTTTTTACGGCCGAGTAGTATTCCACTGTGTAAATGTACCACAGCATTTTTTATCCACTCATCTACTGATGGGCACTTGGGCCGCTTCCAGATCTCGGCTACTGTAAATAACGCTGCAATGAACATAAGGGTGCACATATTCTTTCAAATTAGTGTTTCGAGTTTCTTTGGATGTACTCCCAGAAGTGGAATCGCTGGGTCATAAGACAGTTCCATTTTTAATTTTTTGAGGTAACTCCATACTGCTTCCACAGTGGCTGCACCAGTCTGCATTCCCACCAACAGTACACAAGGGGCATTTTCATTTCTAATTAAAGTTAATCACAATTCTTACTTTAATATATTCCACAACTTAAGGGGGGAAAAAGAGTATTACAACTGTTTAAAGGAAGCACAAGTTGAATTAATGCAAATTTCAAGAAAAAGATTTGAAATATTTTTCATAAGACAGGCATCTAACAAGATAAACACGTGAATGTTTTATACTGTTACCAAAGATAAAATCTCCCTGAAAATTTCTTCCATATAAACATTCAAGATGAAAACAGATCAAGCCATGTAAGCAGAGAATGTATATCAGCATCTTGAGAATTAGTAACCTGATACATATCGCTCATTAAACCATTCAGCTGCACAGGAAATATTAACATATAATGTAATCAAAGAAATAGCACCTTTTAAAAATCAAGTTATCGAAAATGAAAGTTTGCAAAACGATTCTGAACTACAAATCACATAAAGTGGTAACAAAATTTTGAAGTGTGATGTTACATGTTGATGTAAATGCAAGCAATACACAACATTCAAAACCAAAATTATGCCAATATATTATAGCAGGCAAAAGTTCCTTTTCTTTTTAAGTCACGTATTTAGTATTCTCTCTAAACTGGGTCAGCAGAGCAGCAAACCTTAATATAAGGAGGAAAATTTTTAAAGGACCTACTTAAGAAAGAAAACAGTATGAAAGTGTATCTTTCAGTGTATCTTTCTATTAAACACATAGACAGCTTTATTATAAGACTTTTGCTATTCTGTGGAATTCAGATAAAATTAGTCTGTTTTGGATCGTAGCCCAAAACTTCTTACCTCAGTACCACAAAAAGATTATCATAACATGATTTTTACTGGACTCTTCCATAGTATAGAGCAGCCTCTCTCAGCCAGAGTTCTGAGTATAACATTATGATCAGACCTAATGCCATTACGTTTTAATAAGTGAGGCAAAGTATATACCTATGTTGTTTCTAATCCTTTAAAACCCTTAAGAGTTGAAAAGGTTGTCCTTGAATGGCTAACTTAAATAAAAATAAATTTGCTTGGTAGTATAATTTCACTGGCCTAGACATATTTTCAAATAATTTTTTCCAATTGTGACATTTATATCAAAAGTCTCACAACAGTAAATTATATCCATGCTTCCAAAAAGTGTTTAATTAATCAAAATTCTCCCTTATAACTTGAACAAATAGATCTTGGGTTCAAGAAACACCAATACATTATTAATAAGTTATTATAATTCTGTATTTACTTTCATTTATAAATATCACACAAATTATCACTGGCAGGCATATAATGTTAAATCACTAAACTAATTTCCAAGTATTGATTTAAAAAGCTTTGGGCATATGTTGCAAAATATTTTAGGAAAACTAAAACAGAAAAACTAACAAAAGGGTTTTTTTGCAGGTAATACACCAATAATTTTCTTAATGATCATCACCTACCCAGGAGTTGATAAATACCTGCATAATTCTTGTAGAAAATGGACCTGGCACAATGTGAAGACAAATATTGACAAACACCACATGTCTCAAGTTATATTTGAAGAAATAATACAATCTGTAATATTTCATGAAGTTGTTTATTCTTGTTATTAAAACTTGGACTCAAGTAATCCTGGTTAGTCTGGAAAAAGCACCTTGTTTGTAGAGGTCATTTAATCATCCTTTTCCACAATCACCTCTCCATGAAGCACCTTTCTTCTTTGACGTAACATGTGAAAATAGAGTTGTGGGAACACTTAATTGGAAAAAGAAAACAAAGAAAGACAAGCTGTTGTTGGAAATTATTTAGACCTGAAACCTCTTAAAGGTAGCAAAGTCTGAGAGCAAGCACATCAGACACCCCTACAACCCCCTAACGTTGACAGAGCTCAGGGTAAGAGTACAAGTGGAGGCCCGCATGCCATCTGCCTAAACTTTGTAATGCCATAAGCTGTGGGGGTTCTAGCAAACTTTAATATCTTGATAAATATACCTTCATAATGACCTGGAAGGCCTTGTGTGAATTTAGAATCCTGTAACAATTTGGAGTACTGTGCCAGCACGTTCCAGCACAAGGAAAGCTGCCCGCCTGGCCACCTTTTCTCCCTGCGATTGGATGTCCGGTACCACGAGGGGTCTCGTGAATGTATGTGTGGATATGCAAGCCCACACAACCCACACCCCCATCCATACCCCTCACAAAAGCTGCCCCTAGCTACCCCTTGATTTCAGGGCTGTGCACACTGCTGACATGGTTAACTCTCAGGAGAACAGACTGGGAAGAGACCTCTGCAGTCCCTAGATGTACACTCAGTGCCATGTGGGCAGCAAATTCCATGTCCCCAGTTTCCAGAGTGCGATCTAGAAGGTGGGGAACTTGTGTGGAGAGGTGACCAGTGGTGAGCCAGGACAGGGCCCCGAGCAGAAGCCCCCCTTGGCTGGGTATGACGGCAGTCTGTTATATACAAACACATAAATGTACAGGTATTAGACCAGTTAGACACACTGTCATCTGCCCTATCAAATTTGGAGAATTATTCTGAGTCGATTTGAATCAGTGCTTTAAATTATAGTATGTTAGTGGATGAACAAACTCACATTAACTATCAACAATACAAAGGTAAAAACATCTCTGAAAATGGTAAACAGAATAACCAAATCAATGAATGACAAAACAAGCTCTGAATATCCTGCTTCAGCAACTTTAGGTAACTGTTTTTAGAACTTGGCTCAAATGGAGCAAAAATGCACAACAGATTTTACTTTTTAAAATTTAGGTACTACCCTTCTTGATAAATAATTAGGGGCCCAAATACATTCAGGTCATATATACTTAAAGCTAACTGGCCAATAATTGCAAATACTTGTCTAACATTGTGAGTCGTTTATAGAACTACAGGCTTGAGTTCAAATCCTGGCCTTATTTACTAGCTGGGTAATTTTTAATCCATCCACTTAATCTCTATAATCTATAAAGTCCTCATGATAAGTGAGAACTAACAGTATTTCTTGAGTATTAAAATAATTGCTCAAAACATACTTTTAATTAGCAAAGAATTTAGTGAATAAGCAAAGTAAAATTAGTTCTTATTACTAATATTAATAATCAAGTGGAAAACATCCCCCTGGCTGACTGATCTTCCAGCAAGGTGTCCTCTCAGGTAAATGTCAGCATGAGGAACTGAGAAGCTGCTATTGGCACAGGACGGAGTCTACATTTCCCAGGACACCTGAAAACACATGCTCAAAAGTTATTAGTTTGCTGGTTTCAAACTATGATCTGTTGGGCCCTGGGTTTTTGTCCAGATGTCTCAGCGGTTATAAGGAAGAGAGCCTAGTACCTGAACCTGCAACTATGACATGACAGACGACACTAAAGCAAGGTCTGGCTCGGCTCAAGGTGTTGTCGCCATTCACTGGGTGTTGGGAAAAGCAGGGGGGTATAAACAAGTGTTACAGGTGTACCACTCTTTAGCCCTCCTGAACTGACTGGTGGAAATCAAATGAGAGTCAGGCTGAAATGGTACAAGCGATGGGAATAAAAACACTACCTGACCATCAAGTCAGTTTTGATTTTGAAAAGCTTAAAAATTGCAGGCCTCCAGGTACTGGCCAAGTTTCAAGCTCATCCCCTTTAGATTACTTATTTTATATTGTGCCAATGTAGATTTTAGATTCTATAAACTTTTCTTATTTCCCTTTCCCCCCACTGACATCAGTCTCTAATTTTATTGAGAAGGGGTAACTAACCACCTTGCTTTACATTACTTCCTGCTAGTGACTATCAAAATTTGACCTAAACAGGTACCATTATTAGTATTTAAATGCAGTAAGTAAAGCCTCATTAATTCATTACAACTACTGAAAGGTGATGAGAAATTAGTAGAGGCTGAATTATTAAAACTATTTTAAGAAAAGCAGCTTCATTGTTTTCTAGAGCACAGAGCAAAACACAGAAGACTGAAAAGCACTCCTGGATGATTTCTCCAAGTATATGCTTAATGAGTAGAAATGATCTGACATGTTCTTGGATAAAATGTTTTTATTCAGATAAATAACTCTACATGCTTACAAACAGTTCACTGATGCAAGCTTTATCTTTTCCTTAAAAAGTAAATCATAGCCCTGGCCTGTTTGGCTCAGTGGTTAGAGCATCGGCCTGCGGTCCAGAGAGACCCGGGTTCGGTTCCTGCTAAGGGAATGTATCTCGGTTGCAATTTGTCCCCGGCCCTGGTTGGTCGTGTGGGAGGCAGCCACTCGATGTGTCCCTTTCACGTCGATGTCTCTCTCTCTCTCTCTTTCTCTTTCTCTCTCTCTCTCTCTCTCTCCCTCCCACTCTATCTGAACAAAAAAATGGGAAAATGTCCTTGGGCGAGGATAAAAAAAAAAAAAGTAAATCATACTAAGCTTATTTGAACTAATTTTTAGCAAGAAGGCAATCATTTGTGTATTAATTTACTTACCTTTCTTCTCATAACTAGGAAAAAGTCTTTTTGACTCACTAGCTCTTCAATTATTTCAAATTAATGAATATATGTGGGACTGAATAGAGGTTTTGATGTATTTGTAAGCCGTTATTTCTCCTTGCTTATTAAGCTAGTGATTATATTTTTCAAAAAAAAACTTTCACAGGATATGCTAAATCAAAGTACTAATAAATATATACTTACATGGTATATATGAAGCCATGGTGATAAGAAGAAAATAATAGTAGTCAAAAGAGATATTGTATTTATTAGGAAGTCTTATGGAAAACATTCCGGTTTTCTTCACATATGGTAAGGCAGCGTATATGGTGAGAAGTTCACCAGCAACTCCAACAGGATATAAGATGATAAAAAAATTATATCTGGAGAAAGAAAAACCTCAGCGTTACTTTTCTAGAATAAGTATTGAGTTTTATATCATGGTTCTTTAGCTACTGCTATATTTAAACTTAAAAATTATCCTTCTTATACAATAACTTCACATAAAAAAGGTTAATTTTTCCTACTTTAATCATTTGCTTATTAATTTAATTATCATCCTTTTTTTAAATAGTTTCCATTTCAAATGGCAAGATCATTAAAATAAGAAAGTCAACTTAAAGTACTAAAGTAGTTGTATATATTTTTAAAATGTATATGCAGTTTTTTAACTATTTTGAAGTATGTAAGTATCGATTTGTAAAGCACATGTAAGAACTGTAAGGAATTGTAATCATAACTGATTGATTTTTCCCCAGCAGCTAGACATTCATTGTTCAAATGCTGTGCTTTAAAAGACCAGTTATGATCATAATTTTGTATCTAAACCTTGAAGTTACCTCTTTGGAGGAATTTGGAAAACCTCTGTGGCTGCTACTTAAAAGAGAATTAATATTTCAGAAAACTGATCATGTTACCTAAGGCATCATCAGTAACTACTAATGAATACGCTGTCTAAAACTACCTTCACAGCAAAACAAGTAAGAGAAATTGTTTCCTGAATTCCCACTTGAAAAGAGTTTAGCTTGCTTAAAGACAAAACTGAGAAACTTCTCATCAAAATCCAAAAATCACAAAATGTTCATTTGGATTGTGGCAAGTTCCCTGACATGGAGCAGGCCAGGCCTCATTTACGCTCCAGTTAGGGACACAGTCTCCAAGTTCCCACTGGTGTCCAGAAGCAGGAGCCTCAAGGACCCACGGCAGTGACATTCCTCCATTAAAGAAAATCATTTTCCTCCAAGTCAGTCACCATACAGCAGGAAATTAAGGTCAAAGTTTTGGTGGAAAAGAATCCATATTTTATCTAATCACTTTGTTGGCACTAAGAAATATGAAATATTTGTAAAGAAAAGTCAAATTTGTCAGTACGACAGAAACTTGGAGACAATCTAAAAATCACCTTATTCCTATATGCCGAAGTTATACAAGGATGAGAGATGGTGGATAGGGGCAGAATTATTTGCTGAAATAGATTAACTGGTAAAGAAAGAAAAATGACCCTTTTCCTGTCCCTGTTTACCCCATCTTTTCCTTCCACATATCACCTGCTTTCTTTCCAGTCTGTGTAGTTAGTTCTTTGTGTATCATTTAAATCCATCTTTTCCAATATCAATTTCCTATCTCAATTTAAAATCATATATGTGAACACATTATATTCCTTTTTCAAGTAAAACATTCAAATTTATTTAAGTAGTTTTTATAATTTTATGTGACTCAGATTTTTTTGATAGCACTGTTCTTAGAAAAAAATCACTCCTAGAATAAACTAGTTTAAAGCCTTAATGAGTGATTATGTTTAATAATCTGATGGCAGCAGGATTTAACTACCATTCAGAAAAAGATATATTGTTCCTTACAGATTCCTAATTGCCACCTAAAATTTTTTGAAGGGAATGCATTTTGAAGCTAAAGTGGAGATCAATATGAAAACATAACAATATGTTTGGTGGACTTTTCTAGGAACACATCTAACACAAATAGAATCAAGTTATATTCAAACCGTCACAGTAGCCAACTAGTCATAATTAAAAAGGCATTTCTAAAGTGAAGCCTTATTTGAGAACATACCTTCAACATTTGAACATAAGTACAAGTATGATTTTAGGTTATTTAAGGGAGTTGGCAAATATACAGAGTCGGTTGGGATCTTTACGATTTTTGACATGAAATTTAATTACTCATGATTATAATGAACTGACCTGATGTATTATGCCAATAATGTATTTCAAAGATGAAAGATTTTATAGTACCTTGTTTAACATTAAGGCAACTGACAAAGGATTTCTAAAACAGCGAATTTTAACATTCGCTCTGGCAGAGTTGTGAACTTTTCCAGAAATTCAAGACATGCAAATGCATTCCCAAAGGCAGACAGACAAAGCATTAAAGACCATTATCTTCCACAAACAAATGTTATAAATACAGCAAAAAAAAAAAAGACTGTATCATGAATTAGTATTTTTAAAGGTGCTAGAGGTCCAGAAGACTGAGGTCATGCAAAATGGTACCTGACAAGCATTCTAGGATTCGAGTTCAGCTACCTTCCAAACTGCCAACCTTGTGAAAGGCCCAATCGCTAAAAGTGAGTTAGTTTTCAGGTACAACAGGAATAAAACCAACCAACATATAAATGGTAATGCAACCTTCTTAAGCCAGACAATATGTTTAAGCTCAAATTATAATTTTAAAGCATTTTATTACATACATAAGGTAAGCTACAATGTTGAAAAAAGAGCTAGAAAATATTTTAAAAGTATGAAAAATTATATAACATAATTAACAGTGATTATCTTTGTGCAGGGAGATTATAAAATTTTTATTTATTTATTTTAATATGTTTTTATTGATTTTTTTTAGAGAGAGAGGAAGGGAGAGAGAGAAACATTAATGTGAGAGAGAAATATCGATCGGCTGCCTCCTGCACGCCCCCCCACTGGGGATCGGGCCAGCAACCCAGGCATGTGCCCTGACCAGGAATTGAACCAGGACCTACCTCTCAGTCCATGGGACAACCCTCAATGCACTGAGCCACACTGGCTGGGCAAGAATTTAAAAGGCTTTTTCTTCTTCTTCTTCTTAGTGTACTGGTTTATTTATATATTCTCATTTATTATATTTGAACATGCATAATATATGAGTTATAAAAAATGAGTAATCACTAAAGAAAAAGTGGTAGGGTTTTAATATATGGGAATAAAAAACAAATCTGACACTAGCTTATGGATTACCTTCAAACAAGTTAGGAATGTATTAATATAAATATCAGAGCTTTTAAAAATAACAGAAATATGGATATAGCATTATTTATAGTATCTCAAAGCAGTATTTATAACATTAGAAAACCAAAAATGATTTAAATTCTAGCGATCTGGGTCAATCAAACCATGGAATATTAAAGAGCTAAATCTAAATATATCTGTAGTGATTTTTTAAAAAAGAGTTCCAAGATATAAAAAAGGCAAGCATAATTTGTCATCCTAATTATGTTTTTAAAACTCACACTGTGTTCACATTTCTGCTAATATGATAAAATCTGGATGGGTAAACTGCAAACGTTTTCCCTCCCTGGGAAAGGCGTGGGTTGGGTAAGAGTATAAATAGGAACTCTCTGTGTTTATTCTACAAACTTCTGTACTGTTTGAGCTTTTTACAATAAAAACATCTTATTTCTGTAGTTTAGCAAACAAGTGTAAAGAAATGAAAATACTATAGAACTCTTTTATCCTACCCACATGGGATAGATGTACATGAGGTATACATCTCTTACCCTACATTGCCTTGAACTACTTACCACCTGGCATCTCACACAGCTGTTAGTGGTTTCTTTTTTGTCTCCTCCACCTTGAGAGGACAGGGATTTTGTGCTCAAGCCTGCATCTCAAGTATGCAGTCGGCACACAGCATATTAAGTTATTGTACTGATGTGATTGCAACTATAAGTACAACACAGAAAATGAAATGAACAAATCTATGCCAGTTTGTGGTTTGTTCTCCAAAGAACAGTCTTGTTTTCAGCTGCTCAAAGAATTCAAACTTTAAAAAGAACAAAAAATCTTATGCTTGCCTTTTTTAACATACCAAAAAAAAACTTGACATTGGGTGTGTAAGATACTACAAATTGTGGCTACTAGACTGAATATTAAAATAATTTAAATCAATCAGACAAAATGCCCTATTACTGGCACACTGTTTATTTAATATAATTTCCAAAATATGTATTTTGCTTTCAAAGAAAAATGAATGACAAATTTAGAGGTTAAGGATACTAATATAATGGGTCTTATATTGATTTCACTAAAAATATATATTAATATGATTTCTCTCTGATCATTAAATTAAGCCTTTGGAATGCAACTTAAAACACTGCTAAATATGCAAAACAGCAGCACCCTGGCATCAAGGCCTAAAACACAAATTTTAATTCTCTGGTTAAGTTAGCTCAGCAACAAAATAGGCATGCACAGGACTGTGAGAAACTAAACTACAAGGCATCGCCACCTGGCCCATTTAATGAAGTATGGCAAGTGGTTGAGAAGACTGAATGTGTAGAAGGAATAGCGAGTAATCTCTGTCACAGTCCACGCGACCAGAAAAAGCACCACACTCTCCTCATTCTGGATCTGCAGAATGACAGAGAAATCCACAGTGTCGTTTAAGCTTGATCTTTTCCTCCATGAAGATATTTTATCTTAATTATTTACTGCGTGTCTTTTACTATAATGGAATGGTAGGGTTAGATAGATGTAATACAGAAAACCAATGTAGTCACTACATAATTCCTTATAAATACACAACTTAAATATGTCCTTAGCACAGGAATGGTCACATTTCTACGGGATTCTCTCTTACTCTTCCCTCCAGCCAATAACTCAACTATCCCAGGACATCACCCCCTCAAAACAGCATGGGAACAATCTAACCCTCCAACTTTCTATTAGTCATCATGTCAGACCCATTCTACTGTAGCACTAACTCTTGACCCGCCCACACGTCTTTGGCCCTGTTACCAGCAGTTTAATCCAGGGCCTTATCATGTCTCATCCAGACTAAAAAAGCTCTCCACTCTTTATTCTCCTTCTGGACAAAAGTTCTCTCTTAAAAGCAAAACAAAGAAGCAAACAAACAAAAACAAACTTGGAGGCAACTAGTCCTGCGATTTAAAAGCCTCAATGGTTTCCCATTATTTAACAAGAGGGAAGGATACAATCCTACCACCTGAGCATGAAGTTCAAGGTTCTTTATAATCTGAGCGCAGAAATCTCTCCAATATCATCTGCAAATACCAGACTCACCTCTACCCCAACCCCCACCCCTGCACCCCCAACACCTCTCTCTGGTGACACTAAACTTTGTATTATTTCCAGAATACACTCTGAATGTGTGCCTTAACACATGCTATTCCCTCTAACTAGAATGCTACTCCCATAGAAAACCTTTCTCATCTCATCTTTTAAATCCAGTTAAAACATCACACCCTCTGGAAAACTTTCCCCAAACCCTCCTTTCACCCTCAGCAGTTATTTGCTCACCTTCCCTGTTCTCAGAGTATTTTGTTCATATGTGTATTACAACACTTGCCAATTTTGTACTGAAATTTGTCTGCCTGACTCTTGTATACCTATCAGTGCTCAACTTATACATTCTTTCCTCAGGGAGCCTTCCTTCACTCCCTAGCTCAGGCTAAGTCCCCAAGTATATTGCTGTACATGCCGGTCCCTTGTTTCAAAGCACTAACACTAATATAATGAAACAATTATTTGTGCAACAACTTGTTTAGTATCTCTCCCAATTATAGGCTCTATGAGGCGGGAACTGTATTTGTATTACTAATAGCCAGATCCCCAGCATGGTGTCAAGCACAGACCAGGTGCACAATTAATATTTGCTGAATGATTCAACATCTGTACGGCTGTCCTTCGCTCTCAACAGCCAGTACACAGGTCAGCTGGGATTGCCTTATTCATCTTCTGTAAATCCAGTGCCAGGTGTATAGAATGCACTCAATAAATATTGGTTGAATTAATTAAAGAGTGGTAGAAAGATGCCAGTAGGAAACTATTGTTGGATAAAATTAAATAGTAATGTTAAGGCAGAGATCCTCTGGAGGATTAAAAAAAAGAGCAAGCAGATGGATCTTTTTTTCTCTTGGGGACTAGCTACCTTTCAGTTTGTTTTTAAATTCTTTTCTTCAGTTAATGTTGGCCACCCTGTCTTTTCTTTCTTCTTCCTCAGTCTTCAGACTCTTTGTGGTCCTGGCCCAGCTGTTATATTCATTCACTATCCAGAATAGTCTCTCTTTTATCCTGTTAATGTTGGAGTCCTGCTTTTAAACTACATGGCCATCTGAATTAAAAGTCTGTCTCTCCGTGTGGCACGTACTCATTGTTCTCCGCATGGCAGGCATCGGTTAGGGACCAGGTGGATCGAGTAAGGTGAGTGGAAGATACCAGTCAACAGGGCTAAAGAGTAGAGTAATAAAAGGGCAGAAGGGCAGCAATCGGCCCCAAGCAGACAGGAGGCCAATGAGTCTTACAGGCAATGGAAGGGAGGTTAGGTATCATCCCAAGCAGAGAAAAGCATCTGAAGAATGGAAAGGAGGCCAGAGATGTGTCCTCAAGTAGAGAGGAGACTCCAGAGGCTATGAAGAAGGTCAGAAGGGCCCATCTGGGAAATGTCTGTCATAGGTTTAAAAGGCCCAATGTCTTGACATAGTAAGCATGTGTGTGTGTCTGTCTAAAAGGGTTTAAGCCATTAACTAGATTTGGGTCTGCCTCCTGTCATGCCTCAATACATAATGTGCTCATTTTTCCTTAAGTTCCTTAACCTTTCTAACTTTTAGTCTTTGCCATTTGTTCAGATCTCCAGAGCTACGTTTACTTTTTATGTCTGTTGCTACAACACTCAATGCTAAATAAGGAAAAATAAACTGTTTACACTGACAACTTCAATTACATAAACAAAGACAATACACATAACTTTAGTAGAAAAGAAAATTTTCAGTTAGCCACTTGACAGAATATGAACATTAATTTTAAAAACTGGGAAACGCCAGAGGAGAGTATAATATGACTATAAAATGACAGTATTTGGTTTTGCTTGTGTTTCAAAGTTATTCTGCTAATTCATTGAGTCAATGGACAAACGCACTGAGATCCAAACCCAAGCCTTTTTTGTCCAACGGGTCTGCTTCCTGAAATATACCAGTGCTAATATTTTAGATTCCTATTAATAAAAAAGCTGCCCTGCAGACTCAAGTAGAGAACATGGTCATGTCACTTACTGGTTTTATACTGTGAGTAATGAGCCACACCATAAAGATTCTGGAACTCACTTGGACCCCAGCCACAAGCACAGAAGTAGGTACAATTCCTTAAAGAGAAAAACAAGTCAACCATTGTCTTCAAGGCAATTTATACCGAAAATAAAAATTAAATAAAAAACTCACCAATTAGACAGTGGACTATCTGTAAGGAAATAAAAATGAAGCAGAAGTCAGTAGCATACAATATACAATAAATCCCTGTTAACATCAGTTTTAAATGAATCGGTAGGTGGTATGTAATCAGCAAAACTGCTTTTGCTCAACAAATACATTTTCAAATAAATATTACAGTGACAGAAAAATAGCATCATTGAAAACTTACCTCAAGCAAGGCAAATGTCTGGAAAAATTTAAGCGTCTTCTGAATACTTTTATATAAACCTTTGTGTGTTCCTTTTTCCATATAAAAACGTACCATGGCAATAGCTAGAACTAACCACCTAGAGAAAAGAAAAGAATTTTATAAAGTTTTTCAAAATGAATACATACCACTAATCTTCCTAAAAAGAATGCCATAATTTATATAGTAATAACATGTACGTTTCATTATGCTCTTAGTTTGTTACTCTATTTTTTAAAACCTGAGGAAGAAATGACAAAAATTATTTTTATAGGGACTCTTCAAAGAGATGAATAGAGCATATTTGAGACCAACTATGTACAAATGTCAAACAGTCCACTGTATATTTGGTTCCAGCAGATAAACTGGCAGACTGAAAAAATCAGGTTTATTACCCAAAATGAAGTCATAAAGCATTTAATAATTGTATAGTGATTTCTTTTTTTTTTTTTTTTCTTTATTGCTCTTCAGAGAGAGAGGAAGGGAGAGGGAGATAGAAACATCGATGAGAGAGAACATCGATTGGCCGCCTCCTGCATGCCCCCCACTGGGGATTGGGCCCACAACTTGGGCATGTGCCCTGACTGGGAATCAAACCTGCGACCTCTTGGTGAATGGGTTGACGCTCAACCACTGAGCCACACCAGCCGGGCTGTATAGTGATTTCTTAAGGTAAAAGCTGTGTGTGTAAATATGTACTTTATACAAATGCAGTATATAACTATATGTAATTATAAGTAAAACCTTTAGTAAGAATTGATTCATATTTTTACAAATCTTATTAAGTAAAACAATTGCTGTGCCACACAAGGGATACACATAGAAGGTCGGGTATGGGCCTGATTTCATAGAATTTACATATATATGTGCTCCCTTTTCAACTTATATTTGCACATCAAATATAGATTCTATACTGTAAATTAACAGTACTTAAAATACAAACTACACCTGAGGAGACCAGCTTTCTTACCCTATTACTCAGCCTCCTCAAGTCAGTGATGAGAAGTAATATTTTTCCAGTTTCCCCCACAATTACAAAAGCACAATTAAGTTGTCAAAAGTTCCACCATCTGTAGCTTTTTTAAACCTTTAATGATATATCCATGGAAATGAGTACTATCCCAGGCTTTTAAATCAGTGGTTTCCAGAGTGTCTTGTTAAATGGATTTATGAATTATAAAATTATTTTTTAAAATGAAACCAAAAAAGTCATCAGATTTATATGGAACCACAAATGACCTCACTCAAATAGCCAAAGCAATCCTGAGAAAAAAGAACAAAGCCAGCGGTATCACACTCCCTGATTTCAAATTATACTGCAAAGTAACAATAATCAAAACAGCATGGTATTGACAGAAAAACAGATACACAGACCAATGGAATAGACTTGAAAGTCCAGAAATAAACCCACATGTGTTTTGGCAAATAATTTTCAATAAAGGAGCCAAAAACATACAATGGAGAAAAGACAGGCTCTTTGATAAATGGTGTTGGGAAAGTTGGAAAGCCACACCAAAAAGAAGGAAACCAAACTACTGTTTGTCTCATGTATAAAAATTAATTCAAAATGAATCAAAGATTTAAATATAAGATCTGAAACAATAAATTATGTAGGTACTAAACTTATGAACCTTGGTCTTAGATAGGATTTTATGAACTTGACCCAAAGGCAAGGGAAGTAAAGGCAAAAATAAATGAATGGGACTCTGTCAAACTATAAAGTTTCTGCACAGCAAAAGAAACCACAAACAAAACAAAACAGCAACTAACCAAAGGGGAGAGGATATATTTGCAAACAATAGCTCTGACAAGGGGTTAATATCCAAAATATATAAAGAACTCATACAACTCAACACCAAAGAAATAATCCAATTAAAATGAGCAGAGGCCCCAACAGACATTTGTCCCAAGAAGACAAACAGCCAACAGATAAATGAAAAAATGCTCAACTTCACTAGCTGTTAGGGAAACGCAAATCAAAACTACAGTGAGATGGTACCTCACACCTGTTAGAATGGCTATTATCAACAAGACAAGAAATAACAAGTGTTGGACAGATTGTGAGAAAAAGAAACCCTCATTCACTACTGGTGGGAATGCAGACTGATACAACCACTTTGAAAACCAAAGTGTGAAGACTCCTCAAGAAATTAAGAATAAAATTACCATATGACTCAGCAACCCCTGTTTTGGCTATCTACTAGAAATTTTTGAAAACATGTATTCCCAAAGATATATGCACCCCTATGTTCATAGTAGCATTATTCATGGTGGCCAAGACATGGAAACAACCGAAGTGTCCTTTGGTAGATGGTTGCATAAAGAAGATGTGGCACATATATACAATGGAATACTACTCAGCCATAAGAAAAGATGAAATACTGCCATCGCAATAGCATGGATGGACCTTGAGAATATTATGCTGAGCGAAATAAGTCAGTCAGAAAAAGTTTTGAACCATGTGATTTCACTCATGTGGCACATAAAACTGAAAGCAACAAATGACCAAACAAGAAAAACAAACAAAAACTCATAGACACAGACAACAGTATGGTGGTTACCAGAGGTAAAGAGGTGCAGGAGCAGTAAAGGGTAAAGGGGGCCAAATACATGCTGAGAGAAGATTTGACTTTGAGTGGTGGGCACACAATGCAATATATAGATGATGTATCACAGAACTGTACACTTGAAACCTATATAATCTTATTAACCAATGTCACACCAATAAATTTAATTAATAAATAAAAAATTGTAAAAGAAAAAAATTATGTTATAGTTTTAACTTTTTAATTAAAGAACAGTCATAAAATAGACAAATGGCTTTAAGACTCCTACAAAGAAGCTACTGATTAAATAAGTTGAAAATGCAAGCTCAATATGACAATAAGAAAACGGCAGAATGGCACGTTTACTCTGGGAACTTCTACTCCGCCTCAGCACATGACTTTCTTATGAGATATGATAAGAAGTCAGATAAACGTCTGAAACTATGACAAAGACCTCTGAAATGTAGAAATATGAATGATAATAACAATTAACAAGTATACATTCAGAGTGCTTTCAATATTCTAGACACTGTTCTAAACATATATTTAACCTATTAGTATTTCATCCTCACGGTAACCTTATGAGGAGGCAACTACTATTATCCTATTTTACTGCTGTGTAAATAGGCAGAAAGGGCCACCTAACCACTCAGCTGGGACCAAAACCCACCACTGAACTGTCTATGCTCTTGAACCACTATGCTGTACTGGTCTGGCTCTAAGTACATACTGTACCTTGAGATATTTGCTAATCATAGTAGTAATTCATGTACTTAAATTATAAATAAACTTAAAAAGTTATATGGAGAGTTACACTCAAATGTTGTAACTGATAATAGCATGCTATCAAAAACTTTGAAGGCCACTGTTTTATGAGACAATCACCAGAGACATCAAGTGACTAACTGAAGTCTTAGAGTAAGTCAATGGTCAAGTTTGAAGTATAACCCTTGAGGTCTCCAAACTCCAGTGCTTTACTGAATTCAGCTGATGGTGTCACCCCCGTGTTAGAGCCAACACTGAATTCTGTGCTAGGCTAATCTGAGACCACTAAATCTGGTCAGTGTTTTAGGTACCTTCCCAGTTTAATATGTTATTTCATTACCCTCAATTCCAAGTCCCTATACTACTTCTAATAAGAAAACAAAACATTTAATAAGATGTTTTAATTCACATTTTCCATACACTTGTTTTAGGCAAATCCAATATCAGATTTTTACAAAAGATCAATTTGAGAGGTAATTATTAACCAAATAAAGAATTCATCAAAGGATTCATATAAAGGATAAGTTTCCTATACAGTAAACCCTCAATTTTGCAGACCTCCATTTAACGGACTTTGGACTTAATGGACAAAATTTCTGATCTGTATATCATATAAGAAAATTAACACCCTGTTAATTTATTTTTATTTTTTTTATCCTCATCCAAGGACATTTTTGCATGTATCTTCAGATAGAGCCGGAGGGAGAGAAGGAGGAAGAGAGAGAGAGAGAAACATCTATGTGAGAGAGACACATCGAGTGGTTGCCACCCACACAACCCCAACCGGGGCCGGGGACAAACTGCAACCAAGGTACGTGTCCTTGGCAGGAACCGAACCCGGGACTCTCTGGTCCACGGGCCAACACTCTAAGCACGGAGCCAAACCAGCCAGGGCCACCCTGTTAATTTTAAAATGCTTTTAACCAAGAGTTGCTTATAATGAAATTAACAGGTTATTTTTTTGGTTATTAATTCACTGTTATTTTAACAAATTTTGGCGAATAGGCCATATGTTGAAAAAACAATGTAGTAATTTCGCTGACATAAATAATATTGCATGTCTACAACTATAGTAGACATACTTAAATCCAAGAGTCACCACTCATAAACAATGTTCCGACAATGATCACCACGTGATCACACCACACTGAGCTCGGCAATTGGTTCTGTTGTCCCAAGGCGTGACTTTCTGCAGCAGTTTTACCACAAGCCAGCAGACGTTTTTTTTGTTAACTTGTGACTGGTGAATGCACACATTTAGTAGACCTATTCAGTATAAATTTAAAGTTACAGTAATACACATAGAAAACTTTTCTGTAAAATTAAACTTTTCATACATACTCAATCTTAACTACACAAACATGTCTACATAAGTATAAAAAGGTAAACTAACTAGTCTATTTTTTAACCTACTCATTTGGAAAACCTACTTGCCTATATAACAGACTTTCGGCTTTAACAGATACCCCCTCACCTGAATTAGTCCATTATATTGAGGCTTTACTGTATTTTTAAATAGCATGTTATAAAAATCCATGCCTTATAACACTGTAACACATTTTACTATTGCTCTATAGGTGGCAGTATTGTACCAACTAGTATAGTGTTATAAGACTAACACTAATCTGTTTAAAAGAAAGGAAACTAACACTGTGGGGTTAGAAACGACCACCGAACCACCTGTGCTAACCTCTCACCTGTTTTTTGGTAAATAAGGCTAGGAACTAATCTGAACAAATTTGTGCTCATTCCCTAAGTCCTACCATCACAAAGTCTCTCCTACAGGTCCTACGTTTACCTTATTTTGGACTTCTTACATCCATCAGTTTAGTAATTGTAATAAACCCAAAAGCAATTCCAAAAACAATCAGAACTTCTGCATTTAGAAATTCTTTTCTGAAAAGTTCTGCATTTAAAATATAATTATATATACATGCCAGACCTATTGATTACCCAAATATAAACCCAGGCAAATACACTCAGTCTTCGATAAAATACTCTCTTGAGAAAATATAAACATGTGCTCCCTTTGTAGAAGTTTCCTTGCTTTATTCATTTGTTTATGCATTCATCTTTAGGTTCAACATTTATTGCTAAGCCAGGTAGTGTGCTAGATGCTGAGGAATTAGAGGTAAACAGGACAGTTCTTACCTCAAGGGCCTAAATTAGTAAGTGGAGACAACAGAACAGTGCTGTAACAGGAGATATATGCCATCACTTGCTAAACACAGGGCCTTGTCCTCACGCCAGTATGGCTATAATGACCCTGAAAAACCCTATAGAGAGAGGAGCTTTCCGCTAGCTATCTTCTCGTGCTTCTTTCTCTCCTGAGATTCCTTGGAGATCACCTGCTTCTTGAAGAACCCGATTATTCATATCACCCCCTTTTTTTTTTTCATTTAAACACTGCTTTTTAAATTTTTATGACATACTATTTCAAACATATACAAAGATATAGAGAATGGTATAATGTGCCCACTGCCCACCTTCAACCATTACAGCATGGACAATCTGATTTCATCCAAACCTCTACTCACTTCTCTCCCCACCATCCGCTCCCCTCCCCTCATTATTTTGAGTCAAATCATACATACTATAATTCATAAATGCTTATTTATGCGTTTCTAAAAGCATTGTTTTTAATCAACATAACCATAATACCATTATCCCTTTTTTTTTTTTTTTTGGTTAATCCTCACCTGAGGATATTTTTTCCATTGATTCTTAGAGAGAGTAGAAGGGAGGGAGGGAGGAGGAGAGAGAGAAACACGGATGTGAGAGAGACATGAGAGACACACTGATTGGCTGCCTCCCGCACGTGCCCAGTCGGGGCCAGGGATCGAACCTGCAACCCAGGTACATGTACATATTGGGAAAAGAACCTGAGACCCTTCTGTGGGCAGGCTGACGCTCTAACCACTTAGCAACACCAGGCTATTCCTTTTTTATGTATTTATTTTTAAATATGTTTTTATTGACTTTTTTTTTTTTTTAGGGAGAGAGAGAGAGAAACATCAATGAGAGAGAAACATCTCCTCCTGCACGCCCCCCCACTGGGGGATCAAGCCAGCAACTGGGGCATGTACCTTGACCAGGAATCCAACCAGGACCTCTCAGTCCATGGGACGACACTCAATTCACTGAACCACACTGGCTGGGCCCTTTTTTTTTAATTCTCACCCTGAGAATATGTTTTTATTGATTTTAGAGAGAAAGGAAGAGAAGTATTGATGTGAAAGAGAAACATCAATGCACCCCAACTGGGGATCAAACCCACAACCTTTTGGTTTATGGAACGCTTCAACAAACTGAGCCACCCAGCCAGGGCTACCACTATCCCATTTTTTAAAAATTTTATATATATATATATATATTAATCCTCACCTGAGGACATCTTTCCATTTATCTTCAGATAGAGTGGGAGGGAGGGCAAGAGAGAAAGAGAGAGAAAAACATCGATGTGAGAGAGACACATTGATTGGTTGCCTCCTACACAACCCCGACCAGGGCCGGCGCGAACCACAACAGAGGTACATGCCCTTGACCAGAATTGAACCCGCGACTCTTTGGTTGGAGGGCCGATGCTCTACTGCTGAGCCAAATTTGTCAGGGCCACTATCCCATTTTTAAAAATAAACAGTAACTTCTTAAATCATAAAACAGGATACAAATTTCAACTGTCTCATAATTTTTTACATCATGATTGAAATAAAAATCATACATTGTAGTTAGTTGCTATGTCCTTTTTTTCCTTTTTCTTTTTTAATCATCACCCAAGGATATGTTGTCATCGATTTTTTAGGAAGAGAGGAAGGGAGAGAGAAACATCGATCAGTTGCCTCCCATATGTGCCCCAATTGGGGATCCAACCTGCAACTTAGGTATGTGCCCCGACAGGGAATCAAACCCACAACCTTTCGGTGCGTGGGGACATGCTCCAACCGAGCTACCTGGCCAGGGCTAGATGTTGTGTCTTTTATGTCTCTTTTAATCTATAGGTTTCCCATCTCTCCCTCCATCAATTCGCTTTCTGTTGAAGACACGGAGTGGTTTGTCCTGCAGACATACCTTCAGTCTGGGTTGTGCTAATCAAATATTCACATGTCATTTATTATGTTCTTCTGCCCCCTATAATTCCTGTAAATTGGTAGTTCTAGGGGCTTGATCACACAAGTTCACGTTCCAGGCTACTTCATAGGCTGTGCTGTATACTTCTCTGGGGAGTATATAATTTCTGGCTGTCCCTCTTGTCTGTGATGTTAGCCGTCATTGATAGTTACAGTCCAGATCCACTATTTTAGCAGTTATTGAAAAATTATATTCTAATTTTATCACTTCTTCTTTATATTGTACCTCCTTTAATGTAACCATTTGGAGGCTTGACGGCCTTTGACATTCGTACCATCTGTACTTGCATATATTATTCACTGACACCTCTAAATTTCCTTTCCTAGACTAAATTGAAATTTTCATTTAGCAGCCAATGCCTGTTTTAACTTATTGCACATAACACACTCATGCCAACAGAGTTAAGCTGAAAGACTCATTAAAAACAAAAACATAAACTGGACTTTAAGACCTTTTGCTGTTTGAGAGACACTGTGAAGAAAATGAAAAGCCAAATCACAACATGAACAAAATATTTACAAGTCACATAATCTGATAAAGGACTTGTATGCAGACTATGTAAAGTACTCTCAGACTTAACAGAAAATGAAACAACCCCATAAAATATGGGCAAATATTTGAACAGACACTATACCAAAAAAGATAAACAACTGGCAAGTAACCACACGAAAATATGTTCAGCACCATTAGTCCCTAGGGAAATAGACATTAAAATCACAATGAGGTAACACAACATACCTATTAGAATGTCTAAAACTATGACTGACCCTACCCAGCGCTGGTGAGGATATGAAGCACTGGAACTCTCCTTCGCTGACAATGGAAATGGAAAACGGTACAACCACTTAGGAAAACCGTTCGGCAGTTTCTTAGAAATCAAGAATGTGACTACCATATGACCCAGCCATCCCACTCCTAAGTACTTACCCAAGAAAAATGAAAAATGAAAGCATGTGTCCATATAAAAACCTGTATATAAATGTTCATAGCTTTATTTGTCATAGCCCAAAACAAGAAAGAACCCAAATGCCCATCAACAGATGACTGGGTAAACAAGTTGTGGCTGATCCATGCATGGATCTGTCCCCAGGAATAAATATATGTCTATCACTTAACATTTTGGGAAACAGATACAGGGTAGGGCAAAAGTAGGTTTACAGTTGTGAGTACACGAAAGTTTATTCTTATATTATCATTTATTAATTATTGAATTATTTTCAATACAAACAACTACTTTCTGCCCCACTCTGTAAGCCTGAACCTTGGGTCTGGTGCTCTAATAACTCGCACCATGTATACTGTGAAAACATCTTAAATAGCTGCTCATTCTGCAAGAAGTGCATTTTTATTTTTTATTTCTTTTATTTTTACTTTTATTATTTTTTTATCCTCACCCGCGGACATTTTTCCATTTTTTGTACAGATAGAGTGGGAGGGAGAGAGAGGGAGAGAGAGAGAGAGAGAAACATTGACATGAAAGAGACACATCGAGTGGCTGCCTCCCGCATGACCCAACCAGGGCCAGGGACAAACTGCAACCGAGGTACGTGCCCTTAGTGGGAACCGAACCCGGGTCTCTCTGGACCGCAAGCCGACGCTCTAACTGCTCAGTCAAACTGGCCAGAACAAGGAGTGCATTTTTAAATTAACCACTAGAAATAGGAATTATCATTTTTAAACATCCACTGTGTGTCAGGCACCCTGCTGAACACTTCATATCCATGATCTGTTTATTCCTTGTAATAATCTACCAAATTTTACAGATGAGAAAACTCCGACTCAGAGGTTAAGTCACTTATCTGAGGTTACCCAGCTAAAAAGGAGTGAAACATAACCTTTAATCAACACCTTTCTGTACTGGTTACAGATTAAATCCAAACATGTTAGCAAGGCATTTAAAGCTTTTGCAGTGGCCCCAGCTACCCCTCCATCTCCATTTCCCTCCCCACACCTCAGCCCATTTGTTGTTGCCTCATCAGCATGTCCAGCAATGTCACACCTCTGTACTCTAACTCATGCTGTTTCCCCTTCAAAGTTCAATTGAAATGCTATGGTCTCCCCCACAAAGCGTTGTTTCTCTGCTTCTCCCTGTCTGACCTGACACCTCTGTAGAGATTTATTTCATTTGTCTTTTATTGCCATATATTGCCCCAGGTTGCACTTCTTCAAGGACAGGGCCTAAAATATTTATCCTATGCCCGGTGCTTAACCTAGAACAACACTTAACAGCCTCAAAAGCATTTGTTGAAAAGTGAAGGGAAAAAAAAGAAAAGCTCTTTTCCTAGTCAAGCACCTATTATGAACAAGCACCATAAAAATCCTTACATCCTTTAAATGTGCAATTCTACTTCTGAGAATTCATCCTAAACAACTAATTCAACAGAAACAAATAAGAGCAAAATGTCTTTAGGGCATGATTTTACATTAACTCTATACACTCTTATGTAATCATGAAAGAGTGTATTTATGAAAATTATACAGAAATATTTGACAGAATAGTAAGTGAAAATATAATGTACAAGAGAGCAGATACTGCAACTCCAATACTCTATAATATGTACTCATTCATAATAAATGTTATTGAGTGCTTCACGGAGCTTATACACTCTAATAGGGGATGACTGACAATAAGCAAGAAAACAAATTAGTAAAATACATTGTACAATTATATAACAATAACTGGGATGGAGAAAAGCAGGCAAGGGCAATAAAGAGTGCTTGGGTGGGGTTGCTATTTGAATGGAGATAGCCAGGGAAGGCCTCCCTGAGGATGGAGGTTTGGGAGGAAAAAAAACCTGAAGGACGTTAGATACTCAGATGAAAAATAAGGAAAAATGAAAGGTTATGCTAAGCTTATGGAATTAGACAAGTTCTTTTATACATTTATGTAAAAATTGTATTTCTTAAATATTATTTTGTTTTCAAAACTAATACAAAAAAAAATTAATAAACACTCCAAAGTTCTGCTGAGGGAGAAACAAAATAAGCAAGTTTAATGAACAAACAAAAAGACCCTCAGCTAACCCGCTGCTGCTATCCACCCCATTAAATGTAGACCTTGGTGTCCCACTTTCAACACAACTTCTCCAACCCTGTATGTCACTATTCCCCAAACTTCCAATTAAATCAAGATAATATACCCAAGCTTTCTTACATCTTATGGCTGTTTCCAGAATTTATCTCACTTGAAATATCTACTCTCTACATATGCAAATCCTATTCTGACTTCAAATCTGGATGCCTCTAGAAAACCTCCCAAAGAATCGGTTATGTAGATTACTCCACTTCAGTTACCATTGCCTTTAAACAGAGATGAAAATGACAAGGGACCTTCTCACTACAGGCAGGGAGACAGACAAGTTTCAGACAAGCAGTAATTTGCTGGAACAGGTAGAAAGGAGAGCAATGAAGTGTGAGAACACAGAAAAGAGTGTTTAATTCTGCTCCAGGTCTGGTAAGAGAATGGCTTGTTCAGAAGTCATGGGAGTTATATGGGGGATATTAGACAAAGAGAGAACAGTCTGAGCAAAGATTAAGAGCGCCATGAAAATGAAAATGCATGGCGCTTTGAGGGCATCATGCATTAAAGGGAATTTCAAATGCAATAAAACTAAAAAGGGAAATACAGAAGCATACTGCAAAGGGCCTTGAATGACATACAGCCTAATACCTTCGATTACAGTGAAGGTAATGGTGAGTCACTTAAGGCTTTAAACTGGAGTTACGCATTGACTTTCATTTTTTAGAAGGTAACTTGGCCTTCTAAAGAAAAGCTGGACTGGAAAAAGAAGAGACAGCAGACGCCAGGTGTCCCAACAATGTTTATTAACTGGATAAGACTATCACAGAGAGAGAATTCTTTCATTCTCCACTATGTTTAAAGGCAGCAGTATGTAGTGCTCAGTTGTTCTCTAGTTGCTTTGAATATATTAGTTTTCCACTTTCAAGCTCCTAATTTAGTAAAATGCAAGGTGAAGAAGAAACACTGCTCTGGAGTCCGACTTGGCTGAACTCCCATGTCTGACAATCGCTGGTTGTGTGATGTGAGCAAGCTACTTCTTTCTGCTTCAGTTTCTTAATCTATCAAATATAATATATACCCCTCACAGGATTGTAGAGGACTAAAAATGATACTGTACTAACACAGTGCCTGGCACATAGTAAATCCTCAATAGATATTATATTTCTTATGAAATGTATTTGGTATTCAGGATTATACACTAAACATATAATAGGTACTCAGTACTGTGTCAAATCCTTTACTAAATCTTTGCCAATCACTTTCCTATAAACGTTCTATAAAAGCTTCTTAAACTTCCCCCACATTTATATAGGTTAATTAGATTCAGGCCATATGGAAAATAACTTCTTTCTAAAGGCAACGCAATTTAGAAATGGAAAAGCATGTTCTTAACAGCTTTTGAAAAGCAGTCTACACAGAAGTCACTTTGACAGCTTTTTGAAGAGCGATAGTCATTGTGTAACCTTAACGTGTCAAACTCAAAGGCAGAAACTCAAGTACAGGGTATCAGTAATGGAGCAAGGGGTCATAAAGATGCTGGACACGAGTGACACGCTCCAATAAGGCAGTGTTTTTGGTTTTCTTTGTTTTAAATCGTACCAAGTAAGAAGCTCTAGGGAGTAGTACTGCTTAAAAAAAATCGTGGTGACATTAACAGCTAAGAAAACTCTGCCCCAGCGATCCGCACCAGGAGGAAATGCACTCTAGGGGCCGGCGGCCGGACAAGCTGGTTTAGGCCACCGGCGGGACAGCTCCGGGCTCCGCGGTGGCTGGACCCAGGCGTTTCTTCCAGAGTAGTGGCAGCGGCGGCGCCCGGGGCGGTTGGGCCGAGGCGGCCTCCCCGCGGGTCGGCCCCGCATTCCTGCCCCGGTCTATACTTAACCTCCGGCCCGCGCCCCGCGGCCGCCGCGCCACGCCGTGCACCGTATTAGGCAATGCCCGGTGAGCAGGGCCCGATCCCCCGCCCAGTTCCATTCAACCCGCCGGCGGCTGCGGCGCCCGCGCCCCTCCCCCACGGCCACTGCCCGCGCCCCCCGCGCCGCGACCCCTGCGCCGCCCCGCGCCGCGCGCACCCCCACCTGCCCCACCCGCGCGCCCCGCAGCCCGGCGGCCCCCGTCACCCAGAGCGCGGAGTGCTGGGGAAGAGCAGCCGGGGAGGGCCTGCGGGAGAGCGGGGACCCTCGGGGCGCACGTACCCCGCGGTCATGGCGATGTTGTAGAAGGTGAGCCAGGTGGTAGCCGCCCAGCCCAGACGCCTCCTCTTGCCGGGGGCCTCCCTCTCGTCGCCGGCCTCCGAGGTGCCACTGTTGGTGCCGTCCTCCTCGCTGAACGCCATGGTGGCGGGGCAGCCGGGGTGGGTGGCCGAGAGGGTAAGGGGAGTGTGCGGGGGCCCTGCCGAGCGCGCAGCTGAAGCGCCGCTGCCCGCTGCCGCCGCCTCGGTCAGGCGCCCCATGTGCCGCGCGCAGGGGGCTCGGCGCCGCCAGCCCGGCCGCTCGCGGGGGGAGGAGGGCGCCCCCGGCCGGCACCCCGCGCGCCCCGCCCCCGGCCCTCGGGAGCGCGCGCGAGGCGGAGACCCGGCTGCCCCGCCCGGAGCGCGGGAGCTCTGGGTCCCGCGCGTCCCGGGGTACGATTTCGGGGCTCCCGCGGAAAACCTGTCCTCCTCGCTGGCTGAAGGAACCTCCTCCCAGAAAGACGCCCCAGACGTCTTGTACCCTAGCGACAGGTGTCTAGCTCGTGCATTCAGTCCCTACAGGCAGAGCTCACCTGGGCTGAGCCTCGCCCGCCTACCCTTTCTTAATCTAGTTTCTGGATGCGGATGCGGGTACTGGGATCTTCCCGCCAAAGACTTATTCTTAAGAGCTTTTGGGGAAGAAGTGTCCACTTAACCCCAGTTCACTTCTACTGGACTGTGGGGTATGGATGGCGGGAATACAATAGGATTTGGCCCACTTGTGTGGATTCCATGGAGCCAGGTGTTCTAAGGGCATTAATTTCAATGCACAGAATGATGGATGTTATAGGAAGCTGGAGGAAATAGGACCTGACAAGATACCAAAGGAGGAACGCTTTAATAGATATAGACTATCCACAGACGTAGGGCTAAAAAGAACTCTTTTCCACAGGAAAGTTAGTATCCCACTGTTCTCCACGCTGTCTTTTCTTTAAAAAAAAAAAAAAAAATCTTCCTCCAAATACCCACGCTTTGTCCTAATAGCTCTTGCCTGTTTTCCCTTAAAGCGCACAGTTAAGAAGGCAGGTTCTGGGGTCAGAGTACTGAAATTCAACCCCCAAATTTCTGGCTCCACCGGTCCTATTAGCTGTATGAACGTGGCAAATAAACCCACACTGAGATATCACTACACCTAATATTCTTAAATGTTGGCAAGGATGTGGAGCAATTGGCATTCTCATTCATACATGGCTAAGAGATACAACTTTGGAAAAACTATTTGGCAGTTTCTTAAAAAGATCAACATACACTTACCATGTGACCCAGCAATTTCATTCCTAGGTATTTATTCCAGAGAAGGAAAACAGGTCCACACAAAGACTTGGACACAAATGTTCATAGCAGTTTTTTTGGTTGTTGTTTTTTTAAATATTTTTTTCTTTATTGATTTTATAGGGAGAGGAAGGGAGAAGGAGAGAGAGACAGAAACATCAACGGGAGAGAACATCATCTGGCTGCCTCCTGCATGCCCCCCACTGGGGATTGGGCCCACAACCTGGGCATGTGCCCTGACTGGGAATCGAACTGGCAACCTCTTGGTGCATGGGTCTATGCTCAACCACTGAGCCACACTGGCCAGGCGGAAAGAGGAGTTTTTAATTCACAAAATTTGAGCTATGAGATATGAAATCAGTGTTTGTTAATATCTCTATCATTTAAGAATAGACTCTGCTGAAAGCAGAAGAAAATCTATCAAACAATGCCTTATACAAATAAGGGGTTTTTTTTGTTTTATTTTGTTTGCACACAAAGTCCAGAACTCTGATGCCTTCTGGGACTCATGTTGCTTTCATCTTCCATCTATTTTAAAAGGCAGTGGTGAATTTCTGAAGACTGGTGAGAAGTAAAATCATATTAAAGAAACCTCTTTTCAAAGGTTTGGCAACAGTGTGTTGAATAGATTGGTATGGGGGGAGGGAGGGATGAGGGAGGTTCAGGAAATGAGATCTATAGTCTAGGAGAGAAGTAATAAAGGCCAGAACTAGGTTGGTGGTCACTTTCAGTGTGAAGAGGGGAATGAATAAGGAGATATCTTTGAGACACCAACAGAGTAAAAAAAATAAAAAATAAATGTTTTGTTTACTTGCTGAAGTGAAGGTGTCATAAGATAGGGAGAGATTGATGTCTATGTGAAACAGACTGTTTTATGAAGCAAGATCCTTCCAGTTGTTGGAGGGTCAAGGATTAGGAACAAAGATAGAAGAAATTAGGTTTCAAAGAGATAAGACAATTTTTTTTTCAGATAGGAATAAAGGAACTGGAGATGGAGATATTTTGAGGTAGAGAAAAGAAAGTTGAAAGCAAAGAGGGTTTGACTTCTGAAAACATCTTTTATGTTATCAATCTATGGATTAGCCCTTGCATTTAGGATAAAAACTGATTACTTAAGTTTGCCTCCAGGGCTCTCCACTATAACCTGAGTCCAAGGCAGCCAATAGAACATTATTTCTTAGTAAGTACCTGTCACCAAAATACTATGATCCATCCAAGCAGGTCTATGCATTGTTCATAAACTAATCCAATTCTCCATTCTTATCATCCTACCCAAATTGCTATTTTGCCTTCTTTTCTTGTTTCTTGTTTCTTCTTTCTTCATGGCTGCATTCAATACCAGTTCTTTCAACTGGCTTTCCCTGACCACTCCAACTCATACTGGATTCTTATTTTTCCCTAGCTAAAACAGTTTGTACTGGTAAAATGTCATTCATTTTAACAGTTAATTATAGATTGTCTTCTGCTTTTACTTAACTTACACTTATGTGTGTTTTGTCTGTGGGGAAGAATTGCATATCAGAAATTGTGAACTATATATTTAAAATTTTTATTTTTTGTTTTTATTGTTGTTGTTAATCCTCACCTGAGGATATTTTTCCATTGATTTTTATTTATTTATTATTATATTTTTAATCCTCACACGAGGACATTTTTCCATTTTTGTTCAGATAGAGTGGGAGGGAGAGAGAGGGAGGGAGGGAGGGAAGAGAGAGAAACATTGATGTGAGAGAGACACATGATTGGTTGCCTCACACATGAGCCCAACCAGCTCTGGGGATTGAACCTGCAACCCAGGTACATGCCTTTGACTGGGATTCAAACCTGGGACCCTTTGGTCCGAGGGCCCACGCTCTAACTGCTGAGCCAAACCAGCCAGGGCTGAACTGTATTTTTAAAAAGACTTCTCAAAGGTCTATCAATGTTTTACAATTTTAATAGCTTTATTGAGGTATGTTGACATACAGTAAAATGCATGTATTTTAAATGTATAATTTAATAAGTTTTGACATATGTATCATCTCTGAAACCTCTACCACAATCAAAATAGTAAACATATCCATCATCCTAAAAGTTTCCCTGTGCTCCTTTTTAATCCCTTCCTCCTACCCCATCCCATCCTCCGAATGTCTCCAGGCAACCACTGATCAGCCTTTCATCACTACAGATTAGCTTGCATTTTCAATTATTTTATATAAATAATTTTATGTAAAGTTTATGTACATGATATACTCTTTTCTGTCTGGCTTATTTCACTCAGATAATTATTTTGAGCAGGTCCAGCCTCATGGGCATGGGACCTGTGCAGTCCCACAGGATCCTGTTAAGCACCTGACACTTAGTTTAATGCTCTGTTGGTCACTACTTTGAAATTCTTAATAATTTATGAACGTTCAGCCTGCGTGGCTTAGTGGTTGAGCGTCGACCCATGTACCAAGAGGTCACTGGTTCAATTCCCGGTCAGGACACATGCCCAGATTGTGGGCCTGATCCCCATTTGGGGGCATGCAGGAGGCGGCCAATCGATGTTCTTACTCATCGATGTTTCTATCTCTCTCTTCCTCTCACTTCCTCTCTCTCTAAAATCCATAAAGGAAAAAAATTTTTTAAAATAATTTATGAGCAAAGGGACCTATATTTTCATTTTGCACTATGTCCCACAAATTATGTAGCTGGTCCTGAATTAGAGATTCATCTACACTATGGTGTATATCAGTAATTCACTCCCTTTTACTGCTGAGCGGTAAGTATCCCATTGTATGGATATGCCACAATTTGTTTATCCACTCACCACATAATAAGTTTATCCATTCATATTTAGAAATTTGGGGTTTTATCCAGTTACAAATAAAGCATCTATGAACATTTGCTGACAAGTCTTTGTAAAAAGATATGCTCTAATTTTTCTTAGATAAATACTTAGGAATGAAATGACTGGGTCACATGGTGGGTATATGTCTGACTTTCTTAAGAAACTGCCAAAGTGTTTTCCAAAGTGGTTGCACCATTTTACATTCTCACCAGGTATATATGAGAGTTTCAGTTGTTCCATATCCTGGCCAAGGGTTGGTATGGTCAGTCTTTGAAGCTTTACATATTCTAATAGGTGTGTTGTGCCATCTCATTGTGGTTTTAATTTCCCTTTTCCTAATGGCTAATGATGCTGAGCTTCTTTTCATGTGCTTATATATCAATTGTATATTTTCTTTGCTTTAGAGACTGTTCAAATCTCTTGGCAATTTTTTAGTGTAAAATTGTGTTATTACTAAGTTTTTGAGAGTAATTTATATATTCTGGATTCAAGTCCTTTATCAGATATATGATTGGCAAATATTTTCTCTCACTTTGTGGGTTGCTTTTTATTCTTTTAATGATATCCTTCAAAAAGTAGGCGGTCTTGCCCTGACTAGTGGTTAGAGTGTTGGCCCGCAGACCGAAGGGTCGCAGGTTCAATCCCCAGCCCCAGTCAGGGTTGTGTGGGAGGCACTAGTCGATGTGTCTTTCTTACATCGATGTTTCTCTTTCTCTCTCTTCCACTGTCTCTAAAAAATCAGTGTAAAAAGATACTCAGGTGAGGATTAACCAAAAAAAAAAAAAAAAAAAAGTAGAAGTTCTTAATTTTGATGAAGTTCTAGTTAACCATTTTTTTCTGTGATAGTTTGTATTTTTGATGTCATATTTAAGAACCTTTGCCTAACTCAAAGTCGCAAAAGATTTTGTCCATTGTTTTGGTGGAAGATAAATAGTTTGAAGTTCTATTTTTAGGCCTATGATCCATTTTGAGTTCATTTCTGTATATGGTGTGAGATGTAGGCTGATGTTGTTTTTTTTAAATAATAGATTTTAGAGAGGGAAGAAAGGAAAGAATAAGACAGAGATACATCAAGCAGATGCCTCCCTCACGAGGCCCCAACTGGGGATGGAACCTGCAATCTAGGTATGTGCCCTGACCAGGAATGGAACCTGTGACCTTCTGGTGCACAGGACGATGCTCCAGCAAACTGACCCACACCAGCCAGGACAAGTGTTCCAGCATCGTTTGTTGAAAAACCATCCTTTCTTCCCTGAATTGCTTTGTACCTTTATCAAAAATCAGTGTCTGTCTATGTATAGATGTATGTCTGAAATATCTATTCTGTTCTATTTATTTGTCTATCTTTACACCATTACCATACTATCTGGATTATCATAGCCTTTTGAAAAATCTTGAAAGCAGATAGGGTTAGTGACAGTGTTAGTGATAATGTTAGTCGTAATGCGTGTTTTTAGCATATGCTAAACTTGGCTAGGCTTGGTGTAGTTATTTCAACAAGGTAGGATTAATGATATCATTAATGCAAAGTAATGCCATTAAAGGAAAAAATGTAATTTTAACGATTTCTTCTATTTGTCGGTCTCACAACTGGAACAAATATGAGAGAAAAGAAAGCTGGTGGATTCAGGAGGAGAGTACTTGTGAAATGCAGCAGAAGTAAGTAATGGAAGTCCAATGAAAAGCAAATACAAAGAAAGAGAATGAGAACTGAAATGTGAAGAGTGAGAAACCTCTAAACACAGAGGTATTAATCTAGAAAATGATAAATTGAGCACTGTGGTTTGGAAGGAATAGTGGCATTAATTTAATTTCTTATTGATGTGAAAATGGAGGTACAGCAATGTCCTCACCTAGAGTTTATCTAGAATCTCCTCTTACACAGAATCAGTCTATACAAATTTGGTTCCAGGCTGACAGTTGAAAGTCAAATCTTTGGGAGTAAAATCCTTCCAATCTATAGACATCATATTATAAATAAGAACTTAATTCCTGAAGAAGCATTTCATACATTAGAAAATTGGTCGTGAAAATGAAACAAAACACAAACGTGCTAGTATAAGCATTAATTATGTTAGGCTAAACACAATATAAACATTAATATTTTAACCATGGCCAGGTAGCTCAGTTGGTTTGAGCATTATCCCAATACACCAAGGTTGTGGGTTCAATCCCTGGTCAGGGCACATACAAGAATCAACCAATGAATGCACAAATAAGTGGGAAAACAAATCTATGTCCCTCTCTCATTCACTCTTTCTCCCCCTCCCTCCCTTCCTCTCTCTCTAAAAATCAATCAGTAAATTAAAAAATGTTTAATTAATATTTTAAATGCTCCTTTAGGGAACATTTTCTACATAGGCATATATATAGTACAGGGAACTTGAGAATGAAGATGTCTTTTTATTTTTCTACAGTAAGTGCACACATTTTTTCATTGTGCCCAGAAACTTTGAATTACCTTCAAAATTGGAGTTATTTGTTTTGAAAATCTGTGGCTTAATATAATATCCATGAAAGCCTCTGAAAAGTCTTTGAATAGTAAATGCTGGGGAGAAGCAGATTCCTTGGTGAGGTCTTCATTTTCAAAGATACTTCAGGATACACCAGCTGCGAACTGAGTCAGCGGAATCACCATAAACCCTGACCAGCTGGTGAGTGTTGCTAATCCAGTTACCTAGTCTTTGGCAGTTGTTAGGTTAAAGAAAATATGTGACATTATAATAGCAAAGGGGGCAAAAGTGGAAGTTAGAAGTTGAGCTATAATAAATCAAGGGAATTGATGTTTATTATGAAACTCTGGTTCGTTGTGAGAAGGCTATTTATAGACCCTGGCATTATACAGATTGGTCCAACCTGCTGAAGAAAAGATGTTAAACCATGTTAGTCAGAAGAAGCAGCTGTTGCAGAATTAGGAGCGGCGAGGAGGTGAGGCAGTCTGGTTGTTGCAGAAGGGGCTGAGGCTGTTTTCAAACATTTTTATCTTCACTCATATTTTTAAGTGATCATCTAAGAGTTTTCATCAAATCTATAAAGGTTTTGTTGCAAATGATATAATTTGTGGTTATTTTAACAGCTTTATTAAGGTATAATTGACAGGCAGCAATCTACACATATTTAAATTGTACAATTTGGTAAGTATTGACATATATGTATATATAGATATATCCATGAAACTATCACTGCTATCAAAATAATGAAGTGAGTCCATCAACTGCCCCTCCCCCTCCCAGTGTCATCATACCCCTTTGTAATCCCAAGAAAATCCATCAATGCTGGAAGTTAATTTTGTTGAAGGTTTTTAAAAAGAAATAGTTACTCAAGTTAACTATTTTTTCATGAATATTAGTAGTTTGTGCCTTTCAAGGAATTTTCCATTTCCATTAAGTTTATAGGTATAGAGTGGTCATATTATCCTTTTAATATCTGTAGCGATGTAACTTCTCTTATTCTTGAAATTGGTAATTTGCATCTTTTCTCTCTCTTCTCATCAGTCTGACTATATAGTTTTATAAATTTTCTTTATCTCCTCAAAAAACTAGCTTTTAGTTTTGTTTATTTTCCTGTTGTTTTTGTTTTTCATTGCTTTTTTGATATTTATTATTTTCTATTTTCTGCTTATTATGGGTTTCATTGGCTATTTTTTCTAGATTCTTAAAATGAAAGCTGAGATAATGATATGAGACCTTTCTTCTTTTCTAGTATATATATATATATATATATATATATATATATATACTATATTATACATAAATATCCCTCTAAATCTTGATTTAACTGCTTCCCACACATTTTGATATGTTGTGTTTTCATTTTCATTCCATTCAAAATACTAATTTCCATTTTTATTTCTCCTTTGACCAATGGGTTATTTAGAAGTATGTTATTTAGTTTCCAAATATTTGGAGACTTTTAAATATCCTTCTGCATTTATTTTTTATTTAATTTTGTTGTCATCAGAGAACATACTTTATATGACTTGAATCCTTTTAAATTTATTGATATTTGTTTAATGGCCTGGAATATTCTCTATCTTGATAAATATGTCATATGCACTTGAAAAGAATATGTATTCAACTTTTGCTGAAAGTAGTATTCTATCGATTTCAATTAAATGAAATGGGTTGATAATATTGTTCAAGTCTTCTACAGCTTTACTGATTTTGTATCCACTTTTTCTATCACTATTGAGACAGAGGAGTTGACATTTCCAACTATAAACAGAGAGTTGTCAATTTTTCCTTAAAGTTCCATCACTTTTTTTCATGTTCTTTGAAGTTCTGTTACTATATGCAAAACCATATAGGTTTGTCATGTTCTCTTGATTATTTGACCCTGTTTTCATTATAAAGTGACATTCTGTATCTCTGATAATATTGTTTGATCTGAAACCTACTTTGATATTAATATAGCTATTCCAGATTTCTTTTGATTAATGTTAGCATGGCAGATTTTTTTTTTAAATCCTCACCCAAGGATATTTTTCTATTTATCTTCAGATAGAGTGGGAGTGAGGGAGAGAGAGAGAAACATCGACGTGAGAGGGACACATCGACTGGTTGCCTCCCTCATGACCCTGACCAGGGCTGGAGATGAACCGAAACCGAGGTATGTGCCCTTGACCACTGGCTGACACGCTGACCACTGAACCAAACCGGCCAGGGCAGCATGGTAGATTTTTATACACCATAATATAGTTTTTTATTTAAAGCATTTTTTTTTTTGTAGATAGCCTAGTAATTTTTTATTGTGTGTCAGACATTGTATAGTCTATTTTGCCTGGTGATGGATATTTTTGTGTTCCAGCTTGTCTCTAGTACTCTTCCCTGCAAACCCTGCCAGCCTTGGCCCCTCTGGATTCCCAGCTCAGTTTTCTCATCTCAAGGAAACTGATGCTCTCTACCATGCCTGGAAAATCTACCCAGGAAGCAAGCTAGGGCCCTCATGTTGTATCCTATCTCTAAATGATCACTTTCCTTCATTGCCTGATGTCCACTGTTATGAGAACTCCTATTCATATATTTTGTACAGTTTTTCAGTTGTTTCAGGCAACAGGATAAATCCATTCTCTGTTATTCCATCTTGGCCAAAGGCAAAGTCTGAAACATATATTCCTTTTATTTTATTTTTTTACTTTAGCACCATTATAATATTGAGTAGTAGTGTGAAATGGGCATTGTTGTGTTGCTGCTTATGATAGAAACACCATTTTTTTTAGCCATTGAGTAAGAGGTTAGCTCTTAGTTTTTTGAAGATGGTCTTTGTCAGGTTTAGAACAGTTACTTCTACTCTTAGTTTGCTAAGAATTTTTATCAAAAGGCTTTTGAATTTTGTCAAATATTTTTATGCACCTATGAGATTATCATATGGTTTTTCTCTTACATTCTGTTAATATGGTGAACTATAGTGATTGATTTTCAAAAGCTGAAATAATTTTGTATTCCTGGGATACAATCTATGTGATCATGATGTGTTGTTCTTTTTATATATTGCTATAAATTCTTATTCTAAAGATTATTATATTTATGTTAATGAGAGATATTGTTTGAAGTTTTCTTATAATGTCTTTGTTTAATTTTAGTATCAGGGTAATGTTGGTCTCATAAAATGAATAGAAAAGTGTTCCCTCCTGGTGTTTTTTCTAAAAGATTTTATATAGGTTTGATATTATTCCTTCCTTACAAGTTTGGTAGAATTAACTATTGAATTCATGGGTCTGGAAATTTTTGTGGAGTGTTTTAAATTAATTTAATTTCTGTTATTGATATGTTTCTTTTCAGGTTTACTGTTTCTTCTGACAAAATGGTAGGTATAATTTTGATTTATTCATATCAGATGGCTTTTGTTGTGTTGGCTGCTATCATTTTTTTTTATTTGACTACCTAAGGGAAAAGAAGTCAGTGCCCCAACTAAATCAGATATTGCATGTTTTAAAAATTCTTGCAGCACACAGTTTGAAAATCACTGCTCTATGTATCACTTTAATTGCATCTCACAAATTTTGATGTTTTCACTTTCATCAGTTCAAAATATTTTGACTTTTTAGACATATAGGTTATTTAGAACTGTACTGTT
Source organism: Tadarida brasiliensis (assembly GCA_030848825.1). NCBI lineage: Eukaryota > Metazoa > Chordata > Mammalia > Chiroptera > Molossidae > Tadarida > Tadarida brasiliensis. The sequence continues at coordinate 103,762,819 of CM061257.1, read as the reverse complement.
TAATCTTTACATACAATAGACTTTTCCATCTATATGTTTATGTCATCTTTCTAAGTTAATCCTGTTTTAGTCAAGGAACAAAATCTCTATGATTTTATTTTTTAAATTTTATGAGTCATTTTAAGACCCAGCCTACTGTCTATCTTTGTTAATGTTCTGTGTCCACTTGACAAGAATGTGTATCTTGCAGTGTTTGGATGAGCCATCGGAGATGTTACGTTAAGATGGTTGATGGCGTTCTTTGAGTCTTTTATGTAATTACTAATTTTCTATTAACACTGCCTTTACCCGAGAGATGAGTGTTAAAATAGCCAACAGAACTATGCATGTGTTGATATTTTTCATTTCAGTTTTGTGAATTTTACTTCCTTTATTTTTCCAAAATATGTCATTAGGTTGATACACATTTCATACTATTATGTCTTCTTGGTGAATTTACCCCTTTATCATTATGAAATGTCATTCATTGTCCCTGGGAAGTTTTCTGTTTTTTAATTTATTTTTTATATTAATACAGCCAGCCACTTTAAATTAATGTTTTCAAAGTATATCTTTTTCCATCCATTTACTTTTAACCTTTGTCTTTATTTTTATTTATTTTTTTTAATCCTCACCCGAGGACATTTTTCCATTTTTTGTTCAGATAGAGTGGGAGAGAGAGAGAAGAAGAGAGAGAGAGAGAGAGAAACCTCGACGTGAAGGCCGGGGACAAACTGCAACCAAGATACGTGCCCTTAGAGGGTACTGAACCCGGGTCTCTCTGGACCGCAGGCTGACGCTCTAACCGCTGAGCCAAACCGGCCAGGGCCCTTTGTCTTTATTTTTAAAACAAGTTTATTACACACATAATATAGTTGAGTCATCTTTTTTAAAAATCTAGTTTGAGCCATGGCCAGTGTGGCTTAGTTGGTTGAGCATTGTCCCATGTGCCAAAAGTTCACCAGTTCTATTCCCAGTCAGGGCACATACCCAGGTTGCAGGTTTGATTCCTGGTCAGGGTGCCTCCGGGAGGCAACCAATCAATGTTTCTCTTTCTCTCTCTCCCTCTCCCTTCCTCTCTCTCCCCTTCTCCCTTTCTCTCTCTCTAATATCAATAGAAACATATTTTTTTAAATCCAGTTTGACAATCTCTATTTTTAATTGGAATGTTTAGACCTTTTGTATTTAATGTAGTTGTTAAGATAGTTGAATTTAAATCTACCATCTTACTATTTGTTTTCTATTTGTTGCATTACTTTTTTCTTTATGTCCTTGTTTACTGCCTTCTTTTGAATTATTTTAATTTTTAAAAATTCGTTTTATTTCCACCATTGCCTATAACCTTTGTTTGCTTTTCTTTTGTGGGGGCTATTGCTCTAGGGCTTACAGTATACATTTTTTTAACTTATCACTCTACTTTCAAATAATATTTATACTACTTTATGTAAAATATAAGAACTCTTCCAACACTACATTTCTATTTTCCTTCTTCTATCCTTTGTGTTATTGTTTTCCTATATTTTACTTCTACCTATAATAACATCAGCCCCGTAATATATAGTTAATATTGTTGTTTTTAAAGAAATTTAAAAATGAGTAGAAATGTATGATTATTCTGATGCTCTTCATGCCTGTATGAGGATTAATATCATAGATACCATAGCCCTTTTGTCTGAAGAAGTTGCCTTTGTTTGTATGTTTCACATTTCTCATTGTATAGGTCTGCTGGTGATTATCTTTTTTGTATATAATTCATGATTTCACCTTCATTTTTATTTTTCGACGTATCCAGGGCATGAACCAGGCATGGGCACAGAACAAACACCAAGCTAGGATAAACAAGGAGTTACTTTGTCCCTGGTTGATATGACACAAGCACCACCAAACCAGATGCAACTCTACCCAGGTCAGGGACATCATCTTCATTTTTTGAAAGACATTTTTGCTAATAGAGAATTCTAAGTTGACAATTTTTTTTAACTGAGGATGTTTTTCCATTGATTTTTTTTTTTCTTTCAGATAAAATGGGAGGGAGGGACAGGGAAAGAGAGAGACAAAGAAATATCGATGTGAGAAAGACACATCGATTGGTTGCCTTCCATACGACCCCCACCAAAGCCAGTGATCGAACCACAACCAAGGTACATGCCCTTGACTGGAATTGAACCTGTGACTCTTTGGTACACGGGCAGATGCTACAACCGCTGAGCCAGACCAGCCAGGGCTAAGTTGACAATTTGTAAGTTTAGGACTTTAAATGTACTGTTCCACTGTTATTTTTTATTTTACATAGTTTGATCAGAAGTCTAATGTAATTTGCATTTTTATTCCTGTTTACAATGTCTTTTTGTTTTCTGAATGTTTTTAAAACTGTCTTTATCAGTGATTTTCAGCAATTTGATCAAGCTGTGCCTTGTTGTGTAACAACAATTTTTTATTGTTGTTAATTATGGTTAGGGTTAATTTTTTCCTCAGATCTGTGAGAATATAGTTTTCATTAAATTTTGGAAAATTTGGGCATTTAAAAAATGCTTTTACTGAAACTCTATACATATGTTACACTGCTTTATATTTTCCTACATATCAACGAAGTTCTGTTAATTTCTTTCAGTTTTTTTCTTCTATGTGCTTCAATATGTAGACATCCCATTGTGTCTTCCCAACTGTGTCTTCCCAAGTATGTCTTCAAGTTCACTTATCTTTTCTTCTGCAGTGTCTAATCTGTTCATCCTATTTAGTGAAAGTTACAATTAAAAATTATTTATTGATTTGAGAGAGAGAGGAAACATTGACTTGTTGTTCCACTTATTTATGCATTCATTGGTTGATTCTTGTATGTGCTCTGACCTGAGAAAGAATCTGAAACTTTGGTGTATGAGGACAATGCTGTAACCAACTAAGCTACCTGACCAGGGCCAAAAGTTTCATCTTAGATATTATGTTTTCATCTCTAGAATTTCCATTTGCTTCTTTTTTATATTCTTTATTTCTGTCTTTTTTTTTTTTTTTTTTAATCCTCACCCAAGGGTATTTTTCTGTTTATCTTCAGATAGAGTGGGAGGGAGGGAGAGAGAGAGAAACATCAATGTGAAAGGAACACATCGACTGGTTGCCTTCTGCACAACCCCGACCAGGGCCGGGGACCGAACTGCAATCCAAGTACATGCCCTTGGCCGGAATCGAACCTGTGACTTATTGGTCCACAGGCCGATGCTCGAACCGCTGAGCCAAATGGGCCAGGGCTATTTCTGTCTTAATTATGTTCATCTGTTTGTAATTTCCTTGAGTATATTGACTATAGTTCCAGTAGCACTTTAAACATTCTTATGTGTTAGTTCAATCATCTCTTTAATTTCTGGATTTATTTCGAAGGACTGATTTTACCACTGGTTATTGGTCACATTTTCGTGGTCCTTCTTATATTCAGTAATGTTTTATTGGAGTGTAGCCATTGCAGAATTTTACATTTTTGACTGTTGTATTTTTTCTTTTTTTTGTGGAGTAATATTTCTTTTAAATTACATATTTTGTTCTGACCTTCATATAAGTTAATTATGTATTATCCATCTTGATATTTTTAAAAGTAACTTTTTAAGCTTTTTTTTTTTTTAAGCAGATCTAGAGTAGCTTTCTCTCTCAGGCTACTCCCCTCCCCACTACTAAGACATTACCTTTAGGGGTATTTACTAAATGCCTAGTATATTCAATTAGGTATCTTCCCTCTGGCTTTGAGGACTCAAATGATTCTCAGACTTATATGAATTCTTGGGATTTTTCAGATATTGCTTCCTTGGTAATAGTTTTTCCCCTGAAAGTTCTTTACTAAGACCTGTAGATTTTCATTATATCCATGACTAGATTAGCATTAGGCCATAGTCTCAAGAGAACTCCTGTGCAGATTTTTGGAGTACTTTCTCTGCATAACAGCACCCTTCAAGTATTCTGTCCTCTGAATTGTAGCCCGTTACCCCAAACTCTGATTTTTATCTTTTTATACAATAAGATCGTCTGTTTTTGTTTGTTTGTTTGTTTTCTGAGTTTCCCATCCATAAAGTAAGTTCAGAAAGTGACTGTAGGCATAATGCTGCAGTAATCACAGGGCTTATTGCATGTTTCCTTTCTCCTTGGGAATCATAGTATGTTGTCCCATGTTTGAAATAGTTTCATATATTTTTTCTCCAGTGTTCTATTTGTTATGGTGAAAAGGTAAGTCCAGATCCTGTTACTCTCTTGTGGCTGGTAATGATAGTATGCCATTTTATTTTATTTTTTTGATAATCCTCACCCTAGGATATTTTTCCATTGATTTTTAGATAGAGTGGAAGGGAGGGAAGGAGAGAGAAACATCGATTGGTTGCCTCCCCCACGACCCAGACCAGGGCTGGGGATCAAACCTGCAACCCAGGTATGTGCCCTTGACCAGACTTGAATCCATGACCCTTTGGTCTGTGGACTGACCCTCTAACCGCTGAGTCAAACCAGCCAGGGTGATAGTATGCCATTTTAATTATGTCATTTATTTATTACATTTAACAAATATTTATGGGACACCTATTGTGGAAAGCCCAGAAATACAGAGATAAATGAGTAACAGACCAAAAATTACAATATGCTGTAGCTTTCTAATATGGCCCTCAAATTCTTTAATAGTTTTTCCATCAAGACGTGAAATTTATTTCTTCACCTTGAATGTAGACACTGCAACTCCTTTTCCAATACACTATGACTGAAATATTGCTGTGCCAATTTCCTAGCTCAGGTCTTAAGAAAGTGTTAGTTTCCTTTTCCTGTCTCTTGAAATGCTCAGTCCAACATTCTGGGATGAACCAAGCAGACACACAGGAGGTCCCATGTGGTTGTTCTGGCTGACAACCCCAATGACCCAACCAACTGCCAGCATCAATTGCTAGACATGTTAATTGTGTAAATTTTCAAAAGACTGCAGCCCCAGGTATAGTCATCCCAGACTTTGAGCCGCCCCTGATGAGACTGTGCAAGAGAGGCAAGCTGTGCTTGGGGAGCTCTGACCGCATTTCCCATCTGTAAGCAAAAGAAATTATTATTGTTGCACTAAAATACCAAGTTTGAGTGGTTTTGATGTAGTAAAAGACACCTGAAACAAATGTAATACCATTAAGAGCTGTGATAGAGGCGACCAGTATCAAATGAACAAATGTTTATTACGTGACTACTACCAGTCAGGTACTGTATCAGGAAAGACTTTTGAAAAATTAATAATGAGCAGAGGTTTAGAGAAGGTATAGAATCAAGAGTAGGAAAGGCAAAAGGAGTTGCTTGTTTAAAGCCATGGAAAGTATGGACATCAGAAAAACAAAAGTACAGCGTATGAAAAAAGACTGTGAGGAGATGAGGTACTGAGAGACCTGTTCAGAAAGGATGTAACACTAAAGAGTTAGGATTTAATCCTGAAGGCAGGAGACTAACCTGCACACTTGAAATCATGCAATTCATTTAATTATTTACTTAATGACTGTATTTCCCATAGGCTGTACTCCAAAAATGATGATCTCACATAGAGCTTTTATCTCTATGATGTTTCCAGTATCTAGAATGGTACCTGGCACACATGGAGTTAATAAATATGTATTGAATGACTGAGTGACTGAATAATCATATGAGCATTTTATAGGAATGACACAATCAGAAAAATTGTTCCAGCAGAGGTTTGGAGAATGTTTGGAAGATAGACAGATGTATTAGTCAGCCTGGCTGCCATAATAAATGATCATAGACTGTGGCTTAAATAACAGAAATTTCTTTCTTTTATAGTTCTGGAGGCTGGATCCTAGATCAGGGTGCCAGCATGGTTAGGTTCTGGTGATAACTCTGGACTGGCTTCCAGGCATAGCTGCCTTCCCACTTCGTGCTCACATGGCAGAGAGAAGAGAAATCAAGCTCCCTGGTGCTTCTCCTTATAGGGGTACTAATCCCATAATGAGGACCCCCATCCTCATGATTTCATCTGAACCTAATTACTTAATTATCCACCAAAGTCCCCATCTCTAAACAATATCACATTGATATTATAAATACCAATATATGAATTTTGGGAGGACACAATTCAGTCCATAATAGTAGGAAAGGAGAAAAATATAGTAGAATGAATGTAATCATTCGGCTAAGAGATAATGAGGATGTGAAATAAAGTACTGTTAATAATCATCGTAGCATACTTTTTTCCCTAAACCTTAAAATTGTAGATTTTTCTTGGAGTAACTCTGTTTGCATGTTGCTATCTTTTTAAAAAATGTATATGAATTTTCAAAATCAAACAAAAAAAGGGATTTAGCATTTTAAAATTTAGCATCTTAAAATAGAATTTAGTAAACACATATTACAGAAACATTTGAATGTGAAATTGATATATAGTCTCTACAGTGTTTTTAAAGCTATGGTAATACTAAAAGTGAAACTCCTGCAGTTTCAACGTTTTAAGGGATAATAATGAAAAGCTAACCTCAAAATACAAACCCATTTCACTTTTTATATTTGGCTTTTATGTTAAACATAACAATAATGTTAACATTTTTACATTTTAAAAATGTTTATTATTCATAGCATATTAATCATAAAGGCTCCAAATAGCTAACGTCACCCTTCTAGGTCAGAATATATAGATAATTCTGTCAAGATTAATAGTTGTTATTCCTTCACTATTCCCAGTGCTCACATATTCATAATCAAGGCTTGAACAATTTGATCAATAGATTACTGCTGGCAACAGAATAATGTAGTCTCATTACTGAACCACAAAGCACATCCAAATGCATTTCTGTAAACATTTGGCTGTGATACGGGTAATTATAATAATGTGCCCCAGACTCTGCTCAGGAACTTGAGGTTGACAAATTGTCACCTGATTCTGTCAGCCAGGTAATCAAGAATTGGTTTTTGACAGAATGCTCTGGTTCACAAACCAATAGTGATGTTTTGGAAGAATTTTATACTGTCATAATGAAATACAAACAAGCTTTTGGTACTGGCTCCTCAAGATGTTAAGAACCAGTGGTATAAACATACCACATTGTTTTTTTACATTGTTACGTTTTTACTTATTTTTCCTGCTTTTGAAAGAAAATAGGCGTAATCATTAAAATATTTGGAAAACATTAACTTCATAAGAACCGTCTCACAAAGAACTTATATGCATGTATGTGTATCCAATGGACATAAGACAATAATGCTGCGGGAAGAGGGGTCCAGATCCGGAGGAGGGTGTCTGGGGGGGGAAAAAGGAGAAACATCTGTAACAAAAATAAATTAATAAAAATTGCAAAAAAAAAAAAAATCCCAAAAATCCCAAATCTTATCACTCAGAGAGAATCATGTTATAATATTCTCATCTATTTCTTTTCAGACTTAAAATATATGGGTTATTTTGTAATTCTGCATCATTTTGTAACCTGCTTTTAAAAACTTATTTAGATGTAAATATAGACCTGTAAATATAGACCTATCACCTATAATAGCTGTGGAGTTTTTACATCGTGTCTACTGTAATTTACTTGACCAATACTAATTATAACTATTGCTTATACTTATTTATTGCTTACTATATGCTAGGCACCTAAGGGTTCACTTGTATTAATCCATTTGATCTTCACAATCCTATTATTTCTCTCTCTCTTTTTTTTTTTTTTACAGAAGGGGAAGCTGGGGCACCAAGAAGTTAAGTGATTTGTCCTATCTGTTAATGTTGGACATTTTAGTGGTTAACAATGCTTTGATAATATAAGCAATGTTGCTATGAATATCTTTGTTCATGTTCTTAAAGAATGTCTTTAGGATAAATTTCAAAAAGAATTGCTGGGTCCAAAGGTGTTCACATTTTTAAAGGCTTTGGTTACATACTTCCAAATATTTTCTTTAGGAGGAATATATTGATTACACTTAATTGAACAATGTGAATGTATGATTCCCCATATTCCTGATTCTATTCTTTGAATGACAAAAATGTATCTAAATGCTAATTAATTTGCATTTTCACTTTTAGAAGTGTAACTTCATTCTTGACGGATTTTTGTAAGCACTCTTTGTGCACCACTAATAATACTAATCCTGTTGTTGACACCTTGCAAATATGTGTTTACATGCCACTTTAGGAGGTGCTCTATTTTATTTTTCTGTCATAATTTACAGTTTCAATTCATGTGCAAGACGCCGTTTGTTCCAAGTGGGGCGCAAAATCTAGTCGATGCTCCTTAAAATTTCTACATGACATAGAGCTTTCGTTAAATAAAATCAGTAAAATTACTAAATAAACATCTCCAGTGGTTAGGAATCATTAATCATTTTCTAGCTCCATCTTCCAGTTCTTTCTGCTCGGCTGAGGGGGGACATTCTTGGGTGTGAAACTTATTTTCCAACCAACACAAGCGCTTGGTGACTGCACAGTTAGTCAGAGAACCAACGCCCATCGAGGAGCGCTTTGCCCACTGCAAGCCGCGCGCAGGGACTCCGGGGCCGCCCCCAGCGCTCTCCAGGGAGCGCGCGCCGACACTCCCCTCTGCGCGGGTTCGAGCCAATCCGTCCACTCCCAGACTTCATCCAAGCAAGTTTCTTGTCACCGCAGACAGCACATTACTCATAACCTTTACACCTAGATGACTCCAAACGAGGGCGTTCCCACCCCCCTCCACAGGGAACTGCAAAGTGAGGACAACCGACAGAGAGGGAAAAGGGGGTCTCGCTCAACACAAACGCGACCCTTTTTCTTTCCCAGTCCGTTTCACTGCGGGGCTTGCTAGTCGGCCTCGGCGCGCCTGGAGGACCCCGTCTGCCGGAGACTGCCGGCCACGGCAAAAGCCGGAAACGCGGGCGTTAGTGCTCCTCTCCTGTGTGAATAATCAAAAGAGGAATGGGGTGGAGGGGGCGCTTTGCTTGAACTTGTTTTGGTGGGGCAGGTTCTGGGCAGGTTCTGGGCAGGCAGCGCTGCGGTCGCCCGGATTCCCGAAAGGCTCCACGCGGGGGGCCTTCTCGGCTGCTTCGCTGTGGCCGCCGCCGTCGCCCCTGCTGGCGCTGCAGCCGCCGCCGTTGCTGGGTTTCGGGGAGACGGGGGTCTGTCGCGGACCCTGTGGAGTCCGTGTCTGTTGCTGTTTTTGCCTGAGGAGTGTTCCTTCCTCCGTCGCACCCTGACTCCCGTGGTGTCGACGGGGAGTCCCTGCGGACACCTCGGCACGCAGTGGAGATGCCTCTCTTTGCCACCAATCCCTTCGATCAGGATGTGGGTAAGTGCTTCTGCCGCTGCCTGTGCACCGGCCTCGGGACTGCGGACCCGCTGTCCGGCTCTCTGCGTCCGTTCGGGACCCCCGGCCCGGGCCACGCTGTCCCCTTAGCTAGGCTCCAACCTTCGGGGTTCGGAGGCGGCTGCGGGCTTGGCGCATTGTCTTTGAAAGAATCGGGACTCAGACAGCCGTGAAATGGGCCTTGAGCCGGGACTGGGGCTTTGGAAAGAATCGCTTACAGGGTTGCTTGCTGTGCAGAGCTCCGGAGGAACAGCTGGTGCAGCATCTGGTGCTGGGACCGTGCTTCTGGGAGAGCAGAGCCGAGGGGGAACATCTCGGCCAGGGCAGGATTAGAAGCCCTATAATAAAGTGTTTCCCTGGACAAATGTTATGCGGCTGGAACTAGGAGAATGTTTAGGTTGGGTTCCTTAAAGGATTTAAAAATCTGTTTTGTAACTGTAACGGGAGGAGAGCTTCTGTTTAAGGGTAGACTCTCAAAAGCGTTGGGAGAGCTGAAAAGGGGCTATTTGGCAGCAGCTGAGACCGAATTGAGGCCCTGAGCCACGGGGCTGCCTGGCTTAGCAGGTCTCTGCACTTGAAGTGTGGATGAGGACCTTGGATCCGAAAATGCTAATTTGTTTTGAATTTGAAATGCTCTTCTATTTTATTTTATTTTCTGAGTCATTGTTAGTAGGTGCTAATTACACCAGTTCAACAGGTTAACGTTTATTTACCTTTTCCTGTTTTAGGGGTAATAGCTTCAGGAGTTTGAGTTTCCCAGAAGATAATTTTGGGGAGATTAGAATGCAAGTAGGAACTACCTTGGCACACACATGTGGAATGAAACCAAGCCAAATACCAAATCCCCTAAGACAGAATTTACTAATTACTGTAGTGAAGAAATGTAAGGACAACTTGAAGTGGAGTTGCTTGTATATTTTAATTGCGAATGGTGGGTGTCAGGTTTTGCGTTTTTAACCCTTCCTCATAGCGTATTACTGAAGCTTGGAGATTTGGGTTAAGACTAGAATGGGGTTCAATCTTGTATCTGCCACTTCCTAGCTAAGTGAAACGAAGGGCAAGATACTTAAGCTCTTTGAACCTCAATATCCTCATCTTTTTTTAAAAAAAATCTTCACCTGAGGATATTCTTTCATTGATTTTTTTTCAGATAGAGTGAGAGGGAGGGAGAGAGGGAGAGACAGAGAAACATCTGTGTGTCTCTGATTGGTTGCCCCCAGCACAACCCTGATGGGGGCTAGTGATCAAACCTGCAACCCAGGTACATGCCCTTGACCAGGAATGGAACCCATGATTCTTCCATCTGCAGGCCAGTGCTCTGACTTCGGAGCCAAACTAACCAGGGCTCAGTATCCTCATCTTTAAAGAGTGAAAACCACATTTCATGATTAAATGAAATAATATATGTAGGGTGCCTACTGCAGCACCCTTATATAGTAGTCACCTACTAAATGATAGTTGTTGTTTTTTTTGTTCACGTTTAAATGAATGCCCTAAATACTAACAGTGAGTGGAACTTTAGAGATCACCAATAATACTTGTAAATAATTAATAGGAGAATTGCATTTTATAAGCACTTAGTACACGCTATTTACAGGATATTGTTCAGTGACATAAGAAATAGAGTTACTAATAAGACATGGTTGCTGCTCTTTAAGTCGTTTTACAACTTATTACATTAATTTCTAGGGCAAATGCTTAAAATAAAACAAAAAAAAAATCCTCACCCGAGGATATTTTTTCCATTGATTTTTACAGAGTGGAAGGGAGGAAGGGGAGGGGGGAGAGAGAGAGAGAGAAAGAGAAACATCAATGTGAGAGAGAGACATCAATTGGTTGCTTCTAGCAGGCACCTTGACCTGGTTGGGAATGGAGCCTGCAAGTCAGGTACATGCCCTTGACCGGGAATTGAACCCATGACCCTTTTGAATGTGGGCCAACACCCTAACCATTTAGCCACACTGGCCAGGGCTAAAACAATTTCTTATTTCTGCTGCTTTTGTTTCCAGTACTTTTATCTAATTTTTATGTAATCCAGCTTCGTTTACCCAATCACCTTTATAACCTACTGACTTTTTCAGCGCACATTTTCATTGGATTCAGATAAATTTCTTAATGTCAAAACCTTTCTCAGTACCTAAACACCCAGTTCAAAGCAGGCTCCCCCTTGCCTTTATAAGTTTGCTTCTATTATTTCTTTTACCTTTCTACATATTCTCATGATTAAAGGCCAGCTCAGAATCCAACTCATTATACCTGAATCATTTCCTGATTACTCTAGCCTAGGGTTTTTCAGTAGCAACACTATTGATGGTTTGGACCAGAGAAATATCTTTGTTGTGTGTGGGGGATGTAAGGTGTTTAGCAGCATCCCCAACAAATACCCACTAAAGGCCAGTAGCACCCCCTCCCCCAGTTGTGATGTTCAGAAATTGCTAAATGCCCCTCAGGCCCACAAAACAGCTCCCAGTTGAGAACCAATGCTCTAGTTCACCATAATCTCCACTCTTCTAAAAACTCCTGCAACACCTTTTATCTTTACCAAATTATTTAGCATTAAAGGTAGTTATATCCTGTATTATGCTTCTTAACTATTTTATTGGTTGTTACATAATAGGTGCTTAGTATTTGTTGAATTTAGAATGTGTCACTTGAGCCTGTTAGATAGTATTTGGATCAATTCTTTCCTCATGATCAATGTATAAAAATATCATGAAAGGTTATCTAAGACCTGTTAGAGACTCCCAGTAAATAATCCTTGGACAGAGTCCAATGGACTCCCATGTTAAATATTTTACTAGGGTAGCATGTAGAATATAGAATGTATAATACATTTAACAATACTTTTTCATTTTGTCCATCAATGAATATGTCAGAGATATTAAAATGCTCCCACAAAATCACTTGATATAATTATTTACCATTTAACATTAATATACATTTGTACTTCAAAATTATCTTCCACTTATAAACTGGAATGGTGAATCAGAAATTCATGAACTGATTTATGTAATATATTTCATTTAAAGAAGCAAAATACTGGCAGTAGCTTTTCCCTAGAAGAAACATCAAAACATGTTACAGAATGTGAGCTGTGAGGACAGGGATTTTTGTTTGTTTTGTTTTGTTCAGTACCATATTCCCAGCACATAGTGTGTTTGACGCTAATAAACATTCTGTAAGCATTTATTGAATAAATGAATCTTATTTTGGATATTATATTTCTTGCCAAGTTCAACTCTTGAATTATAAAGATAACTCATTCCATCAAGCTTTTCTTTCAAAGTCCCTAGTGGCTTTCATCTTGTCAAATCTGATGGTCAGCAGTCAATTCCTAGTCCTTTTTTTTTGTTGATCTCTTAGTATTCCTCTTTGATGTACTTTATTCACTTGCTTTCCAGGACACCAAACTTTTTCTGATTTTCTGCTTAGCCCTTTTTTGGCTTCTCCTTTCTCTGACTTCCAAATGTTGAACTGAGCCTGGAACTCAGATCTAGAACTTTGGAATTTTTTTCCCATAGAGCCTTAGGAGACAATTTAGCTTAGCTTTAAGTATTCAGATTCTGGAGCTATACTGCCTGAATTCATTTCCTAGGTTTGCTGCTTACCAGCAGTGTGACTTTGGTCTAGATGCTTAGGTACTCTGTCCCTTCGTTTTCCTATCTTTACTGTGGAATATAGGGATAGTAATAGTTCTTAGTTTCTTTCCCCAAACCTGCTCATTCCTTCATCATTACCTATATCAGAATATGGCACCATTGATATTTCCTGTCACTCATCTCTACTCTTTAGGAGTCATCATGTGTTCTTTTTCCTTGAAAGTCCACATCCATTCTGTCAGGAATATCTTGTGGCTGTATTTTAACTCTTTTTTTTTTTTTTTAATCCTCACCTGAGAATATGTTCTTTTATGGATTTTTTAGAGAGAGAGAAAGTAAGGGAAAGGGAGATGGAGAGAAAGAGAAACATCAGTCGTTTGCCTCCCATACTCACTAGGAATCAAACCCGAAACCTGAGTATGTGCCCTGACCTGGAATCAAGCCCTCGACCTTTCAGTGTGCGAGATGACACTCCAACCAAACTGAGCCACACTGGCCAGGGCTCTATTTTAGAAACATATCCAGAATCTCATAATTTCTCCTTACCTCACCACTATTATCTTACTCCAGTCATCATTACCTGTTTCATAGACTATGGCAAGAGGCTTCCATTAGACTTCTTTGCTACCACTCTTGCCCCCTATAATCAGTTCTCATCTACAAAGGTCAGTGATCTTTGAAAAATGTCAGATGGTGTCACCTGCTCAGCATCCTCTAGTAGCTTCCAATCCCACTTACAGGGAAATATAGATTCCTTATTATGGTGCACAGTCTGGCCCCTTCCTGTGTCTCTGATGTGATTATGATCCCCAAATACTCTCATTCTAAGCCTCTTGAATCTGAACACAAGCTCATTCCTGCCTCTTTATCTGTGTTGTGCTGTTTTCTTTCCTGAGGATATTCTTCCATCAGGTATTTGTAGGTCTTCCATCACATCATTCAAGACTGTTCAAATCAGTTTCTAAGACAGGCTTTCCCTAATTACCTTCTGTAAAAAAATATTCATCTTTGCCGACTCACCATTTATTTATTCCATCTTATTATTATTGCTTTTTTTTTTTTATCCTCACCCGAGGACATTTTTCCATTTTTTGTTCAGATAGAGTAGGAGGGAGAGAGAGGAAGAGAGAGAGAGAGAGAAACATCGACGTGAAAGGGACACATCGAGCGGCTGCCTCCCGCACAACCCAACCAGGGCCAGGGACAAACTGCAGTCGAGGTACGTGCCCTTAGCGGGAACTGAACCCGGGTCTCTCTGGACCGCAGGCCAACGCTCTAACTGCTGAGCCAAATCGGCCAGGGCTTATTATTATTATTTGTTTTGCAGTGTTCAACTACCTGACATTGATTGATTGTAATATAAACTCCATAAGGATAAGAACTTTCATTTTTTTTTTAACTTTTTTATTGAATTTATTGAGATGACATTGGTTAATAAAATTATATAGTTTTCAGGTGCACAGTTCTATAATTCATCATGTGTATTTTGTATTGTGTGTTCACCACTCCAGGTGAAGTCTCCTTCCATCACCATTTTATCCCCCTATGTCTTCTTCTGAGGGCTTTTCATTTCTATCGCCAGTACCTTAGGGACAGTACATAGTAATTACTCAATAACTATTTATCAAAAATGAATTACTGATTATTTTTCTGGATCTCAAATTTTGTATTTCTATTCAGTGTTCTGTTATCACCCACAACATCAATCAGAAAACTGAACTTATCTTTTCCCAGTCTGGTTCTTTCATTATTTAGTAATTTTATAATGTTCTAGTTATTTTGACTTGAAACCCAAGATGCATTTTGAATAATTCCCCTTCCTCTGCTAAATCATGAAGTTTTGTTTTTATAATAATACATTTGCATTCCTAGTCAGATTATTTTGGATCAGTTTGTATCCTACAGAGTTGGACGTTTTTCCTTTGTTTTGCTTAGTCCACTCAGTATCATAAACCACAGCCAGATTAATCTTTATAAAGATTAATGTCCCATTCTCCTGCAGTATGGTGTGATGGAAGGAACTTGGGCTTTGGGTTTAAATTGCAGTCGAAGCATTTGCTATTAGTAAGTGGGCAAAGTAAAGCCTTGGGCAAGTACAGAACCTCTCTGAATTCACTTTCCGCCTTTGTAAATTGGGATAAAAATATTTACCCCATGGAGTTGATATAAGGAATACTTACAAAAACACTGACAATCTCTTCACTGGGGTTCAGTATGCTTCAAATACCTTAAATTCAGCATGCTCAAAATCATACTCAAACTTTTCTTCTCTAACATGCTTTTCTTCTGTTCAGATGACTGGTTCCTCAGTTTACTTAGTCAAATACATATGTCGAGAATCTGGGAGTCATTCTTGACTGTAGTTGTAATTCTCTACATTCTAAACTACAAGTATATACTGTCTTCTGCGTGGCAGGCACACTGATTATGCCCTCATGGATTCTGGTGTTGCTGTGGTCTGTATGCTTTATCTTCCTAATAGATTGGCTCCTTTTTACCTCATCAGCCTCACCTTCCACTACTTTTTCTCAAGACATATTTTACTCCTTGTTGGTTTTATACTAATGCTTTTTCAGGTGTGGTTCCTCTAGTCTGACATACCCTTCTCTTCATTAGTCCTCATTAGGGTTGTTTTAAGGAGCCGTTGCATGTAACGCAGTTAGCACAGTACTGGGCATTTAATAATCAATAGATAAATTTTAGCTCCTCATAATAAAGTTAGAAATAATTGTGGTGCCTTTGGATACTACT
This sequence comes from Tadarida brasiliensis, assembly GCA_030848825.1. Classification (NCBI taxonomy): domain Eukaryota; kingdom Metazoa; phylum Chordata; class Mammalia; order Chiroptera; family Molossidae; genus Tadarida; species Tadarida brasiliensis. The sequence goes on along the minus strand of CM061257.1, from coordinate 103,747,224 downwards.
TGGATTCTAAGGGGTGGAATCAGTTGCTGTCAAAAGAAACTCAGGAGAGAAAAAAAAAAGATACTTGGGAGAAAGGTGAAATTCAGCATATGGATATGTTAAAGGTCTGCTATCCACTGGGTTAAGAAATTGTACTTACTGTTTCTTCTGTTCCTATTTTACCATTCCTCTAAGCTATTCTTTCTAATACTTTTATGTTTTCATTTCTATTTTGTGTTCTTCTCTGAGATGTTTCCATACTGTTTCTTTGGCACTTGCTTTCTGATTAGTAGAGCTTCAGATAGCTTTTCTTTGTAGATACAATTTCCAGTAGTCAGGACGGACAGGGAATTAGATGAAACATTTTTGAAAAATTGATTTCCATTATCTCAAAAAGAGATTGATTTAAGACTTGCTTTCTCCATTGCTTATTTTCGAAGAGCATCCCCAAGACGATTGAATGACAATCTTTTTCTTGTAGCCTAAACATGGTGGGCAGTCATCCTGTCATCATTTCTCATCTCCATAAATCTTTGACAGTCCTAAATTTTGAGAAAATCAAAAGAAGCTGCTAATCAGAAAAAAGTTATCCAATCCATTGAGGCTATTGAAATTTAAATGAAGCTGTGTGTGTTATCTTCTGGGTATTGCTAGGCAAATTTATCAATCTCCTTTTATTGAATATTTGTGTAAGGATAATCTGAGGATGAAATGAGATCATTAAGAAGCTTTGAATTCTTTATTTAGAAGCAAGTCTTTTATTTTTGTTGTCACTTTCCCTTTCCCACAAACCATATTTTTGTCTTAGAAAGTAAATAGTTTGGATTTCATTTGCTAATCACAAGACCATGTTGAACTGCTGTGAGTGGTTTATATTCTTCTCATTTAAAAAATACTTGTTTTATAACAGAAGAATTCTGCTACTGCGCTTGTTGATCTTGAGCATAAGTGATGTGAACAGTTTTAGAGCTCTGAATAGGTTGCATTTCTGATTTGTATATATACGTTTGAGTCAAATACTGATCCTGTTTATGTGTAGGAAAATAACTAAGGTAGTTCATGAGTGTTCAGCCCTTGCCTTTCCCCTCCCCTCCCTACAGGGGCTTCACCTTTGCTTTCTTCACTTCTAAGCTCCAAGGGCCAGCCCTTTACCTTTATTTTATTTTATTTTTTTTAATCCTCACATGAGGATATTTTCCCATCTGTCTTCAGATAGAGCGGGAGGGAGGAAGGGAGGAAGAGAGAGGGAGAAACATTGATGCGAGAGGGACACATCGACTGGTCACCTCCCACATGACCCCAACCAGGGCTGGCGACAGACTGCAACTGCAACCGAGTTACGTGCCCTTGGCTGGAATCGAGCCTGGGACTCTTTGGTTTATGGGCCGACGCTCTAACCGCTGAGCCAAACCAGCCAGGGCCCAGTCCTTTACCTTTGTAACTTGTTTCCTAAATCCATTTCTTCTATGAATTACTTCTACTGCTGTGATTTTCCAAATAATGTTCTTTTATAGTTTGAGTCTTGGCTTTGAAATCTTTCCTAGCCAGAACTCAAGTACCAAGGTTGCTGAACCCAGGTCTGGTCTAACACCACCAGTCTAACACCTGGTGCTGTTTCCGCCACCACCAACACTTAGTTATGATAATAAACAATTTATATTTGATGAGACATAAGCCTGTCATTTTTAGTTAACTATTAACTTTTTAATATTAAGTTTTAATAAACAGTTATTATGCTTTTAAGTAAGGTGATAGGTTTTAAGATGTGTGTTCTTTTAAAAAAATGCACTATGCTTTTAAAAAAGTCTGCCTGGCTGCCAGTTACTAGGATGATGAATTAATTATTTAAAGGCACTATCATATCAAGGTAATAACTTGCCTTCCTTTCCTAAGAAGTAGTAAATGTTAGACTGGAGGATTATTTTTAGGATGACCCAATCTTCTTGGGTTTCAGAGGGTTTGAGAGTCAGTGGGGTAGGGCTATGAGACTTCTCAATTAGAACAGTTCCATTTAGAGTTGCTACACACACACACACACACACACACACACACACACATATGTATATATAAAAGAGTGATGAATAATAAATAATTTGAATAGTCTTTGTTCCTGTTTCCTGGGAGGGAGCTTCTAAATCCTTGGAATTTCCTGAGTGATAGGAGCATCTTTCTTAGTCATGGGGGGTTGCTGGTACTACACCTTAGTATAGGTATACTCAGCATGGGGGCTGGCCACTCCAGAAGGAATAACCTTGTGATTAGATAGTTGGGGCTTTGAGTCACATGATAGAAGCAGGGAGGGGACCGGATATAGAATTCCAAAAGATGGTCAGTCATACCTTAATAAGGTTACGCCAGTAAAAACTCTGGAAACCAAAATCAGTTGAGCTTCCTGGTTGGTGATGTTAGTATTGAAAGTGCACCAGAATGTTACCAGCAATTGGACCTTGGTTCAGCAACCTGTGTTGAGTTCTTGCAAAGAAAGAATTCACAGTTAAGACTCAAATATAAGCAAAAGTTTATTTAGAAAGTCACAGAGGTAGAAGAAGTGAGCCAGCTGGGCTGTGTGGGCTCAGACGTTACAGAGGCAAATGAGGGACCCTTGGAGCTTAGGAGAAAGCAAGCAGAGACAAAGGAAGAAGGCACTGGCAAGGGGTGGGGAGGGTACGGAGAGTGTGAGAAGGGAAGAGCAAGGGAGCTTGCTGGGTCCTTTGTCTGGAAGGTCTTTAAAAGCAGGGATTTCAGGGAATATCTCAGGGGAGGATCTCAATAGAATATCCATGTGTGTCCTTTCAGGGTCACATTGTGCACTGATTGGTTGGCACTAGGGGAGGGGATCATTAGTCATTGCATCTGGTCCTGATATCAGCCATGTTAACGTTCCATCTGGTTTTGCTGGAGCTGAAACACAACTAAGGCCTAACTTTCATCTCTAGTTTGATAAAAACTCTGTGTCTGTGGTCAGCAGACCTGAGGCTTTGCTCCTAAGATTATTCCATACGGGCCAGAACCTCATTGTCCTGAGGGCTTAATGCTTAAGGGAGTGTTCATGCAAGGGCTTGTATGGGAGTCAGATGAGCTTATTCTCCAGCCCTTTTGTTCCTCCTTTAGGGGCTCCACCACATGACTAACAACATACTAGGGGAGGAAAGGTCAGGGGAGGGTTCGAATCGCATGACCAGTGATATGCCAAGGGAGAAAAAGTCATGGTGGGGGCGAGGTCCTTGTTTTCCCAGTTTTGCCTCTTGCTAGGTTCCACCTTGGTGACATTTTATTGTTTCTACTTTACTCATGCCTGTCTAACTGCCTGCTGTAGTCATACACATTGATGTGCCAGGAGGGTGATGCATCCTGAGGGCTCAGAAGCTTTCTTTGCATTTGGGACCCTCCCAGAACTAGCCCTATGCATCTCTTCATTGCCTGGTTCAGATTTGTATCCTTTAAATAAAACTGTAATCATATGTGCTTTCCTGAGTTTTGTGAGTTGTTATAATAGTGATTTATTGAACCTGAGGGGGGATAGTGCGAACCCCTGAATTTGTAGCCAGTTGGTCAGAAGTGCATGTGGCTTGGGAACCCTAGAACTTCTTGCTCTTGTCTGAAGTAAGGAGAGACTTGTGGAGTTCTATGTTTTCAACTTGTGAAGTCTGTATTAACTCTGGGTAGTTAGCAGCAGAAGTACACTGTAGAGGGTTTCTGTATTGAAGAGTAAAAATTGAAAGCAAATGAAGTAGTTGCTATTAAAGTCTATGTATTTCTGTGACTTTTATGGATTCATATTGCAGTTATGTGATTAGGTTTAGTGTTTATTGAGCAGAGACTCAAAGCATGAATATTGAAAGAATTACCCATAGCAGAAATTATTATTTTTAAGGGATTTACAATATATTATTGAAGCTTGACAGCAGCAGGTAAATTTGGGTCAGTTATACGTGGGCCCCCCTGAACAAAATTAAACACCATTTTAACATTTGGTTTCTAAGTAACCTTTTTAATTTTCAGAGTAGCGTTAGTTTCTCATGTTCTCTTCCTTTCTCTCTTCGAAACCATTTTTTCTTTCTTTATTGATATTAGAGAGAGAGAGAAAGGGAGAGGGAGAGAGAGATAGAAACATTGATGAGAGAGAACATCGATTGGCCACCTCCTGCAAGCCCCCCACTGGGGATTTGGTCCATAACCTGGGCATGTGCCCTGACCAGGAATCGAACTGGCGACCTTTTGGTGCATGAGTCGATGCTCAACCACTGAGCCACACTGGCCCAGCTCTTCGAAACCATTTTTACATATTGGCTGTAGATTCATTTTTTTTCTAAAAATCTATCTCTGATCAGATTATTTCCTTGCTTAAAACTCTTTCTTGGCTCTCTGATTTTTTTTTTTTTTAATTTAATACAAACACCTCAACTGGTATTTTAGGTCTTAGAGTAGTTGCAACCTTTCACAAAGTAGTCTATATTTCAGCCAGGCTAGCTAGATTCTTCATTGTATGTCTTCAGTTTTCATAACTTTACTCCTTAATGTATTCACTTAAATAGAAACAGTTTATTACTAATCTTATTTTCTTCTGTCTTAGTATATCAGGAAGAAGCCTTTTGGGATACTCCTTTTCTCTCCTCCCAGGTCTTTACCTATTTCTCAATTTGTTTCAGGCATTGCATTTTTTCTGTGACTCTTTTTGTATTTTCTATTTAGGTCTCTATCTACTGGTTTCATTTCCTTCCTTCCTCCCTTCCTCGCTTCCTTCCTTCCTTCCTTGCTTCCTTCTTGCTGGTCGAGTTCCCAAGTCACTTCTTTTTTGTTTTTAAATTAAAGTTATTGGATAACATAGGTTAATAAGATTATATGTTTCAAGTATACAGTATTATAATACATCATCTGTATATTGCATTGAGTGCTCATCACCCAAAGTTTACTCTCTGTCTGTCACCATATATTTGACCTCCTTTACCCTCTTCAACTTCCCCCTAACCCCTCTTACCTTCTGGTAACCACCATACTGTTGTCTGTGTCAATGAGTTTTTTGTTTGTTTTGTTTGTTCATTTGTTGCTTTCTGTTTTATACCCCACATAGGAGTGAAATCATATGATTTTTTTTCCTTTTCTATCTAACTTATTTTGCTTAGTATGATACTGTCAAGATCCATCCATGTTGTCGTAGATGGCAGTATTTCATCTTTTCTTATGGCTGAGTAGTATTTCATTGTATATGTGAACCACATCTTCTTTATCCAATCATCCATTGAAGGGTACTTGCGTTATTTCCATGTCTTGACCACCGTGAATAATGCTCCAGTGAACAGAGGGGTCTGTATATCTTTACTGATAAATGCTTTCAGATTTTTCAGATAGATATCTAGAAGAGGGATTGGTGGATCATATGGTAGCTCTGTTCTTAATTTTTTTGAGGACCCTCCACACTGTTTTCCATAGTGCCTGTGCCACTGTAAATTCCCACCATTTTCTTTTTTAGAGTGTAAGTTGCCTCAGATCAAGCCTGGCCTAGGCTAGAAACTTCATTCCATTTTGTTGCATATGTTTAGATTTTATAATTTCCTGCAAATAAGTCACCTGACCAACATCTCACGTTTTGGACATTGGTATTAATTATACAGATGAATTCCTTGTGTGAGAATGACCTTTTGTTATCTTCTATTTTAGGAGATAGTAGGGTGATTAGGCATAGCTACCCTTCCTACCACTACCCATTGGTTATCCCCCTCTGCCATTTTATTATATACTTATGCTAGTTCTCCAGTGGTAGGGACTAACTGCTAGGTATTGCTACATCCCTTGGGGCTGTGATATGGATCAGGTATTGTAAACCTTAAAATTTGGTCATAGTTGGCTGCTTTCTATTTTCTGCTTTTAAGCTGGCTATGACCTACCTCCAGCTCTCAGTAGTAGGTCAGAATGGAGAAATGAGTGTTCTCTGTTGAACTAGATAGCAGGGCACTGACAGGAGCAGGGGAGCAGAAATTTTACCATCATATCACCAAGACCAGCCGTTACAGATAAGAATGTTGATATGGGTAAGGCCTCTCACCTCCAAACCATTTTAGGTTAAAAAAATGAGAAATATTAATAAGGATCTTGGTGATGATATTTTTTTTTAGCGTATCTGTTCTTTGAATCACAGTTCTTTGAATTGTCCAGTCAAGACAATTTATCTTCTATATCTGTATAGCTTTTGTTTCAGAAGATAAGAATGATTTTTTTTTTTTGAAGATTTTTTTCTTCCCACATAGGCTCTTGTTTCTAAGTTGCTTTCTTATGTCCCCCTCCCCCCCATATTCGTTTGTCTGTCTTTATCTTCCATGTTAATTTTTCTCAGAAAGCTGACAGTCCTTGGTTGTCTGCTCATGATTAATACTATAGAAATAAATAGCACATTGGAAACTCTGGTTCGTCTTTATTGACTTTGAACTTCATTATAGGTTGCTCTGGTGTGCCATTTACTGTGGAATCTCTCCATTCCTCCATATCTTTAGGTCTTTCCTCTTGGGCTGAGAGTCTTGTGATCCTTCTGTCTGAGGGTAAAGGTATGAGTGAAGATAAGGGCATGGAATAAGATAATTTCTGAGAGGGCAGATATTTGGAGGAAGGACCCCAATACCAACCCTTACTCTAGGGTTTATCAGGACTCACAGGACTTGGCATATAGTCATACTGTCAGCTATGATTTATTTATTTTTATTTTATTTTTAAAAAAATTCTGAGGATATGTTTTCATGGATTTTAGAGAAGAAGGGAGAGAGAGAGAGAGAGAGAGAGAGAGAGAGAGAGAGAGAGAGAGAAACATCAATTAGTTGCCTCCCATATGCGCCCTGACCAGGGATTGAACCTGCTGTGTGGATATGTGTCCTGACAGAGAATTGAACCTGTGATCCTTGGTGCACGGGACAACGCTCCAACCAAGTGAGCCACACTGGCCAGGGCAGCTATGATTTATTATAGTGAAAGTGTGACAGGCACCTCTCGCAGACACCAGAGAGGTATTATCAGACACCCCCCTGAATCAGAGGGAGAAGGCTGTCCCCACCTCGGTTCTTGTCATGCTTGTATAAATGAACTTAAGTGAGTGACTCCAGGTGATTGCATTGTGATAAAGCCAATTTATTAAAGCAATTAAAGCAAGCAAGCAAATTTATTAAAGAAGCAAGGCAAGCAAATCTATCATCCAGCATAATGTGTGCGGATGGACTCTCAGCTAATTTGAAGAGTGAGTTGGGTGGGGATTTGAGGCATTATATACCCTCCTGTCTATAGGTTTTGAAATTTCTCAGCTGAATATTTTGGTATAGCTTAATTTTCAAGGTCCCCTTTTATTTTGTTGTGGCCTTCCCAGAATTCATGAAAAGCACCTGGCAATTTTATCTTGCCAAGCTTTGAGACTGCTGGCTTTTCTGTTTAGAGAGTAAAAAATAAATAAAACTGCCAGTTTCCCCTTTCTTCTTCCCCCCTCCTTTCCTGCATTCTCCTGTTAGGGAGGCTTTTAACCATTTGCTCTCAAGAGTCCTTGGTTTGGGGAAGATAATGGCTTGTTATTTACAAGCTGGCTGCAGATTGCCCACACTGTTTGGCCTTGTTTTAACTTTTTTGTCTCAGTTTCCCTATTCCTCGTGCCCTGGAATTTTCCTAACTTTTCATTGCCCTGTAACAAAAGGACCCAACGTGCAATCAGCAAAATGAAAAGGGCACATCTGGTGAAGTCCAGGGAAACCCTGCACAAGCTTCCTAGGTTCCTCTCCCAGTGGGAGTCACACAAGACATGCTGAATTCCCCCAGCAGTGAGTTGTGATGACGTGTGAAATGTCATCCAGAGATGTTTGTTGTAGACTTAGTGTCTGGGTATTTTATTGGGACCTGATTATGTAGGCACACTCTGCCTGGCAGATACCCAAATTCCAGACTCTCAGAGGGAAAGCAGGTGTTTAGCATAAAGCATATTGTTTGCACAACCAGTTTAGGTATAGTGAGCCACTCTTCTCAGTTCTGAGAATGGTGGGAACCCTCCTGAAATCTTAATTTCCATACACCAGCTGACGCTTGTAAGCAGGCCTTTTAAAGGATACTTATTTTAACTCTTTTCTGCACAGCAGGTGTCAGCCTTCATATAGTTGCTTAATTCCTTTATTAATATTTTTTAAATGGACTTTATAGTTTAGAGCAGATTGAGATTCACAGGAAAATTGAGCAGAAGGTACAGAGATTTCCCATATACCTCCTGCCCCACACATGTACATAGCCTCCCCCAAAATCAATATCCTGCAACAGACTGGTAACATTTGTTACAATTGTGAAACTTGCCAACACCCATCATCACCTAAAGTCCATAGTGTACACTAATGTTGACTCTTGATGTTACACATTTTATTTTTTAATTTTTATTTCTTTTTTTAAATCCTCACCTGAGGATATTTTTCTGTTTATCTCCAGATAGAGTGAGAGGGAGGGAGGGAGGGAGGGAGGAAGGGAGAGAGAGAGAGAGAGAGAGAGAGAGAGAGAGAGAGAGAGAGAGAGAGAGAAACATCGATGTGAGAGGGACACATCAACTGATTGCCTCCCGCATGACCCTGACCAGGGCCAGGGACAAACCACAACTGAGGTACATGCCCTTGGCCGGAATCGAACCTGAGACTCATTGGTCTGTGGACCAACGCTCTACCGCTGAACCAAACCGGCCAGGGCTGGTGTTAATACATTTTAAAGGTTTTGGGAAATGAAAGTATAATGACATGTATTCAACATTATAACATACAGAGTAGTTTCACTGTCCTACAGATCTTCTGTGCTCCCCCTATTCATCTCACTCCCCCCCCCATTCCCTGACAACCTCTGATCCTTTTACTGTCTTCATAGCTTTGCCTTTTCTAGAATGTCATGAAGTTAGAAACATGTACTATGTAACCTTTTCAGGTAAGCTTCTTTTATTTAATAGTATGCATTTAAAATTTGTCTTTTCTTCGCTTGATAGCTCATTTCTTTTTAGCACTGAAAAATATTTTATTGTCCTGATGTTACCACAGTTTTACTCACTTGCCTACTGAAGGGAGTCTTGGCTGCTCCCAAGTTTTGGCAATTATGAATAAAGCTGCCAAAAACACCCATGTGCAGGTTTTTGTATGGACATGATTCAATTCCTTTGAGTAAATACCAGGATGTATGATAAGAATATGTTTAGTTTTATAAGAAACTGTCAAAACGTCTTCCAAAGTGTCTGTACCATTTTGCATTTTAACTAGCAATGAGTGAAAGTTCCTGTTCTTCTACGTCCTCACGAGCATATGCTAACGTTAGTGTTTTGGATTTGGTCATTCTAATAGGTGTGTAATGATATCTTACTGTTGTTTTAATTTGTAATTACCTAATGACATGATGAGCATTTTTTCATATATTTATTTGATATCTGTAGATCTTCTTTGGTGAGGTGCCTGTTCAGGTGTTTTGCTTGTTTTTTAATTGAATTGTTTTCTTATCATTGAGTTTTAAGAGGTCTTTGTATTATTTGGATCTCAGTCCTTTATCAGATATGTTTGGCAAATATTTTCCCCTAGTTTGTGGCTTATCATCTGATTTTCTCTACAGAGTCTTTCAGACAACAGAAGTTTATAATTTTAATGAAATTCATGTTATCAATTATTTTCTTCATGGATCATGTCTTTGGTGTTATATCTAAAAAGTCATTGCTAAGGCTATCATTCAAAATAGAAGGTCAAATAAAGAGCTTCCCAGACAAAAAAAGGCTAAGGGAATATATTAGCACTGCAAGAAATGTTAAAAGGACTGCTATAATTAGTGGAAGAAATAGGAAGAAAAATATAACCACACTGAACAAAAATGGCAATAAATAAGTACATATCAATAATCACCTTAAATGTAAATGGATTGAATGCTCCTATAAAAAGACACAGAGTAGCTGACTGGATAAGAAAGCATGATTCACATATCTGTTGTTTAAAAGAGACCCACCTCACAACAAAAGACTCACCATAACTAGAGACAAAGAAGGCCACTACATAATATTGAAAGGGTCTATCCAACAGGAAGATATAACCTTGGTAAACATATATGCACCCAATATAGGAGCACCAAAATATATTAAAAATCTTCTGGAGGACTTCAAAGGAGAAATAGACAGCAATACAATCATAGCAGGAGACTTCAACACCCCACTGACATCACTGGATAGATCATCTAGACAAAAATTTAACAAGGAAACAAATTCTAAATGAAGCACTAGATTAAATGGATTTAATAAATATATACAGAGAATTACACCCCAAAACTGCATAATTCACATTCTTCTCAAGTGCACATGGGACATTTTCAAAGATAGACCATATGTTAGGGCACAAGCTAAGTCTCTACAAGTTCAAGAAGATTGAAATCATATCAAGCATCTTCTCAGATTACAATGGCATGAAACTAGAAATCATTTGCAACAAGAACATGCAAAGACATTTGAACACCTGGAGGCTAAATAGCATGTTATTGAACAATGAATGGATTACCATGGAGATCAAGAAATTAAAAACTTCCTGGAAACCAATGAAAATGAACACACAACACAAAATCTATGGGATGCAGCGAAAGCAGTTCTGAGAGGGAAGTTCATAGCACTACAGGCCCACCTCAAGAAAGAAGAAAAATTTCTAATTGACTACCTAACCTCACAACTTAAAGAACTAGAAAGCAAACAAAAAGAAAACCCTAGAGCAAGTAGAAGGAAGGAAATAGTAAAGATCAGAGCAGAAATAAACGACATGGAGACCAAAAAAACAATTCAAAGGATCAATGAAACAAAGAGCTGGTTTTTTGAAAAGATAAACAAGATTGATGGACCCTTAGCTAGACTCACCAAGAAACAAAGAGAGAGAACCCAAATACACAAAATCAGAAATGAAAGAGGAGAAATAACAACTGACACCACAGAAATACAAAGGATCGTTAACAAATACTATGCACATTTATATGGCAACAAATTCGACAATCTAAGCGAAATGGACACATTTCTAGAAACACATAGTCTCCCAAAACTGAACCGGGAAGAGATAGAAAACTTGAACAGGCCAATAACAATGAAGGAAATTGAAGATGTAATCAAGACCCTCCCAGCAAACAAAAGCCCAGGCCCTGATGGCTTCATGGGGGAGTTTTACTGAACATTCATAGAAGAACTAACACCCATTCTCCTCAAACTATTCCAAAAAATTCAAGAAGAAGGAAGACTTCCAAACTCGTTTCATGAAGCCAGCATAATTCTAATTCCAAAACCAGAAAAAGACACTGCAAAGAAAGAAAACTACAGGCCAATATCCCTGATGAACATAGATGCCAAAATCCTGAACAAAATAACTAGCAAATCAGATCCAGCAATACATCAAAAAAATTATTCACCATGACCAAGTGGGATTCATCCCAGGGATGCAAGGCTGGTACAATATTCTCAAATCAATAAATGTGATACATCACATAAACAAAATGAAAGATAAAAACCATATGATCATATCAATAGACGCTGAAAAAGCATTTGACAAAATCCAGCACCCATTTCTGATAAAATCACTCAGCAATTTGGGAATAGAGGGATCATATCTCAACATTATAAAGGCCATATATGAAAGACCTACAGCCAACATCATACTCAATGGACAAAAACTAAAAACATTTCCCTTAAGAACAGGAACAAGACAAGGATGCCCACTTTCACCACTCTTATTTAACGTAGTACTGGAAGTCTTAGCCACAGCAATCAGACATGAAGAAAAAATAAGAGATTTAAATTGGAAAGGAGGAAGTGAAACTGTCATTATTCGCAGATGACATGATATTATACATAGAAAACCCTGAAGACTCCATCAAAAATCTACTAGACTTAATAAATGAATTTGGCAAAGTAGCAGGATACAAAATTAACGTCAAGAAATCGACGACATTCTTAAACACCAATGATGAACTCACAGAAAGAGAAACTAAAAAAACAATCCCATTTACCATCGCAGCAAAAAAATTAAGATAACTAGGAATAAACTTAACCAAAGAAGTAAAAGATCTATTTGCAGAAAACTACAGGACATTGAAAAAATAGAGGAAGATATAAAAAAGTGGAAGCACATACCTTGTTCATGGATTGGAAGAATTAACATCATTAAAATGTCCATACTACCCAAAGCAATCTATAGATTTAACGCAATCCCCATTAAAATACCAATGACATATTTCACAGAACTAGAACAAATGCTTCAGAAGTTCATATGGAACCAAAAAAGACCCCGAATAGCTACAGCAATCTTGAAAAAGAAGGACAAAGTAGGCGGGATCACAATACTGGACATCAGGTTATACTACAATTCTACTGTAATCAAAACAGCCTGGTACTGGCACAAGAACAGGCACACAGATCAATGGAATAGAACAGAGAACCCAGAAATTGACCCAAAACATTATGCTCAATTAATATTCGACAAAGGTCGCAAGAGCATACAATGGAGTAAAGACAGCCTCTTTAATAAATGGTGTTGGGAAAATTGGACAGCTACATGCCAAAAAATGAAACTAGACCATCATCTTACACCATACACAAGAATAAACTCAAAATGGATAAAAGACTTAAATGTGACTCATGAATCCATAAAAATCCCAGAAGAAAATGTAGGCAACAAAAATTCAGACATCATACGCAGCAGAATTTTCACTGATATATCACCTAAGGCAACAGAAACAAAGGAAAAAATGAACACATGGGACTACATCAAACTCAAAAGCTTCTACACAGCAAAAGAAACAACCATCAAAGTGGAAAGGCAACCCACTGTATGGGAGAGCATAATTGCCAATGATATATCAGATAAGGGATTAATTTCCAAAATATATAGAGTGCTCATACAACTCAACAAAAGGAAGACAAAGAACCCAATTAAAACATGGGCAGAGGAACTAAATAGACACCTCTCCAAACAGGACATACAAATGGCCAAGAGACATATGAAGAAATGCTCAACATCACTAATCATCAGAGAGATGCAAATTAAAACAACAATGAGGTATCACCTCACACCTGTCAGAATGGCCGCCATCAGCAAAGGATCAAACAACAAGTGTTGGCGAGGGTGTGGAGAAAAGGGGACTCTAATACACTGCTGGTGGGAATGCAGACTGGTGCAGCCACTATGGAAAACACTATGGTGTTACCTCAAAAAATTAAAAATTGAATTACCATTTGACCCAGTGATCCCACTCCTAGGAATATACCCTAAGAAGCCTGAAACACCAATCAGAAAGGATATATGTACCCCAATGTTCATAGCAGCGCTATTTACAATAGCTAAGATTTGGAAACACCCCAAGTGTCCATCAGTAGACAAATGGATAAAAAAGCTGTGGTACATATACACAATGGAGTACTATGCAGCTGTAAGAAAGAAAGATCTCTTATCCTTTGAGACGACATGGAGGGACCTGGAGAGTATTATCCTAAGCGAAACAAGCCAAGCAGAGAAAGACAAATATCATATGATCTCACTTATTTGTGGAATATAATGAACATAACAGTCTGAGGAACAGGGTAGTCCCAGAGACGTGGAAGTAGGGTACAGACTGACAATTGCCAGAAGGGGGGGGGGAGCGATGGACCACAGAACTTGTACACATGTACTTATAACCGATGGACATGGACAACAAAACTGGGGACGGGGCAGGGAGGGTGGGGGAGGAGGGTGTCAATGGGGGAAAAAGGAGAAACATCTGTAACAAAAATAAATTAATAAAAAAAAGCATCACAAAAAAATAAATAAATAAAAAATAAGTAAAAAGTCATTGCTATACTCAGGTCATCTAGATTTTATCCTGTGTTGTCTTCTAGGAATTTTTTTCTTCTTTTTTATTTCTAACTGATTTTTGGAGAGAGAGGGAGAGGGAGGGAGAGAGAGAGAGAGAGAGAGAGAGAGAGAGAGAGAGAGATATCAATGTGAGAGCGAAACATTGGTCAGCTGCCTCCTGCACGTCTCCTACTGGGGATTGAGTCCGCAACTGGCGCCTGTGCCCTGACCAGGAATTAAACTAGCAACCTTTCATTGCATGAGACAATGCCCAACCAACTGAGCCACACTGGCCAGGGCTCTAGGAGTTTTATAGGTTGTTTTACATTTAGATCTATGATCCATTTTGAGTTGGAAAGAACTGACATCTTGACAATATTGAGTCTTCTATCAGTGAACATGGATAGCTCTCCATTTATTTAGTTCTTTGATTTCTTTCATCATCAGGGTTTTGTAGTTTTCCTAATATAGATACTTATATATATTTTGTTAGATTTATACTTAAGTATTTCAGTTTTTTTGAGTGTTAATGTAATGCTAAATGACACTGTGTTTTTAATTTAAAATTCTACTTGTTTATTGCTGGTTTATAAGAAAGCAATTGACTTTTTTTAATTGAGTATATTTGACATATAACATGTAAGTTTAAGGTGTACAACATGTTAATTTAGCAAGTTTGATGGTTGTACCATAATATTGTTGTCTGTTTTCATTATACATTAGATCTCTATGGCTTATTTACTAGTCATTGCAAGTTCATACCCTTAAACACTGTCTTACCCTCCTAGCAATTGACTTTCGTATATTACAGTCAGCCCTCGTTTACGCCGTTAATCAGTTCCAGACTCTACTGCCATAAATGAGTTTCCGTGAAGTAGGATTCTTTATTTATACAGTCGTCCCTCGCCACTTTGCACTTCGACGTTCGCGGCTTCACTCTATCTAGGTTTTTCCAAATACTGTACTATATTACAAAAACCGTGATAGAGTGAAGCTGCGAATGTTGAAGCGCGAAGTGGTGAGGGACGACTGTAATTAACCTTGTATCACTTATTCCAGTTTTTTTTCTTTTTGTTGATTGTTTTTAATTTTCCATATAGACGGTTATGTTGTCTGTGAATAAGGACAATTTTATTTCTTCCACTTTTATCTGTGTACCTTTTATATTTTTTTTGGTCTTTTTGTATTAGTTAGGACATCTCATACGATGGTGAAAAGATGTGGTGAGAGGGGACATCCTTGCCACAGTAGTAAAACTCCCAGTTTCTTACCATTAAATATATTAGATTTTTTTTGTAGATGTTCTTTATCATCTTGAGGACGTTCTCTTTTATTACTGTTTTGCTGAATATTATTCACCTTCATTTCACTTATACACTAGTGCGTGCGCGCGCGCACGTGCGCGCGCACACACACACACACACACACACACACACATACACACACCACTCTCATACCCTCTCCCTCTGAGGAACTTCTTTTAACATTTCTTGCAAGGCCCCTCTATTGACAACAAATTTCCTCAGTGTTTCTTTGTTTGAGAAAGTCTTTATTTTTCCTTTACTTTTCACAAATAACTTCACAGGGTACAATTTCCTAGGTTAGTGTTTATTTTCTCTCACTACAGCTATTTTTCTCTATTCTCTCTTATTTGCATGGTTTCTGAGGCATCAGATGTAATTCTTATGTTTATTCCTATATAGGTACTGTGTTTTTTAAAATTCTGCTGGCTTCTTTTTCTATCTTTTCTTTATCTTTGATTTTCTGCAGTTTGAATATGATATGCCTAGGAGTTGTTATTTTGACACTTATTCTGCTTGGTGCCCTCAGTGCTTCTAGGACCTGTGGTTTGATGTCTGACATTAATTGGGGAAGTTCTTAGTCATTATTGTTTCAAATATTTCTTCTGGTTTTTTTTTTTCTTTTCTCTTTATTGTTTTCTGCTATTCCGATTATGTCTACATTGTACCTTTTGTAGTTTTCCCACAGTTCTTGGATAATCTGTTCCAAATTTTTTTTTAAAATCCTCAAGCGAGGATATTTTTCCATTTGTCTTCAGATAGAGTGGGAGGGACGGGGGGGAGAGAGAGAGAGAGAGAGAGAGAGAGAGAGAGAGAGAGAGAGAGAGAGAGAGAGAGACAGATGTGAGAGAGACATATTGACTGATTGCTTTCCACAAGACCCGGACCAGGCCTGGGCATCAAACCGCAACCAAGGTACGTGCCCTTGACCGGAATCAAACCTGCGACTCTTTGGTCCGAGGGCCAACACTCTAACTGCTGAGCCAAACCAGCCAGGGCTGTTCCAGTTTATTTTTCAGTCTATTTTTTTCTCTTTGCTTTTCGGTGTTGGAAGTTTCTATCGACATACCGTTAAGCTTAGAGATTCTTTTTTCAATTGTGTCCAATCTGCTGCAGAGCTCATCAGTGGCATTCTTCATTTTACACTGTTTTTTATCTCTAGTATTTCTCTTTGATTCTTTTTTAGACTTTTCTTCTCTGCTTACATTGCCCATTTGTTCTTGCATGTTGTCTCACTTTTCTGTTAGAACTCTTAGCATATTTGTCATAGTTTTAAAAATTCCTGGTCTGATAATTCCAATATGCCTGCCATGTCTGAGTCTGGTTCTGATGCTTGCTCTGTCTCTTCAGACTGTTTTTGCCTTATCAATGTACATTGCTGAAAGTTAGACACAATGTACTAGATAAAAGGAACACCAGCTCTTAGTGGTCTGATGGTAAGGTGTCAGTGGAGAAGTATTCTACATTCCTGTGATAAGGTCTCAGTCTTGTAGTGAACCTCTGTCACTGGAGTGTGAATTTATCATGTGCTTATCAGTATCCCCTGTACCCCTCAGGTGGAACAGGGTGACCAAAGTGGGTTGGAGTTGGGTATTGCCCTTACCTAGGTGGGTTAATCTCTGGTAAAACCCTACTTGGTTAGGTGCTGATAAATAGTTTCTCTTGAGAGTAGTGGGCCTTATTAAGAGGAGAATGCACTGGTATCTTTCACAGTGATTACTGTTCTCCTCCCCCTGCTGGAAAACAGGGAAACTTTTCTCCTGTAGAACAATACTGTGGGGGCTTCCCTATGACTGGGCCCCTCTGGAGTTTTGGCTCTCAGACTTGTACACACTTAAGCTTCCAGCAATTTGTTACCGTTTAGATTTTCATGCCCTGGTATTGGTTTCTGCTTACGAGTTTCTGCTCTAAGTTGTGATTCTGTGTATCTACCTGTCTGTGTTTCTAATTTTGGGGGCAGTGACTTGCCCTGTGACCTCACTTCCGAGGGATCAAAGAAGAGTTGTTAATTTTTCACTTTTTTAGTGCTTGTTAGAATGGAGTGATGACTTTCTAAGCCCTTTACATGCTGGACGGGAAACCAAAAGTTGATGCCTTTGTCTCAGCTATGTCTGGTGTCTCCTTGTCTAGAAAATCTCTGTTTTACCTCTAGAAAACAAACCTTTACTCATATTCTTAGGTGGAGGAGAGATGGTTGCTAGAGCCCTTGGATAAGGAAGGCAAAGTAGAGACCTACCTACATTTCAAACAGCATTAACCTATTATACCTACTTTCAGTCTTCTTTATTCTTCACTCTCAATTGCAGACTTCCTTTTGTCACCAATACTTGAATTTTCTGAGAATTCAGTGGTATAAAACAGGTTGGTTCTTAGGTTTTTTTTCTTAAAAAATGTTTTTTTATCCTCACCCGAGGACATTTTTGCATTTATCTTCAGATAGAGCAGGAGGGAGAGAGGAAGGAAGAGAGAGAGAGCAACATCGATGTGAGAGAGACACATCTACTGGTTACCACCCACATGACCCCAACCGAGGTATGTGCCCTTAGCAGAAACTGAACCTGGGTCTCTCTGGTCCGTGGGCTGATGCTCTAACTGCTGAGTCAAACCGGCTAGGGTTATGCTTTTTTTCTTACTGCCAATATATGATTCACCTTTCTTGGTCTTCTGTGTAGGTTATCATGTATCTACATTGTTATAAAGCTTTTGAGGTATTGTTGCTGTTACTGCTTCTCATGTTTTCCCTCTTTTGATATCTTTAATTGTTGTCAGGTTTTTATTTAAGGGAAATACTCAGTTAAAGTTTGTTTTTCTTTTGTTCAGTTTCTCCTTATCAGAACCCCAAATCAAATGTAGGTAATTAATTTAATTACCTGAAACATTTTATAGAGATCTGTGCCTAGTCATGTTCCTTCACTGGCAAGTAAAGCTAAGAATTATTTGATAATGAAAATATTTTTTATTTTTGTCTTTCTATGTGTAGAAAGAGATAGACCTGTATATAATTATTTTAATAAAGAAAAACCAATGGCTTGTTTTTTATACTAAGTAACAAGCAACTGAAATGTAAATGGGGAAAATAATTGTGATAGGTAATAAAGGTGCCCTTCCTTTCTTTTAAAGATGGACTTGAACATCTCATTCATCAGACTGCTAGCAATTATTATGATTTGTTGTTGATATTTGGTTATACAGTTTGATGATCTGAATCTGATTATTTACCTCTTAAAGATTTTTAAACAATAATATTTCTGCAATTTCTTTTTATAATATACAGAGAAAGCAACCAGTGAGATGAATACTGCTGAGGATTGGGGCCTCATTTTGGATATTTGTGATAAAGTCGGTCAGTCTCGCACTGGGTAAGTATTACAAAGTTTCAAAGGATTTTTATTCATTTTTCCTTTTTATTAATATGAATAAAACAATATGAATAAATTTATATGAATAAAGAAGATAGAACATATTACAATTATAATTTATTTTTTATTTTTTAAATATGTTTTATTGATTTTTTTTTTTAGAGAGAGAGGAAGTGAGAGAGAAACATTGATCGGCTGCCTCCTGCATGCCCCCTACTAGGGATCAAGCCCGAAATCCAGGCATGTGCCCTGACCGGGAATCTAACTGGGACTTCTCAGTCCTTAGGACGATACTCAGTACACTGAACCACACTGGCCAGGCATACAATTATAATTTATTTTAAGAGAGAAAGTTTTTCCTAGAAAGATTTGAAGAATCATCCTATTTAGGTTACTTATAATCAATTAGAGTAACATGACTGTTAAAAATATTGCTGCTACTTTAATTAATCACTCTTTTCCTCCTGAAAGCTAGCTTTTTTCACTGATTTTTCAAGTCATCAGGGACTTCTCAGTTACAAAGTTTGGTGGTCATTTCTGTCACATCTGCAACATTCTTCCCAGCTGATCAGTGACAACTTGAAAAAGGCACTTTAGGGAAGTAGAATCTTAAACTTTTTGGCATATGGGCTTTTGGGAAATATAGAGCTTTCTAAACCGTTCAGTGAGTGGATTAACTATATAGATTAATGATTTCCTTAATTCCTGGGCTAATAACATCCATTACTTAAGCATTGATGCCTCACACATGTTATTCATGTACTTTCATGTGAAAAGTGTTAGGGATAGCTGCTGCATTATACTTGATTCTTCTGGTGGTGATCTTAACCTCTTATGTACTTTTTTTGACTGTTTTTTTCCCTTCTAAATAGATAGTTTCTTAAACTTTCTTTGATCCAATACTTTTTTCTTTTCTAATAATTCTTCTTTTGAAATCTGACAACTTCCAAGTATCTCTATGTAGATGATATATGTATATTCAGCTCTAATTTTTGTTACCCAATCACTAGTTCTGTGAACACAGTATTATTTCTGGGTAATCATACTATATAAACCATCTATAAACCTGACCTTGTATCTCTTTTATCTTTAAACCTACTTTTCCTTCTTTGTTCCCTGTTTCTGTTAATGAAAAGATTATTCTTTTATTTGCATTTAAAACTTCAGTCACTGCCACATTTATTTTGTTACCCAGTTCTTTCAGTCTGCCTCCATAATATCCTTTAGAATGTTGATGTTATAAAGTCTCCTTAGTTAAGATCTTGAATATGGCCAAACCCACTGGTGCAGTTTGTCTTCAAGTCTTTTTTACCCCTTCACTTTAGCCCTTTTAGGCACCTACTATGCTCCGTGTGTGAGGTTCCCCAAAATGTGGCCTTCTACATCCCCTTTCTTGTCTTTATATTTAATGTACTAAGTCTTTGCCCAGCCATTGTGTCTCAGTGGTTGAGCGTCGACCCATGCACCCAGAGGTCACTGGTTCAATTCCCAGTCAGGGCACATGCCCACGTTGTGGGCCAGATCCCCAGTGGGGGGCATGCAGGAGGTGGCCAATTGATGTTCTCTCATCGATGTTTCTATCTCCCTCTCCCTTCCTCTCTCTAAAATCAGTAAAGACAAATATATATATACTAAGTCTTGTTCTTTTTGACCTTGTTCGTTCCTTAATATAATTGAAATTTGAGTAGCTACTGTGTGCTACATATCCTTTCCTTTTTTTAATAATTTTTTTTTTAATCCTCACCATTGATTTTCAAATAGAGTGGGAGGGAGGGAGGGAGGGGCAGAGGAGAGAGAGAGAGAGAGAGAGAGAGAGAGAGAGAGAGAGAGAGAGAAACACTGATTCGAGAGAGGCACATCTATTGGCCACCTCCCATACCACCCCAGAACCTCAACCAAGGTGTGTGCCCTTGACCAGAATCAAATCTGAGACTCCCTGGTCTGAGGGCTGACGTTCCAACCACTGAGCCAAACTGGCCAGGGCCATTCCTTTTTCTGTATTTCTATTGCCTCCCTGCCTTTTACTTGAGACATTAGTTACCACATTCTTTACCATGCCTAGATTTGTGAATTCACCTGGCATTTCTTTCTACTTCCATTTGCACCATTCTTTTCAACTCAAGCATTTGATTTGTCAGTGCTTTTCTACCTTAGTTTAGTGCTGTTGGTCATTCTATTCCTTCAGAACGGAGTATTTTCTTCTACCATTTCCTGTCTCTGTATCTCATATCCTTCCAGACCCAGCATAGATACTATTTCTTCAATAAAGTCTTTCCTTATCCCCTTTACTGAAAATCATCTTATGGTCTTCTGAATCCTTAAAGCATCATACCAAAACTATTCTTATTTCTTTTGTCTTTCATGATAGTAATTTATATCTGTTTAATAGACTTAGATTTGTAGAATGAAAGGTTCATGAATTTTTGTTATGTAGAGGAAAGAAGCAAGTAGATTAGTGGTTGAGAGCATGGACTCTGGAGTGAGACTGCCTGGGTTCAAATCCTCCCTGTTAACCCCTAACTAGTTACATTGGATAAGTAACTTACCTTTCTAGTTTGCTACATAATGAAAATATTATCTTCTTCATGGGCTTGTTTTGAGTATGAGATCAGTATATATATATACACATACCTACGTGTGTGTGTGTGTGTGTGTGTGTGTGTGTGTGTGTGTGTGTATAGTGTTTATAAACATGGTTAAATGAGTACACCTCTGCCTCTTTTTGATTGAAGTCATATTTTGTGACAGTTTGTTGAGGAGTGGATATCGACCTAGCTCCATCCCTATATATTTTGGAGATAAAACGTTTATCTAGCATTCCAGTTGCACAGTTCCTCCTCTCTTTTTTTCACCGTTGGTTCTCTTTTTATCTTTTTTTTTTTTTTTGGTACGTGCCCCTAGCGGAAACCAAACCCGGGATTCTCTGGTCCGCAGGCCGACGCTCCAACCGCTGAGCCAAACCGGCCAGGGCTTCTTTTTATCTTTACTTTGGTGTTCTTCATTTTGTAAATACTTTTATGATAATTTGCTTAGTTGCCTGACATGAAAAGACAAACTGCCTTTTGCTACTAGAAACAGTCCATATTTTTCTAGTTAAAAAATAAATATGTAATTCATCTGAAATTCTGTATGATGTATAATAAAGATGAAGAGATCAGTTTGTTTTTCTTCATGTTAATATTACACTAGAAACATTTGTTCACTTTTCCCTATTTTTTCTTGTGATGAGAACTTTTAAGATCTACACTCTCAGCAACTTTCATATATACAATATAGTATTGTAACTATACTCACCATGCCATACAGTACATCCTCAGAACTTATTTATTTTATAACTAGACGTTTGTACCTTTTGACCACATTCACCCATTTTGTCCCCCTGTTCTCTTGTTTCTGAGTTGTTTATATTACACCTATCAATCAGTAAGATCATGAAGTATTTGTCTCTCTTGATTCATTTTGCTTAGCATTAATGCCCTCAAGGTTCATCCACATTGTCCACATATATTTAAGATGTACTAATTTATAACTTTAAAAAACTATTTGTCTTTTTGAAAAATCCATTATCAGTAGGTTTATATACATGCTCATTTTCTTTTTTTTAAATTCAGACAAAATACTCTCAGTATATTTCTTAATATTTTAGTTGTCCTTTTGGGGATTTTAATTGACATTATGCTAGCTCTATAAATTTACTTAGGTAGTATTTTCAGCTTTGCTAATTTAAATAATGAGAATGTTTTACATAGCATCAGGGCCACATTTTAACTTTCATGGACACTTGGTACCTTTGCCTTCCTCGGTCCCTTTCTCTGTTAAAAAATAATAAAAATAATAAAAATATTCTATGATTGCGTTGTTGTCAAGACAAGTATATTATACAGTAAAATATTTTCTTGCCTGGCCGGTGTTGCTCAGTGGTTGAGCATTGACCCATGCATCAAGAGGTCCCTGGTTCGATTCCCAGACAGGGCACATGCCCAGATTGTGGCCCGATCCCCAGTGGGGGGCATGCAGGAGGCGGCCAGTCATTGTTCTTTCTCATCGATGTTTCTCTCTTCCCTTCCTCTCTCTCTAAAATCATATATCTGTATATTTTTTAATTTATTTTTTTGATTTTATTCTTTTTAATTGATTTTAGAGAGGAAGAGAGAGGCGGAGAGAGAGACAAAAACATCAATGAGAGAGAGCATTGATTGGTGGTCTCCTGCATGCCTCCCACCAGGGATCTGGCCCACAACCTGGGCATGTGCCCTGACCGGGAATTGAACTGGCAACCTCTTGGTGCATGGGTCGACGCTCAACTGCTGAGCCACACCAGCCAGGCTAAAATCCTATTTTTTAAAATATGTTTTTATTGATTTTTTTAGAGAGAGAGGAAGAGAGAGGGAGAGAGAGAGATGGAAACATCCATGACAGAACATTGATTGACCACTTCCTACATGCCCCCCACTGGGGATTGGGCCCACAACCTGGGCATGTACCCTGACCGGGAATCGAACTGGGCTCTCTGAGTCCCTGGGATGACGCTAAATCCACTGAATCACACTGGCCGGGCATCTGTCTACCTATTAAACAACTTTCCATTTTCCCCTTCCCCAGCACCAGAAAACTATTTACTGTTTGTTTTTAATCTTTTAAATCATTTTATATTTAATGTATATGGAAACTTATGGAGATTTATATGGTTTATGTTATCTAGGAACCTGGATACATAGGTTTAGATATGGGTTGCTGATGGTAGCATAAGAATATTGGACAACATTGTAGGTTGTCAGTGAGGCGTTCTAGATATCTGGTATGCTTTAGAGAAGACTGAGATGTGTAATTGATGTGAGACAGAAAAGGGAACATCAGTTTTCCTGAGACAAATTTAGACAGGGTAAGTTAATGTAGAGGGAAGTTATAGATTGGAATTCAGTTCATAAATTTATTTTTTTAGGCAATAGTCTAGATTTTTTTTTTTTAAATATTACCAAAAATGGTGGCGGAGTGAATGGAAGCTACACAGACCATCTCCCAGGACAAAACTGGAATTACAACTAAAATAAAGATAAATTGTTGTGAAAAACCCACAGAAAAGCAGCTGGAGAGGACCCATATAACCAGGGACAGAAAGTGGACACTCATTTGAGCCTGGTAGGAACTATGGAAGCACGAGAGGACAGGCTGGGAGCCCACAGACAGTAGCTGTTATAGCTGTGAACAGCTCCCTCAGGGTTAAAATCCCAAGCTGACTCCACAGTGCAGAGGGCTGGGACAGAGTACTAAATTAGCTACAGCCACTCATCTTGGGCTCCAGCAGAGGGAGGGCAGACTGGACTGGAACTGTGTGGAGAGACTTGGGAGCTTGGAGAGCTAGGAGGGCAATTGGAGTTTTGTGCTGAATCACTCCCTTACAGGACAGTAGCCATTTTACCCAAAGAGCCTCTTCCCAGAGCCCTGGGGAGAAGCAACAGCCCTTCCCTCAGGAATTTAACACCACCTGGTGGGGCCAGAGAAATGCAAATTGAGGCTCATTAACAGCCAGCAAGCATCTGCCCCACCCACTGGAAATCCTCTTACCCTGAAGACCTGAGGAATTTTTTTTCATTCTGTTGAGGGCTGCAACCCAAGGTTTATCAAGTAACTAATAGCCTCCAGGCCAAAAGATAGAGGGTAACTGAACCTTTCCTCAGCCTGCAAATCTACCCAGAAAAGTAAGACTTGACAGTGGTGTTAAACGTGGGTCCTCCCACATTCATCCAAACCCAGTAGAGGGAGCCACAACCAGTGGAGCACCAACACCTACAGGGAAAATTTGGCAGGCTCCAAAACCTACTGAGATAGCCAAAATGGTGAAACAAAGAAACAAATCCCAAATGAAAGAACAAGAGAACTCTACTGAAGAAGAGATAAATCAAATGCAGTTCAGCAGGTTATCAGAGGTAGAATTCAGAGTGATGATAATGAGGAAGCCCAACAGCATCAGTAAAGAGCTCAACAGCATGAGTAAAGATATAGAAACATTGAAAACCAACCAATTGGAAATGATGAATGACATAGCAGAAATAAAGAACACATTGGAAGGAATAACCAGCAGAGTAGAGGAAGCCGAGTACCGGATCAGTGAATTAGAAGACAGGGTAGAAAAACTCACCCAATCAGAGAACCAAAAAGAAAAAAACAATTAAAAAACAGGAAGACAGCTTAAGATACCTAAGAATAAACTTAACCAAAGAAGTAAAGGAGCTATTTGCAAAAAAATGCAGGACATTGAAAAAAGAAATAGAGGAAGATATAAAAAAGTGGAAGCATATACCTTGTTCATGGATTGGAAGAATTAACATCATTAAAATGTCCATACTACCCAAAGCAATCTATCGATTCAATGCAATCCCTATTAAAATACCTATGACATATTTCACAGGACATACAATTGGCCAAGAGACATGAAAAAATGCTCAAAGTCACTAATCATCAGAGAGATGCAAATTAAAACGACTATGAGGTATCACCTCACACCTGCCAGAATGGCTGCCATCAACAAATCATCAAACAACAAGTGCTGGTGAGGGTGTAGAGAAAAGGAGACTCTTGTACACTGCTGGTGGGAATGCAGACTGGTGCAACCTCTATGGAAAACAATATGGTGTTTCCTCAAATAATTAAAAATTGAACTGCCTTTTGACCCAGGCATCCCACTTCTAGGAATATACCCTAAGAATTCTGAATCACCAGTCAGAAAGAATATATGTACCCTTATGTTCATAGCAGCACTGTTTACAATAGCTAAGATCTGGAAACAGCTCAAGTGTCCATCAGAAGATGAGTGGATAAAAAAGCTGTGGTACATGTACACAATGGAACACTATGCAGCTGTAAGAAAGAAAGATCTCTTATCTTTTGAGACGACATGGAGGGACCTGGAGAGTATTATGCTAAGTGAAATAAGCCAATCAGAGGAAGACAAATACCACATGATCTCACTTATTTGTGGAATATAATGAACAAAATAAGCTGATGAACAAAATAGACCCAGAGACATAGAACTAGAGTTCAGACTGAAAACCCGGGGGGGGGGGGGGCAGGGATGAAATAAACCAAAGAACTTATATGCATGTATGTGTAACCAATGGACACATCCAACAATGCTGGGGCGGGAGGGGAGGGGGTGGGATTGGGGAGAGGGTGTCTAGGGGGGGAAAAAGAAACATCTGTAACAAAAATAAATTAATAAAAATTGCAAAAAAACAAAAGATATTCTCAAACCTACAAAAAAAAAAAGTACTACCATTTGGTGTTAATCTGTAATTTTATAAAACGTATAGATCTATTTAAGAGGGCTGATTTAGGGGTGGTGAAGGGAACTTTAGGAAAAACATTTCTCTTTAAGATTTTTTTTGATCAAAATGATTTGTAACCAGCAATATATTATAGAGTTATTTAATATATAAATACAGTAATTTATATTCATTTAAGTCTTTCCTCCCTAAGGAAATAATTTTTTAAAATCCTTTGGCCTTTTCTTCTCCTTTTTCTTTGTGTTACAGTCATCTATTTCAGAGTTCTGGTAGTTTGGAAAATATTCTCAAGTTTTAAGGGGGGAAAAAAGAGCCATTATTGTGAAATTTTCTTTAGTCAGAACTATGACTCAAAAACATGGCTCCCAGTGGTGTTTTGAAGAGCTCTCCTTAATTCTTCCTCTCTTTAAAGAAAATCTTACTGTTCTGTTCTTTAAAGCTCAGATACATATATGTGTCTGTATTTGCTGATTTAAAAACAATTTATAGTATTTCTATATAATAAAAATGTACTTTTTCATTTTAAAAATACATACATATTCACATGGCTCAAACATTAAAACAATTTAAAAAGATGAACATTGACAAATGTCCTATCCATTTTTTCTCCCCCATCCTCTATAGGTAACCCCTTTTGTTTCTTTTATATCTTTTCATTGTTTCTTTACACAGGTGTGAATATATTTCCCCCATCCATAGACAACAGCATACTGTATACACTATTTTACATTTGCAATTCCTTAATATATCCTTAGAAATGTATTTTTTTAATGTCTATTGGTATTACATTAGTTGTAAAAATTGACAAATTTAGAAATAATTTTCTAGTTTAGCATCAGTTTTGATTAGTGGCATGTAGAATATTTAACATACTTTAATAATTATTAATTTAAATTTTCAAATAATTTAAAATAATTATATCAATTTTAGGAAACCTAATAGATGTAATCCTGTTTGCTTCATATGGGTTACAGGGTTTATTCTTAAGCCTGAAATGCTGGACTTCCAACCTTAGAAATATTCTGAAAATTTTTTTCTAACTTCCTAAGATATTCACATGATTTTTAGTGTGCAGTTCCAGTGTATGAGTAAGTACTGAAAAATGCCTAGCCAGTGAGGTCATATGATGGACTAAAAAGTCTCTGTTTGTTTAGAATCAAGAGATCTTTCAGAATGATAGTAGCAGTTTTCTTTAACATGTCTCCACTTAATAAAAATAGCTTTTGTCTGTTAATTTTGATTTATTTGTTTATATTATATATAAAAAATGTGATTGTAGGTATTGCTTATCCACACACAGTTGAAATGAAGGTTCTGTAATTGACAGCCAGATTAATTGGTATTGTTATTTTACATTTTAACTGTCTTAGCTTAGATAAAGATATAGTTGATTGAAGGTGGAAAACATACCTTTTTTTTTGGTACGTGCCCCTAGCGGGAACCGAACCTGGGACTCTCTGGTCCACAGGCCCACGCTCTAACCGCTGAGCCAAACCAGCCAGGGCAACATACCTTTTTTTAAAACTTGGCTAAGGGATCTATTTAGGTTGTAAGTTTTGATTTATTCGAACAGAATTAGAAGAATAAAATAGTAATGATTACTGTTATTTTGTGAAAAATATAAATATAAGGCCTTTTGGAAAGGGTTTGTTAAAAATATTTTTCATTGGCTCTCTATTTTGTCTTGTCCTGGACCTGGGCTGTGACTTTTTCTGACAACTAGAAGTTGATAGAGTACTATATTCCTGATTTTTTTTTTTTTTTGGTAGTCCAACAGTGCCAAGTTTATTGGTCCTTTGCAGTGAGGGAAACAGCACACCAGAAAAACCATGGGACATCTCATCAAACAAAGGAAAAACTATTCCTGATTTTTTAAGGGAAAATTAATCTCTGACCTAGAGGTCTTCAAGTTGGAAGGGCAGCATGAGGAAGAGAAATAGTTCTCTTGCAATGTATATTTTATTATAATCATATTCTCAATTTCCATAATTTTCAAAGTCTTTTAAGTGCTCTTTTAAGAATAATAGCCAACATTTATTGACTGCTTATTATTTACTAGGTCTTATTTAAGTCCCTTGTAAACATTTTATTTAATCAACAGAGCAGCTCTATGTACTGTAGGTTTTTCCAGTTTACAAATGAGAATCTGATCCCTATTTGGGATTCTTTTTTTTTTTTTTTTTTAGAGAGAGAGTGGAAGGGAGGGAGGAGGAGAGATAGAGACAGAGGGAAACATCCATGTGAAAGCGACGCATTGATTGGTTGCCTTCTGTATGTGCCTGGACTGGGGCTGGGGATCAAACCTGCAACCCAGTATGTGCCTTTGACCAGGAATTGAACCCGAGACCCTTTGGTGCAACTGGCCAACATTCTGTCCACTGAGCCACACCGGTTGGGACCATATTTGGGATTCTTTAATGTACTTTAAATTAGAGGAAGAGTTCCCCCAGGAATGAAATTAAGGGATTTTTTTTTTTTTTTTTTTTTTGTAGAGTTTGGTCTTGATTTCCATGTCTCTTTCACTTTCTTAACATCACAGAACTGCAGTAGATGGTTTCATTCTGTTTGCATTATCATTTTTTCTTTATTTGACAAACAGGGAGTACTGGCTGGGCGTCATGCTTTTTGCACACAGTGGTGAATAAAGCAGGCACAACTTTTGCCATTAGCTGTGGTTACAGTCTACTAGTGCAAGATAGAAATAACCAGGTAAACAGACAATGGGCTAAGAAGATAATGAGCAGAGTGCTTTAGTGGAGAATAAGGGGAGACCTACTTAAATTTTTTAGTGTGTGTGGGGATAACATTTATGCTAAGATTTTCAAGTTGAAGAAGGAAACAACTGAAAGCGGAGGTCCTAGGCGGAAGGAATAGCATCTCCATGAATGCTGCAAGGTAGAGAACACTTGGTGCTTTCTAAGGACTTGAAAGATGTAGAGTAGATGAAGCAGAGGTGAGTTGCCCTAAATGAGCACAGAGTTGGGTGTAAAAGAGAGTGAGTGAGTTAGAAACATGTAAGGTGATAATCAGAGTGTTTGAAATTGTGATTATTTCAGTTATTGGTCATGACATGGTCTAGGATGTGACCATAACAGTTAATAATAATAAGCTTGGGATAGAAGTAAAAAAGCCAAGATATTGGAAGTATCACTTACATTATCATTAACATCTCTGAGAGTTAAGACAGGAATAATGTTGGAAGAATGACAGTGAGCCAAGAATTAAAATCATTGAGAGGTGGGGCAGTTGAGGTTTTCTAAATGAACTGCAACAAGAAGGTAGTCTGACATGATCAGAACTGGACTGTTTTGGGAAAGAGGAGGGGAGAATGATTTGGAAGTAGCAAAGGGATCGAAGAGGACCCGTACATACCTCATTTAATGTAGGTACAAGAGCTGTGGGAGGACAAAAAGCCACCAGTTCAGGTGGGTATAGGAGTAGTATCCACTTTGGAGAGCCAGGTTTTTGTAGCGCAAAAGTGGGCTGTGAATTATAGAGGATACAACTGAATGGTTTCCCAAGTTGGTAATGGATATGCAGAGCTGTTCGTTCAGTGATGGAAAGGATAGTCTGGAGCTTCTTGTAGGGACTGGTATAAACCAAATATGTCTTCCAGTTACCAGTTACTGGGTAGTAGCAACTTTCTATTGACCCTTGCAGACAGAATCTTGGAGGCCTGGAAAGGAGAGTAGTTGGATCTCTCTCTTGATCCCTTTTCATAAAGGTGAAGAGGCTTGAGGTGGGTGGGATAGGCTTACATCAAGTCAAAAGCTCACTCTTATCCTTTGCTGGGTTGAACATCTTTTTCTATTTTTAAGAGCTATTTGTATTGCCTTTTCTGTGAACTATATGTATATATCTTTTCCTCATTTCTAGGAATCCTCGATTTATTAGGAACATATCTGTAATACGAGTTGCATATATATATATGTGTGTGTGTGTGTATATATACATATATGTATTTCCATTGACTTTGCTTTTTTGT